>CM062572.1:50762570-51362570 GCA_031468815.1 Morus bassanus
CATATATACATTATTACTTAAGGCAGTCCCAGAGCCTTTGCAGCGTTAGAGTTTTATTGGATTCCATAGCTCAATAAAAATAGCTTTTTCCGACAGCCCTGGTGGAAGGGAATTTAAACACTAAGGCTTCAATAGATGTTACATAATTTTGTTCCTTTTTATACTTCCTCAGCACTACATCAAGTTGGTGCCCTTCTAGAAAGAAAAGGGACAGGCAGTCCCTTTGAAAAGTATGGTTATGCACAAGAAGGCACTCAAACCACCGGAAAGAAAGCAGTGGCTATTTCAGTATTAACAAACAACCTTCTGTTAACAAAGTACTTTAATTCTGTTAGTGCAGGTAAGTATTTTAATTCTATGAGCTTTTTTGGTGTGAAAGAATTCTGTGTCATATGGAAAGACTAAATAATTCAGCTGGATCCACATATAACACCACATATAACAAAACAGAAAATCTGAAGGGTGTCAACTCTTGTGACGATGTTTTCCTGGGTTACAAATGCAAAAATGCTTTCCTAAGACTTTTATTTAGGGAAACAGTTAAGCTCATTCTTAAATTTGAAGCATGATTTAAGATCTGCAAGCTTCAAACAGACCTAAGGCCCTGAGTGAGGGATGCTTTGTTAAATCAAAAAGCTAATCCTCCAGATGCTCCCTGCCAGAATATATTGATTTTTCTTTAAGAAGCTGGCATGCATCCTTGGGAAGAGCTCCTTGCTTATAAACCTTGATCAAAGCTATTATCTGTGGTATGTGCAGGTAAAAACTCTACAGAGTTTCTTCTGTCTAAATCATCAGACTAATTTATAATTTGTCTACACAGTAATGGAATGGCTAAACAAAACACAAGTCATACAGTTAAGATTTTTTTTCTTTTAGTGGATGGGATTTAGACAATAAAATATAGCAACCAGAGAAAACATGCAGCTGATGTATAAGTTATACATTGCAAACCCTCTAAAATTAATTTAGGATGAATACTTGTGTCAGACAAAGTATAAAACCTTTGCCATCATGAGTAGGCCACTGCATTTAATGAAAACTGAGTTAGACCCTGATTCTCTGGACCAGCAATGAGGTTGCACTTCCACAATTCAGTCATTTCTTAAAATGTTATTTGTAAGGTTTCCCATATGCCTCATAAGAAGGACGCTCAGCTGTAGGAGTGCATTTACTCAGAGACTTAAAAGAGAAACAGGAAGGTTTGTACAACTTTAGTAACCGTGTATCTCTGTTGTGTATTCCTTCTCTTAGTCAGAGGCAATAGCTAATACTATGTTGTGAAATTTGAAAGGGGGGGAGAGAAAGAATGACTTGTTTTTCTTTTCTTCTGTGTGCTAGGTTACTTATTTTGATCAAACTAGTAAAACCTTTTCAGAGTCACTTACAATATTTCTTTCAAGTGACATATCTTTAGCTCCTTTTCCTATGTACCAGTCTGTTTTTTCGAGTCTGTAGCATTGCATTTATTTCCTAGAGTTGAATGCAAGCTATCCTTCTGAAAACAGCTATGAAAATTGGAGAGAATGTGAAAAAGAAATGCTGAATATTTTGTCCAGTGATATGCAGGCTTGTAGAACTGATCTAACACATAGCTGTATCTTAAAGAAATATATAACTACTAAAAGTTCTTGCTCTTAAGAATGCTGAAGATGAATATTGAGTAAAGGAGAAAGGCAAGACCTACATGTATTAACATGCTCTCAGTATAAAAAAAAAAAATACTGGAAAATAAGAAGTCAAAGAACATATTTGGAATAATCATTGAGTGGCATTTTACAGGAGGTGATGCCTGTGAATGGTTAGCTGTTTAAAGGTTTTTTCTGTCAATGCTACTTGCAGGTTTTTTTCTATCTTGATTTTTAGAGTTGCATCTTCTTACCTATTTAGCTTTGAGGAAAATGTTAACATAGGTAAACTTCTGAAAAAATATATCTTGCATTTAAATCACAATCTGGATA
Source organism: Morus bassanus (assembly GCA_031468815.1). Classification (NCBI taxonomy): domain Eukaryota; kingdom Metazoa; phylum Chordata; class Aves; order Suliformes; family Sulidae; genus Morus; species Morus bassanus. The sequence goes on from CM062572.1 coordinate 50,764,532, forward strand.
TTTGTCTTTTGTTAGATGTTTGAGATACAAAAATCTGTAAAACTAAGGAAAAAAGTAATAATTCAGTTTCTTGACCCTGAAAGTTGGGGAAGTAGAAGGAAGCTATTGTTCTTATTTCTTCTGAACCTGTTTGCTGATCTCTTCAGGGATAAAAACACACAGCATTGCAAAGGGCTTTGCCAGTAGATGCAGCAGATCATCTTTAACATGTTCCAATTTTTCTTTTTATCTAGATACTATTGGTAAGTTCTTTTAGATTTTCAACATAAGAAATACCAGGAAGATACTATGATAAATGCTGTCCTAGTGATACTTTATTACTGAGAAAACAACTGAAAACTTCTCGAGGATAATGCTGATATATGACAAGGCAGGTGACATTTTAGCCCATCACTGTTGATTGTGAAGTATTATTTCTATCCTCCTGCATGTCAGCATCTGTGCTTTTGGATGGGGATGGGGGTGGGGGTGGTGTTTCTGTCTCTTTTACCCCCCAGGCTACCATCTCTGTTTTTCTAGCTTTTAAAAAAGATAAAACATGCTGCCTATAACACTGGCCAAAATTGCAATATTAACAAGGGAGGGTGAATGAAAATGCCAGTACAAATGACATGTACTGCTGCCATTTAGGGTCTGAAGTAGTTATGCTCCTGTATGAAGAGTAGCAGACGCTCCTGATACCTTGAAGTGTCTTTTTCTAAGCCTTATGATTTAAAACTAGCATCTTCTGTTTCTTAGCCCTACAGTCTTAATTTGACACCAGGTAATATGAAACGAAAATATGAAGGGAAAAAATAGTGTCTTAGGGGAGATTTTCTGTTTGTAGAAGTAAACTCCATTGACATACTGTGTGAACCTTCGGAGTAGAGAGAAGATAAGATTGGGGGTGGGTGACTCTCCCTCCCCCCCCGACTTTCCTAATTTGTTTAGGCAGGACAAAATGAGCAACCTTTGTATAGGGAGATTCTGTTCTGGGGAAAGGAAGGGAAGTGTTTGTGTATATAGGGCCTTTAACACAAAGGTAACAAGACTGGGATTTTGTTGTATGGGTTTTTTTTTGGTTCTCTCCTCCCCAATATTACCATAATGTGATGCCGTTGCAACCACCCACTTATTAAATGTTTTGCAATCTGGTGTTGCTCCATACTACAGTGAACATGGTTCTTGAACTGATTCTGTTATGGGAGACTAAAAGAAATTAATAAAATAGAAGTGCCAGTGAACTTGCAAAGTACTGCTGATTGAGGATTTGTCTGTCCTTAGAAATATCGGATGTTGCAGTGGGAACTGTTCATTAAAATTCATGATCTGTATTCTTTTATCACAACTGCTCCATTTGTCTGGAAGTAGTAAATAATGTTGGAATTCAAATCTGTGGGTTGATGCTCTTTTGAGCCTTTAGTAGCTCTCTAGCTTTGTATAACTGACAAAAATAACTATGTGTAGAGTAGTGACCTGCAAGAGCCAGAAACCAAGCTGATACCAGGAATCTGCCCCAGAGAAACCAGGCAGCCACAATAAGAGATTTTAGAGAACTTTACTTACAATCTTGGCCATGTAATGCAATGAGCAAATAAAAAATTCAGTTTAGTACAGTACAGAACTAATATACATTTCATTACAGAACTTCTGAATTCACTGTTGTGTAACTTTGAAAGATGGATGTCTTATATTTAAAGATTAAGGTCCTAAAATAAGGCTATGTTTCTAGCCTACTGGGGGCTCTCTGACTCTACTGTTCAATGCACAGGCAAAGGATGTCCAGGAATTTACTGTAGCTATAATTTTAGAATTCTTTACATTGATTAGTGTATGTTGGACAGACAGCACAGTGATGCAAAGACATTAAAACTGGTAAATGAAGTTCCAACCCTGCTATCAATAACAGGTGGGCTGTGCTTCTGTATCATTATGATGCCATTTTATCATAATGATATAGCCATTGATCATTTGAATGATTGGGCTCTTCCAGAAAAAAATGTAGCAAGTTGTTTAAGCAGGCTGAGATTTACTGGCTAAGAAATTCCTAATTTAAAATATTCTCATTTTAAATATTATTTGGCATTTCCACTTCAGTATGATACTAACAGAAATGAGTGAATGCAGGTCCCTGTAGTGGGAGCACTGCACCTTCCAGAGCAAGTTCAGTTACTTGTCCAAAAAAAGTTCATCGACCAGATTGTTTGCAGAAGGAAATAGCTTACCAAAGCCTATATCTGGTTTGAGAGTGCTGTAAAGATCACTGCATTAGCAGTTTTCCATGCTGGCTTTTGTTGTTTAAAACAAAATACTAATCCCAACACAGGTTCCCACTCTCTGTGGTTAGTGCTTAAATCCTTACATCTGAAAGAATAAATAGAGCATATTAGCAATATTCAAACTTTAATAACTTGTGCCTCTTAAGGTATTTAGAAAGCACGCTTAAATCCTGCTGTTGTCAATGTGCTGCCGTGTTTTCTAACAAGGATTGTGTGTTGAAATTGGGAACAAAGTACAGAAATGCACTCTAATACATTAATCTTATTGTAATGTTTCATGGGTTTGTGCATTTGGAGTACCATATCTAACGATCTGGTTACTAGGTCCATATAGCTACTGATATTTTTGTTTCCAGAGGTCACTTTATGAGCCCCAGTCTAAATCACACCAGAAGGCACTGGGAGACACTGAAACATGTACACTGGTACAACTGTTAGTTTCCTGTTAGTGAGGTCTCCCTTAGTAACTTGTGTTCTTTAAGAAAGTAGGTTCATCCATTCAAAACCTTGTGCTATAAGAGTGTATCTGTTGGGATTATTTTCCCCCATGTCTGCTTTTCCTCCTTATTAAATTATTTAGTTGCCTTGAATTTATGTAATTACTGTCTTTTATTAGAATTACAGATGCTGGAGGAATTTTAAAAACTTTTAGCAAATGTGGTCCATATTCCTGCTGGAGTGCTCTGTTGTATATTTACAGTGTAAAGCTTAAATTTCTATCCTAGGCTTCTGCGGACAAATTATCAGCCAGCAGAAGCTCATGTGACTTCCTCTGCCTTGTCCCACTTCTTTCCATTCTTCTACAAAGCAGGGTCATAGTCTTAAGATAATTTTCAGAACAGAATTGCATGCTTTTAGACAGACAGTAATTGAAGGATGTAGGCAACAGGATAACATTAGGCAGCAAGAAGTCATGAGTTGTCCTACTGTTAGTGTTTGGGCTAGCTCAGTTAGTGGTCTCACCTGAAACGTGTGAATCTGAGGTTGCAAAGTGAAGGTCTTCTGTCAACAGGCTGTTGTGTTTTGAATTGTAGTTCTCCCTTCTTCTGAGTCAGGTAGAAATAACACAGGAAATGTATCCGCATTTTTCTGCCTTCTGATTCTGGCTCCTCTGGAATCAGTAAATGCAAAGACACTTGAAAATAAAAAAATAAGGAAAGGACAGTTTGCCCTGTTCTTTATTTCTAAATAAAATAGGGATTGTATTGCTTCTGTGAACGTAAAGGAGACTATGGAGGAGACTTGATATCTATACATGGTGATTTCCAAATGTAATTCAGTTATTCCAGCTGTTCTTATGTAAGCTACGTGTTGTGACTACTGTGGGCTTAAAGAGGGCAAATGCAAAATTCCTCATGTACCTTCCACTGCTAGCAGGTAGCAGTGGTTTACAAGGAGATTTATAGTAAATGTTAACAAATGGTGTCTTCCAGCTGCTTTCCTTCATAGGTCTGGTACTACTGCAGCTTTGTTAGCTCCATAGACCTATGCTGTTACTGTTGAGACTATTGTTTCTTCTCATTCCACTATGTGTATATCTTCTGGTTCTTTAAAGTATAATTTCCATGTTAGATCTCCAGAACTGTCTTGATTCCTAACACTTTTCAATTCATGTTAAATTTCCACTGCAACATTTAAATCCAATATTTTGTGCGGTTAACAACTGAACTTGAGTCCAGAGGCATTTCAGAGTTCACTATATTTAGGATGGGATTGCCTGTAAGTTCTTAGAAACTTACATCCTGATTATCAAATCCAGTTTATTTTCTATTGCCCAGTAGTTTTTCATCTGTGGTTGTGTAGCAAACCTTAGAGGAAAAATAGATCAGTTTTCGAAACGTTCTTCATGTTCTTTGGCTCTGAAAGTCAAAGAAATCTCACTGGATTATCCCACTCATTTTATTTATCTTTATTTATACTTTGAAAATATCTTTCCATCTTTTAGATATACTAACAGCTTCTAGGTTGTCAACCTCGACTTCCCTTAGATTTGAAACTGTTTCCAATAGCTGCTATTCTTCTCTTTACTATGTTTCATTTCAGTTGAAACTCTCAGGTACTACAACTCAAATATTTGTGTAGGAAGAAATGTCTACACACTCAAGATATATTTTCTAAAGTAATGCAAAATTGCATGCTGGCCAGTAGCAAGGGAGGATAAGAAAAGCACCAAAGCTCTTTGCCTGACCCTTCTGTGACTGCTGTTTGTATCTAGCAAACTGTGGATGGTCTTTTGCTGGTAGATAAATAAGTAAGAGGTGTTAGAAAGCTCTTTCTTTGCTGGGACAAAATACAGAGGACAGACAGATCTGCTGTGCTTCACAGAGAGGAAAGTATTTGCAGTGTGAAGAATATTTTCTGCTCTGTGGACTAGCCACAGTGTGCCCTGAGAAATGGATTTCTTCTACAGCCTTGTATTGCACCAAAAAGCCTCTGGAATAGTGGGTGAAGCAACAGGTTTTCACAAGTCAAACCTGCTGTGCATCCTTTTAGAGGTTTGCTAGAGGAGATATCTGGAGGAGACTGTTTGGCCTTACAACTGTCCCTTCCTCTGTAGTTCTGCCTCCAGGCATCTTGATTTAACCTTTGGATTTCACATTTCTTGCCTGAATACATGCTGCTTGTGTCCTTCCACTACATCTTGTTAGCTTTTCTGTTCCACTTCAGACTCAATTTCTTCCTCCAAACTCATGCTTCCGTGTTTGTCTGGTGTTGAGCTAAGCTGCCCCAATGGGCATGAAGTTGCTGAGTTTTTCTGCACTGAATGCAGACTGCAGCTCCATTGATACCTGTAGGGATTAAGCTCTCATAAATGAAGACCTACTGGATTAGCAGACTTGAAGTATTCTCCTGTTCTCTACAGTCATACAGGGAAAAGACACTGTATTTTTTCCTAAACATGCATTCCAATATAGGTCTGCCACGCCACTTGTTTTTTTAATCCTGTTTTTGTCCTTAGAAAATGAACAAGTGTTCGCAAATGGCATCAAACCATGTTAGTAACTCCTGTTCTTTTCAAATATTGTTTTTCAGGGAAATGTCTTTTTACTCTCGTGGGACAAACCTCAGTGTACATTGTGCCTTTTCACATTTAAGAGGAAGTAAATCAGTGATAAGTAGTTCAAGGGAATCATACAAAATATTCCTTTAGAAGCCGGTGTTTTCAGGCCAGAAGTTAAACCATCTCATATCACCTCCACTATATGACATTATCCACAAGAAACATGCCCCAAAGGCCAAGGCATCTATCTGTATCAGAGTTAAAAGTAGGGAAAAAAAGTGCTCTCAAAGGCTGAAAAGTACAAAGCAAACATGTTACAAATTGGCTTGACGAAACGTATTCAACAAAATTTTGCGTTTTTGTCAACATGCTTTATTTAATATGTAGATCTACTGCTTGCTTTTTGACACACGAAGATACCAAACATCATTTAAACATCTCATTTTACACTAGAAGGCAAGACTTTTCATTGTAAGTCTCTTCAGATGTCTTTCATTTTAGCATTTAGATTTATATATTTACTGGGGTGTATTCTCAAAGGGTGTTTGCAAATTCGTGTTTAACTGTTAACACTATTAAGAGTAATTCACATAGATTAAAGGAGGATAACAGCCCTCAGTGTATGAAGATGTCTAAACCTGGCTTTTTCAAAATCACATTTCTATACATTGTTTTTAATAGGGAAATATTTTTAATAAATCAACAGAATAAATGAGTGCTTATCCAGGGAATCTCCTCTAGTAAGTAATTAAACTGGTCAAAACTGTTAACTTACAGAAATACACAGCTTAATTCTTCTGAAGAAGACATAGTATTTTCTGATACATAGAGAGGAGTTATGGGGAACATCAGAGGTGTTCAGTCCCTGATGACTGGGAGTTTGCTCTATTATCTTATTTATAAATTAAATAATATCCCTGAAAGTGTTTTGAGCATGCCAAAACTATGGTGAGGTTTAATTCCTTTACTGAACTGCTACCAGCGTTGCAGTAGCAGAGTGTCATATTTCACAAGCAGGTTGCACAGGGCTTTCTTAGGGATTGCCTTTTAGGTTCAGCTTTGTCCTGTCTCCTGTTTGCTAGCAGTTCTAATTAAATTGACTATAATTAGTCCAGGTAATTTTCGCTAATATGTCAGCTCCAGGCTTCTAATCAGTCAACTCTGCATGTGTTCCTCAATGATTACAAGTGTAACTAAGAGCCTAGCTTTGTTCCTTATCAAAATATCTTATTTTCAGCATCTGTGCATTGTTTTACTATGGAGTAAAGGCTTGTATATGCAGGGACTTAATTTATGATAGCTCTCTGAAGAACTTATGTGTTAGGGCTCTTATTCTGAAAAGATAGTGCCTGATTTTAGAACATCTAATTCCACTTTAGAGTAGGTATTTTTATATTGAATAAGAGCATTTGCTGGAAACTGTCAAGTATAGTTATTCATACTTAACTTAAGTCTGGTTTCTCTTTCCTGTTTGAAAAGTTCTCTGTAATCTCACTGGGTAAGATATAGGTAGTGTGAGATGGGTAGTTGCAGTGTTTTGGAAAAAAAATTAATTGGAGCTCAGTCCTGCAGTCTTTGCTAAGATGAGTGATCTTATTGAAGCCACTTACTTGTTATTAAGGGCCTAGGATTGGGCTTTGAACGGTGTCGCCTTCAGATCATAAACAAAGGAGCTTTTTTTCATTTAAAAAAAAAAAAATCCCAACAAAAAACCCACCCCAACCCCATGTTCAGAACAAAGAGGAAATTAAATAGGGAAATGTTCCCTTTTGTGGTACCCCAGATTTGTATTATTTCAGCTGACACCTGCACAACGCTAATTGACAAAACTACACTGACTGGTATATAGAGGAGTGTCATTAGAGATGTATAGAAATATAGATCAAAGGCTCTTCATTAACATTTCTTTCATCGTGCACATCAGTAAGTCAACTAACCTGCAAGTCTGAAAACACTGGCAAAAAAAGTAATAAGATCCCATCAGAAGAGTTTCTAAGGATATGTCTGTCCAGTGAAATGAGTCAGTGGGTTCTTCGCTCTAGTGGTTGTCTAAGCTCGTAAATCCCTTCTTTACAATGCACTGACATGTGGGAGGTATTTGTGGGGCACCTGAAAACATCAATGCAGAAAGGGATGTGAGCAGGCTAGCTTTGTCTCAGGTTGGTCACAGCACAGCGTGACTCTGTCACAACCTGGAATCACCTACAATTCAAATCAGCACAGTGTGACTCAGCCTTTTTACACTGAAATAGGATAGATGAAACTTTGCTTTGTGTGGTTTATATGTGCTTTAACTCTGCAGAGAGTAGAGGAGAAGGGAATGATGGCGATCAAACAAAAAAGGAAATCATAGCATATACAGGTTGTTATAGCACTGGTGAAAGCAAAAACCTGTATAGTGTATGTCAATGCGAATGGTACTTTACTAGGAGACAAAACTCAGGCAGGTTTTTTGGGGGTGGAGGAAGGAAGGGCATGCCTGTGATGTAAGGGTAGAGGTCAGGGGTTTACACTGATCAGACATGAGTTCTACTTTGCTTTTTCTATAACTTTTTTTTTTTGCTACATTTTTTGTAGGTATCTGCATGTCATTAATTTTAGTTGCTTAAAAAGGAAGGCGGTGATCAAGACTGGCTAGAATCACGCTGATGTAAATTCACCGCAATCACGTTGAAGTCAACGGTTCAGCAGCAGATATACACACTGCGGAGCAGGACTGCTCTGTGTGTATTGCTGACTTGCTGTGTAAGCTTATCCAGTTGCTAAACGAGGATGAGTGTCCCTTTCTGGAGGATTAATAATGCTAGTAATGTGCTTCCATATCTCTGGATAGAAGGTGCTACAGAATTTCAAATTTTGGTTTACTGCTGAGCTCAGCCCAGCAAATGGTAGTACCTTTGCTGAATTGGAAGAGACATAACAGATACAGTCAGCCATTATAATAAATCTGGCTTTAGTTCATATTAATGGCATAAAAATTCTGTGGTCTTCTGAGGGAGAATGCTGGTCTGGTGTTGAATCACTCTCATTGTACAAATTTTTTTTAATATAAACAAACAAACAAAACCCCACAATGATACAAGTTTGTATCAATAGGCTTTATGGGAGATCAACTCTCATTAATGTAGCATCAAGTTTTTGCTGAGGGACTATTGTTTATCCTTTTGCATAAATTCTTACCATACTGTCTGGATAATATGACTGATTCAGATCAAATTTATACTGGTAAGTGATTCAATAGTGCACAGAACTGGCATTTGTTATTGTGGGATCATGGCCTCAGTATGTGCTTATGACAATTGATGCCTGTATTAATCTTTGCCCTGCTGGCCTTGTCCCGGCTTTCATTGATGCTCATGGTGTAATGAAGCCTGAGTGGAACTGCAGAAAACCTTGAAGTCTAGGACTTGGAAAGATTAGAAATCAAGTTAATCAAATACCTTATGTTAGTTTACCTGTGGGAAGGAAGAGAGTGCAGACAGAAAAAATCCAGGACTTGAGTATCACATTAAGATGTAGAAAAAAAGCAATTTTACTGAGTGTTGCAAAAGTTGCGAGAAATTGATATCAAAATCAACATTGGACAATAAAAGGGTCTGGCAGTCCTTTCAGTGTCAGTATTGCTTTAAAATGAGATTTGCAAATCTATATTTAATTAGACAGTTATCATACTGTGTGCTAAATAAACACTAATTATTAAACATGGAATTTATTGAAGTATAATAGATGTGTCCAAAACTCTAATTTACTTAGCCTGAATAAACAAGTTTTAAATGATCAATAAACCTCCTATACAAGAGGTAATGTTGCAACTAATATATGCTAGCATTCAGAAGCCATGATTATCTTACTGTTTTCTAATATGATTTTTCTTAACAAAGTATACCTCAGCATTATGTGTTTACATATGTGATTCATTGTAAGATCAGGGTTATTATTTATTTGTAGAACACATGTACCTTATACGCTTGTTCAGTTGCCATTGAATTCTTGAATGCAGCAAATGAACCCACAGGTGATAAATTCAGGATTTCTTTAATTGAGCCTCTTGCTTAAAAATTCTTGTTGGTAAGGTACTTGGCAACACTGCAGGTGGAAACTTGAAAACAACAATCATTTTGCTGTCTTTTCCCTCCTCTCCCATCATCCCTGGCACATAGAGACACACAAATATGCGACATGATGTAGTGCTGACAGAAGTGCTGCATATTTCAATCCTGTTGTCTTTTTTGTTTTAACTGTCTCCAGAATTAAAGGTCAGTCTGTGATCCAATAAAATGCACTTTTAGCCTTCATGATTTTGGGAAAATTGAATGCTGTTTAAGTGAGCTTTTAAAGTCAATGCTCAAATTTGATTTGAAAACTACAGCAAAACTATATATCTCCAAATAGCTGGATTTCTCTCCTAACCAGTTTGTGTTGCAAAGGCCTGTTTTGAGTAAAAATCTTCAGAAAAATGTATTGGCTTAGCAGGTGGTGTATCTTACTGATGGGGAATGGAAGCTCCTCTTTCAGTTGGGAGCCTCTACTGATAGGTTCTTACACAGTTCTCTTCATACACTTAAATCCTTCACAGAATATAATATGACCTATTTAGTATCTGAAAAAGATCACAAAAGTCCAGGAGAATACATCTAACATATCAGGATCTTTCTAGGAGCATTTTCTAGCATGTGCTGCTGCATGTGGGCATCCATTCATTTTTACCATTGGTGTATGCTGGAGATATGAATTCTGATAAAAGGGAAATTCTAGGCTTTTTTTTTTTGGAAGAGCTCTCAAACAGTCCCTGGTGGTCTTTTATCTTGAGCATTAAAAAAAAAAAAAAAAAGCCATCAATAATTAACAGGCTATATTTGGAAAATTCAATGTCTGATGTAAGCAGGAGACTTGGCAAGGAAGAAAAGAGTTAGTATTCTGCTCAGAATAAATATAGTATTTCTAAGTGCTTTGCTTCTTCTCTTTGCAGTAGAGCTCTTTGTATTTATGCTGCTTTTAGCAGGTTTGAAGATATTTTCCTTTTAAGTTTTTTTCCCCTCTGTTTCTCAGTAGGCTCTGAGTTACTTCTTTTGTTTAGTTTGAGAGTGATTTTATTATTTTCTGAAATGAGGCATCCCTCTGAATTAGTTAAGAGCCAAAATACCATAGAAGTGCATGTAAGTGAGCTTGTAAATAGGAGGTAAGCTACCTGAGTGCTTACCTAAATGCTTTACTGAGCTGGGACCAAATGATGGTAGCGGACTGTAACTAAGTGGATTTGAACTGGCTTACATTTCATTGTAATTTTCTTTTCTAGGATGTTGAGGTGATGAACAAGCTTTTTTATGCAGATATTTTGACCCCCTCTGTCTCAGGCATTAGGGACTGATATTTTTTATGCTCACTTCTACTAGTTCAGGATTTGCTTCATCTTCTGTCCAAGCATCCCAAATGAGTTATTTTAACAGATCTCACTGAACATTGGTATTAAGAATATAAACCCCATTTTACCTACTCTTCCTTTAGGCCAAAGGATGCAGGGTCAGAGCTGATGTAATTTTATGAGACTGAGGCAAATTTGGCCATTGATTCCTTACCCTGTTGTTGCCTTTGACTTTGCTTTGTTCTCATATCCTGTTCTTCATTCCTTTAAGACTTGGTGTGTTTAGTTGCACACATTACTTTTGCTAGCTGAAGTAACTTCTTAATCTGTTTGGAAGACAGATGGACAATTAGCTTTTAAGAAAAAGGAGAGCACAGCTTTTGAAACTGCAATCTCCTTTATCTGTAGGTCAACACAGGGAAGGATATTGCCTTGAAAGGGACACCTGTCAGATCAGGGAGATAGATCAGAGTAGCCATTGTTACATTTTTCTGATGGCAAAATGATTTCATTATTATTGCCATCTTTGTGTAAGCCAGGGTGTGGCATTGCTGAAGAAAGGAGGAATTCAGCTAGCAGAAAGGTTTTTGGAGAGTACTCACTTCTCTATACTTCCTACATATACACTCACTCAGAAAAATAGCAATCGGGACTTCAAGGTAAAGGTGGGAAATGTAAAGCAAGGAAGATGAGGTGGTGGTGTGAAGACAGATATCCTAACTACTCTGAAGAGTGCAAGTTCTGCTTATAAGGGACACTGGAAAGTATATTAAAAATAGTTTAAAAAAAAAGCCAACACAAACCCACATAAACCAAGTTAAAACTGAATCTTAGGAAGTAATTTCATGCAAATTTAGAGGGGCAAAGAGTCTGCCCTAACCGTGATGGCAGAGGGCTGTGCTTCAAAGAAGTGACATCATAGAGAAGTCTTGAGGAGTTTCTTGTGATACATGGAAAATGGCACAGGTGTCAGAATAAATATCTTCTGTGGCATTAAATAGCGCTTAAGATCTGAGGAATGGTCTTGATATCTAGGGTAAGAGACTTTAGGAGACCTTACTCCTACTCTCAGCTATCAGAAGATCTCAATAAATCATCTGGCCTTTCTGTGCCTTGATTTTCGTTTATATGGTTGCGAATAATGGTGCCTACTTCTTCACAAAATGATGCAGAGTTATAAGGTACGTAATAAAGTAAGTAGACCAGAGTCTGGCAATTTGGAAATTGTTCAAAATTAGGATTGCTTGTGAAAAACTGCTGTTCTTCCTCTTGCTGGGAAATAGGCAGTAAAAAAGGTGAATCTGCAGTACAGTTTAAAGTTTTTGCTGGATGAGCCAGTTGGGAACAATTTATCCATGCTAAATTCATACTGTCCAAGTTTAGTTTTATTTTGTATTCAAGCAACCTTTATTTTGTACCCTGCCAGTAATTGCTTTAATCTATTGTAATTCTGCTTTTTGTTGCTCATTAGTGTTTTTTTTGGGGGGTGGTGGTGGAGTGGTTTCACAGCCTTTCACCTGCTCAGTCATTTCTATGAGTTGTGGAATAATGCATTATAGTGATTTCATTGTTTCATATATCCAGTAGTGCAGAGTAAAGTACTAGACAGGGATCAGAATAACTGAGAAATAAGCTTGTGAATGTGCACCTTAAGTCCTTAAAAAAAAAAAAAAAAAGAAAATGAAATTGTTTTTATATAATATATCTTCAGAGGGACAGCACTTTAGCAATGTGCTCATGCAATTCATCACTAAGGTGACAATACTCTAATGATGTATTGGTAATACATCACTGGAATGCTTTCACACTATTGATGTGTTGGAGATCATAAACCATAGAGTGGGGCAGCAGACTTGAAGTGCCTGCTAAGCCCTTTCCAAGCCTTTTCAAGTTATTTTATTGAGAGAAGTTGTCAGCAAGAATGTTGAGATTTTTACATTACTGTGTGCAGTTGCATGCATGCATACACAAGGAGCACTGGTGGGGAGGGAGAGTCTTGCCTTGAAGATTCCTGATTTTGATGGCAGATGCTGCAGGCTTTATATATGTCTTCAAACAGTGCAGGGACTCTTGATAAAATGGTTTGTTGACTGACAGTCTGGGCCTTAGGGCAACTGTAAATACTTAAGAGGTTACTTTTGTTTTTTAATGCCTCTGGTAGACACCATGAAATGTCTTTGAGCCTTGACATCTCAGTGTGCAAAGACTGGTCCATATGACATTCCCACAAACGTCAAATGTCATTATAGGGAAAAAAAAAAGTTCTGTCTCCATGGCAGTGCATACTAGCTACTTTTCTGGTATCAGCATGTGGTTACACTGTAATATCACAAGCTTTCTTTCCCTCCCTAGAGATCATGTTAAAGATCATCCAATAAAAATAAAACATCTTTTTCCCCATACTGATGTCCACTCCTTTGTGTACATTGTCCATAGTGTCAAAGAAAAAATATTTGCTTTTATTTATGTTCACACTACCCTCCCCATCCTTCAGCCACTCCCTCTGAAGACTCTCTAAACCCAGCCTGGGTAACCTTCAAGATAATAACCTAGAAATAAGTGCCCCATGGCCTGAGAAGATCAACTGGAGGTAATGAGGTTTCTTGCAGCAATTCCTATGCTGATGTTGTATTCATAGTCAACTCACTATTACCTGATGTTCTCCCAGTTTGTTTTAATTTTTCTACAATTACATTGTTACTTCCCGGGGAGGCACCAGCTTTTTCTTTGTGTGTGAACTGTATTAGGCAGCTGTTCCTGCTTGCAAGCACTGCAACAATACAAATTATGGCAAGTTTCAACCATTGGCTTGAATTCAAAATGGTTTTGACTTAAAGATTTTTGCAAAACTGAGTTGAAGCTAATGTTGAATAGAAAAGAAAGGTGGTGTCAATAATATGAAAATAGTTTTTTCAATATCTTATGCATCACCTTTGCTAGAATAAAATGCATTGTGAACCTGGGACTCACAGCCACAAGCCAGCCAAGGAAGTTTTAACCCCTTTAAAAGCTTCCTGGGCCTCTCCTCCTCGATGAACTCTATTACTGATAGATTATCAAGGAATTTAATTGACAAATAATCTGCCTGAAGGCAACAGTAAATCATATCCCACTTTATGGTTGAGAACAGGAGGTAGAGAATTCAGCAATGGTTTGAATGTTTTTAGCTTTTATGCATGCTTTTTATCAGCTCTGCAAAAGGCTATTGGGGGTCAGAAATACTCAGGATGAAGCATTTTACGAATATAGGACCGAATTCTTGGCTATTTGACTGCAAATACAATACTTCCATTGCCTTCACTGGATCTTGCCTATTGATAAAGTTAAAGCAGTGTTGAATTTTGATCAGTTTTACCAGAGAGGAGTTTGGTTGGTAGAGTTTACAGAGAAAAAAGCAAATCCCAAAACAAAGAAAAAAAGCATAACTCTTTGGTATATATGGAAGTCAGACTGCAATTAAAAGCCTCATTTGTGCTCCTAGGAGCCCCTGCATGGGAGTTCATAATGTAGCGTGCAGTCCTATACCTTCCGTTTCTTGGAACTTTCATGTGCAATTTAAATTCAGTTAAAAGGACATGTGTCTGTGGAGACTGACTGAACTTTGGGGATTGGTTTGGGGTTTTTTGTTTATACTTTTCTTGATTTTTATAGTACAAATCCATTCGTATGGAGAACATCTGGCTGTTCACCTCATAAGCAGTCTGCCCTTGTCTCTATGGCATTGTGGGTTCTGTAGACATGTTTTACTACGCCTTTCTGAGCACAGATTAATTACACTGTAATTCAGAGTAGATGGACTTTTAAAGCACCAGCTTCATTAGAATGTAACTGCTTGAAGCACAGCAAAGTAAAATACACTTATTTGTATGTTAATAAGTTTACCTGAGCCCTTTAAAGCATGTAAAATAAGTTGGGTTTTTTTAACCTGATGTTATGAAAGTGTGTGTTATTTAAAATCATTCATGTCAAATCCTTCTATTTAAATAGCTTTCCCAAGCCCTGGTGTAAAGGAAGTGGTACTTGCATCTGTCTAGAGTCAAACCACCTTTTTTATATTTTGGAATGAAAATTAAATTGCATGGGCTGGGCTGCACTGTGAATGGCTTTAGTATTCGTTTTTAGCCACATGGAGAGGTACCTATAGCACTAAAGTTAGTAGGCAGAGCAAAGTATTCTCTGCAGGTATTACCCAAACAACATCTGACATTTGTCTGATTTATCTTGATTTGGCAACGTGTTGATTCACACCTGTGGCTGTAAAGATGAACAGGAGTTGGACTGGGGAAATAAATGAACGGGAGTGTTTATTCTTGATTCAGAGAAAATAAAAATAACATGTATAAATATAATATAAAATATGAATAAAATACAAAATATGAATAAAATATAATATTAATATACTGTGTTGCATTACAGCTATATATATAAGCTAGAACCAGACAGTCTTTTTTGTTCTAGATAACGTAAGGCATTTTGTGCCAGGCAAGAGAGCCCTGAACCAAAGAGGCTACATAGTAAATCAGGAGCAGTGGATTAGAATAAAATTTTCTATTTTCATTTTACAAATGAAACTGGGGAACAGAAAAATGAAATGAGGCAAAGCTGGGAATTGTTATCAGATCTTTGGCATCACAGTAATTTTTCCTAGTTGTTCAACAGTGATTCCTATCACAGGTCTCCTTTACTGCAGCTCACCAGCTTAGTGGGAGATGTTAGAGAGAAAAAAATCTCACGATTACTTTTCCAGGAGTTTCTTCTAAGAATTTCAGAAGTTCTGGTTTAATGAAAATGCTGAGTCCATCATTCAGGTTTTACAGAGAATAATATAAATATGCATTTCAGTCTCAATAACTTCCTGCTTTGAATTTTTCTTTTGACTTTGCCTTGGTGGGGAAAATAGAAACTGTTGATAGACTTTTTTTTCTATGCATCAAATGACTTTTAGATCTAAGTAAACTTTTAGCATCCACAGCATCCTAAAGCATTGAATTCCACAGTTTGAATGAGTGAAGCATGAAGCAATATTTGTTTGTTTTAAACACACATGCTGATAATTTTACTACTTCCTCTCTAGTTTTTCTATCAATAAGGCAGAATGAGCAACCATTTCCTTTTCATCTTGTCTCTTCTGCTTCCAGCTTTATACTCTTTGGTTTGCTCCTTCCGGGGAAGTGCATTCAATTTAAATATTCTTGAGATAACTTTAATCATCGTTGTTGTTCTCCCCTCTACTATAATTTTAGTAGATCCTTTTAAGGTAGGTCAGAAGCAGAGCTGCACAAAATATTGAAATTGTGGACTCACCATGGATTTATTCAGTGCCATAATGATGCTTCCTGTTCTGTTCTCTGTTCTTTCCTAATAATTCCTAACATACTATTTTCTTTCACTGTTTTTGAGCATTGAGCTGACATTTTAATTGAACTGTTATAGCTCCAAGATATCTTTTTTTATTTCCAAATGCTAATAGGTTGCCAGATTTCATAAATCCAGGATTGCTTTTCCTCTTGAGTGCATCACTTCACATGTATCAACACTGAATTTTATTGCTTTTTTTATTCACGCACTCTGTATTATCAAGTCCATTTGTCTATCTTTTGCAGTCAGATTTTACTAGCTTGAATGTCTTCCTATGATCAGCTAACTTGGTCATCTCACTTTTCCAGGAACATAGGAGACTAAACCATAAGGCTTCTAATTTTATTTTAGAAACAGAAATTAATTACCCAGAGAACTTGTTCATTCAGAATTAAGGTTGCTCATCTGAGTTCTGTGGCATTACTAGCACACTATAACTAGTTCAATCCTTCTGCATTTTGTACAGAAGACACGTGAGTAGATGAAACTCATCTTATCCAAGTTAGCACAGAGCAGCCAAATATTTACTGAGTTACTTATTCAACTTGATTAAATGAACAGCATATTAAAAAGTCAATTAACAGGAGGAGTATGTACAACAAAATCATTCAACCAAAACAATTTTATCAGCCATTTAAGGAACAGGCTTTTGGCATTAGGGGTGTTTGTTTACTAATTGGATTTACTATAGCAGTGATTACTTAGTCTCTCACAATTTTCTGTACTTCAGCATTCACCTCCTGTCTGAATAAAATCTGTTGGTGCTTGTGGCAAGATTCCCATTTCCTTCAAAGAGAGTTGGGTCAGGCCTCTCTCTTGTAAGAGGGTTTCAAAAGATCTGAATAGCATAATCTTGTTTTCCAACTAGCTAATATTAAAGGAGGTCTGATATTTCATTTTCTGTGCCTTTCAGGAGATAAGACAGACAGATCACATAAAAAACTAGTTTGATCATTTTCCACTCCATATAGAGTACTAAAAAACATTTGTGAAATGATAAAACCTGTCACAATAACCTGAATTTTCAGATTTCAGGTTGGAGGGGAAAGGTTTCAAATAGTTCAGGAATGAAGAAAGAGCTATGATTTGTGTTAGAAGCAACAAGGTACTGTATAAAACAATATTTATTTCTCCAGCATGCTTACACTAATTTGTTCTGTTGAGCTTCTGCAAGCTTAAAATGAAAAGTGAGTTCTATCTCCCTGCACCTAAACCAAATATAATGTATAAATTGATTTGATTGGTGACCAGCCAGACTCCCGGCATAACTCTTCATAGACTTGATTTTTATGATTAGTATGTGTTTTTAAATTAGCACAGGAAATGCTATGTAATGGTGAAAGTGACTTTTCAGCTCCCTTCCCCAGGTGAATTACCTGAGTGATTTTGGACCTCTGTGTGTCTGGATCTGTGCACTCCTCCCCTGTTGCACACATGGGCTTGTAGTGGAGAGTTTCCCCTACATGCTCAGATAGCCCACTGGGTTGGGGAGTCTGGCTGCAATCTCTGCTGGAGCTTCTCTGCAGAACAGAAGCCTTACCAACCCTTCACAGTCCATAAAAAAGGTGCAGGACAAAGGCAGTTGTACTGGGTGGAGGGGACAGGTACTATTATCTTTTTCTGTCTAGGTGGGTTTATGTAGTCATTTGGGGGCTGCTTGCTTCTGTAAGCTGAGAAGGAGCCCAGACAGAGAAATTAAAAGCTTTTTTAACAGACTGATTAGGAAGCAACCCATGTTTTATGACTCCTCTGATCCCTGAGCCCCTAATGAAATGCTTTTTTCCCTAAAGTAAAAACATTCTCAATTCTAGCTCTTCTCAAGTGCTTCCAGGATCCCCTTGTCTACTGTCTGTAACGGTTTCCCTGCTTTTTACCTTTTTCCCCTCAGTGTTCAATCTGAAGTTTACTGCTTATCATGATTCTCCCTTTACCTATTACTTCGTAAATCTCAAGTCTAAATTTGAGACTTGTGAATTTTGAGTGGTACTTTGATGTTTTACAATTATTCATACTTTATATATTGATATTGTACTTCTCATTCAGAACATCTTCAATCTCTCTTATTCATGTTCCTGTTCTCCTTTGATCTGTATCATTAGTGAGTTCTTATTCTCTCTGTGGATACTTTTCCCCCCTCCCACACTTTTACAGATCTTACCACTTTACTATTGATTTTTCTCTTCTCTTTTTGTTTGAGATGCCTTCTTTGTCCTTTTGGTTTGGATTTTTTTTTCCTTTTTTAAACTTAAGTGCAATTGTTTGTTTTTCCACCTACTTGATCAAGTATCTTTCCCTGAAGCCATTTTACCTAGAAAGCAGCCAGTCAAAAAGAAGCAGACAAGAATAGGATCAGTTCCAGGAGAATTTCAATTTAAAGTGAAATCACAGGAAAATGCCCAAGAAAGAAATGATCAGAATAGAGGCAAAATATTAATCTTAGTTTGAAAACAGTCAGATGTGAGGAAGTTTTCAATTCATCGCTTTGATTTTTAGTTTTTGGAGGGAGGGGAATAAAAAAGTATTTTTAAAGGTGTTCAGGAAAGACAAATCCATTATGAATAGACAAGAATCTTTCAACTCTTCATTTGGGATTTCTTTTGTATTTTTTCCTTGTGTTCCTGGTAATGTTGTAATATCCCACTAGGTCCACCAAGAGAAATCTTTTCTGATCTAATTCTTGAGTACTTTCAGCTGTTTGTTTGTGGATTACTTAGTTATACTGTAAAAGAATGTTGTGCAACCTGTCTTGGTTAAGGAAGACTCTTGTAAGCCTGTCTGAATTGTAGGCAACGTTGTCTTTCACTTTTTAAGACCAAGACAGAACATTAATCTATTCTACTCTGAAAAGTATGTGATCAAGGTAGACAAAAATGATGAAGGAAAAGAAAAAATTATTTGATTTTTGACGTCAAAGGAGGATGAAGCTAAAAACCCAACATAAGGTGAATTAAAAATTTAGTCAAGAATGTCTACTATTTCAGGGAATAACAAAGGAAACTTATTTTTTCCACCTTGTATTTAATACCCATCTATTTAAACTTAATCTTACAAACAGTACCGTAGCTTTTTTTTTTAATGTTAAATACTGATGACAATGAGAGTGGTATTTGCTTTTGCTTAAATATGTATTTTCATCTTTGGACTGGTGTTGCATATGGAGAGCTGTGCTGCCTAATAGTCAGTCTTCTAGAGACAACATAGCTAGAAGCCACCGTCCTCCCTTGGGAGGAGTGCCACAAACATCAAATGTTTGTGGCACTTGGATAGGTTTAACCTCTTCAACATGTAGGAGGCATTCCTGCTGGGTTAGTAGCACTGAGCTGAGCCAGAGCTTGGTCTCTGTCTGTCTATCTCCTCTCTGTCTGTCTCTTCCTCCTTTTCTCTCTTCCCCTCTGTTTCTCTTCCTCTGCCCCCCATCCTCCCCCCATCTCTCTGTCTTTCATTTCTTCAGGACAGCAGTCTTGCACTTTGTCTCCTATTGCTATAACTGGGGTTTAGGAACTCAGTGTGCCTGATTTTCTGGGTAAGTTATGTCATTCTGATGTGCTCCGTCTCCAAATGTCATCTTGGTCTGGTAGACTGTGACTGTTTCTCAGACAGGGTTTCCTGGCAGAGAGAATTAAGCAGATTACAAAAATTTGTTTTGTAGCAGACATGGGATCACAGTTCTTCTGTCTTCCACAGACTTTTGGTGGATGACTTTGAGCAAATCGCTTAATTACTCTGTGCTTTGGTTCTCATCTTTCAAAGCAATGAGGCTAAGGGATCTTCTGTATTTCATTAGAGAAATCTGAGCTAGATGCATCAAAAACTGTATTGAGATGCTGCAGTGCTGGAGTGTTGGAGGCAATACAAATACCTAACATGGACTGTAAATTTTAACTGACAATTATAAAGGATATTTGCTTAATGTGTAGGATTATTTTATTTTATTATGGCTCTCACCCTTGCCAAGAGTTACCTCATGCTACATGAGATATGAATCTGCATATAGGAGAAGTGGTGGCTTATCAGGCATCAGTGACCTCATAATGTTACAGAAAGCGTTGACTCTTCTGTAGCAGCCACTGCAATAAAGGATTATTGCAGGTAGTCAGTTCAGAGTTGCAGGCAGCATCTTCTAAAGAGATGGGCTTGCTGGTCTTGCTTCAGCAAAGTCAGACAGACTCTTCAGGTAGCCTGTTTTTAGAGTTTGCCATAGCATTTGACAATTTTTTTTTCCTTTCTTCCTTCATACCTCAATCTCTGTTCCTTCTCACCAATCAAAATATTCATGGTCTGCTGATATAATTAGGAAAATGGAACATGCTGTTCAGAGGTATTGATCTAGCACCTTATTATAAAGTTAACAATGTTTAATTTCTTGTTGTCAGCTTTCATTGTGTTAAAGAAATCAATTCACTATTGTCTTTTCTCCATTATTCAATTGTCTAATGAGCTACCTTGCAGTCCACTCAAAATCAAATTTTTATGATGAATCACTGTAGGAATGGAGAGTACATGAACCCATGTACGTGAGAATTATCCCAAATCCATAGTAGGTGATGCACTTCCCTTCAATTAGAAATAAAGCTTTTTGTTTTCTCTTTTTTAAAAAATTGAGTACGACAGGTTTTCTGTACTTGCACGAAACTCCACAAGATATTTACTATAACTTGTTTTCTCTCTCGTTTATAACTTGTGTCATCTGACCTTCTCTGAATAAGTAGAAATCTTTCTTGAATTTCACTGTCAAAGTGATACCTCTCCTATTTTTCCCCTCCTACCTCTCTCATTCCACACCAAATCAGTCTTAAAAAGCAAAGACAGAGTGGTCTTGTAGGAGAGAAAAGTATAGTCAAAATATATCTCTTTACTCTGCTTTTCTACTGTCTCACAATAAAGCAAATTCTCTTGCTTTCTAAAGCAACTACCATAATGATTTGCTTTGTCTACCGCATAAGGCAGTCATCCTGACCTTCCCTTGTAATTTCTGAACGCTGCCACAGTACAGATGATGGTGATGATACAGCTAAGAAATAAATGTAGCTATGCTTACTTGTTTATAGGTTACATGGCTAGATTTATGTGTTGTTCCACATAAAAGGCTATGAGCTTGCTGTTGCTACTATTTTTTCTTGTTCAGATTCTCCGGGTTCTTGATTTCCTAGAACTGGGGACTGCAGCTGATTAATTGCCTGAAGAATAAAGTTTAAGAGTTGGTTTAAGAGGAATCAAATTTTAAGAGAAATTAAATAAATGTATTATTTGGTGCAGGTAAAGTAGGCTACTTTCAAAATTCTAAGGAAGGAAAAAGCATTAATTCTTAATATTTCTCTGAAGCTAAATCAGTATCTTTCATGTTTATTAATATGTAAATCTGATTTAAAGCATTCTCACTTCTTTGAAAATAACTTACTGTACATGTATGTTGTGCCCAACAATAACTTTGTAACATTTATTTTCATTGCAAATAGTGCTGTTTGGATGTTCTCAAGTTTCAGATCACTTGCCTTGCTTCTAAATATGAGCTGAACACAAAAGGCTCCATATTCTTGGGCTCACAGATAAATGAACCATCTTTACAAACACAATAAAAGAAATAATATTCTTCAGGAAAAAATGTACCTGAACACTTTTATTTGTGCATTAAGTAATTAATCCTTTTGTATATTAGGAAAACTGTAACATAAATCTTAATAATGTAATACACAATCAGCCATTACTTTCCTCTGTTTATAAATCTGATAACATTGTAGCCATCATTCCATTTCTGCAACTCACCAGGTAGTAAAGTAAGAAGTTTATTGCAAGTGGGTAATAAGAAGGGAAGTAATGGCCTGGGAGGCACAAAGGTGAATGAGTTGATGAGTGAGCTGTTGAGTTTTCTCATTGGTTTTAACCCTGTATAAATTTAATGGCTTCGTTTTAAATGTCTCTTAATGAGAAAAAGCAAAGTGTAAGTTACTTAATGGTATTACATTGAGGGCTTTATTTTCTTACTGAAATTGAATGTTATAGTGTATCTAGTGTATATCTATAGCAAATAACTTTACATCCAACATGTATACCCTTTCTGGGCTCGGTGTTAGCAGGAAGGAAAGACACTGCAGCAGTGTTATCTGTCAAGGGAAGAAACTGTGGCTATATGAAGTATATAACCAGTGAACTTTAATAGCTTATATAGACTGTAATATACAAGTATAACTCAAGTATAGCAACAGCAAATATAATTGTCAGCTATGCTTGTCTATGGTAATGTCATAATTGCATTGCATATGATTATGTTAATTGGCAATGGTAGACACTGAAAAACTCATCAGTGTGCAATCATGGTAAATGTTAGCAGTGTAGCATAATGGTTATGACAAGCACTCTCAGATCCTTGAGCTCTCCCACTCTGTTAAGGTGCAGAGCACCCTTCTACTGGCCCTTGGTCCATGTTTACAGTCTGGGGGCTTTAGGGGATGCCTTGCTTCACATGTTGAGATGGCTTTGAGATGTTTGCCTCCACAGGAGCAGATTCTCACGTGTTGGGGTTTTCAACACTGATCCTCTTCTGATCCCATCCTGCAGCCTTTTAAGACTTGTTTTATTCTACAGGGTGGCTTTCCGCACCTCCTCAGTTGCTCCCAAAAGGCTGAGAATCGATATTGGAAATAGTCTATGTGGGGATACTGTGCATGATTACATAAATCAATTAGCTAGAATAATCCTAATTGCAAATCTATAATAGTATCAATAATACTTTCTAAATGAGAAAAGGGAATACTTAAGTGTTAGTATATCTTTATATCTGAGTTTTTTGAGAGGGGCTGGTAAATAATTTTTTGTGTAATACAGAATGTTATATGGAAAAGAGCTCTAGAAGCTATAGCATGGAAGATTTCTCAGTATTTATATGCAAAAGTGAGGAAAAGGGACAAAAATATGTTTTCAGTCCATTTGTATTTGAATCAATTAAAAGCAAATAAACTATGATAACATCTTTTTTTTTCAAAATTTTTCATACAAACAAATTATTTTTCACTCAGTTCTAACAAGTCATATATTGCAACAGCACAGATCTTTCAAGGATATAAAGATGACTTTTTTTGTTTAGTTGGGCATATAGGAAAAAAGGTTAAAAGAGGGCTATGACCTGCTTTCATTTATGCCAGTATAGATCAGATTTAAAATATTGATTTACTTAGATTTGGCCTGATTTAAAGTTTAAACATGTCAAACCCTAGAATCTGCTGGACAGTGCTGGTCTTCCTTTTCAGAAGACCCAGTTTTGTAAATGCATATGGCTATAGAATAAGGCAGGGACATGTCAAGGAAAATCTCCGTTGCAACTGTTTTGTGCTTCTACCCACAGCACATCTCAGAAGAATTTCTATGAATAACGGTGCATGCATTTTTCTTTGCCTTATCAAACTTTCTGCAAGGCAGATGTTTCCTTTCTCCAAAGTGCCCCCTTTAAAAAATCTTCACCCCTGTCTAATAATTAACCTAAGAGACTCTGACCGTATCACAATAGCTGTATCTGCCAATTACGTTTTCAACTTCAGTAAATGTTAATGTAATGGTGTATATATTTGTATGATAGTTTTGATAATTCTATTAGTTGATAATCTTTTAGCTGTTTAAAATTAAGCCAGTTTTCTACATAGTCATAACAGACCTCTTATTCTCACAAAACCAAGCAGTAAGTGCAGTTAATTGTGCAATGAATATGTAAATGTTGCTATGCAACACCAGACAGCAAGAACGTTAGATATTAGATCTCAGTGCAATTAGATCTTGCACTTAGAAGTAAGTAAACTGACTAAAATTAAATAGTTCAGTAGGCACTCTTGCTGCCTCGGAAGGCTGGTCTCCTCCTAGGGACAGAGCTGTAGATGTGATGCCTTGAATATTGGTAGAATTCTACTTGACAGCTTTAATTTATGCTACTGTTTGATTAGAGGGTTGTGACACTGCATGGATGTTGAATTCTGGCATCTTAGCGTAAGTGCACCACTATATCACTGCCCACAGGAAAATGTTATTACCTTGGTAAAAATCATATCAGATAGGCTTTTCTTTCCTTCTAATCTTTTTAGAAAGTATTTGCTAAAGACACAAGAGTTGAAATGGAGAAACCTCACTGGCACTTCTGGGTTTGGGAACTCTCCACTTTACTCTGCCTCAAGAACACTGGCGTGGTGTAAAATGGAGGTAAGCTTGGGGTTGAGGGTTTGAACCTTGCTCTGTAGCCACCAGAAGGGTGTTGTCCTATCACTGCTCATTGATTTCATCTATGATACCCATGGCTGTGGGTCACCTATTAGTAGTGAGACATGGAGACAAACAAAGAGCGAGACAGGAGTAAAATCTCTGAAATATGCAATATGCATACAGAAAAAGCCTTACACTTGCTATTAAATCTAGCTATAAATGTGTTGCTGGGAGGAGAAGGCTCAGCAATGCTATTTCTATCAACTTATAGTTTACAGTGCTGCAGAATATAACCTACTGCATATAAATCAAAGCATGTAACAAACTTGAACTTGTAAGATGTGTAATGTTCACTCAAACCTCTGGCATTTCAAATTCCTGCCTACAGGGACTGAAACTTACTTCAGTATTTTATAAATCAATAAGAGTGAATATGGATGTTTTCGCCCAAACTCTGCTGTTTTTAATAAAAGTAATATAGGGATATGTAAGATGAATTGTAAAGGATTGCTGTTCCTAAACTCTAAAAGCCAGAAAGGACCATCATATGTGATCATCTAGTTGACCTTCTGCCTAGCACAGATAGCAGACTTTTGGTCACTAGTTCCTGACCTGAATCTGACAAATGCTCAGAAAGCCTTGCTCCAGTGTACTCTGTCCACAGAACTTGGTTGTTTCTTCAAGGGAGTTTTAAAAGAAGCATCAGTTACACAGATAGAGCTATGGCTGATGTCCTATAAGTAAGAATCATAGAGTGATTTTTACAGTGCAGTATACCTTTGGGAGGGATTTTCTCTTCTGTTGTAGCCTTTAAAGCTCCTATAAAGGCCGTTTAGTAGGCTGGGGGAGGACATCTTTGAGTGCAGGTAGTATCTAGCCAGAGGCTGTCCTAAATGACTCAGACTGTAACCTCAGCAGAGACAGCAAGAACGCATGAATCCTTTGGACAATTAATAGTTGTGTGCCTTGGCAGCTGCTGTAGGTAGAAGAACAACCACTGAGCAGTCATGATAAGGAAATGTACTGTAATTTAGCAGGGCTTCCCTCCCCCCTCCGCCCCCCCCACTTTACTTTATGCTGAAAGCCTTACCTGCTCTTATAAAAGTCCAGACTATGAGTGTCCAATATGACTCAAAGCTGATTTTATGCCTTCTTTCCCCTCATGGGGAGAAAAAAAAGTCTTATATTTTTTCCTGTATTAGTTTATTTTTACTGAAAACAGTACACTATAACCAGTCTTCTGTAATAGGTTAATAAAATCTTCCTTTAAGTAATAGAGTTATTTTGAATTGTAGATTTCTTCCTGCACATCCTTAAAGTTTGTGTCCATGGTATTTTTTAGAGCTCATATTTAGGTGCTTTCTCTTCTGCAGTAATAATGACAGTGCTGTGGAGTGAGGAACTGATAAGATCTCTACTAGCTGTTTTAGAATCATAGCTTTCTCTTATGACATGCTGTGTTGTCAATTTTTATATTGTCAATTTTCCTAATCATAAGCACATTCGAAAGAGCAGATCCCTGGGCAAATCTTGCATCACTGTTTTCTTCATTGGAAACCAAAAAGTTTTAACCCTGTTCATCCCTATAGTTCTGACAAAACTGTGGAACTACTCTGAGGCTGAGTAGGGTCTTTCTGCTTAACATGCAAACCCCCGTGTTAAGTCTGAATTGGGCAGTTAGCACTGATGATGGATGCATGGGCCAGAGAACCTGGCTTCATTTTCAGATCCCAAGTTGATGCTCCTTGGTGACAGAAATACAGCTAGTTATTTGTTTTGTTTTCTAAAGTTTCTGGTTCCAACTGCCTCATTCAGCTTAGCTGTACCCAGTCAAGGACCAGATATGGAGAAGGGAGGTAATACCCAACTACTATTATGTACTTTCCTGCCTCATCCAGACTCTGCTTCAGTCCTTGGTAAAGCTGAGAATAGTTTTGGTGTTGCTCTAAATTGTGCTTAACTACCCCTAGCTTTTAGATCCTTTCCAGAGTCCTGGAGATGCTATACCACAGCATAACTCTGGTCATGTCATTTGCCTTAGTTGCACATTCTGTACTAGGGACTACATGGAGGAAGTGGAAAAGCTTTAAGATTCAGCTACACTTCAGTAAGCCCTTTTGGGGGATAGAAAGGGGTATTTATATCTATTATGAAGGTGTAGTCCCTGGTTTATATGGGTCCCTTGAAGTTAGAAGAAAAAGATAGTTGTCTTAGGCAGGTAAGAGGACCTCCTATTTATTCTCATGATTTCTAATCTGTTAGTTGTTTATCTTAAGATAAAGTTAAGACTTGGTTTTGAATACTTTTGTTTAGAGTTGAGTATTGTGATTTTATATCACATGACTCCTGAGCATTTAATGGAGAAGGAGCTGGCATTCTTCTCAAATGGAACAATACAATTGAGATATAGAAAGACGCCTGGATTTAACTTTTTCAGATTGAACAATGAAATAAAACACTTAATCATCTATAAGTATGGAGAATTTAGGTATTCTCTGACATCAGTGATGTCTATACAGCTCTTAAAATGAAAACATATAATTCCTGTAATTTAATTCAGTCACAAGATAGGAGATCAGAAAAAGGAGAATGAATCACTGTCCCAAATACTGTTCCTCTGCTGCACTGACAAGGAGAGGTAAAATAGAATCATTAAAACAAGGAACCATTTACAGATCTGAATTTGGATCTTCTGTACTGAGAATAAGCATCCTCTTTTTCCCTTAGTGTTAAGCAGGAGGCACGTGTTCTGTCATTGTATCCCATCATTTGGCATTATTGCATGAGTTAGTGCAGTGTGAGTAAATACAGTGAAGAGGATATTAAATGCCACCTAGCAGCAACATTATTCTAAATTGCAGTCCCTACCTGCTTTCTGAAAGTAGGTATTTTTCAGTGAAAATAAATTATTTGTATTTCTTTCAGCAATGGAGCATAATTAGAATGATGCAGATGGTTGATTGTTTAGTTCAATGTGTGAAGACCATTCACAAAACTGGAGACAGAGGGGAATAGTTTAGACTGACAACAAAGTTCTGGTTTTGGGTAATATTACATTGACTACTGAATTGTTTTACCTGAAAATGGAGTTCTGCCCCTGTTCCTTCCCCTGCTGTTTTCAGGCAGTTGCAACCCCTTTAAAAAAGGCTTGGACTATACTGATCTTCCATCTTTGCAGCCAAAGGGATTTGTTGTTATCCACAACCTGACAAGATGATGCATCCTCTCATCCTATAGTCCAGTACACAAAAGAGGGGGAGGTATTTGTGTAAGGAGCAGCTATGAGGGAAAGTCTGTTTATAATTACTAACTTTACCTGTATCATAGTAGGATATGTACCTGGTACTGCACCTTTCTCTTAGCCAGGAGAGTACATGGTTTGATGGGCATTAGGATGTTTTGGAATGGCTCTTCCACCCTTTAAAGTCATTATGCTTTATTTTTAAAAATAATGACTATGAACTGGGGAGAGATACAGACTTTGCAACTGCTTACTGAGGACTCCGAATCTTGAGTAGTCTGGTGATCAGAGCACAGCTGGGTAAGTTAAGCTGCTGTGCCTTCTTCCTGTCCCTCTGTCCTTAAAAAGAGGGGAAGAAAAATCTTCAGAAATTTGGAAATAAGTCACTTAAACAATGAAGTGTTTTAACCTCCTTTCATTTTTCTTCAGGGTAATGTAGTTAAAATAGTCACTATTGTCTATTGTGACAGTATTTCTCTCACCTGCTTTTTCGCCAAATGCATTTTTCTGATTTTTCAGGAAATGTTTGCTCTGACCAAAAGTAGTCCAATGTTCACATTTGCCCTTTTCCTCACTGAGTGTTTCCCAGTAAAAGTAGGGACACGTATGTTACGGAGCAAGGTGCAGCTTGCCGCAAAGGGTGTTTCCTGTCTGCTTTGTGTTCTTCTAAGGGGAAAAATATTGACATGAGACTTATAACAAATCGATAAAAACTGACCATGATAGTAATGATACAGTATATGATTACAAGGAAGAAAGGTCTTGTAGTTAGAACTAGGGCTAGGACTCAGCAGAGGGATTTCAACTTTTTCAAAGGTGCCTTTGTAGATTGGTGTTTTACTTCTATTTACCCATCCTGATATGGTAGTAAATTTTCCATTAAGTAAGGACTGGAATCACAAAGATGACCTCTGCGAATATAGGAGATGGGTTCTGTCTCCAGTGGATTACAGTCAAGATAATAGTTATCTAAGGTAGTACATAAGGATGAAGTTTTCACATACCATTAGGTAAAAATGTGCAGTTGAAACAGAACAAGCTTCTGTTGCTTTTCATTTAGACACTTTTGACACACACTACCACGTGTAGATGGCTTTGTATTCAGGATGAAAAGTAGTTGTGTTGTTATGTAGATGATGTAGTACTTCTCTGAGGTTCTAAACCATTTTTTTTTTTCCCCTGAATTATTTCAGTCTTTTAAAAATGTCAGTGTATATATATCCTGCAGCTGGACTTTTCTACAAACTTGCATGGAAAATATTTTTTTCTTTCTCAAGCATGAGGATTGCTCAATAGTAATGGCTATAGTAAAATATTTCAATCCATCTATGCAGGCCTCTGTGATCCATAAACCTTACTGCCCACAGCCTAAAGAAGAACGCAGAAACACATCAGTTGTGAAATAGAAACAGAACCGAACTCCTCTTTATGGCTGCTTAAAGTAGGGGAAAAGAACACGGCTGACTAGATGAGGGTCATGTAATAGCTTGCAACAGAGCTGAAAAGTGTCTTTAATTGAAAAATCTTCTGAGCTGGAAGTCCATGTTACTGCCTAAGGTGTCTCTGGGGCGTATTTGTGTTGGACATGTGCCTATACTGTATTTAAGATATGCTATTTACAAACTGACCTTTCTGGGAGGGAATGTTCTCTATCAGGTATTGTTAAATTCTTTAACATAAAATCAGCTCATAAAAAACCAAAGGAATTTCTGACTTCTGCATAGGAAGACAAATAGCAATAACTGGCTGAACTTAATGAACTGCTCTGAAGGGAATATACCTTTGACTGCATTTATTAGTTACAGGAGTTGCTTTGAATTCCAGCGCTCCATCCCTGTTTCTGTCAGCATTCAGCGCTGCTACTCTCACAGTCATGCTTTAGCCTGTTGCCCTCAGCTGTATTCTAATTGAAGCTCATAATATTTTCAGACTTTGTCTTTCTAGATATCAAAGCAAATGGATTTACAAGTCCCTTGACTCCTGTGCTATTCACATGAGCTGTCTTTCCACAACATGGGAATTGGTAAAACAAGCAAAATGTCATTCACACAGGGCTCAGCATTTGAAGAAGTTAAATATTAATTGCCTGGTAGATATTTTCTAGAAAAAGTGACTTAATATCATGACATTCTGTTCTTAGTGCAGGGTGAAAGAGCAAAAGGAAAAGAACCTAAAGCTGACAGGATTTTTAACAAAGGGCATTTATAAAATTGAGGCAGATTAGTTTTCATGAAGGACCCATACAGGCTGATTCAAAGTGAAGTACACAGAACACTATTACATAAGCAAACAAATTAGTATGGTACTTCAGGACTCAGACCTTGACAGAGCAAGGGATGGGAGATTTCTTAAGAGGCAATAAATGGAATTCTGAAATGTCTATGTAGCCTGGTTTATCACAGAACCACAGAATCATTGAGGTTGGAAGAGAGCTCTTGAGGTCATCTTGTCCAAGCCCCCTGCTCAGACAGGGCCACCAACAACCAGTTGCCCAGGGCCATGTCCAGATGGCTTTTGAATATATTCAAGGATGGAGTTTCTACAAATTCCCTGGGCAACCTGTTCCAGTGCTTGGTCACACCCTCACAGTAAAAAAGCATTGAACTTCATGAGGTTCCTCTTGGCCCATTTGTCCCACCTGTCTAGGTCCCTGTGGATGGCAGCATGACCCACTGCTCCCCACTCGTCCCAGTTTTGTGTCCTCGGCAAACATGCTTGAAGGTACATTTTGTTCCAAAATCCAGATTATTAATGAAGTTTTTAAACAGGATTGGACTCAGTATTGACCCCTGGGGTACACTGCTAGTTACTGGACTCGAACTAGACTTAGTGCCACTGACCACCACCCCCTGGACTCAGATGTTCATCCAGTTTTAAATCCACCTCACCATCTGCTCATCCAGCCTGTATTTCAACAGCTACTCTATGAGGATCTGATGGGGACATGGTATTGAAAGTGCTGCTGAAGTTAAGATAGGCTATATCCACTGCTCTCCCCTTGTCTACCAAGCTAGTCTTTCAATGTAGAATGTTCTCAGATTGGTCAAGCATGACTTCCCTTTGGTAAATCCTGATGTCCTTCTTGTCCTTCACATTCCTGGAAATGTTTTCCAGGATTATTTGCTCTATCACCTTCCCAGGTGCCAAGGTGAGGCTGGCCAGCCTGTAATTCTCTGGGTCCTCCTGCTTGTCCTTTTTGAATATAGGAATGACACTTTCTTTCCTATAGTTTCTCTGGTTTGTGTGTTGAATTTGTTCCTTGAGGTGGTCTGCACTCAGCTTAGGTAGATTCTTATTTCTAAGTAAATAAAGAGGAAAAAAGTGGTTTTCTGCAAAGCAAGCTGCTGCTTTGTAAGAATGAAAGCAAGCAGAAGGGGGTGAGGCAAGTTTGGATTTGGAGAGCAGAACCACCACTGTTCAAGTAATCCTCACGGTATTAAACCTGCAGCAACCTTTTACAGTGACAAAGAACAGTCTGAACACTTGAAGAAAAAGGCTCTCATAGTATTAATAGAACAGCATTCTGTCTGATCCTAGTGTCCCAGCTTACACATGTAAACTACAGATACTAGAAAGTGATTTTCCTTGCAACGTTTTGAATCATATTTGTTTTCCCTGGTAGGTCAGGAACAATTGAGAACACAGATTAACTCTTTCCTGCAACATACATGCAGCATTGCGTGCCACCACTACCATAGCCAAGGTTTGTTCAATCAAGTGTGCTATAGCTGCCACAGCTTTGTTATTTGTGCTTAACAGTCTCACTATGTGAAGGTGGAGACAACCTCCTGACTTGCTTTATTTCCACGTTAAGCGCAAAGGAAGTGTGGGAGGAGGTACCTGCAGCTTAGGAGGATGAAAAAGCTTATCCTGACTCTGTTATTCTGATGCATACAGAATTATCTATTCCAGATAAATGGTTTATATTTTAAAAACTGTATAAATGACTAAAACTATGCATACTCCTAAGCATAGGGTAACATTTTCTAGTTATTAAACACAAAACACTTAAGACTGAGCCTTGAATTCTACAATTATGTAGAAACACAGGACAAAACACTTCAAACGTGTCTGTATCATATAGACAATAGATATCTAAAATCCTTAATAGACATTTTTCATTTTCTAGGCTGTATGACTTCAATTATTATTTTACAAGGGGAACAGTGGGAATTAGGAAAACTGGATTCTTTTCCCACCTTTGCCACTGATTCCTTGTGTATTGTGGGAGAAGTGTTGTAACGCTTCTGAGTCTCCGTTCTCTGCATGTCGGGTAGGACATATTGAGGCAATATGTATGCAAAGTGTATGAAGAGTATTTATTTGTACTGTATGAGAAATAAAGTTTCTCTCAAGGGAGAATTGATGTGTGTTTGGTGGGGTAGGATGCTGAAATAAGCTGATGTAGTTTTATGTGCACAGATAAGAAGATGGAAGATTAAGAAATATAAAAGGCAAAAGTGGAAAAATGAGATTTTTATCTTGATCTTATTTTCATGCCTAGCAAAATATGTAGCCAGATGCTTGAAGTCGCATATACAATGGCTGGCCGTTTAGGTGACAGCTGTCATTGGGCAGATAAATATTGATTAAGATTTGTATTACCTAGAGCAAAACTGGGAGCTGGGGACTGGTGAAGGAAGTGTATCAGTGACAGGATTTCTAAAATCAGGCTCTACAACATACTGATGCTGTGCTCATCTTTCTTCAAGGAAATCAAGCATTGGCTGTTGTCTTCCTGCTTTGTTTATTATTTTCCATCACATTTATTTTCCTCCTACACCAAGTGCTGCACTCTCCTCTCTCTCCGTTCTCCCTCTCTCCTGCCATAATTTTGGTATCCATTCCTTCTGTGATTCAGTGTGGTCACTGGGGAAACATTGCTTTAATGATTTGCTATTTAACTGCTCGGTGTTCCTTGCATCATCAGAGAAGCAGCAGCATTGACAAAGTACAGCCTGCCCATAGGGAGTACTATATCAGTGGAGAGACAAGTTGCTATGGTAATACATTTTGGAAGTTGCATCTGACAGTTTGAGGTAAAGTATCATCATTTCCTTGCAGCTTTCAAAAAGTGGCATAATCTGAAGTTCAGTCGGCTTTTTTTTTTTTTCTTCTTTTTGCTTTTGTGAGGTGACATTTCTGAATAGCTCTGAGCATGCCACAAAACTAAAAGGAAAAGCCTCTGTCCTCAAGGAGGCAACAGTTCAAATAAAAACAGAGGGGGGAGGTCACTTTTGAGGCAATGAATGAAGCATATGGTCAAATGGTTTTACAGGTTCTCTGTATGTCCTTGACCCTCTTTCATTCAAACACAAACATCTTCATTTGATAGGCATGAGTGATGCATGAAAGAAAAATATAGAACTTGTGAAAAGTAATCACTAGTCATAAGAATTATTGTAAAACAGACTAGAAGGAGAGTCCTGAGAGTAAGGGCCAAGAAGAAGAAAGTCAGCAAAGGAAAAATTAACAACAGAAAAAAAACCCCAACTTGTTCCTCCAACAAGCATGGAATTAGGAAAAAGAAGCAATAATGACATAACTTGAAAGTAATTCTGGAAACTGAAAAGTAACACCGGGAGTTGTATTTTCCATTTTCAACTTTTTCTTCAGATATTTTGTCTAAGTATGAGTGAACACCTACGTTTTATCCATGTATGGAGACAGAAGGGGGATAGTATACGGAAATAGGAGGGGGGTAGTAAAATATTTCCCTCCAGGACAAAAAAAAATTTCTTAGGACAGGTATTTATATACTTAACGTTTACATAGGAATATATTTTTGAACAATTACATTCCCTGTCTTTGAGAGGTGTAAGAATTGCCCATGCTGTAATTTACTCCTGAGATTTTATTATTTTGTACCTTAGGATGGAATGTTTGTCTGTGCTACACACCTGAGGGATATATGTACTGGAATATTTGGTAGTTCATTTTTGCTTACAGCAATTTTGAATTCCACTAAACCTACAGAAGTTAACCTCTCTGCAGGTGCAGACACAAGAACTGTATTTTAGTGGATCTTTGGCATGTCATATTCTCTTTGGCAGTCT
This sequence comes from Morus bassanus, assembly GCA_031468815.1. Lineage (NCBI taxonomy): Eukaryota > Metazoa > Chordata > Aves > Suliformes > Sulidae > Morus > Morus bassanus. The sequence goes on from CM062572.1 coordinate 50,797,989, forward strand.
GGATGCTTCTGTGATTGTAATTTCACTTCATCTTCTGAATAGATACCTGCAAGACATGGTCTTCCAGTGCTTATACAGCCTGCTTAATGATCCACACGTGTTTCTTGCTCTGGATGTTAAAGCAACCATGGGCCATATTTCAGGTTTTGATTTTTTGTTTACTTTTTTCTTTTTTTCTTTTCCTTTTTTTTTTTTTTTTTAAAGCAGACAGTATTGGTTTTAGAATATGCAATATCAATGCCTAAATTCTATTAACTTTTTAAAAGACTTCTGTTCCTGAGGCCCTTAAACAGTTTTGAAAAATATAGCCCATATGTCAAACACTGAAAGTAGCCAATTCTTGACCTCAGGTAGAGTCCTTCACTTAATTCAGATATCAAATTAAGGGTTACTGTACATCTTATTAGCTCCAGGCAAGATTAGATGCTTGAGCTAAGAGAAGACATTTTTGCTATTAGGGGAGAAACTAACATAAGCTGCACTGTGTAACAAATCATTTCATACGATTAGATTTGTCATAAATGTATGATGAATGGTAATTCCCTGATCTAATATCAAACCTTTGGGAGCAATGTGTTTGAATGATGTCATTACATAATGTTTGAAGCTGTTAATATGATTATCTGGAATCACTGGAGAAGCATGATACTTGAGGAGACTGCATAATAATATAGCTGTATTTGTTCTTACAACATCTCTACTCTGAAAAGTCTCAGTGTGGTACAGCTGAAACCTTCTATTCTTTTTCCAAGACTGTTTTTTTATTCTTGTCACTAACATTGTTAGGCTGTGGCAAATGGTACTGCAGTTACAGTTTTCAAAGTCATGGCAGGGAAAGAACCACAGCTTAAAAGCAAAGGTTTGTCAAGCTGCAGAACATGACGCAGTTGTGAGAGAGCTGGCGAGCTATGATTAGCCAAATTAGCTCATTTTCCTCATTGTAATGTTTGCATTAGAAGACAGTAACCTCTGTGGATTTTTTTGTTTGTTTGGTTTTTTTAGCAATTTCTGGAGCTGTCAGAGAGAGGATCATGCATCTGAGAGTTTGGGCACAGAGTAAAGGGTGATCCAGGCAGACAGAAAAAGTAGAGAAAAAATCCACAAGATTCTCTTTATATTGCAGTGCAGTTCTTTTTCTGCAAATGTTTGATTACTGCCCATCCTGCTAAAAATGGTGAAAAATAAAAGCAAGAATAATTACTATTTTCATTTCCACAGAAACCCTGTTTTATTAAATAGTTTTGACCTGATCCTACAGTTTAATATGAATTGCCTTGTTTCTTTCACAGCAGTGTTGGTTTACGTCTTAAAAAAAGAACAGGAAAGTAAGAAGGCATGGGGTTTTTTCTTTTCTTTTTTCAAGATGGTCCAAATTGATTAAATCTGGCTTCTACTATGTGTATGCATGAGTATACTGTATCTTAAAAATGCATATGCTGTTCTAGGCACATCTGTAAAATGTTCTGAGGCATGCCTATAGTACAAATAGTATCATACCCTTCTGGTACTTGTCTGTTGAAGATCATAGAAAAATTAAGGAAATTAGGTCTTTGTTTTGTAAAATAGATCTTTTTTACAAGAGAATTTTCCGTGAAAATATTTAAACCACATATATTGATAACATGTAATCTTTATTACAATGGAATTTGAGCATATTATATTTTGGGGGAACTAGATGTGACTGACTATTAAGTTTTCCACACACACTGTTTAGCAAACCTTTTTGTCACAGTGCCATTATGTCTCAATCCCGTATGGAAATACCTGTCATTTCAAACTGTTCAATACAGAGCACAGACTGCTTAAACAGTTTTCTGCAGAGTACTGCTGAGGCAGTAGTGGTGTTCAGCCTCTGGTAGAGCCTAGAACACAGATTTGCTTCCTGGAATATAAAACCTGAAAATAAAATAGTTGAATCAGGGCTTCGTGTATCCTATATATATGTCTTGTTTTGTTCAGTCAAACCTGCAGTTTAATGATTTCTTCTTCATCAGTTTATTGCCCATATTTTAAAATTACAGAACCAGTTTCACTGAATCTTGGTACTTCTGCTGAGAAAGGGAAGAATAATTGTGTATCTCTTCTTACACATATGATTCTTGAAATGGATTGAGGAAGACTTTATGCTGCCAGTTTTACACCACGGCCTTGGTGATACAGAGATACAGAATAAAGTGTTTGAGATACAGAATAAACAAAGTGGTCTCCTTTCTCTGATACCTTTGCTCTGTGTCCTCTCTTGACCTGCTCTGCCTTTTTGAGATCTCCTAAATGGTTTTTTCAAAACTAGGAATTGAGGTCTTGCACACTAAAGTTGCCACGTGCAGCACAGATTTCTTTAACCTAAGGTAGCTGTTATAATGATGATATAATAAGTATCACGCTTATATTCTCATAACCTACTTTAACTAGCTGTAGGATTTCTTTGTGTAGACATACAAATGCTTTCTTTGCAGCTAAGAATAATTTAGGTTGATCAAAAATGCTCAGAATGTATTAAAATGCATCCCAATTTGTCAATGGCTGCATATGGTTAAAATATTGGAAGAGATTTTTAAAGACACATGTAATAATAAAATAGTTGGTATTCTTTTCAATAGGAATTCAAAACCTGGTTGTCATTTATGACATTTCCATTAAATTTCCTGTTTACTTAGACTGCATATTTGAAAAATATTTTGGCCTCCATGTTGCCGTAAAGAAAGCAAAATAGTTTGGTTTTAGGTGTTACAAAGTGTTATGCTCTGGCAATGGTGAATATGGTGTATATGGCATATATGTTGAAAGTGTGTAAACTTTTCACTGTTTGAATAGGTAAAACAGATGAAGGTTACTTTGGGAACGGTAATGTGACAATTTGATTCTCGTCTTATGAATCACAATCCACTTGGACCATATTTGCCTCTGAATTTTGTACTATTATTAGTGTACAATTATACATACTCCTCTGGGTTCTGTGAAAGGTTCTATGAAAAAGTTCTAAGAAAAAGACCATACTATAGTTATCAGGTGGGATTTTTTTTTTGTTTTTGTTTTTAAAAGATACTTCATATCTTCAGCTTCTCCTGAATTGAATGGGAGTTGCAGAATTGAAAACCTCTTGAAAAAAATCAAATAATTGCTATTCCAGTCTGGTTGCATTAGAAAAATATAGAGCCCTCTGTGAAAATCATTTCACTCCAGTGTGATTTTTCAGGCCAAAGCACTTGGTTTAGGTGGGCTACCTGAAGTTATCTCTGTGTGAGGTGTGTATGGATAGAAAGGAAGCAAGTTTACACCTTTCAGGTGCATCTACAACTCACAGTTAGGAACAAGTTGTGGTGTTGGGGAACTCAGAAAACCAAAGCAGAAAACAGCTTTAATTACTGCAGCAGCTCTTGGTACATCAGAGAATCATCAATGGAACTCGGTGAATCTTCTATACCAATGCACTCTTTTAATCCATGTCTGACTCCCCTCCCAAGAGAGTTTGTATTGATACCCAAAAGTGGTTTCTCTCACAAACAAGTAGTTGTGGATTATGGATGTAGGCTCAGCCCTACTGTGGAGGAAGAATAATGGAGGCTTTCAGGAGGGAGAGGAAAGCAGAGGGCGATAAAGCCCTTCGTGTAAGAGAGGGCAGCTGTACATAGTCTCTATAGCAGAAAAGGGTCGGAAAATGGCACCCATATGGCAGTAGCATGGTTGGGGAGGAGAAGTGGTAGGATTGAGTGTGGTAAATTCAGTTGTCTTTTGTGCCAGTTCATCTTTGTAATTGGTCAGATTCATGATATATATTCCTTTAAGCAATCTAATAACGGAGTTCAAGTGTTTTAACATCAGTTTGATTTCTTAAATGGCTAATTTTGCAGTAATGTGTCCGCCTGTGCAGACAGTATGAGGAAAAGGCAAAAGTTTGGACAGGTACAGTGTGGTTTTGATGCTGGAGAATAAACTGGTTAGTGTAAGGGACAGCTGCAAATACATCTCTTTGCTCTCTTTAATGCTTTTTTTGATTACATTCTGGGTAACAAAGATGCCTTAGCTTATGTTGAAGTATCAACAAATCCTTCTGCAAAGAGTGTAATTAATTGATCCAAAAACTTCCACCCTGTTGATAATCCTATCTTGTATCTTGTTTCCTTACATGTGGCTTTCTAGTCTGAGATTTTGAAGGAAATTTTCTTGAAGGACAATCTGCTTTATTTATGGCACAGCCTGATGAACAGGTTGAGAGAAATTGCATTGACCTATATATAATTATTTGGCTTAGATACTCCAGTCTGAATCAACTCTGGGACATTTCTCTTCCCTTCCTTCCTTGTATTTGCTGCTGTTTATTCTTATCAAATCCAGCCAACTGTAAACTCAGAAAGAGACAGAAAGCAGACTAGACATCCATCTGAGCATTATGAGCTCCTGACATCAAACCCTGATGAACTGAAAAAATCCAACAACCATTAGCAGAAATGTCTCATCCCTCTTTGTGTCTTAAAGCCAGAGAGAATCTACCAGGCTTGTCTTGTTGTTCATGCACATATGCCTTCATTTGTAGGTTCTCTCTTTAGGTCTCTGAGAATTTCTGCTATTATTTAAAGGTAACATGAATGTTTATTTGTTTCTTTCATTGCCGTCAGCTATAGATTGAGCTCTTAAAAAACAGAGTTAGAAGATACAGTTGTTATTGCCTTCCTCTGTAAAGTCCGTTTGTGATTTACTGTTGGAAACTGTGCCTATGCAGGTACAGCAATACTAGATACTTATTTATGTGCTCTTCCACTCTACTTTTAGTCTCTGCATCTAAACCTGACTGTAAACTTTAACTTACCATGTGCTGTTGAGTTCCGTCCTTGTTCTGACAGCTTTTCCATGCGCTCATCTTGATGCTGCTTACACAACTGGCAAAAGGACTTCATACTCTTCTCCAGCCCTGTCAACAACATACCAGGATATCTACAAGCTGCATCTGAGCAGGACTGATATCCCTTCTAATGCCCATGTTTTTTGACTAAAGCATTGTTTAATTTTTTCAGGTACATCTGCCTCTACTACAGCCTCATCCCACAGGTAGTTCTCTTCTGGTATTTGTCTGCTCCTTGGTCTGCTCTAGTTCACCTGTTCGGTGAGCTGTTTGGGGCAACGACTGCAGTATGACACTAGGCATAGCAGGGTGTGCAGTGGGGCTGCTGCAATTAAAGGCCATTGCCTGTGAGGGGAAAGGAGGACAATGGCCAGTCTGAGAGTGGCACATAGTGTTAAATCTTGGCTTCTCTTTCATGTGGCTTTGAAATAAGGATTTGTGTGGAATTCTTAGAGTGGAAAAATGAAATGCTGCCACCTGTAACCTAAGTAAAAGTTATTATTGGAGTGTAGGTTTCCATCATCACCAAGATGTTAATTTAGACCACTGGTTACCTGTTGGGTGTCATGTATTTTGAAGATGGTTTCCACAAGTGTGCGTGCTGACGGAGTTAAGAAGCAGACACTCCTTTAAAGTCCCAACTCCTCCTCAAATCTATGTGCTAAGTGATATCAGCTCTTGGAAACCTGGGTTTTAATGAACTTCAATAGATTAAGGTGCTGAAAAGTCTATACTACTTTGACTTTTGTCAGCTTTAAAGCCAAGAAGTTCAAATTTTTAAGATCTTTGTTTCCAGAGGTATTCTTGGATAGTCTCAGTAGAAGCCCAGGCGTACAGTTTCACCTGTGCAGGACTCTCTACTCTATTATTTTCCTTTTAAAAATAAATACTTTTCTAGTCTGTGCTTTGTGACTTACTGTAGAACAGTCTTTCAGGAGATAAATGAAATAGATAATATAAGAAATGAAAAACAGATTGTAACTTTTAAGAGCTATGTACAGATTCAAAATATGGGAAAACTGTGATTTGGGAACATTTTTCATTCCTTTTTCTTTTGGCAACATAAAATTTAGCAGCATTAGAAAACCTGCATATGAAGTTTGAACTTTTCTGTTCCCTTCTGTGGGTAGAAGGTTTTTTTTCCTATGTCATGGGGTTTATATGATGTTTCTTCTCTACATAGCACTCTCTTGATCAAAGACTAAAGAACAAAAAAGACAGTTATATGTGCTACATCTTTTTGAGCTGTGTAGAAAGTAAAATGGGCAGGCTTTCAAGATGCATTCTGTATTCATCAGGCTACAGAAAAATAGAACAACATGGGGCCAAAAAGATAGTGGCAAGGTGTGGGGGTTTAAACCATTATTGAATTCAGATTGTAGCGATCAATGAATAGAGAAGAGAAAGATATGAACACATTAAAGCAGAGATGGGGATAGAAGTTCCTTTGCTTTATACTTCTTTCTAGATTACAGTGACAGGAGGCTTGTACTAGCTGCAATAAAATGACCCTAATACCAACTTATGATAGTCACATTTTATTTTTACAGGGAGAAAAATTTTACAGAGAGCATGCTTCTGTGACTAAGGGCTTTGTAAGTCTCAGACGACTCCCTAAATATTCTTAAGCAAGCCTTTTCAAGTTTCTCTTAACCTTGAAAACCTATTTATGCAATCTGGAGAAAAGTTACTTGTGAGAATAAATACATAGGTTACCAGAAAATACAAGATTCTGAGAGGACAGGGACTACCCCAGGAAACTTAGGGGGAAATGCCTTTCCTATTTAGCCTTCCATTTTCAGAAACAATTTTTTTTCTAATGTGAGGAGTTGTTTCTCTATTTTTTCTATTCCAAGGGCTCCAGATTACAGTTTCTTTTACAGTTATGTTTGCCAGACCCAGAAAACACTTGAGAGATGCAGGCATCGTCAAATGACAGAATATATTACAGATATTGAGCATTATTCTTTATTGCATATGGAAATTCTTTTGGAGAGATATTAAGCTCAGTGAGACAATGTGTCATATGTATAAATCACTCTGAACAAGTCTATAATTACTGAAAAGGCAGATTTATTTATTTATTATTTTAAAAAAGCACCCATAATCACTTCCCTGTGAATGCAAGGCAGAAAGGACAGTGCGGCTAGGGAACTGACCCACAGCCAGCAAGATACAGATCCTGTTTGCTTTGCCTCAGGCTTCCTATGAGGCTGAATAAGAGAAACAACAGGCTATTCGGCCTCCTGGGAATTTTTTGGTGAAACACATTTTGATTTGTAAATGTTGGCTTGTTAAAACATCATTGTTTTTCAGAAACTTATTAGTACTGAAGAACCTTTGTCAAGCTTCCAGCAGGTTTCTTTAGCTTTACAGCTACATTTCTGAATTGGGCAACTTTGAAAATGAGAGGAGCCTACCATTTTCATTTGACAGCTGTTGAGTGACAATGTTTTTCTGATTCCTGAAAAGGTATCTAGAAAATATTTTCCAAGAGTCAGAAAAATATTTTGTAGGTAACGTTTGAATAAAGAAAATGTGAAAACTTGTAGAAAGTCAGAAAGACTAAAATTAATTACAGATTTTTTAAAGAGTTAATGGCAGGCTTGAAAGATACTGAAAGTGTGTAAAAATGCAGAGATGTATCTACCAAAACTTTGTAAAGCTTTGTAAAGTGAAAAAATCCAACCCCAAAAACCAAACCATAAAGTATCTTCTCAACTTAGTTTTCTATATATTTCTGTATATGGCTTTTAGGACTTATGCCTCATTACAAGTCAAGGTTTATCCTATTTACTTTTGATTCAAGAAAATTATGTAACAAATTGTAATCCACTGAAATCCCCCCAAACTACCTTTTGATTTACTTATGTGATGGATGGTATTTGGTTTGTATGTTTATTTTACATTAGAATGGCTAATGGGTTAGAAATACATGTTGTTCTTTCTGGAGGACAGAGAGGTTGCCCTTGAGATCAACTACATACACTTGGGGTTACATGGTGAAACAGGAGGGACTTGAGATGCTATTATGAAAGAGCAGGGAGCAAACATGAAGCCTCACCACAGAGGTGACAGAAAGATGCTTCCTAGAGCTTGAGAATGGGCTGTGTAGAATTGTCTGTGATTTGGAAAGCCAGTGAATTGCTGAGCTGAAATCAAACTTGAAGAAAGAGGTTAGTTTCTGAAGTCCCAGGATGGGAGGCTACTCAGTCTAAGAAATAATGAAAGCAGAATCTCCTCAAGAGCTTTGGCAAACTCGTGGTCTTGTCTAAACCTATTCATGGGTTTTCAAGAATCTTAACTTAGGGATAATCTTGCATATCTGTAGGGAAGGGAAAAGATTTTCTCACTGACAGTTGGATAATAGGAGAGAAATGTTGTTGATTTGGAAAAGTACCTCTGCAGTAACAGAAAAATGTGAAGTGTCTTCAAAACAGCCTAGGGTCATTATCCTAGTGCACAGAATAATTAACAGACACAGTGAGAGCAAATGACTTGAATAAAGCTGTATAGCAGTCATAATGGGAAAGTCTGACTCTTAGCCCTGTATACACTGAAGTAGGTCAGGTTCGAAGTCTTGTATCTAGTTCCCCAAACGCTTTATCAGCACTGAGTGTGAGGGATATATTGGGCCAGGTACAGCAGTCTGGGAGCACTTTCCATTTTCAGTAAATTAAACCTCTCACAGCATGAAATAAAAAGATCAGAACATGATGTTAAACCTCATTTTGTATTTTCAATTACTAGGGGATAATTATTTTCTTTTTAAGTCTTGGAAGATGACATGATCTGAATACTCAGCTACCTGCTGCTTCTGCTTGCATTCCTGGAAGCAGAGATAGTTCAGCTTGGGGACTGCACAATATAATTAGATTTATTTTGCAGCCTGGCAAGGCCCTGTATGTACCATCATCTGGAGAAAAGTGCAGCACTTTAATCTTAGGTTTGGTGATGTTGGGCTGCATAGAGTAGGAGTGCAACTACATGGACTGAATTTTGTATGTGGATTGGGAGCAGTAGAAGGTGGGACAGTGGAAAAGTGTTTCGGACAGTTGTTCAGTACTAAGTGAATCTGATAGAACAAGGCTTTCATCTTGTTAGCCGTACTTACATTTCTGCACAAGTGAATGTAAGAGAGTAATTCACAAGAGTTCTCAAAGAGAATAACTATTTTTTTAAAAGTTACTGTGGGGTAGGATTTGAAATATCACAGGTTTCCTATTTTTTTGAATGGAAAATAACTGGCGATTTTAAGTGTATGTATCTGTGTGTGTTGTGTAAATGTGTATATATGCTGTGTGTATGATTTCCTTCTATTGTATAGTCTTGCTTTTCTCCTCATAGTTTTTCACTGGATGAACTGCAGGGATTTCAAAGAAGAGAAATGTTAAGTAAAATGTGAAAGAGGCTAAATATGAACATAACAGAAAACAAAAATATCAGCAGATTTGCCTCAGGTAGTATCTTTTGGCGTTGATAGGATTCAAAATAAGCTGTATGAAAAGCCTCTCTAGTAACATAACTGGAAATAAGTAAGGCCTAACTAATGTCATGCAAAAGAATCACTGTTTAAAAACATATCAGGACAATGTAATCCTTTTCTGTTCTACATGTAGACTCTGGAGATGTGAAATTTGTATGCTGATGCTTTCCTTATCTGGATGCAGTGAATTGCACCTAATTTGGCACAAATTTCTGCTTCTCTCACTTCTCCACTTCTTTGGATTCAATTTAAGTTAAAAATTGGAATGTGCTAGGTTACTCATAATGCTTTTAGCATTTCAAAAAGCATCGTCATGATGAGATTCACTTTGGGCAGAAAATGAAAAGAGGTCAGGGAATGAAAAGATTCATAAGAAAACACATTGAAAGACCAGTACCCCCTATTAACAGCCTTCCCATTGACATATTGTGCTAGAGACTACACTTACTATGCAATTATTTTCCTTGTACAGTGAAACAGTCACTGGAAAAGACTATTCCTTTGGAGCATAATAAATGCATGACAGTCTCTGTACTCTGTTGGGGTACAGGTGTTGATTATGTTTTATCTTTTGACAATGTTGGCAAATTTGTCCACTGTTGCCCACTATAGTGAACAGCAGTGTTTAATTTATTTTTTAGTTGCAGCTGATAAGAACAGAGAGAAAGCTTATACATTTTACACATATTTTTCTTTCTTATGTGCCTTCAGTTACATCAACGATGAATGCTGGAGACAAAACACAATGCAGATGTAGTTCTTCAGTTTTAGTTATGCATCTGTTGGCTTTTTAGGGGCAGAAGGGGATAAATTATTATTTCATTAAAATGAAGTTGAGCTGTGCTTATCCTTCAAAGAAGAGTGACATTTTGGGATACAATACAGCATATCAGTGAGGTCTAAAGGAAAAGCCAAACTGAGGGAAAAATGTGCTACAACTTTAAAGACATTACATGACTTTCTTGGGGAGGGGGTAGGGAGGGCATTCATTCTTTAATTGCTTTGTCATATAAAAAGACATATTGCTTGAGTAGGATTTAAGAGTTTTGGTTTTTGTTTTTTTTTAAATAGTGAAGTTTCTAGGAGTTGAAACAAAATCGAAATGTTATTCATAACCACTAGCCCCTCTGTTGGATTGAAAAATTATTTTCTTCCTCAAAAATGTTTTGCAATGACAATAGGTGTTCCTTAGTCAGATCTGTTATGTCTGCTGAAATGTATTGTGTATATGCTCTCCTTTAATGCCAGGGACAGAAGGGAAGATAAAAATAGCAGTAATGATCCAGATTATAGTTGGTTTAGTTTCTGAAAATTGCAATTTAATTATGTATGCATTTTAAAAAGAAACAAATCTTGTGCCAATTACAACAGTTTTAAGGGTTTTGCTACCTATTTCCCGTTCTGGTGTTTATAATGGTTCCAGTTTTTATAAAAGCTGAAATAAGCAACCTGAAGGTTATCTAAGTGACTATTTCAAAGACAGACATATTGTAAGTTTATTTAATCTTTCATACTGGTAATCTCTAAAAAAGTTTTTCTTTTAAACTCTTTAAAAACAGAAGTAATTTTATTTATATGTTAAATGCAGGCCCCCATAGCTTGCCTGCTGTTGACTGTGTTTTAATCAAAAGATACCTTCATCTTGGAGAGAAACCATGTGTATGCACATAATATCAGTTAGAGATTTCCCTTTCGTTAAAGGGCACTATGGCAAGTAGGCACTGTCTGGAGTTACTCATCAGGAGGAGTACGAAACTGATGACGGGGAGTTCTTCCTTCTTACCTTCTGGGTCTGCACAGGATTGGTTTTATGTTTGTTAGTGCAATCCATTTGCTCTTTCTCAAAGGGTTAACAATTTGTTATAGTCAAATAAAACTCGTAGTATGTTTTACGTATGTTGGATTCCTTCTTCCTTTGCTCCCTTTGTTATCCCTAAACACAGTTTTACCCAGCTCTCAGGGTTGTGTTTCTCTAGTGATCAGTAATTGACTATTTGTGTTTATAGCCTTGGGGCCTTTATTATAGCGCTATGTCAGCACTTTCAAGGTCTCTGCTATCATCTGCGTTTGTATTTTTGAGGACCCCTGTTAAAGCCCCTTGTTTGTTTACAACAGCCTGTAAGCTGTGGTTTTCTGATAAATATTTTATGAGCACAACCTAATCACACATGCAGCCTTATTTCAGGGTCACCGAATAGCTTATTCTTCAAAAATAACAAACCGTTCTAAGACAAGTGTACCTTGTGGGCACACAGAGACACAACCTTCTGGTCGTCATTGCCAGCGTCTGTAACTTACCGTCATACTACATGGAGGTAAACAAGTATGGTGGGATTTTAGATCTGAATTTTGAAAAAGGAGGTGAAAGGAACAAAGGGACCCAAATTTTATCCTTGCAACCCTATGCATTCTTTTTATCACGTTCAGTGGGTTTTGCACATATGTAACCAGATGTAGATTTTGGCTCTGTATTTTTCTCTTAAAATGATTTCTTCTAAGAGGGCATCCACAATAGAAGTTGCAGGGAGGGAAATGGCCAGCCTTTGCTTTTTTTGTGGAAAATCTTACCTGAGGTATTGAAACTGGCAAGAAATCTTGCTAAGAGTGAGCTATCCAAGATGACAGCATTTGTTTCATTTCAGATCTAGGTTTAACAACAGCTAAGAGCAATACAAAAACTGTCTGTAATTTATAACTTGCACTGGGTGGCTTTACTGGTGGGAGAGGTAAACCTTCCAGATAGACCATAGTATCTTGAAAGTTGAAACTGGGATAATTTGGGTTAAATTCTCAAAAGTGTTGAAGAGCTTTTAATTACACCTGGGTCCAGTAGAAGCTCTAAACTGTATAGTGCCCATTCTTCTGGCAGTCTTAGGGTTTGGGAGTCTCAGGCCATGCGTAAGTAAAGTACTTAATTTGTCAAAGAAAATACATTTACATTCAGCTCGATTGTGCCTTCTTTGCTTGTTCTCTTCAAAAGCTTGAAGAGCTCATCAGAGACAAATATTTACTTTGATCTTAGCATCCAGTTTTCACCAGGAATCTCATACACAGAAATTGTGCTCAACATGCTGCGAGGTGATTTATGTGGTCACTGACCCACAGGCTGCATTGCTTTCCTTATTCTGCACAAACATCAGGCATGAAAGAAGTCCTGAATATTCTGTAAATGTTTCAAGTTAACAAAAGTCAAATCCTTAACCAAAAGTTAACTTGAACTAAGAACCCATCCTAATCAAGAATTTCTTCTTGTTACTAGTTGCTGAATTATGGAGTTATAGCAAGACGTCTGAGGATAAGGCAATTACGCAGAGTACCTGCTTAAACTTCCTTTTGTAAGTAAAACCAGGGAAGAATAAATTCCATACTTTCAAAAATTTAGGCATGCCAAGCAAAGCTAAGTAAATAATGTTATTTGATGAAGTCCTGCTGCTGTTTATGGAAAGTTATGACTGTGTAGACTTGCAGGTTTAAAATTAACTTATTAGGAGATCTATGTCCTAATGAAACTCAATTGTTGATAGAATACGAAAATGAATATACCGTAAACATACCCATTGTGAACTTTTGTGCAATATTAAGAAAATTTGCACAGACTTTTAGTATTTTTGCAACTTCAGCAACATGTATTCAGGTGGCCTGAAAGTGACTAATTCTTTTGGCCTTGCATGCCTAATCTTGCAAGAGTTTGGAAAGCATATGTCTGTATGTGTAGGTGGGGTGATATGTCTAGATACCAGCAGCTGCAAGAGTTGAGAACAAAATGAACACAAAGAAAACAACATTTTTGAAGCAATCAAATGCAGCTGTCTTAATCACTAGGAAACTTGAACTAGTTTCTGTTACTTTAAAAATGGAAGAAATGGAAGGAAGAAGAAATGAAAAGCAGTTGAAAACTTGCACAAACCTTTTCCCTCATGCAAACGGTGATAGAGCAGTCAGATAAATAAGATGCATATGTCACATGATATTAAGCAGCCTTCTGTGAACTGTTAATTAAGATTTAATCAGTCACATATTTTATTCTTGTTCAATTAGAAGATTAGTGTTAATTTCTTGTGGTGTTTCCCTATTCGCTGTTGAAGTCAATGTATCTGAACATAATTTAGTGATCATAGCCTGGTGTGGTAATAAAAACAGACTAGAGAGACACTAGCTTGACATTTTGGGTAATACAGTGAGTATGATTCAGATGGGACAATTGACAAATGAAGTTGCTACTTTCTTTCTAAAATTTAAAACATATTATGCAAGTATATATAAAGTTGGTACATGTTAGAACCATCCTATGACTGTTAACGTAAGGATAAATGTAGAGGTCTTTCCCCAAATTCTTCATTTCATGAAGCACTAATTGGTTTTGTGCTTATCTCATTACACTCAAACTACAGGATTCAGACTTCAGTTCTACACCACAAAACTAAATGCAGCTATAAACTCTGTGAATAATTAAATAATGTTAAGCAAATAACACAACTTTGGATTTAAATATACTTATGTGGCTTTCCCTAAATGTTTTCAGCATATGGAAGCTGATATATTTTTTGTTTAAAAATTTCTCCCCCCAAATTTTTTTAAAATAGATGCCCAGAAGATGAATATATTAATATTGCTCTTTGTGAATGTCATATGACTAGAGGCTTTAGTAGCATTCTGTTTAGTGTCTGAGAAATAGTAACAATGTGGTTTATGTACTACTTCATGTTAACAATAATAGATTTATAAACCAGAAATATTTTTCGATGAAATGTTACACATTTTTTCGAGTTGTTTGATATTGGCTGGAAATCTTAACTTGGAAGCCTCAAATACTTGAAATTCTAAGCCAAACATTTCCTAAAAGACTGATTTTTTTGTTTGTTTGGTTAGTTGGTTCATTGGTTGGGTTTTTTTTTTTGTTACCCAACTTCTTGGATATCCAATTTAAGGTGTAATAGAGGCATCATTTTCAGATGGGACAGGTCAGTGTCTTCTGAAAACAAAGGCTTTTAAAATGTCTTGAGCTTGAGGTGAGTACCTAAAAATGCATAAGGCTCCATGCTTTACAAGGTTGTCTTTCACCATCAACCACCAATGTGTGTACTTCCAGGTCATTTTCCCTCTATAAAGACACTAGGCCCTTTGTCTGCCTTGGCCTGTAAGAAAGAGCACTTTTCCCTATCAGATTTTGAGAGCATTGAGAGAGTTGAGCGGATTATCCTCTACACAGATCTAGTGATTAACAGAGAGATGTTATTCTGCAGAAAGCCTGTTACCTGGTGTGAGAGAAACTTCAGTGGCAAATTCTCTCCTCACTTGCTCTCTCTTTTGATGAACTTCTTGGTCAGCTCTAAGCAACTTGTAACTCTTTCGTGAGTTTTGTAGTATGCTTCCTTATGCACACAGTCACAGCAGTAAAAATAGACATGAAGAGGTGATAGCTCTATTCTGAAGCTGTGAGAAGGACCTGTGTAGTTTAAAGAGGAAAACCTGAAGAGAGATCCTCTTCCTGTATACTCTTGTAACTGCATGTGCAAGTTATTTCTACTATGTGTATGCAGGAGAGAGAACAAGCCATTGAACTAATTAATTTTCTCCTCTCATCTGTTCTTTGTTCATGCTGAAGTGATTTGCCCAGTGAAATTTGGCTGAGGAAGAACATTGGCAGATTCCTGCTAATGATGTCATTTAAAATGCTACCATTGTAGGGGTGATTAGAAAACGAGAAACAGCCTAGGCTACATTAGATGTATTAGGTGGATCTATGCTAATTACATTCTGGTTTTGGAAGAAAGAGTTCACTAAACTGTTAAATGTGGACAGTACACTGTAGCAATAAAATCTTTTCCCATGAATTCATGCAAAGAAGATTATTGTTGAAATCTGCTTCTAGTAATTCAGTCTGTAGATAATAGCTACTGTATCCATTAACTTCATTTAAATCTATATCAAATGGTCCATTTTTTAAACTGTCCTATAGTGCATAGCACTTGAATTCTTCTTTATCCCATTAAAGTGTTTTAAGCTCCTGTAGTGGCCTAATGCACATAATTGTTCTAATTCTGCTGAATTACTCTCAAATCTCTTTCACCCTGTTAAAGTAGTTAAATTGTCCTTGTTCAAGAAGAGTAAGAGTAGGCTTGAAATAATATATAGAACTTTTTATCTATTGGAAGGGCTTTCAGATTTGATTTCTTCCATCTCAAGAGTGTTCACTGTATATAGGAGAGTACAGAAAGCTCTGACTTTTAAATAATTGTGGTGGTGTATATATGTATAAAATTCCAGAGTTGTCTTTCAGAATTCTGTCTTCTGCCTGTGTGTCTAGCTGCAGTGGAAAAATAAGGTCCTAAGAGGTCCCATTTACTTTGTATTTCACTTATTTTGGTAAACATTTTGTTTTCTTTCATTGTTACTCTCTGTTGTCTTTTTCTTGTGCTCTCTTCTATATTTATTTCATTCCTAGACACTTGCCCGTCTATGAACTTGCAGTCATAACCTAAAGGGTAACCCAGTCCCCAGGTATATGAGAATCATGACTGAGGGTTTGTAGGATTTGGTAATACACAAGGACACAGAGGCTTTTATTCTCTAAATTTCTCTACTTTATTACACATTATGACAAATACCACAGAAATCACCACTAGCAACTAAACTATCACAAAATCACCACTAGCAAGTATGCCTATGATTAATAAAGCAAATATATATATATCAAGATATTACAAATTACTATCAGCAATTAATAATACAGTATCAATTAATAGTATGGCAGCAGTTAATAGCAGCAAACAATTGTATAGCAACAACCAATTATATAGCAATAATTAATATAATAGCAAAAATCAAGTAGGTGTAGACTATTACAGATTGCTACAAACTTATCATTAGTGAAAATATTAATTAACAATATAACAGCAGATATTCTTATGATTACTGATATGGATATATAATACTGGTATCAGATGAATTAGGCAGATTTCAGAAGGGGCTAAACCATCCCAAAGGGGAGGACAAACCAATCCCAGGGAGGGGACCCAACTGTCCCAGAGGTGGAAGGACAAACTGAACTGAACCCAAAGTGGGCCCTGGTGAGAGTCCAAGATCTCATAGAAAGTTCATGCAGAATTCAGCCTCTCTAGGGAAGGAAAATTACGTGCAGCATGGGAAGTTCTCAGAGAAAGATGCTCCATTTTGGATAAAAATTATGTTCTTTTTTTATCATAGAGACGTAAGTGGGCATAGGACAGCACCACATTGAGCAGTCAACAGATGCTGTTAAATTCTGTTTACCTGTAACAGCCAATGCTTGATGACATTTCCGTTCTTTCAGACCAATTTTATTTTCCCAGACTGTTTCCACTTTTTCAGACAGTAAGTTGTTGTTACAGTTTCTTGGGTTTGTGTTTTTTTTTTTTTTTTTGCACTTATCAATGGTATCTTAGGATGTTTCTGTTTTCTAGGTACCCCAGCTGTACTTCAGAGAGGCCAGCTGCACTTTACAAGGATGTTCCTGGTTTCCAGGACTAGTTCCCAGACTGGCAGGCATTTTCTTTTGTTCAGTAATTATTTTTTTTCCCCTTCTAACCAGGCCACCTTTCTGGCTGTTCACATCACTTGCCTGTTGAAAGTTATTATTTTCTTTCTAGAAGATTATATGTATCCTGCATTCAATGCTGAGAGTGAAGTCTAATGTTCATATATCCAACCTTACCAGGGGACTAAAATCAATACCGCTGTCTGTGCCTAGAATGGAGTTGGCTGTGAGTTAAGGTACGCTGTGTTCCAGTCAAGTTCTGCATTGCTGTGGTGTGACTGCCACTTGACAGGCACAGTAAGTTGCGCATTTAAGATGCACTGCTGCTTTTTCAGCTTTGCTTCTGGTGTGTATTCTTTAAAACACAAGTTCTCTAGAGAGATTTCTGTTTATGAAGTTACTCAAATTGAGGTTTGCCAACCATAGGTGTGCACTGGGTTGTATTTTTTTTCTCAGATTAGAACTTGAATATGCTCATGAGCCGAGAAATGTTGCCTTTCAAAGTTACAAAATATTGCTGGACATTTGATCAATGACGTCTTGTCTCTAAGCAAGGGAAGGCATCCTGCCTTCTGCTGAGCTTGTCTTTGAAAGAATCAGAGTTTCTCGCCTTGCACTGGCCATGATGTGTATAATTAAAAATTCTCCATATTACTGTGTCTAGCAATCATGCAGCATGTGACTGGCCATGATATGTGGTAGTCCTGGACTTGTACCTTTGTGGTTATAGTTCTGTGCAGTTCAATGCTGTAGAGTAGAGGTACTTGTCAAAAGTTGTGCCTAAACATGCAACCCATATCCAAGAACTCCAACTGAAATTATTTACATCTTTAACTTATATTGAACTAGATATTTCTTACTTTTCCCATTTTACAATTAGAAAAAATAATCAAGATGCTTCCTCAAAGCCTTTGGAGATTTGATTCTGATGTTATCTCATTGGATCACTTTCTTCTATGTTTAATTAACAAATACTGTAATAACTATCACAAATACTGTAACAACTATCATTGTGGGAAAAGGTCTGCTAATATTGCTGGATCTACTCCAGGATCAAACTATGAACACCCTATTCAGTGTCTCAGTGATTTGCTACTTGGTTGGGTCTGGGGGGTGGTGGTTGTTGTTGGTTTTGAAGCAGTCTACCTGCATTATTATCTTAATGAATGTGCTGCCCCCTACATAATGCTTATATCCTGAAATGTGTGTTTTGAATGTAGTAGTAATAGACACAATATAGAAGTACTAAGAAAATTATTTACCTGCAGGACTACATACATGGTAAGAGTAGAAAGACGAACCTTAAACTCCTTGTGTAGATTCCTCAGTAACAAGCCATTACATGCTAAAGATACTTTTCCATAATCACAAAATGACAGAATCACAGAATGGTAGGGGTTGGAATGGACCTCTGGAGATCATCTCATCCAACCCCCCTGCTTGAGCAGGTACACCTACAGCAGGGTGCTCAGGACCACGTCCAGGTGGGTTTTGAATATTTCCAGAGAAGGAGACTCCACAAGCTCTCTGAGCAGCCTGTTCCAGTGCTCTGTCACCCTCACAGTAAAGAAGTTTTTCCTCATATTCAGGAGGAACTTCCTGTGTTCCAACTTGTGCCCAGTGCCCCTTGTCCTGTCTTTGGGCACCACTGAAAAGAGTCTGGCCCCATCCTAGGGACACTCACCCCTCAGATATTTATAAGCATTGATGAGATTCCCCCTCAGTCTTCTCTTCTCCAGGCTAAACAAACCCAGGTCTCTCAGCCTTTACTCCTAAGAGAGATGCTCCAGTCCCCTGGTCATCTTTGTAGCTCTCCACTGGACTCTCTCCAGTAGATCCCTGTCTTTCTTGAACTGGGAAGCCCAGAACTGGATGTGGTACTCCAGATGTGGCCTTACCAGGGCAGAGTAGAGGTGGAGGATAACCTCCCTCAACCTGCCAGCCACACTCCTTTTAAGGCACCCCAGGATACCGTTGGCTTTCTTGGCCACAAGGGCACATTGCTGGCTCATGGTCAGCTTGCTGCCCACCAGCACTCCAGGCCCTTCTCAGCAGAGCTGCTTTCCAGTAGGTCAACCTCCAGCCTGTACCAGTGCATGGGGTTGTTCCTCCCCAGGGGCAGGACCTTACACTTGCTTTTGTTGAATTTCATGAGGTTCCCCTTGGCCCAGCTTTCCAGCCTGTCCAGGTCTCGCTGAATGGCAGCACAGCCTTCTGGTGTATCAGCCACTCCTCCCAGTTTTGTATCACCAGCAGGCTTGCTGAGGGTACCCTCTGTCCCTTCGTCCAGGTCATTGATGAATATGTTGAACAGGACAGGACCCAGCACAGACCCCTAGGGAACACCGCTAGTTACAGACCTCCAACCAGACACTGCGCCATTGATCATGACTCTGAGCTCTGCCATTCAGCCAGTTCTCAATCCACCTCACTGTCTTCTCATCTAACCCACACTTCCTTAGCTTACCTATGAGGATGTTGAGAGCAGTGTCAAAAGCCTTGCTGAAGTTGAGGTAAACAACATCCACTGCTCTCCCTTCATCCATCCAGCCAATCACCATGTTGACTACTTCTGATAACCTTCTTTTCCTCTACATGCCTGGAGATGACCTCCAGAATGAACTGTTCTATCACCTTTCCAGGGATGGAGGTGAGGCTGACTGGCCTATAGTTTCCTGGGTCCTCCTTCTTGCCCTTTTTGAAGGCTGGAGTGACACTGGCTTCCCTCCAGTCCTCGGGCACCTCTCCTGTCCTCCATGACCTTTCAAAGATGATGGAGAGTGGCTTAGCGACAGCATCCGCCAGCTCCCTCAGCACTCGTGGGTGCATCCCATAGGGGCCCATGGATTTGTGAGGATCCAGTTTGCCTAAACGACCTCTAACCCAATCCTCCTCAACCAAGAGGAAGTCTTCCTTTCTCCAGATTCTCTCTCTCTCTCAGCTCTGGGGGCTGGGATGCCTGAGGGCCAGCCTTAGCAGTAAAGACTGAAGCAAAGAAGGCATTTGGTAACTCTGCCTTCTCTGCAACCTGTGTCACCAGGGCACCCACCTCGTTCAGCAGTGGGCCCATGGTTTCCCCAGTCTTTCTTTTACTACTGATGTATTTGAAGAAGCCCTTCTTGTTACCCTTGACATCCCTTGCCAGATTTAGTTCCAAGTGGGCCTTGGCCTTCCTCGTTGCACCTCTGCATACCCTGACTGTTCCTATATTCCTCCCAAGTGGCCAGTCCCTTTTTCCACAAACTATAAGCCTCCTTCTTTCATTTGAATTTTTCTAGAAGCTCTGCTCATCCATGCAGGGCTCCTGGCTCCTTGGCTTGGCTTCTTCCTCATAGGGATGCACCAGTCTTGAGCTTGGAGGAAGTGGTACTTAAATATTGTCCAGCTCTCTTGGACCCCCCTACCTTCTAGAGCCCTAACCCGTGGGATTCCTAATCATATATAATCTGTCCTCAAATGCATCTAATTGTGCTAGAATATTTATTTCACTGAACAGCTTGTCTTACTCTCTGAACAACTGAAAAATGACAGGTTATAATCAGCCCCCTTATTTTTTTCCATTGTCGTCTTTAGCCCACTTTTTTTGGTGTTGTTGGTTGTGATGGATTGACATGGGCTGGACGCCAGGTGCCCACCAAAGCTGCTCTATCACTCCCTTCCTCAGTGGGACAAGGGAGAGAAAATGTAAGAAAAAGCTCGTGGGTCAAGATAAGGCCAGGGAGAGAATATTCACCAATTACTGTCACAGGCAAAACAGACTCAACTTGGAGAAAAAAAAAATTTAATTTATTACCAATAAAATCAGAGTAGGATAATGAGAAATAAAACCAAATCTTGAAAACACCTTCCCCCCACCCCTCCCTTTTTCCTGGACAAAACTTCACTCCCAATTTTCCCTATCTCCTCCCCGCCAGCAGCACAGTGGGGCAGGGAATGGGGATTGCAGTCAGTGCATCATATGTTGTTTCTGCTGGTCCTTCCTCCTCAGGGGGAGGACTCCTCACACTCTTCCCCTGCTCCAGGGTGGGGTTCCTCCCACAGGAAACAGCCCTCCACGAACTTCTCCAACGTGAGTCCTTCCCACAGGCTGCAGTTCTTCATGAACTGCTCCAGCGTGGGTCCCTTCCCCGAGGTGCAGTCCTTCAGGAACAGACTGCTCCAGCGTGGGTCCCCCCCAACAGGGTCACAAGTCCTGCCAGCAAACCTGCTGCAGCGTGGCCTCCTCTCTCCAAGGGGCAGAGGTCCTGCCACGAGCCTGCTCCAGTGCGGGCTTCCCATGGGGTCACAGCTTCCTTCCTGTTCCAGCGTGGGGTCCTCCAGGGGCTGCAGGTGGATATCTCCTCCACCGCTAACCCCCATGGGCTGCAGGGGGACAGCCTGCCTCACCATGGTCTTCACCACAGGCTGCAGGGGAATCTCTGCTCCGGTGCCTGGAGCACCTCCTCCCCTCCTTCAATGACCTTGGTTTCTGCAGAGTTGTTTCTCTCACATATTCTCAATCCTCTCTCTGGCTGTAATTGTACAGTTTTGGTTTTTTTTTCCCCCGCTTCTTAAACATGATATCCCCAAGGTGCTACCACTGTCGCTGATGGGCTTGGCCTTGGCCAGCTCAGCCGCTGGTAATGGCCAGTATTCATCTACCTTGGAGCTGGCTGGCATTGGCTCTATGGCATGCAGGGGAAGCTTCCAGCAGCTTCTCACAGAAGCCACCCCTGTAGACCCCCTGCTACCAAAACCTTGCCACGCAAACCCAGAATCTTGATTGAAATGTGTTTCAGAGCCTTTGTGGTGGGAGATAGGTTTATTACTGTGAAAACACTATATACCAATTTAGACTTCAACTAATCTCTTATTTATTCAAGTAAAATAGTAAGATTGAATTATGTTTCTATAAATGTTCTGTGCTTTCTTGGGCACATGTAAATTCTTTGGAGCTGTTTGTCATCCTTGTTTTGCTCAGACAAAATGTATTAGAGTAAATTTACTGCTTTGTACTGTGCTGTGTTTCTTAAAACTCTACTGAAGTTTAGCTTGATTGAAAAGGAAAATATTTCTCTCTATGTAGTAACCTGATCTGCAGGCTAAGCTCTCTGAAAGTGTAACATTTTAATACAGTGAAGGGGGGTGATGGTGCACAGCTTAAAGGAAGTTTGCAGTTCAGTTTGCTTCTGGTATATGTTTGCTGTTTGCCAATGAGAAGGTGGCCCTGGGAGCAGCCAACAGGGTATTATTTGGGATAATGTTGGTCGTCTTTGCTGCCAAGACACACTGCTGGCTTATATTGACTTTGCTGTCCAGCAAGACTTTCAGACTAAGCAGCAGAACTGCTCTCTTCTAGGCAGTGTATCTGCAAGGAGTTCTTCCTTTCCAGGTGCATACATTTGCATTTTTCACCTGTTGAATTTCAGAAATTTCCTATTGTCCCATTCTGCCAGCCTGCTTGGGTCTCTGAGTGGTGGCCTTGCCCTTGAGTGTACTGACTGACTCTACCTCTCACCCAAGATTGCTGTCATGAGAGAGGGCACTCCATCACCTTCTCCAGGTCATTCACAAGGATGTTAAACAGGACAGGTCCCAGTACAAACGTGGTGGTACTCCACTTGCTGCCAGCTTCCAGTTACAGAACAACCCAGTAACCACTACCAGCTGGGCCTGATCACCAAACTGGTTTGGTTTGGTGTTTTTATTTATTTATTTATTTATTAATGAATCCAGCTAGTCATGCACCTACCTACCCTGGCTGTAATGTCCTCATTTGGATACAAGGACACTGTGGGAGGCAGTGTTAAAAGTCTTCCTACAGTTGAGGTAAATGACAGTCGCTACTCTCCCCTCATCCACAAATCCTGTCATTTTATTGTAGAAATCAGTTGGGTTGATCAGGCACCATTTAGCCTTGGTCAGCCCCAGGCTGGCTGCTCCAGATCAACTACCGTCTCTGTGTCAGAGAGGAAGGTATGCCTGCGGGCTGGCTGGCAGTCGCTGGGCTCGCTGGCTCGCCCTGCAGTGCTGAGGTACCTAGTCCTGCTGCATGGCACCCATCGCTGCTGGCTGAGGGAGCCTGGCATTCCTGACTAGGCTTGGCCTTGTCTGGGGGCCCTAGAAGCGGAGCTGAGGAATGGCTATTAGGCTATTAGCTGAGGAATGTGTGGCTATTAGGAGCACTAGTTTTCTTCACAGGTGTAACAGCTGCATGGTGGTTGCAGTAGTTGAGGCCTGTGTGTATCTCTCAGTAGTAGGTTTCAGGGATTATTCAATTTGTTTCTTTTAAAGAAAAATATAGAATATGTTAGCTCTCCATGGAGGGAAAAACCCAACCAAAGTAGAAAGCATGATTTGTGTTCTGGGATTGGACTGGATGCGGGAAACACTAGGCTCCTAGCACTAAATGCCTATCTGATCTTGGGCGAAAGGTTTAATCTTCTTGCTTTAATTCTCTATTCGTAAACTTGTGATCATAGCATTTTAATTCTCTTATCCTCTATCTGTCCTGTCATTTTAAGTTAGAAACTGTTCAGGGCAGGACCTGTTTCTTTTGTTTTGAACATTTAGCACTGAATATGTGGAGAACCTGTGCCTTGTGGGTCTGCTAATGTTACTGTGATAATATCTAGCTTGTTAAAACGGCTGAAAGTATTGTCCTAAGGTTAACGTGAGTGCCCCTGCTATTATGGACTAGCAACCTGCAGGACAGAGACATGATGTGGCTTGTCTAAGACTATGCGCATACTAATCGATTTCTTGGGTTGTGACTTCTTGCTTTTTTGGAGGCCTTGTCTTTTTAAGCAGTGGTGGCACGTTAGGATTTAAAGCTCTTGCCCTGATATTATTATATGTTCATATAACTGCAGAAGAAAGAGCTTGTGTTTTATGTAGACCAATACTTTTATTTTTTAACGCATTTCCCTGGTTGCCCATATTGGTGTGAATTAACTTGCCTTATTCCATAACATTCGGTATGTTGCTTCACTTCAAACTCTGGAAGTGTAAGATTAAGAGCTAGTTCTAAATAATGCAATACAGATGCCCATGGATCAGATCCTAGGCTTTATAGAGCTTTTAAAGTTCAGTTCTGCCTAGTTAGCTGGAGCTCCTGATGCTGAGTGAATTTGCATTCTTTCAGCTTTAATTGAATCTTGCAAGCTGGGAGGATATTCAAAAGTCTGAAAATGCCCAGTAATGATATGGGTCCTTCTGTCACTCCATGCATTTGCAGTATGTTGAAGTATGTTCAGTATCTTCTAATGTGCCTGTAGATATTAGGTCCCATATGCTTCTACCACAAATATTTGTGTGTTAAGCCATTGTTTTGGTCTAGCTGTCAAATGTTGAAGAATTTAATACAGGTCATTGCCTTAAGTAATGCTAATGGAAAGGAAGGCTGAGGGGTGATGTGTTAGTTTGTGTTTTGTTTTGTGTTTTTTTGTTTTTTTTTTTTTTTTTCTCCTGACTTGTTTCAGGAGGTGGGGGTCTGAGTGTCGCCACAGGTGTCTTTGTCTTATGAACTCAAAGTTTACATCTTAATGCATAAAGGAAGCTTGTTTGGGAGTTAGTTATTCTGAGTATCACAAAGGTCTGGGAGACTGCAGTGTTAATGAGTATGAAAGCCAGGCAGACTTCCTGGGGAAAAAAAAGTCAGAAGCAGTAGCAGTTACCTTTTAACAAGTTCACAAATAAACCATTCTTAATGTGCAAGGCAAAACTGTCATGTAAAAATCTTTTCAAATTAAGGAAGCTACTGTGACTTACAGCAGTTGACACCCTAGAAAAATGTACCATATGACTTGATCTGCAAAAGAAGATTACATCCTCCAAACTATGTCATCTTCTGATTTTGAGAAAAAGATTTCAAGATGTGTACAAGGTCTCTGATAAATTGTTACATTTACTTAACCTTAAGTCCTGTAATTTACAGGCCTGAGTAATCTACAGTTTCTCAGATAGGCAAGAAGAAGCCATAAGTCATGGCAGTGCATGGAGGAACCTTTGTATTTCATGACTTTGGAAATTTACGAAGCAGGAATATATCTAAATTTATTCTTTTAGGTCACCAAAAGAGCATGCAGAATAGCAGAAATGGTGAACCTGGTTAATTGCATCATCATTTGATAGCAGGATGTAATTAGCACATTTGAGTAAGGATTGGGATAGTGGCAGCCATTATTTACAGAGGACAGTATGTGCCCCAGGACTGTAATCTGTCTTGAAATGATTGTACAACTTGCTCATGTCACTGTCTTTGCATTTGCATTTTGTACTGTGAAGCAGAGCCAGATTTGTTCCACCTGTGACTCTGCTAAAATTAATTTTGTGCCTCCTTACATTGGACTGACCCTAGACAGTATATAATTTATTAATTTATGATTGAATTAAACAAGCTTTATTTAACATTAAAAAAAAAAAAAAAGCATGTTAGTGATATCCATTGAGCAAAATTGAAGAGAAAAAAATAAAACTACTCTGACTTTCAATTGTTAATGCTTCATACTCTACCTGGAAGCCAGTTACAAATGTAGCCCTTAGAGTTCTACCTTGGAACTGTGATGTTTAATATCTTGTCAGTGATCTGGAGCAGGCGATGGCATGCACCATCGTCAAGTTTGCATGATGCCAAATTGGGATGCAGATAATGAACTCGAGGGCTGCATTTCAGGGGGACCTAGAAAGGCTGGAGGAATAGGAATCTCATGAAGTTTAACAGGGCAAATACAAATTCCTGCAGTGGTACCAACTGGGTAGCAGCTCTGCTGAAGAAGACTGGGGATTCTGGTGTGCAGAAGGCTAAACATGAGTCAGCTGTCTGTTCTGGCAGTTATGGAGGCTAAGCAGCATCCTGCGCTGCATCAGCTCGAGGGAAACTGGTATTCCCCTCTACCTGCTGCTTGTTAGACCCTACCTGGAATACTGTGTCTGATTTTTAGTTGTCTCAATATGGGATAAGTGTAGGTAAACCTGAGTGAGTCCAGAAGAGGGCCACCAAGGTGGTTGGGGTTGAAGCACATGAACTATGAGGAGAGGTAGGGAGAATTGGGTTGTGGTGGTGTGGGGTTTTTTGTTTTGTTTTGTTTTTGGTTTGTTGTTTGTTTTTTTTTCCTGGAGAAGGCTAAGCAAATACCTGATAGCTGTTGAACTGTATGTATAGAGTTACCAAGAAGATGGAGCTGGGCTTTTTTTTGTGCAGTGTGTGGTGGGAGAATGAGAAACTAGCCAAAAATTGAAGAGGAGGATGTTCCAATTGGGTATAAGGAAAAAGTAAACAATATCACTGTAAGAATAATTAAGTGTTAAGAACAAGTTGCCCGGAGATGCTTTGGAATCTGTGTGCTTGGTGGTTTCAAAGATCTACCTGGTTTTGAGGTTCAGACATCCCCTTTGACCTGAATGATTTTATCTTTAGAAGTCCTTAGAAATAGTCATGAATCCCTGCTGTATTAATTTTTGTCTAAGATGTGAATGGAGCAATGTAGTTTAGGCTCATGTCCCCAGTTATATTTTGACTGTCAGATACTGATAAGTCCTAAAATTTGTAACAATTTTTTGAAGTTGGGCACTTCTTAGCTGCAGTTCTTTTTAATCGAAGTCTCTAACTGTTTTCTAAGCAAAACTGTAAACTTCTCTATGGACTCCCTCCTGTTGATTTAAGCCTCTTAACTGTAATCCAGATTTTTAATAAAACCACATCCTAATATATCTCTTGAAGGATTTTTTTTTTTACCACTCTGTTTGTGTGCTATACAGTTGCTGCATCCCAGGCGTGATATTAATCCTAATTTGCTGTAGTTAATAAATTCACTGACTTCATGTGAGTACTTACAACAGCAGAATAAGAGGCTGATAACTGTAGAATATTCACTGTTCATCTTCTCTGTTTGCCTCCCGAGCTGCATGTAAGCAGTGTTTGTACAACAGTTTCATTTTATTCAGTTTAAGAGCTATAGTTAAAACAGTAAAGGTAGGCCTCACTGAATCTGGTCAATTTACAGCACACTTCCACTTGATATTTCCAACCTCATATTTACCCTGGAATGTTCTTGCCAGGATGTTAAATTGCTTTTAAACACTCAAAGGCCACTTTTTTTTCCACTAGAAAGTCTTTTACAACAATTAGGGGTTTGATGGGTGAGTAATAAAATGGGTATTTAATTTGAGATTCTTTATTGTTCTAATAAAGACAAGGCATTTTTAATAATAATGCCCCATCAGTAAAATTAGTGCAAGTTCTGTGAAAGTTAAATCATAACAGGCATGATGCAAGGTTGTCAAGAAGGTGTATTAATGGATGGTCTGAACTGTTAGCAGAGACTAATGGAAAATAAAAGCAGCAGCATTCTTGACACAAGACAACTTGTATTTCTGTAAAATAATACAAGAAGAGAAAAATGGATTGGTTATTGGAACCTTTTAGCATAATACTTGATGATATTGAAAAGGTGTTTAACGGATGTGTTTAATGAAGTCCTTTACTCAGAAATTCAATAAAAGAGACCACTTAAACCTGAATTTTAGTCGTGTTTTTAAGTTCCATTGACTTCAATGGAGCTTAATACTTTGTCAGATTGAGAGTCCAATTGTCTACATTTTCTAGTCCAATATTAGAATTAATTTTGTGTACTAGATTCCATTTACTTGACATCTTAGAGCCCTAATCCTGTTTAATTTTCAAAATACTGTTCAATAGTCCTTTGTCTACATCCACAGGACTTACTCATTTTGCATGTGTGTGCAGTAGGAACAAAATAAGGCTCCTGTGTGTAAACTCATTAAATTTACGGTGAAGTGGAGAAAAACACAGGTGACTATAGTCACTAATTTTTGTACTTAGAATTTTGAATTTAGCTAACTTAAAAACTCATCAAACATGCAGAAAACACACAGCATTTGAATTTTGTGTAATGACGTGAAAATAGTATTTTAAAGAATCTTTTGTCTGTTTTCTTCCTCAGAAAAGCCAGCAGACTGACTGCTCTGCTGTTGCTACTGATAATAAGAAAAAGACTAAATTGACAGGCTGCGTTGTCTTTTCATCTTAGAAGTGGTCCATTATGAGCAGCACTGTGCAAACAGCTGTGACCTTTAACTGTTCCTCAGTGTTGAAGGCACTCTGTACACACAGACTTTAGACTGTAGTGAGTAATAAGAACTGCGTTTTTCTCTCTTGAATTCAGTGGTGTTTGCATGGGGCAAGGTCTATGTCTTTGTTACATCTTTGCATAATACTAATATTTGTTACTGCAATACTAAGAAAAACAATGAAGAAATCCAATGTGATTCCTAGGGTTTTTCCAATTCAAAGTGAATCTCTGTCCTTGGCATGCAAAGTTCAAGCTTCTGCCCAGTAAACTGTTTGCTGAAAGGAAAGTCTGGCAGGAATGATATTTGTATTTTGGTGTTGTCAGCATCATGTCTCAAATCAACCTTTTGGTCAAGATCTAGAAACTTGGTCAAGCCAAACTCACGCTTAGCTCATAATAGACCAAGCAGATAGGGCTGTAATTGTGGATGCTCCTGCTCTGACCTCCTCAGCCTATGACTCCTATCCAGATGGACTGAGCTGAAAAGCAGTGTCTGAGCAGAATGCTTGGCTTAGATGCTTTTGGAGGCTTTTTCTTTCCAGTGTAAAATCTCAAGGCCCTAGCACGGACTCCTAGTGCCCATGTACAGGAAGGGCAGATTTCAAGCTACTGTAATTGAAGTGGGCAGACAGTTTGGCAGCATGACCTGTGATGACCTATAACAATGGTGCTGCATCATTTGAGATGTCCAAGGCTTGTGTGGATTGGGATAGAAAAAGGTCCATATCCAGGCCCTAGGTATAAGCTAGTTTTGACCTCATAACAAGAGAAGCTGTTGGGCAATCCACCTGTGAGTCAGTTTATAGCATTTAAGAAGAAGGAGCAAAATAATTACAAACCTATGTCAAAACAAACCTCAAAAACTATCTGAACAAAAATAAAAGGGCAGAAAGAGCTTTCTGCTGACACAGATGGATTTCTGATGCTCAACATTTCAAGAGGGATATTTTGACACCTGGTCAAACACAGAACAGTCAAGTTTTAAATGCAGATTAAGTGCTTTATAATAAGTATAGGTAATTTGCTTTGTAAGGAAACTTAAATGCCTGAGATCCATTAAAAATAAAATTGGAAACAACAGATCCTGGTCCCAAGTATCATTAATAACAATATACATTGACAAGGTTCAGCTTGTACACACAGAGCATAGATTTGAGAGGAAGGGTGTGCCTATTCCAATATGGAAGAAATATTATTTTCCTGCTTTTCAGTTATGTTTTACTACTAAGTGTCTTTTTTTTGCTCAGCACTCCAAGTTTCAACACATTTTTGTTTGCTCTTGTGTTAAGACCTGCTTAACAGTTTGTTCCTGGGAATCAGATCTCTCTAGAGTATTTTCCTTTGGGATAAGTCTTGTTGTTTTAAGTAAATGAACTTCTGTGTGCATCAGGAAGATTGGACGGAGCAATTTCTCAGTAGAAACTGATTAAAAGGGAAGGAATTATTACAATTGCAGATTAATAATACTGTTTTATTTCCAGAGACAGTATGATTTACTGAGTAGGGTACTGAGCTGACAGTCAGAAGACCTGGATTCTCTTTGCTCTTCTGCTGATGATCTGCTCTATGTCCTTGAGCAATTCACTTCCTTGCACTTGGTTTGTCATGTCTACTTAGATTATAAATTCGTCAGATCATAGGCTGTCTCTTGCCATGTGTTTGAACAGTAGCTAGAACAGTGATGACACCATGTTCTCAGTCTGCGTTTGAGTACAGCAAAAATCTTCATAATGCCTGTTTACGCTCTTTCAACTAATGTATTGAAGCTGCCATGTTGTAACATAATGATACTGAGTGATGGTGGGGAAAAAGCTAGGTAACTAGCTTGTCAGGAGCATGACATTTTAGTATGCTTCATATACCCTGAACCTCTAAAAATACTTAAGGATTGGCTTCACTGAAAGAAACCAGGTCAATGGCATTTTGGTAACAGTATTTGATCTTTTAATACCTGATTTGTTAGTTAAGTGAGAGAGAAATAGATGCTTGGTGTAGGTCTGCTCAGTTAGCTGTTAAGATATCTGAAAACCTTTATTCCACTTTTTGAAAAATGTGTCAACATATCTAGAACTCTTAGATACAAATAGTAGGGACTGCTGTATTAACGAATACAGGTTTTGAAGAATCCCAAGACATGGTTTGTTTTGTCCTTTTTAGTCAAAGGCTGGTAATTAGAGTTCAGATATGGAATGATCATTTGGAAAGAAAAACATTTTTCTTTTTCTTTTACATTTTCCGGTTACTTTGGGATGGGAGGAAGAGAGAAAAAGCTCATGAATCGGGACACAATTAAAATCATAAATGTAATTCTTTTAACAATTAAAGCTTTTTTTAAGTCCTATGAGTTTGAAACAAGAGAATCATATAGATTTTCTTTATTACTCTAAGCAAGAAAATTCTTGTAGGACTGCATTTAATGAAACTGGATGTAGTGTGAACTGATGGGAAGGGATCCCTTTACTGCTCTCTGTTTCCTTCTGTCCTGTCTGGTTGATGATTTTTCTTTCTTCTTGCATTTGTTTCCCCCCCCCCCCCGCTTCCAGTTTTCTCTGATGCAATGAAGAAATATAATCTTTTGAGCCTTGGGCAAGATAAAATAGAGCCAGTTGCTGTATTTAGTATCAAATACAATCACAAAGACAGCAGCCTCCTGTATGCCAAAACTAATGTAATTTGTGTATCTGCATCTGTGTACATGTTTGCCAGTCAGGCTTGGAGGGTTATGTGAGAATATATGAGACAGCTTTAGGACAAGTAGATGAAATATAACTATAATTGTCTCTGATCAATTGGAACAATATAGGTCAAGTAGAAACTGTACATTTCTGTGGTTTTCCTCTCCTGTTTTCTGCCTTTTCTTTCAAGCAATACTTGATTAGTCAAAAAAAAAAACCAAAAACAAACCAACACCCAAAAAAACCCCAACACAAGACCAAACCTCTTTAAAAAATATAGCATTCATTCAGTTTTCAGAGAAATGAAACTTTTTCTCCAGTTCTCCTGACAGTCTGAGTTTATATTGTTGATGTTACTTGTTCTTATATTTCCATTGTTCCCTCTATTTTTTGTATTCACTAATCTGGAACCCATTTATACCATAATAATTGTTGCATTTAAAAGGATAGTTCAGTTACTATCCAGAACTGTGGCTTTCCCCCCAGTTACCTAGTGTGTCCAGTTTGGAACTTTATTATGTCATTTCATTTCCTAAGGCGTAACCATTTCTGATATCAATGGTGTGAAGTTATGTCAATGTGCTGTGAATATACCAGCAGCTAAGGATCATGGTTCAATTTTGTTCTTACATATGTCATTGCTAGTCTTGATTAACTCCAGTATCTTTACTTATATTCCTTCAGGTTGACATATGCAAGTTTGCAACTTGTTATACTCTTATTTTAGCATACAGTAGTATACTTGGATTAAAGAGTATGAGGGCAATGTCAAACACGTGCTCATTGTAGTCACTCCTGCTAGTACAAAGTGGAGGTAAGTTATTACTAAATGAGAGTATTAGTTTACTCACACTGTGTTTATATAAACAGCTAGTCAGGCCACAGAAGAAGGAAAACTCAGTTTCTTTCAAATTTTCCCCAGTGTTGCAGTTAACAAAGAAAATATGCACCCAGAAAGCTTATGTTAAAAGTGGTCCCTCCCCCAGGCTCACAATGCAGAAGGTCTGACAACCTGAACATTACTTAGTGTTTTGATATTGAAATGAACATGATCCAATACCTTCCGTTTCAAGTTTTGGTAGATTCTCTTTCTCTCCAATACAACAACAGCCTGATAGACATGGCATGAATATATTTAGTATATCTTCGTTGTGGGAAGTAAAGAGCTATGTATTCTTTCTACACCAATGTTCACCTACACTCACTTTCATCTGTGATATACAGCCATCTTTGAGTCAAATGCCATCTTTAAATGCAGGTGTGTGGAGCCTGAAGCAACTGGGGTCTGATACTGGGGTCTGATACAGGTAGGTGCTGCTGCTGCAGAAAAAAACCTCCGTAACAAGGGGAACAAGGAGAGAGAAAATACAATTGTGCATAATATTTGACATCTATTGCTTTGCAGTATGTGAAGCAGCAAATTGCTGATGAGATTTATTAGAAGACAAAATGAAGCCAAGTAATTTAAACATTCCACAGTCTACTACAAAATACCTACAGGAAGGTTTTCTCTTTTTAAAGTGCTACAAATTTGTTAAATAGAAAAATGTGCTCTTTCTTTTTCTCCTTTGGCAGCCCTGGAAAGGAAGTGAGTCTGATTCTTTCAGCTAGCACAGTCTTGCCTACCTCCTTCAGGTACCTGTTAGAAAGCAAGGTTGAACTTCCTCCCATGTGGCTGTAAAACCTGGATTACTGTTTCCATTTCTTCTTAACCTTGCGTTATGTTGATGAAAGCTGT
Source organism: Morus bassanus (assembly GCA_031468815.1). NCBI lineage: Eukaryota > Metazoa > Chordata > Aves > Suliformes > Sulidae > Morus > Morus bassanus. The sequence goes on from CM062572.1 coordinate 50,830,316, forward strand.
CCCTGTTGAAGAGAGATTTCTCCTACATATGGAATAGTGTGGTTTATTCCTTGTGGGACTTCCTGAGCTCCTACAATGAGGCCACTGAGGAATATAGATTCCCAGCTGATGAGGAATCTTGCAGCGGGATGCATGTGCATGCTGGTAGGGAAGATGTTTTATGGTTGTGCAAAGAAACATCAACATAGATATAGATGAAACTACTCACAGTCTCAATAGCTGTCAATTTGTATGACATTGTGAATCCTAGGACTAGGCCTTTGGGGATGATTCCTGTCTTTCTTGGACGTAGGCTTATACATGGTTACAAGCCTGTTGTTATTGAAGTGAACAATAAATCCAAACAGTGACTTCTGGAGAGGAAGGAGTTGGGTGCCTGGATGCATTATTTTGGGGCAGTTGCTTCTCTAAATCCATGTATTCAAGTAGGAAGATGGCAAGTTACATATTTTTTTGAAGCTTTTCATTCACTTGACAGAAACGATTGAAAAGTCTGCTTTGATTTGTGTAAACATCCATTTAATAATTAAGGATGATTCTAATGTATATCAGAACTCTGATGTATATCAGCAGGGGCTCCTGGGAAACTTCTGTACAAGAGGCTTATAAGTCCAAAGTTGGATGCTCCCAGGATTAGGCGGACAGCAATGGGAAGATATCCTGAATCTTACTTTGCTATTAGAGTTCAGAGTGTAGATATCCCAAGAACAGTAAATAAAGAGGAGGCTTTGACCACAAAAAGAGGAGATTTAAAATTCCAGTAAAGAATATATAAAAGAATTATATTTTCTGTTTGGTGTTTTTTGTTATTATTGAGGATCTATTTCAAGTTTTAGACCCTTTGCACAGGAATAAATAGGACACTGAGCATTATCATTGCTATTGGTTGTTCCAGGTCAAAACTTAATCCTTAGTCTGATTTATAATTTTGCCCACAGTTGTATACTTTTGAACATGATAGTGTGTGTGATTTCTCAAATTTGCATGGGCTACACACTCCTAAACCAAAGTCTTAAGATACTTCCAAATGTTGATCATGCCACATATTTCCAAAAACAATAGCCAAACCTATGGCTGAGTACTATCAATTGGGGGTGTGGGAGGAGGCATCTGATATATCCAGAATCTCAGCTAGTGATAATCCTCTGTCTTTGAAATACAGGCCAGTGCAAAATTATTTCTTTTTTCAGCTCTTTAGTGAAGCACTTCACACCTGCTGTCATCTCATGCCAGAAGTGAAGTCTTTGTCTTATGAATCTCCTTGTACTGAAAATTGTGTTATATTGTTATGGAGTTATCATGGAATAAGTTAATGTACCTTTGATAAGAACAGGAGAGTGATGTTTATTCAAGTTAGGAATTTTAGCCGTAATAATAGGCTTAGCTGTATTAATAGCATTATTCACTAAACAGCAACATTCCTTGTTTCAAGTGATATTCCAAGTCTAAATAGCAAGACCCAGCCTCTATGCTTGAAAATACTCTATGTAGGGAAGAACCATGAAGTGTAAGGGGAGAGGGTTAAAGAGAGCATGGATTTACTCATTTACAGAATTCATAGACAGAACCAAAATCTATATTCTTCCCTGAGGTATTCTATCTGGCAATACAGACGGAACAGAAATATTCCTTGGAAAACAAAGAGGGGAGTTGCCTGAGACATTTCACCCCATTCCTTTGTCATGGTTTTAGCTGGGATAGTTGATTTTCTTCACTGTAGCTAGTATAGTGCTGTGTTTTAGACTTGGTATGTAAATAATGTTGATAACACCCTGGTGTTTTAGTTGTTGCTGGGTAGTGTTTGCACTAGTCAAGGACTTTCTAGCTTCCCATGCTCTGCCAGGTGCACAAGAAGCCAGGAGGGGAGGGGATACAACCAGGAGAGCTGATTCGAATTGGCCAAAGGGTATTCCATATCATGTGACGTCATGCCCAGTATATTAACTGGGGGGAGTTGGCCGGGGGAGGCAGCGATCGCGGCTTGGGGACCGGCAGCGTCGGTCGGCGGGTGGTGAGTGGTTGCAGCACTTGTTGTTTAGTTTTGGGTTTGTTTTTTTTCCCTCTTCTTCCAGTGTTTCATCTCTCTCACTCATTATTTTCCTTTTCATTATATTAGTATTATTGCTGTTTTATTCTAATTATTAAACTGTTCTTATCTCAACCCACAAGTTTTCTTACTTTGGCCCTTCCGATTCTCTCCCCCATCCCACAAGGGTGGGGGAGTGAGCGAGCGGCTGTGTGGTGCTTAGTTGCTGACCAGGGCTAAACCACAACAGTCCTTTTTGGCGCCCAACGTGGGGCACGAAGGGTTTGAGATAATAACGGTTGGTGGTCACAGCATTGATTCATCTGTTCTAGATATTAGTTAGTCAGACCTACACCATGCTGATTTTGAAGTACATGTTAAAGATTGGCGTTGGGTTTTGTAGTTTGCTGTGCTCTGCAGTGGTTAGAGATGTTTTGCCTAGGAGATTTGTTATTAAAACACTGGCCTTGAGTTTTATCGGTTATTTGGGTCTTGCATGGAAGCCGTTACTGTACTTCGGGTACCACCTCATGGAGACAATTAGCAATTATACCTCCTCCTCTGAAAGGTTCTTTATGGAGGAAATACAGAATGGCACCTTAGCTACCGTCTTCTGTAATGTCTCCTCCTTCATTACAACAACTGGGATCCCTTTCTAGGGACGGGGGCATTGACAAAGCAATTGGAATAGGGACAACCGGGTTTACTGGACTGTGTGGATCCGATGGCCTGGCACATCTGACCCACAGGAGTATAAGGCTCTAGTGGACACCGGTGCACAGTGCACCCTAATGCCATCAAACTATGTAGGGGCAGAACCCATTTGTATTGCTGGAGTGACAGGGGGATCCCAAGAGCTAACTGTATTGGAGGCAGAAGTGAGCCTAACTGGGAATGAGTGGCAAAAGCAACCCATTGTGACTGGCCCAGAGGCTCCGTGCATCCTTGGCATAGACTACCTCAGGAGAGGGTATTTCAAGGACCCAAAAGGGTACAGGTGGGCTTTTGGTATAGCTGCCTTGGAGACAGAGGAAATTAAACAGCTGTCTACTTTGCCCGGTCTTTCGAAGGACCCTTCTGTTGTGGGGTTGCTGAAGGTCAAAGAACAACGGGTGCCAATTGCCACCACAACAGTGCACCGGCGGCAATACCGCACCAACCGAGACTCCCTGATTCCCATCCATGAGCTCATTCGGCGACTGGAGAGCCAAGGAGTGATCAGTAAGACCCGTTCACCCTTTAACAGTCCCATATGGCCAGTGCGGAAGTCTAATGGAGAGTGGAGACTAACAGTAGACTATCGTGGCCTGAATGAAGTCACTCCGCCACTGAGTGCTGCTGTGCCGGACATGCTAGAACTTCAATACGAACTGGAGTCAAAGGCAGCCAAGTGGTATGCCACAATTGATATCGCTAATGCATTCTTCTCAATCCCTCTGGCAGCAGAGTGCAGGCCACAGTTTGCTTTCACTTGGAGGGGTGTCCAGTACACCTGGAATCGACTGCCCCAGGGGTGGAAACACAGCCCTACCATTTGCCATGGACTGATCCATACTGCACTGGAACAGGGTGGAGCTCCGGAACACCTTCAGTACATTGATGACATCATCGTGTGGGGCAACACAGCAGAAGATGTTTTCAAGAAAGGGAAGAAAATAGTCCAAATCCTTCTGAAGGCTGGTTTTGCCATAAAACAAAGTAAAGTGAAGGGACCTGCACAGGAGATTCAGTTTTTGGGAATAAAATGGCAAGATGGACGTTGGCAGATCCCAATGGATGTGATCAACAAAATAACCGCCATGTCTCCACCAACTAGCAAAAAGGAAACACAAGCTTTTTTAGGCGTTGTGGGTTTTTGGAGAATGCATATTCCAAATTACAGTCTGATTGTAAGCCCTCTCTATCAAGTGACCCGGAAGAAGAATGATTTCAAATGGGGCCCTGAGCAATGACAGGCCTTTGAACAGATAAAGCAGGAGATAGTTCATGCAGTAGCCCTTGGGCCAGTCCGGGCAGGACAAGACGTAAAAAACGTGCTCTACACTGCAGCCGGGGAGAATGGCCCTACCTGGAGCCTCTGGCAGAAAGCACCAGGGGAGACCCGAGGTCGGCCCCTAGGGTTCTGGAGTCGGGGATACAGACGGTCCGAAGCGTGCTACACTCCAACTGAAGAAGAGATATTGGCAGCATGTGAAGGGGTTCGAGCTGCTTCAGAAGTGATCGGTACTGAAGCACAGCTCCTCCTGGCACCTCGACTGCCGGTGCTGAGCTGGATGTTCAAAGGGAGGGTCCCCTCTACACATCACACAACTGATGCTACATGGAGTAAGTGGGTCGCACTGATCACCCAACGGGCTCGAATAGGAAACCCCAGTCGCCCAGGAATCTTGGAAGTGATCATGGACTGGCCAGAAGGCAAAGATTTTGGAATGTCACCAGAGGAGGAGGTGACACGTGCTGAAGAGGCCCCACTGTATAACAAACTGCCAGAAAATGAGAAGCAATATGCCCTGTTCACTGATGGGTCCTGTCGTCTGGTGGGAAAGCATCGGAGATGGAAGGCTGCTGTATGGAGTCCTATACGGCAAGTCGCAGAAACTGCTGAAGGAGAAGGTGAATCAAGTCAGTTTGCAGAAGTAAAGGCCATCCAGCTGGCTTTAGACATTGCTGAACGAGAAAAATGGCCAGTGCTCTCTCTTTATACTGACTCATGGATGGTGGCAAATGCCCTGTGGGGGTGGTTACAGCAATGGAAGCAGAACAACTGGCAGTGCAGAGGCAAACCCATCTGGGCTGCTGCACTGTGGCAAGATATTGCTGCCCGGGTGGAGAACCTGGTTGTGAAGGTACGTCATGTGGATGCTCATGTCCCCAAGAGTCGGGCCACTGAAGAACATCAGAACAACCAACAGGTGGATCAGGCTGCTAAGATTGAAGTGGCTCAGGTAGATCTAGACTGGCAACATAAAGGTGAACTATTTATAGCTCGGTGGGCCCATGAAACCTCAGGCCATCAAGGAAGAGATGCAACACACAGATGCGCTCGCGACCAAGGGGTGGACTTGACCATGGACACTATTGCACAGGTCATCCATGAATGTGAAACATGAGCTGCAATCAAGCAAGCCAAGCGGATAAAACCTCTGTGGTATGGAGGACGATGGCTGAAGTATAAATATGGGGAGGCCTGGCAGATTGATTATATCACACTCCCACAAACCCGCCAAGGCAAGCACCATGTGCTTACAATGGTGGAAGCAACCACCGGATGGCTGGAAACATATCCCGTGCCCCATGCCACTGCTCAAAACACTATCCTGGGCCTTGAAAAACAAGTTTTATGGCGACATGGCACCCCAGAAAGAATTGAGTCAGACAACGGGACTCATTTCCGAAATAACCTCATAGACACCTGGGCCAAAGAGCATGGCATTGAGTGGGTGTATCACATCCCCTATCATGCACCAGCCTCTGGGAAAATTGAACGATACAATGGACTGTTAAAGACTACACTGAGAGCAATGGGGGGTGGGACATTTAAACACTGGGATACATATTTAGCAAAAGCCACCTGGTTAGTCAACACTAGGGGATCTGCCAATCGAGCTGGGCCTGCCCAGTCAGAACTCTTACGTACTGTGGAAGGGGATAAAGTCCCTGTAGTGCATGTAAAAAATATGCTGGGGAAAACCGTCTGGGTTATTCCTGTCTCAGGCAAAGGCAAACCCGTTCGTGGGATTGCTTTTGCTCGAGGACCTGGGTGCACTTGGTGGGTGGTGCGGGACGATGGGGGAGTTCGATGTGTGCCTCAAGGGGATTTGATTTTGGGTGAAAATAGCCAATGAACTGAATGGTATGCTGTTAATTGCTATATGATATTGTATGTCATCACTCCTATGGTTGCTATATGCTGTATCAATGGTATCATAGTAAGAATTTCCAAAATTAATGAAGAATGAACTTTGATTGAACCAAGCAATGTGTAGCGGTGGTGGAACAAAGACTGACTTCAGCATGCAACAATCCAAGACCACACAGACCATCTCTCCAGCCTTGAAAGACTGTTACGATAGATGGAGCCTAAAGTTATGGACTAAATGAACGCAATGGACATTTGTGGACCCTCTACAGATGTTCTACAGGGATGGTCCATAGACTACGGGAATGATAAATGATATCTGCGTATGTCATCAAAGGATGGGGAGGCGGGTGGTGGTTATTGAGGTCATATTGGATAGTATGAGACCTGAGCATGACGTAAATGGTATGGAATAAGGGGTGGATACTGTCACGGTTTTAGCTGGGATAGTTGATTTTCTTCACTGTAGCTAGCATAGTGCTGTGTTTTAGACTTGGTATGTAAATAATGTTGATAACACCCTGGTGTTTTAGTTGTTGCTGGGTAGTGTTTGCACTAGTCAAGGACTTTCTAGCTTCCCATGCTCTGCCAGGTGCACAAGAAGCCAGGAGGGGAGGGGATACAACCAGGAGAGCTGATTCGAATTGGCCAAAGGGTATTCCATATCATGTGACGTCATGCCCAGTATATTAACTGGGGGGAGTTGGCCGGGGGAGGCAGCGATCGCGGCTTGGGGACCGGCAGCGTCGGTCGGCGGGTGGTGAGTGGTTGCAGCACTTGTTGTTTAGTTTTGGGTTTGTTTTTTTTCCCTCTTCTTCCAGTGTTTCATCTCTCTCACTCATTATTTTCCTTTTAATTATATTAGTATTATTGCTGTTTTATTCTAATTATTAAACTGTTCTTATCTCAACCCACAAGTTTTCTTACTTTGGCCCTTCCGATTCTCTCCCCCATCCCACAAGGGTGGGAGAGTGAGCGAGCGGCTGTGTGGTGCTTAGTTGCTGACCGGGGCTAAACCACAACACCTTGCAGAACCCTTCTGATTTGTGTTGGTTATGTCTGAGAAATAACATTGAGTATGAATAAAAGCATGATCCTTAGCGGAACTTAATCTCTGCAACTTTATTTTTCTATTGTTGTGCTTGTCACTTTCATGCTTTAAACATTTTATGCCTTCAAAAAGCAGCAGTGGGCTGTTCTCCTGTCCTGGGGTGTAATGGTGCATAGACTTTGACTCTTTCCGGGAATCAGCTTGACTCATTCTTTCTGCTTTCCTCCCTGAAACCTAATGTTATGGATTTACTGTATTTACCAGCTGGCCCTTGGATAAGTGCTAGTATATTGTCAAATGGTACAGCAAGAGTGGCATATACCATATTCAGTGCTTTATTCTGTATGTGTGAATCTCAGTTAATTCTGTCTGTTCTTAAGATGATATTGAAGTTACCTGCATTGTAGCTTGTGGGGCAGTTCTTTTAATGGTGCAAGTTCCTAAAACTTAAAATCGTGCAAGTTCTTAATTCTTAAAATTATGCTTGGAGGATGCAGAGCTGTGCCAGAGAATGTGACTTCATTTCATTACAATCAGAATCTATATTACTTGAAAATAAAAAGACGTTTCTGAAGCATTGTGAAAAACTTTGGGGTTTTTTAGTACCCATTCTTGAAATATTTGGCCCGTGAGTGTATAATTGAACCAAACTATTCAACACCTTAGGGCAATGTATTTTTTTATTGATCCCAACTCTACACTATTATTGTTGCTTAATGAGGAACTAATCTAACTTCTAATGAAGCCACATGGCTGTTGGATAGGCGAACTAACATTTTATTTCCCTTGTGACAAAATATACTCTCTTCAATTAAAATCTAGGAAGTAAAATTAATAAGAATGTAAAATTTTGCAAGGATTAGTGTCAAGACTGAAGCATTTTATTATGTATATAAATTACTTGGATAATGAGACTGAAAGCATGTTATTGGGGTACCTGGGCAATCCATGAACTCAATGGAGACCACTTAAGCAGTGTGAAAACTGTAGAGGCAGCAGAAGGAATGGGATCTTTTCTTAATACTCCTACCTGACAGGTTCTTTTCCATTGAGTTACTACTAAGTACAGAGACTGACTGCTGAACTCTAGAAGAAATGTTTAGTGGAGAAATTGCATGAACTGAAAGATGAGTGAGTCTGTTTTGAACTTAAAAGACAGATATGTCTGGCTGTATTGTAGTTTCGCAGTGTCCTATTCCTGCAGCATGCTCTTTTCAGTTCAAACACACAGGCTTGGTTTAACCTGTTTGTCTACATGAGGTGGCCATGGCAGTGATTTCTTCTTTAGCCCTATAGCCCACTTTCAGATCTTACGTAGGAATGGTTCCTACTTAGGAAACAGTCCTCTACTAGCTGGCTTGTTCTTCTGCCACTTCTCTTACTTGTAGCCTCCAAAAGATAATGCTAGGGGTATTTTTCTGGAATGGAACAAATAAATATCACCTCTTAAATTTAGGGCTGCACCCACCAGCAGTTGAGCAGACCAGCAGCAGAAAGGAATAATTTGGGAATAGGAAGATTTGCAGAGGGAGAAAGAGCTCAGTTCAAAAATTAAACTCAAATATTCTGTCTTCTTGACTGAAAATTACCAAAACAAAACATCCGTTTCAGGTACCCATTCATTACAGAATTACAAGTGGGAGGAAGGAGTTTTTGACACTGCTTAGGCAGACCCTAGTTATCTCATAGTTAGAAAACAAACATAAGAGGTGAGGCCTGCAGTTGAACTTAGAGAATAATTGTGGTTAGGAACAATCTCTGAAGGTCTCTACTTGCCCTTTTTGAGGACAGGTGGCTCATCTGCCTTTTTCCAGTAATCAGGGTCCTCCCCTGGTAGCCATGAACTTTCAGAGATGATAGAGAGCAACCTCAGAATGAGTTTGGTCTGCTCCCACAGTACTCTCAGATTCATCCTGTCTGATACCATAGGATTGTATGAATAATTGACTTGAGTGCTCCCTGTCTCTATCTGCTGTGGATAATGCCTCGCTTCCACAGACCCTGCTTAGTGATCTGTCATAAATCAGGTGGAGACCAGATATGAGCTTGTATCCTACTGCAGGAGAGTTCTGTATCTACACAATCATATTTGTATTACAGCTGGGTGCTATGGGGTGTACTGCTGGGGTGGGGAAGGAAAGAATGGATGAGGCTGCTAGGCCACTGCTGTCATGTCATGTGCTGTGGAATGAACAGTAAGGAGAGGACCTCAGTCTGACCAGTTTCCAGCTGTGGCTACTTGGAAGAGTGAAGAATGGAACACTGTAGGATAATGAAATATTTATTAAACCAGGCAAAAGGTAAGTCCCTGATCCAGTAATTATTTAATATAAAACACTACACTTTATTAAATTCAGTAGCAATGGCTGTTCTCTTCACCCTTTATAGTGGTCTCATTCCTCTCAGTGCTTTAGTCATTTGGCCATGGGATCATCTTCTCATCCCCTTCTGGTGTGGGAACATTTACTTATGCAAAGTTGAATAGCTTTTACAGAATGTCCTGGTTTCAGCTGGGATAGAGTTAATTTTTTTTTCATAGTAGCTAGTGTGGGGCTATGTTTTGGATCTATGCTGAAAACAGTGCTGATAATGTGGAGATGTTTTAGATGTTGCTAAGTAGTGCTTACATTAGTCAAGGACTTCTTCTGCTTCCCATACTCAGCTGGGTGCACAAGAAGCTGGGAGGGGACACAGCTGGGACAGCTGACCCCAACTGACCCAAGGGATATTCCATACCATATGACATCATGCTCAGCATATAAAGCTGGGGGAAGAAGAAGGAAGGGGGGGACATTTGGAGTGATGGCGTTTGTCTTCCCAAGTAACTGTTATGTGTGATGGAGCCCTGCTTTCCTGGGGATGGCTGAACACCTGCCTGCCCATGGGAAGTGGTGAATGAATTCCTTCTTTTGCTTTCCTTGCGCACGTGGCTTTTGCTTTGCCTATTAAACTGTCTTTATCTCAACCCAGGAGTTTTCTCACTTTTACTCTTCTGATTCTCCCCCTTCCCACTGGGCTGGGGGGAGTGAGTGAGCGGCTGTGTGATGCTTAGTTGCTGACTGGGGATAAACCACGACACAGAAGCAGTAGAGAAAACTCAGATTAGGAATTACCAATGGCTGGCAGCATGAGGAGTTATTGTTAGCAAGAACAGTATTGTTATGTGGTCCTGTACTTTCAGGCTAGTCCTAATTGCCGAATTGTTCAATGGAAGTCTGTTCTTAAAGTCGTGTGGGGTGAGAATAAGTACCCACATAGATTTCCCTGGTAAAAGCCACTTAACTTGAATGACTCCTTGGGCTAACTGGAATGGGTGTTAGCCCAGCCGTGATCTAAAAAAAGCAGTAAAAGAATGCTCTATTTTTCCATGTCTGTCATTTCTATCAGTAACATGGGTTCCCCTGTGCTGTTGTGCTGGAATAATATTTTTCCCAGTGGAAAAATGAATATGTTACACAGCCATGAAATTGGGTATCCAAGTCCCCTGGAAAGCTCTGAAAATCTTGTACAAAAATTTTATTCATGGAAATTGTGCAGTTTCTTGCAAGGTTGATCTTGTAGCTATTGCTCTTTCCGAAAATGGTGAAACATAATGGGCTTTTTTGGTTGCTGTTTTATTATGGTTGACTGATATGATTTGTTTATTTTAGTATGATTTGTGAAAGGGTATGTTCTCAATTAAAATCAAGATATGCAACTATCAGAGGGGATTTGTATCTCCAACCAAACTGTCCTGGTTTTGAAACTCCAAGCAGAAATTACATGCCTCAAACAGCAGTTTTGCAAAAACTATTGCTCCTTTTGGCCTGCCACTTGAAAGAAAACCTGCTATGTAATGATGATACTTGCAAGATATCTTCTGCCTCAGTAAAAAGAAAAAGATCTTAAAAAAAAATTACTACTCTAGTCTTGAGCCTGAATTTTAGAGCTTAGTTAAAAGGTTTCCTAAGTTCAGAGGTGAGCTAAGCTTGAAAACACTTTTGTCTGTTTTTATTTAATGCAGTAATTGCTCTGCAGTATTGTTTTAGTAAGCACCTAAGAAAACTGCAGGACTTGCAAGAATCAATTACAGCATATGCTGCCACGCTCTCATTTTCCTTTTTTCCCCCTTTTATTTTGTACACTTAATGTGTTCAGTATAGCTCATGCTCATTTTCCTGCTGACTGCACTATATTTTGGAGTGGCACGCTCCTTTCATGCATAATGGTAGATGCCCATTGTGGATCACTTGCCAGAAAATGTGATGACTCATAGATAGTGTGAAGTACTTTATTGTATACTAATTTAAACTACTGCAATGTAATGATAATTACTCCTTTATGAAAAGGGCCCCAAGTACAATCTAAATGAATTCCTACCCTCAATAAACAAAAGGTAGTGCTAATGGAAAAAAACCCCACAGCAAATTTGAGATGGCTGGCCATGATTTGTATTTTTTTTTCTGAGATCCTTAAATCCAAAATAATCATAGTTACTAAAAAAATGCCCAAGGGCCAAAATGGAAATTTCTGAGCTCTGCTCAGAATAATACAAAAGGAGCTGAAAATAAAGATCTTGTATATAAAAAAGCTGCCAATCATGCTTCTACCTTTCAGTTTCTCTGATTATCTTTTCTTCCTCAAAAAGTAACTAGGTTGCATTGTTGTTTACTGATGAATGCTAGTTTCTAGTCAATAACCCAAATAGTTAAGAGCCTGACAAATCATCTAGTTAATTTACTTGGCTCTGAGACTAACAGCGGAAAATATGTATACCCAGCACATGCTTCTGTCAGTCCATCACATCAGGAGCTAGCTGGAGATGTACCTGTCTTCACAGGCCCTCCAGCTGATACACCACACGGCATGACTGTGCTAGCAGATGTGGTTAGTATTTTTCCTACTTAAATTATCAGTATCTGTGAGAAATTTTCCATATTAAGATGGGTAATTAAAGTTGCAATGACAAATGATTAAATACAGTATAAAGTACAATAAAGCAGTTATCAAAGTAGATGTAAATGAGAGTGGCAATTAGGTAGCTCAAGTCCTAATAAACTGCTTGGAACGGAGAAGAGTGATGGAAAGGAGCTGTTGAATTTCTAGTGAGTAAAGTAACTTACAGGTGATGTGATTTTGACTGACAGTGGTGCTATGAGGACCTGATGCCATGCTTTCCGTTGCAAGGTGACTGGTACAATCTTACTGTCTTCTCCTTACCCGCTGAGGATGGTCATTGTAAGCTTACTCTATCAACTCCAGTTTCCTTTGGTTTTTTTTTTGTATTCCCTTGTTTGCATCTTTAATGACTGCCTCTACGCAGTGCTCCTCTCACTGTTAAGTCTGGCATTCAGCACAGTTTTTCCCACTGGGTCTGAAAACCTTTTGACACTTCTTTTGCTCCTCAGTTTTTATTACAGCTTCCCATCTTAATTTGTAGTCTGTTCTTTCCCTCTCTTCTTTTGTTAAGTAATGTATGCAGGGGTAGCTGTGTAGTTGTAGCCTAAAGATGGCATATCTTGTTGCTGCTTACTTGTGTAACAGTAGTCCCAGCCAAAATATATGTGAGTACATTTGTGTGCATTTAATGAGTTACCATTCTTGTTGCTTGCATGCTTCAGGAGATTGCAATCCCCTTTCCTTCTGTTGTTGTGGTTTTTTTTGGTGGTTTGTTTTTTTTTTTCTTTTTTTTTTTTTTTTGAGGTAACATGATACTGTTTTCACTAGCAACTTTTATCTTTGTTGTGATTAAGTTGATATTTATATAGTACTAGCCAGAAGAAGGCCCCATTCAACAAGCTGAGTGTAGCCATGAGTAATGCAGTGGTCAGCACGCTTTTGCCCGTTTTCCCTAGTAAGCAAACACTTTTTCAGAAGCAGAGCACCTTAATAAGCCAGATATATCAGCATTTACTAAAGGTGAATCTACTACATTTAACCTTCTTTACACAAGATGGGTATTAGTGTTTCTCACATATAGCTTTGAAAGGAGCATAACTAAAATAAAATGTGGAAGTGCAGAAATTGTTCAGAGGTAGATTACTCAAGTTTTTTCACTGTATAAGCTAATTTTATTCTTTTTTCAGTGGGTTGTATGTCATCTGTCTCTGTCCTGTCACCCTGCCATGATTCCTTCTCCCTTGTCCATAACCTGTGCTTAGCCTTGCAGCCTCTTTCACAGGCATTTCTAAGTGTTGCTCATTGCACTGAATTGCAGTCATGGGTCACTTATTGAAGTTGGTTCCCAAGCCTGCTGTGCTATGCATGCTGCCGTTTTGTTGTGAGTTTGGCATTGATTTTATTTTAGTGACAGGCTGTGCTTTGGTCTATGAAATTACATCAAATATCAGGCTTTGCGTTTTCCCTGTGCCTGAGCAATCATACCTGGAATTAATGAAGGATTTGAAATTTTCCAGTGTTCTCAAGAGATTTAGGCTGTGAGAGCCTGTAGCCTTCTCCTGCTTAGGTGTCTATTTACATTATCTTTGCTTTCTTCCAGGGAGTGAGAAAGCACTAAAACAAATAAATGCCCCATCCCTAATGTTATAGGTATGAGTCCCCCATCCTGGAGCTCACTCAGGTGCTATCTGTGACACAGCAATAACAGCAAACTTTATATGTTTCATATTTGCTCATTTGAAGTGTGGGAGTGGGGCTTGCAAATGACTGAAATTATATTTGATTTTCAAAAGGTATCTGGAAGGGCAGTCTGGGTTGTTTCTGAGTTTACACTCAAGATCCCAGCCACTTTTGTGAAGCTTAAGGATGCATAAGGAAGGCAGTCGGCCACAGCACTGCCTGGTTTGCATAGGAAAACAGATAAGATGGCAAGTGGTGTTAGGAGAGGGAGTTTAGGAATATGCAATGAGCGTATGCGGAACCTAGTGTTCAGGTTAGCCAGATCCTAGCACTTAGACTGCTATGTCTGACATCTTTCCTGTAACTTCCTATCCAAATCCTATAAGTACATGCACATATCTTCCTTTGCTTCCAGTCATACTCTCACAGATTCCTCTGTGCACATGTGAAAGATGACTGACTATATAATACGGTGGTTGGAAATCCATTGTTTGTGTCCCAAAACTGTGGGACATGAACAATGATGCCAGATGGAGACGAGGAAAGAGGAGACTGTGGCCTTGAGAAAAGTCTAAGAGGGAACAGAGAAAGCCTGGTCATCTCCAGGCTGGTAAGCCCGAGCTGTTCAGCCATGTACAGGAACATGTTCTAGTCCCAGCAGTAACAACCTCCTCCCTATACCCTGGCAAGCAACTGCCCCTTTCAAAGAGCAAGAAAATCTACTTCCTCTTTCCCAGCGGTTTTCATGGTCCTTTCCCCCCTCTTTCCCCTTCCCTGTGCCAGTGGTAGCAGCAGCAGACTGGCTTCGAGACATGAGAGGCATTTGGACATTTGCAGAGACAGCTGCTTGTGTGGTTGTCCAGCCTCCACATGCATCCAGTGACCCTGATGGCATCATACTGGAGTAAACTCTTTTATCACAGAAGATTTCAAAACTGGGTGGTTGTCGTGGTTTAGCCCCAGTCAGCAGCTAAGCACCACACAGCTGCTCACTCACTCCCCACATCCCAGTGGGATGGGGGAGAGTCGGAAGAGCAAAAGCAAGAAAACCCGTGGGTTGAGATAAGAACAGTTTAATAATTAAAATCGTAATAGTAGTAATGATAATGATAACAATAATGGTAATAATAATAATAATAATGATAATATAATTAAAGAAAGAAAATAACAAGAGAGAGTAATGAAACCCAGGGAGAAGAGGGAAAAGAAAAAAAAAAACACAAGTGCTGCAACCGCTCACTACCCGCTGACCGACACCGCCAGTCTCCAAGCCTCAATTGCTGCTTCCCCCGGCCAAATCCCACCAGTTAATATACTGGGCATGATGACACATGATATGGAATATCCCTTTGGCCAATTTGGATCAGCTCTCTTGGATGTGTCCCGCCCCCTCCCAGCTTCTTGTGCACTTGCCAGAGCATGGGAAGCTGGAAAAGTCCTTGACTAGTGTAAGCACTACCTAGCAACAACTAAAACATCAGTGTGTTATCAACATTATTTTCATACTAGGTCCAAAACGCAGCACTAGACCAGCTACAGTGAAGAAAATTAACTATCCCAGCTAAAACCATGATAGGGGTATCTTTAACAGGCCTGTAATAGAATGGAGTAAGAGTCTCCTATGCAGTTACAGGTGCAAACTGGAGACCAGATGTGGCTGACAGAGTACAAATCATCAAAGTTGTTGGCAGCCCACACACAGCCTTATGAGAGTCAGCAAGCACTGGATGATGCAGCTGAGGTCCTAGCTGGATGAACTCAGGTGAAAACATTGGAAACCATGGAGGGCAGCTGAGCAGAGGAGGTGGGGAATTAGTGTTTAATATTTGCATTGGAGGTCTCTGGAATAGAGAGACAACGCTGCACACTGGTATGTTTGTGTTAACATTTTAAAATCAAGGTTTTTGAGAGTATAAATTTTTTTTTTTTGAGCACTTCACTTCTTTTTTCTGTATTATAAACTCTGCAGGCCTGGAAGACATGAAAAAAGCTGTGGAATATGTCTGACCTTGGTGTAGTTGCCTTTGGGTCCCCAAGAAGCAGTTCAATTGGTATTTATGTGTGAAATTCCAATGGAAGAATGTTATTTCGGAAATTTTTGATCACTTAAATTAACCACACGGTTTGCATTTAGACTAATAGGAGCCAAAGACTAAGTTTGGTGTTTAACTTTGAAAAATCTCTATATATGCAATTCTAGTTGTTGATAAATGTTACACATGGGGGTGCAACGATCAGCCCTGTGACTTGCACAAATAAAACTGCCTCCTGCATTTCTTAATGGATTACAGCGTTTGCAATGCAACAAAACACAGAACCTGAATATGTTGTATTGGTGTATAAAGTCTGAATTTTCTCCTTTGGCTTTTAAAATCTCATAATGAATATTTTCTGTGTTCTCATTCTTAGCCCATCTTATGATTTCTCTGGGAAATGAATCATTGGGGAAAAAAAGTCCTGCTAAAATAGTCATTATTTTATTGAGGCATATAAGGGGGGGGGGGGGGGCGGCATCGGGGAACACAGCCTGCAAAAGGGTAGAGATAACCCAAGGGAAGGAAAGGCAAAGCTGAGTGGGTAATGACTGCCTTGCTAGGATACAGTGTACACTCAAGTCTTCAATAAATAAATGAGAATATCTTTTAAATGATTCTGCTTGTAATAATTGGGACTTTTTTAACATTTGCTTGCACATAATCACTGTTTCAGCCTCTGAGAGGCTACTTAAAAGTAGAGAGACTCAACAGAAAGACAGTTTTGAATCTTGCTGACCTGGAGACTTCTGGCATTGGAACATTTGTATTGCAGCTGTGTGCAGAGCTGGCAGATGCCCTGGAGCCCCAAGGGCTGTCCAGCACCAAGTGGGTTTCCACAAGCCCCAAGTGTTGTCCACTGCTGAGTGGAATCTATGCAAGATTTGGCTAGAGCCATCAGAGGTCTTTATAATCCAGAGAAGTGATCTGAAAATAGATTTGTTTTTGGGGGTTTCTTACTATGTTAAAGCCCTAACAGTGTAAGTTGACTCTTTTTTTTCTCTGTTTACTTGTTCTAGAAACTTATTAACTTTTATCAAATATGCAAAAGCTAAAACTGAAATCAGGAGAACCAGGAGCAGCTTATTGGATGAGCGGGACTACTGTATATCATATGTGCACATGGGTAAATCTCTTCTAAGTCACATTAAAACTTGCAAAAGCTATGCTCAAAACAGTTATGAAGCATGTCCATGTCTGGGTTGTGTTTTTTTTTTTTTTTTTTTTTGTTTGATTAAGGAGGAAACAGGCAGGGGAGTTGCTATAAAAGCTGGAAACACTTTCTTTTTTTTTTAATTCATCCAGTTCTTTATCATGCCTTGGTACTTCCTGATTCCAGACAAGATCAAGAGAGGGGAATGCCAGAATGCGTTCAGAGAGAAGTTAATGTATTATGCAAGAGGCTTTAGTAGACAGTTTATACAGTTAGGATTCTTATTTGAACAGAACTAAACTTCCAAGCCACATTGAGCTTGCCTAGCCTGGTCATTGCAGTACAGCAGACTGTCATACTAAGTGCCAGACTAAATTCCTGTGTATTTAAAATTACGGACTTTACCCTACACTCTTTAGGTGTTACCAACTGGGTTTGCTCAAGATTGCTTTCCAGAATGCTCTGTAACATGGCAGTTTGGATTTGTATAGGTGTCAACTGTGTTTTTTTGTTTGTTTTCAAGACTTACTTTCATCTTCAGTATTAGTTATTTTTCCATAGTCTCTTGATTTTTTCTTTTTTTTTTTTTTTTCCTTTTCTTTGTGTTAGTTTCTTTTTTTTTTTGGAAGTGAGGGCCATGGCCATTTCAAGTTAAATGGAATCATTGATTCAGATTGTAAGAAATGCGTGGATGTCATCAGGTACAACTGCTGTTGAAAGCAGGGCTAACTTCAAAGTTAGAGCAAGTTGTCAGGGCCTTGTCTGATGAAGTTTCGATCCAATGAATACCCAGTGATGGAGATTCCAACGCTCCTCTGGGAAACCTGTTCTAGTGCTAAGCCACTCTCATGGAAAAGCTTCCCCATGTGTCCAGTTGTAATTTCCCAGGTTGCAACCTGTGACTTTTGCCTCTTGCTTTTTTGCCATGTGCTGGAGAAGTCTGACCTGTTCTTCTCCTTTGGGTAGAAGTAGACTTCAGTTAGATCCCTCCCTTAACCTTCTCTTCTCTAGGGTAAACAAACTAATCTCCCTCAGTCTTTCCTCATATATCATGTTCTTCAGCATCCCAACCATCTTAGTGGCCCTCCTTTAGACTTTCTCCAGTTTAACACCTAAGTGCTGAGAATAATATTGCAAGTAGTCTCTAATATTGCCATTCCAGCTGCTTTGCAGTGATATGTAAAAGGATGGGTATTGGCAGTGGGGGCTAGGATACAGAACAGTACCTGTGTTAGCTGAGATGTGAGAAGTCTTCCTGCAAAGTTATACCTTAAATATTATATTTTTGCTAGTACTGTGTGAATCCATGGCCGTTCTTTGTGTTAATATTTTGTTAAAAGCGTGTGGTGGGCACTGGGAAACTGGAAATGCTGAGCATTTTTCTTTTCTTTTTTTTTTTTTCCCTCCCTTCTTCAGAAGCAGCATTTCAGAAACATTATCTTAGAATATTTAATCCGTATATAGTGGATTGGATGGGAGACCTGCAGTTCTAGATACTTTCTTCCCTTAACATCAGGACTCCATATACGCTTCCTGCCTAATTCATCTGACTTGTAAGCACCTGTATCACACAAATACAAATAAAAGGTGTTCTGCTGGGGTCAGTCTCTTCACAGCTGTACTAGGATGCGGGTAGGGTAAATTTGATTAGTTGGTGATTTACCTAGTGTAAAAACTGTTCCATCCACAAGTTTGATTTTTATGCTTTTACAAGTGGTAGCTTGAAATGCTGACTACTTGTTAGATTGGGAAGAAGGAGGTAACTGTTCAAAGTAATCTATGTATGGATCTAAAGTGAGGGCTATGCAACTTACAGAATTGTTATAAAACTCATTAAGATAGACTTGCATTGGTTAGAAATATGTCTGTTCAAAGTCAGTGTCACTGAAGGGCATTGAGAAGTACAAAGCATGCTCTGCTGCTACAAGGAAAAATGCACCTACCCAATGTCAGGAAGAATAACTTCTCTTGGTTCAGCTGATTCACTCCCTGTTGGTGCTGCTGCTGCTTTCATTGGGTTGTAGGGATGGTTATTTGATCTAACTTGTTTTGAACAGTTCGTGGTAAGGCTATGAGAAGTGACCACCGAAGGGTGAATGCGTTGAAGTTCCCTTCTAATATTTTTTTTTTTCTCTGCAGTTAAACAAGTCAGTGTGTGGAAGGTGGAGAAAGGAAGCAAGGCAGTGTTTTAATACAATATTTTCCTTAGTTTGTTCAAATTACTTTTGTACCCCTTCCAAAAATGTCACTGTAACATTGAAATTATTGGATTTTATGTTACCATAGTGGCATAGGATTCTGGATTAAATAACTTTTTTTAAACAATCCCTACTTAGGCTGTTTATTTCAACACTAATCTGTGTACTTGTCTATGCTAAATATACTGCTCATAAGTAACCAACCTAAGAACTGCAAATAGTCTGTGAAATGCCATTTTCAGCCTGAGTTTTCTTCACTTTGTTTCTCATATAGCCATCCCTACTCTATTCCAGACCTTTTGACTCAGTGTAGTGCTTAATGAATAGAGCCATTATTTATTTTCACAATGGAGTTGTATTAATAATCCAACCAGTTTGTTTTTCTGACTTTGTTACGATAAGAGAAAATAACTTAAATGATAGAGATGAACAGTGCCGCCTCAGGGACTAGTATTAGTTTATACTGAAGAAAGAAAGAAGGCTACATAAAGGTAAATTCTGGTTGTGTAAATGACAGACGTGTGCCTTGTATTCATGTCTTGTCTTATTTCCAAAGTGAGAGGCTTTGGATGTGCTTAAGAAAAGACTGAAGTCTTTATTTTTATTTGTATTATTTATTCTGATCTAGGTAGTCACAGTTTGTCTCTGCAAAATGCAATAGCTATAAAATACTCAATGAAGTATTTGCTTCTTGGCAGTAGACAGCTACAAATGTGATGGATTAAGCTTAGTGTAGTTGGCATCCAGAGAAACGCAAGAAATAGCTTCCTAGAATACAAAGGTGCTCTTTTAAGCACTTGAAATCAACTGTATGATGAATATACCAAAAATCCCACTACAAAGAAAAGGATGAGGGGTGTGTGTGTGTGTGTGTCACTACCCTCTAAAGGGCACAATAGACAGATGTTCATTGAAGTAATTTCAGTTACATTTTTAAACTGAGCTACCCTAGCTGGTTAAGTGTCTCGCAAGCTGGGGGCATTCCTCACTGCAGTTAACAGCAAGTGGCTCTGCATGGCTCTATATATCTGCTAAATAGATGACAGCAGGGTATGATGTCATGAGTTTGTTAATATACCAGGACAATCTTTGCTCTTTGATTCACCCTGGAATGCAGCAGAACCCTGCTATTTATATTAGACTAGCGTAGCATTCAAATA
This sequence comes from Morus bassanus, assembly GCA_031468815.1. Lineage (NCBI taxonomy): Eukaryota > Metazoa > Chordata > Aves > Suliformes > Sulidae > Morus > Morus bassanus. The sequence continues at coordinate 50,850,354 of CM062572.1, forward strand.
TGCAGGTCTAGAAGATTGTGTCTGGAATACAAAATCCTCTAGGAATACACGTATCCTGAAGCTTAACTCTCAATTGTGTTATGTCTGGTGATCCCTCCTAATGATTTCCTTTCCAAACACCTTGTTCACTTTAATTCCCCCCCCCTTCCCTACTTACTATTTCTTCTTCATGCAGTGTCCTGTATTCTTGAACTATCTTAAGACTAGAACTTAGGGTATCTTCAGGTCTATTGAGCCTCTAAAGATGTTGCTGGTGCTGCTAAGCATACATTTCCCCAAAGTTTCAGTCCAGAAAGCATTGATCTTAAAGTTAAGCCCTCTAAGATGAAGAGTTATATTTCCCCCCTGACATACTGGGAGCATACTATTCCATCTGTAATACAGCAAAGGCTGTGAAAGAAATTATGTCATCACAGAGTAGCTTTTTGGGTAAGTAAAAAAACAGGAGCCTGTATACTCCTTACAAAAAAAAAAAAAAAAAAAAAAATTGTCATGTAAAAGTCTTGAGAAAAGGGAAGTGAAATCTCCATGTGGAGAAGAAAATAGTAATAATATGTTCACAGAATTGTCTCTAAATGGATTTCTAGTAAGCCATCAGCTCTTTATGAACAATGACACAAATGGAAAAGCTTGGGTTTTCACAGTGTGTAGAACAAATCTGCCAGTTTTTAAATGATTTTCTCCTAAAATTGCAAGGTGGCACTGAGCAAAATAGGTTTATGGCAGGAGGTTGCCTCTAGAAAATATGGCTATGAATGCTGGCTCAAATAGAACTGGCAGAAATTGTTATAGTATTTGTCTTTTTGAGATTGGAGCTGGGGTAATCAATAAACCTGTCTTTGAATTTCAGTGCGGTGCTTGCTCTGACTACCTTAGAGAAATGGCTGTTGGCAGTGAACGCAGTGCCGTTCACAAAGCAAACGTGCCCTCTGCAGGGCACTGGGGGAGGTGCGCCTCCTTCAAATGAGTTTGCCCGGAAGGGGCAAATCAAGTCATTTCTGTCTCATGTAGTATGCAGTAAATAAATGATTCCCTGAGATGTAAACTAAAGCAGAGGGAAAGCAGATACGACAGCCAGACACACAGTGCCACAGGGTTCTGCCTTCCACCCTCACCTCACTCATTTTCTGTTTGCTGGTTTTGCATTAGAATGTTTGTCTCTGTTTTGAGGTTGTTTTTCTGTGTCTTCTGAATAAATGAGTTTGGCCTGAACTATCATGAGTAGTAAATTCTTGGTGCTTGCTTCCTAGTCTTTCAGGTACTGCAATGCTCTGTGGTAAGATTTTGCTCACCTGATGTACGGAATGTGGAATACAAACGAGAAAACAATGGAATAGTAATGAAGGCAAACACAAAAAAGAGACAACTGAGAGTTCAGATAGGAATTGGACACGTGGAAATAATAGAAACAAAATATGGGAAATGAAAAAAAAGAGAGGGGCTGGTAGATCACTTTTTAAAGTTAAGTTGATTATGAACATGACATCTCAAAAGCAGTCACTGGAGCTGAAGTAAACAGCACCTCTGTGTAAAAAACAACACACCAATTTAGTGATTTTTTTTTTTTTTTGCTTGTATTTATCATTAATATAGTTAACAATATTTTAACTTTTTTGTTTATAGATTGATTAGAGTAACTTTACTGAGAGTAGTATTCATGTAATATTCTGCCATCAAACTACAGAAAAAGAATAAAACCCAGTTTAACGAGACTTTAGTCTGCATGGATGTCCAAAAAACTAGATGCTAAAAAGCATTTGAGTCTTTTGAATTAAAATCACTGTTAAGAGAAAGCCTCAAAGCTGCTTGAGTGAATTTTGACTTGGGAGTGTCAGATTAGAGGGGAAAGTAGGCAGGATTAGAATGTCTAAAACAGCACTCCTGGGGGGAAAAAAGTTGATCCAAGTTTATCAGTCAAATCATTGCATTGCGTTTTATATGCTCATATTTGCACAGATCAGATGTTTATGCTTGATATGGTGGAAGTTGCAGTTAGATCCATATCTGGATAAATACCTCTGTGCCACAGCCCTGGCTATTCAGTTGAGTGTTATCCCACCTATCTAGAATATATTACTTCTCTGCAGGCTTGAGTGTATTAACTTTACTATTTGCTCCTGTGGTTGTTCCCATATAAGTAAAATTTGTTTCCTAAAATGTTCATAAAAAAGAATGAAGGACGGTTGCTGGTACAGCCAAAGTAAATAGATTTTCTAAATGGCGTTGCTCTCATGCTGAAAGCTCTAGCGGTGTTTTAAGTGCTAATAACTGATGTAAAGAATGGCCAGTAGAAACCAATTTTGAGTGTTCAAAAAGTAAGTTTTATGAGTGCCAGAAACCTAGAGTTGAATAATCTTGATCATCATGTGCTAGCACACTTGTTAACTAGTCCTTTACATAAACACAGTAAAATGCACTCCTATTAATGTTTTTAACCAAGGGTTTTGCCACTGCAATTAATTAAAACCAGGACAGAATTAGACTTTCTCTGTCCTGCTGGGTTCTTTACTGACTCTTATTTCTAGTTCAGGCTATGAAATTCACCACTGATGCAGTTTGAAATCGGTAAGTCTGCAAAACGGCATTCCTGAACCTATTTTGTACCTCCACATTTCAGTTTCACACTGATTAAAGATTGCTTGATTATGGCAAGAAGCAGTCTGAAAGTTTACAGATACTGTGCTTGTGAGGAACGGGGTGTGGAAGAGAACTTGCAGAGTGGGAAATGGGGACTAAGAAACAAGAGAAGAGAAAGGGAATACTCACAGATAAACAGCATTAAATGGACACAGGCTTCCACACTGAAGCACAGAAGAGCTACATGGCATGTTCAAGGTTCCTCTTCAGTCTGTATGGGACCTTCGCTCCTTTCCTGGCTGTTGGTGCTGTGGAATAATTCTAGGACCATTCTTTTATCTAAAACTTCTGTTCTTCAATCTTTTGTACAGTTTTCTCTTAATTATAAGGCAGTTTTACTGTGTGGGGACTATAGGACCAGGCCCAAGTTACTAGTAGATTTTCTTTGTAGCACAATTTTCAGAAGATCCAAATGCACTTGGGAGCCTAAGCGTCACTAACTTTCAGTAGGTTTAATAAGACACTTAGCTATTTTAGACAATTCTACTCTTGTTCATCATTTGAACTGGAAGTATGTGGACAGATCTCATCATGCCTGAGCACATTTAGATAAATTAAGTGTTTGACCTATGTAATTAGTGATACAACATGGGAGCATAAATTAAGCCCCGAGTTAGTAATTCTAGAGCTGCTCAGAGGCTTCTGGAGATCTGAATTTGAAGATGAAATCCTAAAAGGTTCAGAAGGTAGATCTCTGAAAGCAAATCTATGCACTGTGCACAGGCAGAAATATCTACTTGTAGCCCACAAAAGAAACAAACATACATACCAATTTAACTAAGGGGGATCTTGGTGACATGATTTGCAGTGTGACACACAGGAGCTATTTGGGATGATGAAATATATGTTCCAAAATAATTTTACTAGCAGACTTATTTAAACAGAAACTTGCAGGTCTTATTCTCTGAGGAGAGGTAGTCAGTGTTAGTTTACCGTTTGATCTATGACTGCAATAGCAAGTCCTGCGTGGATTTTTATTAATCCTCACTAATTGTCCAGCAGTTCTGGGAGCTATAGATTTCCATCCATGAAGATAATTGCCTGTGTCACAATGAAAGTTCACTGCAAAAGAAGCATTTCATTCCTTAAGTAGTCAATTAGTATGTGATTAAAACACCATAGTTTGTACATGATAGTGGTATTCCAGGAAAGAATTGCACCTGTTTAGTTGCAATAGGAAAATTGTTAGAATATTATTTAACAAAACAAGAGATTTATAAAAAGCTCTGTGACTTACGTTCCCATCTAAATAAAATGTTGTTCACTCAAAGAGATGGAGTATTTGCCTAGCTGAGTTGTGGGACTGATCATAATGTGGGTATCACTGGCATCTTTCAGCTGGCTTCACCCAAGAGCTGCTGATTTGAATTGCCCAGCTGTGAAAAGCCTGCTTGTGTGATGCAAGTACCTGCCCCCCTGGAGGACTGGATGAGGCTGAAGAGTAAGATTTGGTAGCCAGACATAGTATTACCACAATTTTCATTAGTTTCCAGTTTATCAAAAAGGCACACCCCTTCAAGGTCCTTTAACCTCTGGTTTGTGGCTCGAATTGGGACCCTAAGTAAATACCCCTCATTTTCTAAAAATGCAAGTAGCTGTTTCAGTACTGCTTGCCTCCTTCCCTTCTGCGCTTTTGGGAGCAGCTGTAATGTCAGATGCTGACTGATCGCTAATGTCATGCTTTGTTCCCAGTGCAGTTGGGATGATCACGCTGTGCTGATGCGGAGCTGCCGTTCTGGTTGTGGTAACGGTAACTGAAGGATTCAAAGGCTGCAGAACATTAGGGTCTCCTGAGAAGCAATAAATTTAGACACTTGGTCAATGAGATTATCTTAGGAAAAAGCATGCATTACAAAGGCCATGTTAACACTGGAGGCATGTATCGCTATCTTTGATATGTTCTTTTGACTTTTCTAAAGTCTTTCAAGTAAGGCTAAATGCAAAAAATATATCTGCTTTCTGGTGCAGCAGCTACTCCACCCAGTGTGATCTTGTCTACAACACCAAACTGAGTTTATTCTAAATTTTAAGCAGAAATGACTGAAGTACTTTCCTTAAGTCATAATCAATTGTAGAAATAAAACCAATTTTAACAATAATGAAATTATTTGTCTTGGACTGCCTGTGTCTCTGGCTACCCTTCTGGGTGGTGCTGCTTTATGTGGTATTACGGATATTGGGGAAAGGATGTCAGGGTATAGCAGGTTTGTCTTCTGACAGTTATTAGGCTCAGTGGTGTAGCTCAGGTGAATGGAACTCACTGACTTCTCATTTGAACATTACAGATTAAACACAAGCTTCCACCTGCAACATGGAACTGGTGAGTTGTGCTCTTTTCTTTGTATGAAGACTATTAGATCAGTAACATAAGCTACTGGCTGCATGGCAGTACCTGCTGTCTTGTGTAGGAAGGACGCAGAAGCAGAGTCCATGAAATTATATTGCAAAAACCAGCTCCTCTCAGATAAAGGGAACTCTGGAGGATTTTTACTTCAGTTTTTCTTTTGGCATTGATTGATATTACTGGGATATTTTTCATGTACACACAACAGGTAAATGTAATAAGCGCAGAATGTGAACGACAGTCTCTGGTGAGGCTGATGGTACGACTTGCCTTTCTCACCTATGAGGCTTAGCTTACAGTTGATACAGCAATATGTTTGATCTGGTAGTTAAAGTTTAATGTTTCAAAACTTTTATATTCGAAAGGATCTCAGATGAGAAGAAAAAGATGTAACTGTACTGGAGAGCATAGTTACAATATCTTTGCTATTTTTCCCACTCTTGGTCCCCTGTTTGCGTCTCCTCCCATTCTTGTTGAACTTGTATTTTTGCTACTGCTACAAAAATGGAATTAATCACCAAGTCTCGTTTGTAGCTGCAGGGAGTAAAAAGTACATAGCAAAGCAGGCTATGAAGCGGATTTGGTCTAGTGTGATAAGGCAGCTATAGCTATAATATGACTTTTTATTTCCTATGGAATGTCCTTGTAAATGTTTCTAATTTTTATTAACTGTTTGTTTCGGCTTTTGCTTGTTATAAATCTTGGTGTAAAGAATCACTGGAGCAGTTCCCCCCCACTCCCCACACTGCAGCTGAAGGTGAATAAGACATTTCCTGCTTGTGTTATACTTTGTAGCTAGATTTACTTGCAAAACACGCCCAAAAATCTTACCCCACGAATATGATTATTTAATGCTATATGACTGGTGCTTGCACATGTCTTTCTGTAGCTCCCAGTGTATGGCCTTAACCCTTTCCCCAAATGGGCACATTTGTAACTTTAAAGGGAGTAATGATTTTTCTTTTTCTTCTTTTTTTTTTTTTTTTTTCTTTCAATGGAGTGGAAAAGATGAGCAAATCTCAGCTCAGAAAGTACATTGAAATCCCTGCTATCTGGCAACCTTTCAAATTGCTCAGTACTTTATTAAAATAGAGTGTCAGCTTGACGTCAGGGCATGATACAGAATGGGAAATTGCTGTCTCTAGCCCTCTGCTCTCAACTGTATTAAGCAAGCTTTCTGACTCAAGATGTTACATCTAAAATATAAAAGCTAATCATAGGCCTCTTCTGCACATTCTTTTTCAAACCAAGTTAAAAGTAGACATTTTTTATGTCACATTAGAGATGATAATTTAATTATTTGTAATCCTAATCATAGTAGAGAAATATAGCATCCATCAGCACCTTCTTGTTTGGGTCTAACCCAAATCCTTAGTGGTCATCTCATAATAAAAGCTATCAAGCAATTACTTCTACAGAGGTAGACAAACGTCCTTGTATCTTGGTTGGTTTGATGTACAGCTCTCTGTTCAGGGACTCCCAACTCATGATGCAACCTGGTGACAAACCACTTTCAGCTGTGTAGCTATCTCACAACTGGCTCAACAGCAGAAGCTGGAAGTTGGGCTTTCTCTTTGACAGTCATTTTGTCTTCTTCTCATAACTGACAAATATGTGTGAAGCTTTCCTCTCCCAGAAGTTATTTTTAAGTTCTAATTTGAGCCAGAAAATAGGAGTCACTGATTTGTCCGTGGTTTAATAAATTTCTGTCCTGTTTGTGATTGTGGAATGTCATTAGGACTGCATTTGTCACATAATGACAGCACTAGCAGCTGCAAAAATAGGAGGCAGATTACAGACTGGTGTATATACGAGGGATATACCCAAACGTGGTTTGCAAGCTACTTCTAAGGAATTTGACAGGAAACTTTGGCTGAGTGTTTGTCGAAACAGAGATGCCTCTCATCTTTTCTACTCATTTTGGTCCTACCTGCACTTGCTTTGGGGTTTCTGTGTGGGTCCAGTCCTGTGGCCATTTTGTTTCTCCCAACCATCAGGTATGCTCACCTATTTACCTCCATGATTTACATCACTTATTTACCTAATTTTATGATCCATAAATCATTCTCCCACAAGGCTTTTCTGTGCTGACTTTAGCGATGCTGCTTCAGTGCGTTCTGATAGCTGATATTATACCTTTAGGGTCAGTTTATTTTTCCTTTAAGGCCAAAGCCTGAAGCTCAGTGGGAGCTCCTAGGGTACCAGTTAGTTCTTAGGAAATGCTGATTTGCTCACCTAATTGACCTAGGCCTCAGACTAAAGCCTGCTGAAGGTGTGAAGGCTCTGCTCCTTGACTTGAATCTACTCTAGAGAAGGGGGTGATGTTTGAACACGGTGACAAGAGGGAAAGCCTGTTGTAGGTACAACTTCAGTATTGTTTCATATCTTGTATACCTTTAACTTTTGTATTTCATCAGAAACATCTTTTGAAATTCATAATAATTACTTTGTGCATGCTGTACAGATAATTCAGCGTACTTTGAAATACTTGGTTTTCCCAAAATGTACAAATTTGGTACAGCTACTTGCTATTTATCCATGTCTGAGATTTAATGATGCTGTTGATTTGTTAAAATTAGCCAAACCATATGCAGTGCTGTCTCTGTGGAAACTGGCACTCTGATATGTATCATGTCCACAGTAATTTCCTAGGGAATGCTGGGGATGTGTTAGTAGGCAACTGGGCTGAAGGATTTCTGTATTCTATTCATTTTCTGCAAGTAATGTGCTGTACTTAAGGATAGAGCTGCAGCTATTTGTGAATATTTGTCAACCAAGATAAAACGTACCACTCTTCACTTCCGCCCCCTTATATTTCAGAATCAAGCCCTGTCTGCTAAGGATATTTGTTATTCTCCTATTATTTTAAACCTAAAACGTTCAGCACATTTATTACCAGAGGCTGCAACTGAAGCAATATTCCGTGGCTTATGGGGTGTATAAGAATATGAATTCTTCTTAGTACTGATATTCAGCAGGAATTGTTACTTTATCAAAAAACAGAGAGACTAAAGAAAAAGTTTTGAACTTTTTAAACAATCCATTTTATTTTGCTATCAGCAACTATTCTTGCTTCAATTAATGATGTTAATAATAACCGTGACAAGCTACAGAGAACATTTCTGTGACCAAAAAAATCCATTTCTCCCCAATCTCACCTTCTCCCCTGGCCCCCAGACCCTGTTAAGAAGTACTTATGATTCAGTTTTGCCAGTTTCTATTTTTACTCTGATCAGAGGCACTTACTGGAGCTGTTTAAGGCTTCTGATGAGCCCTGTTTTTTGTGTTGTGGTGTGTTGTTGGTGTGGTGGCTTTTTTTTTTTTTTTTGTTTTTGTTTTGTTTTGTTGTTGTTGTTGTTGTTGTTGTTTTTTGTTTGTTTTTTGTTTGTTTGTTTTTTTTCTTGTTTGTTTTTTTGACTTGGTTTGCTGTAAATCATCTTAGTTTTTATAAAATGAGCCATTTGATTCTGAAAAGGCAATACCTTGAAAGTAGCTCAAGTGCCCAAAATAACTACTTTCTCTAGATGTTGTCCAGTTCTGTATAGGTAGAGAAGTAGTATGCACTGTTTTACCTCTTGGTGGTAAACAGCTTAAATAAAACAACTCTTGAGATCCCTCAGTATTACCTGTGAAGGCCATGATGCAGATGGAGATTTGTATACACCAAAAGCTCAGATATCCTCAGCTGATCCAGATCACAGTGGTAAGCTTAAAAGTTCAGTTTTAAAATACTTGACAGTCAGTTTTAGCCAGTCAAAATATCATGAAACTATTTTCTTTCGTTATCAATGGTTTCTAACAAATAACGAGTTGCAGTAAAACTGATCAGATAAGGAATTCTGTTAAAACAGTCTGACAAAATAAATTTATATCAAACTGGTTGTAATTCAGTAATATTGTATGTGGAGCTTCACTTCTGGACAATATTTAGGCAGTATTGAACATGAGAAATTGAGGAGAAGGTGTGAGGTGGGAAGGCTGCCTGTTGCTGGTGCTCTCTGCACTTGCGGGCATTTGAAGTAAGTTGGCAACATCTTGGTCTGCACAGCAGAAACTGCACTGCAGTTGTATTGCTTTGAGGAGGTTCATATATTAGCTGTATTCTCTACCTTCACGATGCTTTCAGATTACTGAAAATGCACACAGTCTGTAGAGCATGGAATGCTGTCCTGACTTTATGAACCCCTGTGATCACTACTCAATAGGTGTCCACTTTGCAACTGAAACATCATCCACTTTGTTCACCCGCGTGGTGCCATGTTCGCTTCTCAGAATCAGCCATTTGAAATAGAACACTGTCCTGATCGTTTGTGTGTGCATTGCTTGATTTAATACAGGGAGAATTGACTGTTGTAAGGGTTTTGTGTTTCTTTTTTTGTTTAGTTGGTTTTAAACCCATTCAAGATTGTTGTGGTGACTTTTTTCTTGGTGCATCTTGAATGTATTCACTGAAAAATTATACAAGCCCCCCTTTTTCTCTGTATGCCTGATGTGTGTGGCTGTGCCTGCCCGGCCCCCAAGCTGCAACAGCCTGGCAGAGCTGCTCGCTTTCCTGGAGCTCAGTGGGCATCTCTCACTGAAATCAGATTCCAAAATTTATTGGATGTTTCTGTGGAATGTAGCCCATTTCTTGTGATTTATTCTTAGCACAGTTTTATTTTAACGTGTTTTTAATATGATCTTTAATTTGATCTGGAGTCACAAACAGATTTGCAAGTAATGTATCCCTCTGAGATTTTTTTTTCTTTCTTAGTATCACTGTTCTTCACTGATTAGCTGCATAAAAATGTTCAACCTGTTAAGATTCTGGTGTTTGCGGCACTTAGTAGAGTTCTTTGAGATGTCCAACTACGAGGCTTTTTGTCAGCTTCTTGTGACAAAAAATAGCTTCATAAGCTGCTTCTGTGAAGTAAAACCACATGCAGTAGGCATCCTTGTCATGCTCATAATTTATGAGGGCAGCAAGCCTATTGCAGTGCATGCTCTATAAAGGCATTTTGAAAAAAGCTCTTTAAGAGAGTTCATCATAAAGTGGGTGTTTAAGGAAAAAGTAGAATAAAGCATTATTCCTGTTCTACAAATGGAAACTGGAATGAGTGAACTTAGCTAACTAACTCTGTGTTGGGAATTGATGACAGAATTGGTTACTAATTAGACTTTCTAACTACCAGAGAAGCACTTCAATGATGAGATCTTCTTTCTCACACCTTCTTTATCTGAACATTTTCAGGTATGTTTTCAGGAAAGAGAATAGCTTTAGTAGTTTCAATAGAAACATCTGTTTATTCCATTAATTTTGTGGTTTGGTGTACATGTAAATGCATTTGTAGTTTGCAACTCCTGAGAATGTCACAAATTTATAATGATGGCTTTACTTACAACAAACCCAAACTGCAAAATCCTATATTAGTTTTTTGTTCTGCAGTAAAAAACTGCAGCCCATGGATTTTATGATTTCCTCCACTTGATTGTCTATTAGCAGTTATTACCCTTGATATCGGTACTCTATGTGAACAAAGTGACACTTATGTCTACAGTTGTGTAATAATATTACATTTTCTTAAAAAATCCTGTTATTAAAATTGCTAGTAATTGCATTTTTCATTCATGCCACTTTCTCACTTCGTATTTAATAATCACTTTTTTACTGGGAAATAGTTTACCAAATCAGAATGCTGAAAGTGTTTAGAAATGTGGTTTGGACAGAAGTTTTGCCTCTCCTTTTAAACTGCAGATATACTCACTGGCTTTCTAAAATGATTCATATTTGTTTTCAAATATAATTGGTAAAGCTTGTTTACCACTGTTTACATAGACAGACTGACATATAATAGGTGTAGTACAGTACAAACCTTTTTTTTAATTTAGGTTTTTTTCCATAGTTCATGTGACACTTTAGTGATGGGACTCTTAAATAGATAAATATACTTGACCCTGAAATACACATAGGCAAAAAAAGTGTAAACAGATCAAAACATGAATAGTTTTGGTAGATGTACTGCATTTTTTTTACTCTCAGATTACAGCTCTATTAATAAAACATCACTGCATTTTATTTTTTTTTTTTTAAACTAAGCTCTAAGAACCTTATTTCAGGAAAGCTTGTCTTCTAGGTTACAAGGTTTCATGTCTAAACTGTAGCAAGCTGTTAGAAGTTCAGTTCATTGGCTTAAGGACAATCTGTATCCCCATGGGTATTATATGCATAGCAAGTAGGAAAAAGGCACTTCAGGATCAACCCTGAGATAATTTAATTTCCAGCAGTTGTGCAAAAAATTCAGGGTGTATATTTTATGCAAAGGAGAACTGTTGGGCATAATCCTAATCTTGTAGGAATTAATTTTATGCCATTTTTTGTAGGCAAGATTCACCTTTCTGATCACAAGAACAGGTATTTTCCGAGACTGTTATATGTAATTCTCTTCTTAGGTGCTATTTTTTCCTTATTGGCTTTATATATTACCTTATTTAAATAGAAGTGAAAACATATTATGGACTTTTTAAAATATTCATAATATCTTTACTTACTGGCATGCGAGGGGTTTTGTTTATTAACAAGTTGTTGAAGGTAGTTTGGTGATTGCTGGGAGAAGGAAAGGTAAAAATCGAACTCTGTCTGAAACAGTTCTGAGTTTTAGCACTGGTGTGAAAACCTTTCATTTGGTGAATTAGCATTGCATGCTGGTGAAGTGTTGGTCTGGAAGAGAACTGGCAGGCCAGAAAGGAGGGTATACATATCTCATACATCACAGCATCACCAGCAGAATATTTTTGCCTCATTGCATTTTTAAGGGATTCTGACAGAGGCTTTCAGCTCTTCTGTGTTTGCTTTTGTTATACAGTGTATACAGTTCAAAGCTTCCGAAGGAATGTGATATCTATGAAATTTTAAAATATTTTTCTACAAGTCAGTTTTTAAAATGAGCATGTCTATCTCAGCATTTCAAAGCAGTTTTGAAACTTCCAGCAAGTTTCTGAAGCCATTCAAGTGATGTAAGACTCTAATTTGTTTGAGTGTTTTGTGGGGTTGGTTTTTCTTTTGAGGGGGGCGTAGGGGGGGCATGGGAGGGGGGACAGCAGGATCAAGAATAACGTAGTCCACCCTTTTATTTTCGTTGGTCTTTGCAGGAAGTTTCATAAATACAGTAAATGTGTGATGATTAGAAGCATGTAGAAAGCGAATGTCTATGAATCTGTAATGATGGCCATCTCTGATAAGGTGTATTTTGCAAGGTGAGCACTAGCTAATCAGTCAAGCTGTAAAAGTCCACAAAAAAATCCCCATCAAACTTGAAAAAAATGTGCCTTTATCTGAGCAGATTCTTCTGTGATTTGGGACTGGAAAAGTTTAGGTTTAGGAAGCCATAACATTTAGTTTATTTAATGTTGTTTCCAAAGTGCATGCTTGATTTCTTAAACTAAGCAAAGCATATATTTGTATTTGGTATTAGAAATTGTAATGCCCTTTGAGTTTGAAGATCCCATTATTGTAACATTCCAAATGTTAAACAGCTGTGCTCTGATAACAGAAAAGATTCTGTCAGAGACAGGTGTGTCAGAGGTTGTTTGGCAAAATTCAGGGAGATGGTACATCAGCAGTTGCTAAATGAAGTTTTGGTGGGGAGGAGTTGTTGCTCCTAAATGTGCTGAAAATGTGGTTATTGCAACCTGTCTTCGTTCTGTGCTTTAACCCTTGCCTTCAGACAAAGCTATGGGAGGAAGGAACAAATAAAATTAATATGGAAAGAGATAGGTATGACTTCAAATTTTGCATAGAGATGCAGATTGAGTCTTATTTGGGCTGAGTCAAGCTGTCAATCTGTACAATCTAGTGCATGTGTTCTATCTTAAAATCTTATAGCAGGGTCATTTTATGGCCTAATGTTGTTTTTTGGCTCTGGTTTTTATTTTTTACTTTTTAAAGATTTTCTTCATATTTGGCAGCTGTAGTGGCCAAATATGGTCTGCAATGTTACAAACAGAAATCTATTTCGTTATCTGTAGTGGCAATATAATATAATATGACCTTGTGGACACTTTTCAGCAGCAGGTCTCAAAGTAGGTTAACTAACACATACCCACAGACTCCCCCCACCCCTCTCTGCCCCCAAATAAACAAACCAGGTCTCTGTCATGAACCCCATTTTACAGATGGGGAGACTGAAATATGTTGCTATCTAGGAGCACCAATCACAGAGCTAGGAAGAGAATTTTTTTTTGTTTTAAGCAGCCTGTGCAGAGTGCTTATTACTGTTGTATTTAAGGCTACTTACTGATTACTTCATGTTTAAATGCTTGTCAGTGCAGCTTAGAGCTTTAGATGTGCAGTTTCTTTATTGGTCATAGGGAGCTCTAACAACCTTGGTACCTGAAAAACCCCCAAGATCATGGATCTGTTTATCCTCATAACACCGCTGTGTTTCAGGGAAGTGGTGTGCTGAAGTAGAACTGATGAAAGAGAGGATGATTGTCATACCTTATCACCCACAGAAGTCTCCACTTTGGCTGCTTCTGTTATATGAGTTCCAAGTATAATTCGTAACTGCAGCATAGCGAGACCAAAGTAAGCAAAGAAGTCAATTCCTAGGGTGGCAAAATGGGTCTAGCCCTGTCTGCTTGTGGTTGTCTCTGCCAGACCCTGGAAAACCAGGCTGCTACTGCTGCTCTGGGTGGCAGTTTCTGGTTAGGTGAGTAGCACTTGGGTTACAGCGGGGTGAAAGCAGCCTCTTCCAGTAACTGTCGCAGGCTGCCTGTATGGTCATAGTCCTGTAATCAGAAGCTGAAACTCTACCTGATGCTCCTGTGGTCTGTAGCAATCAAAAATAGAGGAAAAAATACTGCAAAACCAGTTCCAAGTTCCACTTTTGCTCATTATCTCATATAGTCGATAGTTCCCGTGTGTACTAACAGCTAGCTAGAAAAGGTGTGTTCACTTTGACATTAGTGTTTGCTGGTCTTCAGAAAATTTTGTTATGGCTTAAACTAGGTTTCACAGTCCAGCTAATAATCTGCATCTTTTTCAGCTGATGGAGTTATGGCAGAAGTTTAAAAGAACAAATATTTTGATGCTTTATCCTTCTAACAATACCTAACAATTAGGTACCAAATACAGAGTTATGAAAAGATACGAATTAAAAAATGTTAAGCTGGCTTTCTTAGATTCTCAGAAGTATTTTCTGTGCTTGTACTACATAAGCTTGAATATTTAATTTTTGTCATAAGGTTGGAAAAGTGAAGAAAAATTGATTTCTTCAGTAATGTCTTGCCTTGGGTAACTTTTTCTTAAAGTTCATCTGAGAACACTGGATTTCAGCAAAGATATTCACTAGACAGCTCTCTGACAAGGTGATAATCATATCCTCCACTGCTGTGATAACTCTGAGTTTGAGCCTGGTCCCAGTGTATCTATCCATCAGTAGAGTAGGAATACTGTAAAGTTCCATTAGAACCCATGTCTTAATGAACTGTATAGCTCAAAATGTAGCTATTTCAATATGTTACTCCTCAGTGACACTACAAAGGGGACCCTGGAAATGGATTGTAATCAGACTACAATAAAGATAGGTGTCACTATGCAGTAGACAGTAGAAATCTGCAAACTGTTGGAGCAGCAAAAATTCCCCAAAAGAAAAGCTACAAATCACAGGAGAAAAAAAAAATGGATTTGACTCAATATATTCAGAAAGTCGAATTTAGGGTTTATGCTGCTTCAGTTGCTACTATATAGCACTGACAATGTTGAGATGAAAATCACAGTGGAACTGCTGATAAGACTCAAAGAACTAGAAATCATGCATTAGTTGTTGAAAATGTAAGCTAGGGTCTAAGATGTAGCGTCTTTTCAAATTATTTATTTGTAAGTTAATTTTATCATTAAAACAGATGCTGCATTCTTGTTTGGAGTTTTTTGTTTTGTCCTGCAAAAACTACTAGTGTGCCTTGGGCATATTGCTTTGTGCCACAAACAGGTTTTAGTAGATATACAGGTTTTGCAAGAAGTGCAGCATTAGTTGATGTTATCTGGAATGTAAAAAAATTCCGTTAATTAAGATAACTAGTGAAAAATATTTTGATTACACAAGGCTCTTTGGGAGCAGATTAACAAATTAAGTCCTTACAGTGTCCATAGAAACTGAATTGAGCTAGTCAGTACCCATGTGTTAATCTTACACACAGAAATTAAAACTGTTGTCAGTTCATAGCCAGCACCAGTGCTTTGTTGATCTACATAGACTCACAAAGTCTGTGCTTATATCCGTGTGCTATGTGGATGAGTTAATTCATTTACAGAGCTGACAAGTAGCTGTAAATGAATTTTTGGGCCCCAACTGAGAGAGGAAGTTTATCTACAAAGAGGGCTCATTAGATCTTCCAGTGACAGTGGCAGTCCCCTGGTGCCTTTCTAGACCAGCTTGTTACTGTGCTGAAGATTCGTTTTGTTGCTTTTAGTGCTGTCCCTGGTCTTTGTGCAGATTTGCAATGATTACTGTAGATGGCAGCAGAAGCTAAATAAAATACAAAGATTTAAAAAATTAATTAAACTCCTCTCTGTTGCTGTCCTAAGAATGTTTTTTCTCTTGGTGCCTGCCAGCTGTTCTTGAGGATTGAAGCAATTACAGGCAGCAGAAGCCAAATTAAATAAATTATATATTGAATTAAGGTTTCACTCATAGACAGTTGGTTTTTTTTGTGTCTGTGGCTGTGTTGGTTCTTGGTGTATCTTATGCCAGATACTAAAAGCCAGTTTTAAAGCTCTTCTGATAATCTCAGAATTCCCCCTTTCTTCTATTTATGCCACGGTGTCAAAGAACAGCAGCAATTTTGACAAACAATAATATCTTTGGGAGTACTCTTTATTTTTCCCCTGTAATAAGGCTGCTGCTTGCTTTCTTTTATTGCAACTAATTTGACTTTATTTTCATGGTTTGTTTGTTGTTTTCTTTTTTTTTTTTTTTTTTTTAAATTTCCTTCCTTCCTCCTTTAGTGTTGGCTGTCTGTAATCTGTGTCCTTGGATGTCACCTCTCAGTGTGCAGAACACATAAGGAAAAAATGTTATAATATGCCATCATGCTAATTAGCTGCTTAATAAGACAGCTTCTTTCCTCTTCCCAATATCTCGGGTACGTATAAGAAGCACAGGGGACTCTTAGGACAGGCATCAGCCCGTTAGAAGTATTTACAGTATTTGGAATAGCGGACTGATCTCTAATGGGAAATGACTCCCAATGTTAAGTTTATTACACAAAACAATAGACGACTTTTAAATAATGAAAGGGCATAAAAACAAATGATTGTGTGAACTTGAAAACGGGCTTTAGGTGTAAGCAATAAATAATAAATGTACCAAAAGTTCCATACATGATTAGCAAAATTGCTTGAAAAGAATGAACTGTGAGAGCTAGGGGTCTGCAGTCTTTGTTTTTACTCCAAAAGCCATAATACTCAATTTTCTGCATGGCAGACATTTAAAATTAGGCAAAATGTAGTGCATCAAAATGACTCTGTGCTTTTGAAATATTTCTGAAATCCCTTTATTATGAAAAAGAACTACAGGAAAGTATGGAACTGCTGTTTAACAGTTGTGTTCAGTATATGGTGAAGGTGGGCACAAAGCTCTAGGTATTAAAGTTTATGAATGTATTAATGCACTGCTTTGGAGGAATTAAAGTTTAATATTGATGATAAACCTTCCATAATAAAATGTGGGGAGAGCAAGAGTAAATCTCTCTTGCAAAGTCCCCAAACTATTTAAATAACTGCATGCAAGCTACTGCATCTCCTGAGATATTATAAATGAACTTCTACACAATCATATGCATACGAATGTACATTGTGCACGAAGTGGGTTTTTTAGCAGAGTTGCTTTCTGCCCTGCAAAAGATACTATCCCAAATGACTGTATCACTTTTGATTGATCTCTAGCATTGATTCCACAATATTTCTCTCAAGGTACACATCACTTACTACCCAGAGTGTGTACCACTGGGAGATTTTTTGTTGACTGCTTTGAAAAGGTATGAGATTTCTGCAGTGCATTTTTATGCCAGTCTAATGTTGTTATTTTTAGATAACATTATTGAAGAGATATTCTAACACTTTAAAATTTGAAATTTTGAAGAGATATGGGAAACTGCAAGGTACAGTGATCTGGAATGTAGTATCAGACTTTTGTCAAACAAATATATCTTAAAAAAAATCACAAACTCATGCTTCTCATCAACCAGGGGGAGAAAAATGTCCTTTTAGATAGCCATTATGAAAAGTGAAGGTGTTTGGAAAGTTATCCTTGAACTGTGAGGAGCTGACACGCACGTTGTTTTTATTGCTTGCATACCAGAGCACAGAGATACAAAACTAAAAGATTGCATTTAGAGGAGCTTGTGTGATGAACTCAGCTGCTACAAACCTTAGAAGTGGTTACTGACTATAGAGCAACTACAGTGATCCCATGATCTTAGGATGTTGCACTGTCATTTTAGACCTATATCAGACAAGTAGAAGATAACCGTTCAAGGATTATTCCCACCCAACTACAGATTTCAAAGGGTGTCAGCAAAAACTTGAGGAAAACAAATCTGGTCTTGATTCTTTGCTCTTGATTCTTTGCTCTATGTGCTGCAGTAGGTGTGAAGTTTTAGGAAGTTTGAAGTTTTAGTCTACTGTGCTTCCAATTTGGCTATCCACTGGGGAGAAAATTTATGAAAAAGGATATAAGTTAAAGTGGGAAATATCTATAGAAACCAAAGCCAGAGTGGAGTTGTCCCTGTAGAGTTTTTGCTTTCAACTATCCTGCGAAGTTATGAGGCAGGGTGAATTCCATGTTATTCAGTTGTACAAGCTTAACATGGAAAACAACCAACCACCACCACTCCTGCAATAGTGATCTTTTCAGCATTTAACCGGAAACTAAGGCAATGTTGGCAGCTGAAGTAGTTGTCTGTATGGATGGTGATTCTCTACATCTGATTTCCAAGAACGGCCGTGGAAGTTATTAGTAGGGATCTTGGTGACAGTTAGGGAAGAAAGAAGTTGTGTCCCCATCTCTTGCATGCTTAACCCCACAGAGATTCTTTTTTTTGTCAGCACTAGTAACTCCCATATAGGCCCTTCAGTCTCCCTCTCTGTCCTGGATTCACAAACACTGTGAATATATATTAATATATTTCAGTGATGATTTTTTTTTTTTTTTTTTTTTTTGAGGAGCCAGAAATGCAACAAATGTAGCTATGAAGCCTAAATGAAAGAATAAGCCTATGGTTTAGTTTTATTTTAAATAGACATTTCCTTTTAGAGGTGAATTGTGCAAAAGCTCCCAGGGTCATCTGGCTTTAGCCAGAAATACATGCTTTTGATGACAAATTCTGATGAAAATAACAATAACAGGTTTAGATTTAAAAAAAAAAAACCAAACAAAAAACCAAAAACCCTAAATGTATATTTATGTGTTAACTTTTTTAATTTAAGAAAAAAAGAAAAGAATGTTGCTAGGTCTAATAACCAGCCTTCAGCTTGGGAATGCAGGGATGTGGACCAAATGCTGACATTTCTGGCTACAGCCAGTCAAATGACACTTTTTTCTGCTAGGAATTTGCTTAATTAAATACAAACTGATAGGAAAATAAATAACCTTTTGCTATAAGGGCAATTCTTAAACTCATAATTTTGATTTAATAAAGGTAACATAATTTATCTGTGTGTTGTTTGGTGTGTTTGCATATGAACACTTTTATCAGCAATTCAATCTTTTTTCTCTTTGTACTTTGTCCTTACCAGACAGTATATAATCTTTCTGAGCTTCCCCGAAGATGCTAAAGTTCTCTAATTTCTCTAGAAGGGCCTGTAAAATGGAAGGTTTGCAGCATCTGCAAAAATTTACAGTTCAGAAAATGCAAAATATTTCAAATCAGCTAGTTTGATACATACCAGACCTGATAAAAAAGCTTTTTGAAGATGGTTGTCTGGTGGAATAACACAACACTGAAGCATTCTGTTGCCTACTATGGCAGCTTTTATTTCAAAAGCTTTGTTTATGAGTGTGTTTTTGTTTATTTTGATATCTTGGGTTATTGTTAGTATTTTATATTTCTCTGTTCTTACAAGTGTGGCATTTTCTGGTACCTGGAACAAGCTGAGCTATGCAGTCTCTGAAAGATGCTCAGTGCTGTGCATATATGTTAACACAGAAGAACGTCTCCCTCTGGTTAGATCACCTTTTTGGGAGATGTTGTCCTAATGACCTTCCAAGTCAACAAAATGGCTAGTGGAACATTACAGTCTCTTCACTTACACCTCTGCGAAGAGGAAGGCATTTCTCAATGGTGACACAGGAAGAAATGTATTTTTAATATCTAGTTAACAGGAAATCCTCATGTGTGTTCAATTCAAGACATTTTGAAGCAGTCATTGCTATTACTAAATATAATCAAAACTTACTGCTGTGTAAGAAAAATCAATAGAAAACAGATTCAGATGATATAAGTAAGCATAATTCTGCTGCAGGGCTTTTATAGCTTCACCCATCAATAAGCAGGAGCCTGACTGCTAGACGTTTCATGTGTCCTACTGATGTCTTTACTAATCAACTTTACTAACCAATCCTCCAGTTACTAAAGTTCACATATCTGTGTTTTCAGTTACATGGTGGGTTTTTTTTTGTGACTTCCCATACTTTGCAAAAGAATGATTTGTAAGCAAAATTAAATTTGGATGATTGCACCACACTAAGTGTATAAAACTTGCCCATAGGATCTTTCAGGAATTTCAAGATGTTTTCAATGCAGATGCAGTGTAGTGAGTTACAATTAGCTCTGGTTTGAAACGTCAGTTTCATTGAGACTTCATTCTGGGCAAAAAGTGAAGGGAAATTGCATTCCCACTTAAAGGTAAGTGTTTCAGTGTTTCCTTTGGACATACCTTGAATTTTGAGTTTTATTCTGTATTGTATATAATTATATTCTGTACTATATCACTATATAGATAATATGTAATTATAGAAAAATATATTTATATATACTTATATAATACACTAGATTAATCTACACATAAATTTATATATTATATCTAATATTATGTACATATCTAGTATTTTATATAGCCAATATTTTTAATATACATTAAGCATCTTATAAAATAGACTGGTGGTATTTCAACAGAAGCGTGAACTACAGAGTGATTTACAGTTAATGGCAGAACTAGGGAAAACCTACGTTGTTTTGACTGTGTGTCATGTCTGTACAGCAGTTGTCATGGTAGGCAAATAATTGGAAATCCCATCTGGTGATTTACTGTTACAGAAAAGTAGACTTAACCTATGAACCTATGTGCATTCTGACTTTAGGCTGAGTTAGACAGTAATTGATTTGAGGAAATGATTGAAAGCAATATTTGCTTAATACACAAATTATCGTCCATTAGATTATTTTTTTCTGGTGTTATTGACCTTTTCTTACACCTCTCCCTATACTTGTATGCATACAACACTGAAATTTAAACAAGTATTTGGCAGATTGTGAAATTCCTAATTAGTTCTTAGAGTGCTTGTGTCTTCTTCCTGAGGGTGCTTCACTAGCTTTTCTGTGCATATAGTCAACACAGATCACATGCCAGTGAAAAATATGTTGTTGCTTTGGTTTTAAATTTTTTCCTTTTTTCTTTAGAATGTGTTTTATTTAATCAGTTTGGGAATAGAGTAAAGCTGTAGTTTGCTTTTAATCCAAGGGAACTTGTCAATTTTTATTTATGGTCAGGACAGTTGGCTATCGCTTCCACCTACAAGGTCTGTTTGAATTGTCCGTCTGCACCCACTGATTAGTTGAAATCAAACTACTCAAATATTTTTCTGTGAAGATAGAGTTGATATCCTATTTAGTTCTAGTTACCATATATATGCATAAATTCACCTATCTGTGTCTCTGCGGTGAACTTGGTCTTTTTGCTTCCTTTCTACTTCTAAAATGAAAGGTGTGGTCTCAATTCCTTTTCTCCACAATGCAACGCCAGGTGGATTGAATGGCAATTATATGGATAACTGGAGGGTCCTTCTTTAGGCTGCTTTTTGCTAGAAGTAAGCAAACAATCCTGTGATTATTTTAAGACAGGTTTCCAGCTAACGATGAAATCAGAGTTATATTTGTAATGATGATTTTATTACATAACTGATGTTTTTATCCAAATGATATCACTTTGTTTATAACATATATTCCCTGATTTTTTAATGCAGTGCATATCTTACTGGGTAGAAGGAATTTTGTGTTGTGTTGGTAGACTATGACAAAGGAAAAGGGATTATAGTTTTTCAAAGTTTTAGCCTATTTATAAAAGTACTGCTCATATTTAGCAAAGGATTTTGGGAGAGTGGAAACAAATTTACTTAATGTGCACATTTTAAAATGGTTACTGTCTAACTTGCCCTAATTATATGATTTTGATTATTTTAGGAAACACATTAAATGGTCTTTTAACTCTGAAAGCAGATAACATTCAAAAGAGGTAAATACACACGTATTTACATGCATTTTACTGTGCATATCAATATGCTTTAAGAGTATACTCAATGGAGTGTAACAGCATCTTCGTAGTCATTAGGAACCACTAATGTGTGGTTAAGAAATAATAATTCTGAAGACCTATTTACCTGATAGGTTTAATGGTCCTTGTGAAACTATTAGAAGCTTGAATAAAAAAGCTTTAAAAATGTCCTAAATATTTCTAAAAGACCTAATGGTTCCTAAGGAGCTACATTTTTAGTCAGTCTGGCAAGATGCAGATGCCATTTAAGAAGCCAACACTATTTGCAGAATGAAATGATATAGAAATGAATAATCTGTTTATGATGCTTACAGTCAGCACGGCATTCTGCAATTGTGGAATAAAATAATTCAGCTAAAATGAAGTTGTCTCAAAAAAAAAACCAAAACAAAACCAGTGAGTACAGCTCTTGTCATCACATTATTTATATGTTAGTTTTTCTATATTCTCTCCAAACTGAACTCTTATGTGCCCCAGCTAGCAATAAGTACTTCTCTGGTAGGCTGGAGTTCTGCAGAGGTAGTTGTACCAGAAGTATGGCTGCAGAAGGTGAGACAGGTATAGTTCATGCAGCTACTGTTAAACCCTGAGTATGAAATAATCTAGGATATTCTCATCCAAGAAGGTAGGGAGCTCTGTATTGTTACAAAATTTCTAAGAAATTACTAAGAATTTCTCTTTCCTGATTAGTTTAGGGTAGTCATAGATTAGTTTAGCAATTAGTAGTAATGGCTTCTTGTCTGTAGCTGTTGCTACCTCAAGTTCTGCGTATGTGTGTGTCACATAAGATTTTGTCAATCCGCACTAAATAAGAGGCGAAAGACAAACAAGCCGTGGACACGAATAAGCGTTGTTCTACAGAACAATAAGAACTGTACTACAGAAGGATTGAATCTCAGCCTGCCTGTCTTATGTCCCAGAGTAGATGTCCAACTGTCAATTTAAGTTCAGTGTCATCCAAACCATCAACTTCTTAATTATCTTTCCAGGCTCCTAGTGGACTCCATCTTGCCCAGCTGGCACTGTAATAAAGGCATCTTTTCCTAATGCCGCTTTCCTGGCATGTTTCAGTCAGGCCAGCTCGTCTGCAATAGCATTTTCAGGAGCTTGCCTTTTTCTTCCAGCACACAGCCTGAACTTCTAAGAGAGATAATTTGTATTAAGTACAAGGATCACTGTAACCTTAGGGCCTTGATTCATGTAATGAAGCCAGGTCCATATAGATAAGTGCCTAGGAATGTGAATTCTGCCTTTAAGAATATTTTCCCATGCTTATGAATTTTCTTCTTTACTTTAGCTACATATCTTTTCTTTTACCATGTAAATTATTAAATGTAAACTTTCACTGAGACTGGATATCTACAATTCTTGGAAAATGTGTATTACTTCACATTTTTCTTTCTTTTTTTTTTTTTTTTAAATGATCTGTGTGTACCATGTAAAAACTGAGCCCTGCTGTGACACCAGCAATACTCCTGGTGTGGCTGGACAGCTGGCATGCTTTAGCAGATGCTTGTTTTACCAGATTCAGTCTCTTTATTGTATTCCCAACCTCAGTTTTCTACCTGCTGTCAGTTTCCCTTTGTGCTGACATTATACAAGACAAGTATCGATACCAAGCACAGCAGAGCCCTGATTTCTATACTGAGGCCCCAGTGCATCACTGCTGTATAAAGAATAATTCTGCAGTCAGCCCTTAGGTGACTTTGCATAGGGTGCAATGCTGCTACTCAGGCTTGCTGAGCCAGTGTGCTTCACTTCAGTATTCTGTGGCTCAAAGGACACTTGAACCCAGAAGAGAAAACTAATTAAATGCGATAGTGATTAAAATTGTTGCTCTAAATATTGAGTAGGAGAAATTTCTGGTTTTCAGTTCTAACCAAAGAAATATTTTCCTTCATTAATAAAGATTCCTGATGATTAAATAGGTCAAAAGCTTCTTTATGCAACGGAAGAATTTTTTTGTTATGGCATGGATAACTTAAGGGACTTTTTTTTTTTCTCAAACTGTTTGCTGCCTATGAATATAAAATTAAATGTTTGATATTCACAGCTGTAAGGCACCTCTGATTCTAGAACAGAATATGTCTATTTTTGTTGGGCTGGAAAGAGAGTTCATTAGGAAAACCAATATAATTTAGAAACATATTTCCTTTTAGTTCCCTGATTTGTTTTTCTGTGTTTGAATTCTCTAGTGATTTTAGTTCTCTCTTCAACTTTGCAAAGCAGACCAGGTTTTAAAAGGAGTGGGTGAAGAACTCTGTCATGTAACTGCCAGCCTAATGTCTAACATCTAACTGCTCTTCAATCAATAAAACTTTAGGAATGGTGGTGTTGATAAATTAAAATCTGTAGGTATAGATTAGGTGTATGTAGAGTTCAAATAAAAAAGTAGTATAGATACTATGAATGAAACAATGAAACTAATGCAAGTACAGACTTCTCTGGATCTCATTGTACAAGAATAGTCTTCTCACTGGCTCATTTGAGTCAAATACTTCTCCTGCTGGGTTGCTATTTCTGAATCCAAGGCAAAAAAGGACAAATAATGTGTTTGTTCTTTGCTGTCTTTAGTTGTTCACTATGTTTAAAGAGTTATTTCCACAAATAAAAGCACTATATACACCTGGCTGAGTTTATTTCCATCTATATCAGCAGCAGTGCTTATTTGTTAAGAGTGGAACCGAGTTGCTAGAGAGGAGTGGGCATGAGGAACTTGACACTAGAACATGCAGGAAGATGTATTTTCCTGTGTCCTTCACTCAGAGAATCAGTGTTTCTACGAGATCCTAGACACACAAACACACCCAGAATCTCGAAGTACAGAGTTGAGGGTAACTAAATGCTTTGTGAGTTTATAATCAGAAAGACTCACCAGATTATAAGTTTCACAGCTGTCTCTGGTATTATGGGCCAAATGAAAACTCAGTATCTGAAGGGAATTGCAATTGGGAGTTTGGTACTGGAGCCAAAAGCTGCCATCTGTGGTTGTGCTTTCTAGACTTGAATAAATTAAACAGCTTCTGAAAACTGAATAAACCTTGTCTTTGGGAATTTTGAAATGAAAATTGCGCTTGGGAACACACCTTTAGTTCAGAGGGCTGGCTTGGCTAGATATGCACATGTTTAAAAATACATAGGTATGGAAAACCTTTAAGGTTTGATCTGCCAATGTCAAAATATCACAAAAGCAAAGATGTCTGCATATATGTTTGCATATCTGTCTATCTGTATATAAATATCAATAGTTCAGGTGCCATGCCACTTCCAAAAATTGTTGACAAATTCAAAATTTTTCTCAATTAACCAGTAGCATGGTGTTGTGGCTCAACTTCAATTCCTGTTATGCCATCTCCTGCCTAGACTTACATAAAATAGTGACTCTTGTATTATTGGCTATGAGTTAAGGTTGAAAAAGTGAACCTTGCTTAGCCTAAGGAAGGGAAAAACATGTGAAGACATACTAGGAGTCTTTAGATGCATAAAAGGTTGCTGCAGAGATTAAGGTAATGATGGTAATGCAGATCCACAGGGGAAAGAGCAAAAGGTAATGGGTTTAAATTGTAGCAAAGGAGATCTAGATTTGGCATGAAGAAAAGCTTTCTAACTGAAAGCTTAAAATTAAGCACAGGAATAAATGTCTTGGGGAAAGTGGAATTTTCATAACTGAAGGCTTTTAAAAAGAGGTTAGATGGATGGCTCTACAGAATGACTGAAAAGTTGTATATCCTGCTTTTTCAAGTTAATTCACTGTCTTATTGTGCTGTTTCCATTGCTTGTTTCCTTTTTCCTATATTTTCTTTTCTTTGATACTGTTTCTCTCCCATTTTGGATGTGCTAGTATTTGGAAACGGTTCTTGGCCAAATGTATTATCAAAGGAAAATAGTTTATCAAACACATGGTTTTAGATGGACAGTAAAGCCCCCAGATATTTTCTTGGTTACTTATTTTCACTAAAGTCTTGAGCTGAAAATTCGAAAATCTGGGTTTTTTTTTAATTTAAAAAAAAAAAAAGTTCTAATTGATTAAACTAGTTGCAGAAAATCCTGTTGCACAGTTGCATTGCTGTTAACAGTATTAGAAGCTGTAATTTACAGCTGGATTTTGAAAACCTTGGGCAATCAAACAACTATGAGGAAAAAGAGTTATGATGAACTCTGAGCCAAAGCAATTGCTTTTGTTGAAGTCTGGCTGTCTAGAATCACAAGGCCACCTCTAATTGTCCTTGAGCACCTCTTTTTGCATCAGAAAACTGCCCTGGGCTTTAGAGTTCGACTCTCGAGACCATGCGTTTGACTCCGATGTGTTATTTAGAAGTAGGCACACCCTTGCCATGTCACTGCTCTATTACCACAATTCTTGCTATCACTGCTTCATGCAGCCTGCTGGTCCTCGTGTGTAACCATCATGCTTGCTGCACATAAAAAGCCTGTCAACTCCTGGAGTATGGTGGTTTTCCCGCATCCCACTCTGCCAACATCAACTCTAAAACTGCAGTGCACCATCTTTAGATGTGAGCTATGAGAAAATGTGAGGCAATGTCTTGGATTGCAGTTGGCAAACAAAGAAAATGCAAAGCATTGTGATTGCCGTACTTGAAAGTGGAGAGACAGTCCTTGAAGGCAGAGCTGTGCTCGCTACCAGCACTGATATCAAGAGAAGTATCTTAATAGGGAATATGATTATTTGTGATCTTCAAGGATTTGGATCTAGTTCAATCTTAGGCATTGTTGTTTCCTATTAAGTAAATTTAATAAGATGGCCTCAGGACTTTAATTATAATCATACAAGGACAATGCTGAGGATATTCAGCACAATGTACATGAATTATTATTTAAAAAAAACCTAACAAAACAACAAAAAACGCCACAACCCATATCACATCTATTTTAACTTTTAAACAAAAGTGTTTGTAATTCATAATGTGCTGTGGTTTCGCTTAGGAGCTAGACAGACATCTCATTGCAGCTGTTCTAGGGGTGTGTACAGACATTTTGGTGGGATTTTAATTTTTAGTTATAAGGCAGGAGTTAGCTATAGAGTTTAATTCGTAGTAAATTCTTTTATGTAGGTTTTTTGTATTTACTGCTATGTATTGCATATTCATAGGCTTAAAACCTAAAGGGAAATCTGTTCCTTATTTTTCTGTGGAATTTGGAGGCTTTGGCCATGTATTGAGTTCTGTTGAACCTGATGCTTAATCTTCCTGCATCTGCTTGTTGTCTTTTGTTGATCTCTTGTTGCCAAACAAGGAATCTAGGAATATTTGAATGTGGTAAATTGTATGGTAATTTGAATTTGGTAATTCATCTTTTGATTTGAAAATACGCAAAATATGAATAACTGTAGGAAATCTGCTTCTATGTCATATAGGTATGGTTTTTAGTGTATCTGGTAGCATATCCTGCCACATTCCACAACGTGCAATGACTGAATATTAAAAATGGTTTCACTGCCTGTTTGTTTTTATGTCCATAATAAATGCTTTTGTTTAATGGAACAGAAACATTTTTAAGACAATATGTAAATTAGAGTTAACCTCTCCCCAAAATATAAAGCTGAAAATGTTCCTTTCTTCAGTTGTGGAAGAAGTAAATGCCTTCATTTCATTGGAATGCATCTATAAAATGTAGTTATTCATACCCTCTCCTTTTTGCTATATCCCTTTTAGTATTGTTGATTCACTAGGTTCAGAGTTTCAAACTAGAGATGTGAACATTAATGTGCAGGTGTTTTGCTTGTTCTGAAAATGTTTTCACAAGGTCAGGTCTAACCACAAAGCCGAACTGTAGCCTTGTCTTACAGAGGGGATATTTGTGATCTGAAGAAAGATTGAGGGCAGAGAGAGTGTCTGAGAGAAGTGTGGGATTAGAGACATATATGATTTTATTCATGGTTCTGATTGAGTAATTCTGAAACCTGACTAATTTGCTCACTTCTGTAATCACCCTATAAATTGGTTAGTACCTACTGATGACACTTATTTCCAGGTTGCTAGCAGTGCAAACTGTATCCCCCAATTCAGGTCAAGCTGGATTCTGATTTTTAGTTGTAAAGGCGGGAATTAACCACCTTACCTATAGAGTTTAATGTACGCAATAAGAGAATATACACTGTATTAATGCTTAGCAGTGATAAAATTGAGTGCTTTATGATGAGGATTAAAAAGATTAGAATTTGTCAGCAGTTTTTGCTGGAAAGAAGGCAAGAAAGAAGTACGGTACACTTTTTCACGAATACCTTCTCAAATCATTATTTTGCTTTTTCCTTATCTGAATGTCTGATGCAAGATCTGAACTGTTTGCAAATATCCTTTTTCAAAAAAGGACACATTTTTGTGTTTGAAACTGAGATCAAATCAGATAAATTAATTAGCATTTATAATGATAGTGGATATTTACACAATACTATAATTTAATAGGTTAAATAGTATTAATATGTATAGGTTTGAGACTGGAGATTTTTGCATACCTGATGAAGTTTAAATATATGAGTAACAATACATTAAACAAAAATATATGAGTAACAATACATAGAACAAAAAAAAACAAACCAAAAAAACCCCAAACAAACCAAACCAAAAAAAAAAAACAAACCAAAACAACCCAAACCCAAACATTTAGTCAAGGCAGTTGACTCATGCTAAGTGCCAGTATGGATTCATAGGTAAAATAAATGCCTAAGAATAATTCAGTGATCTTGGCAATTGTTTTAATTTCACTGGCTAAAATGAATGGATGCATGTACATGATGGAATGGAAACATGAGCTAGATGTGGAATAGACAGAAATATCTCCCTGTTCATTGTGTACTTGATATTTGATTGCTTGATAAATAAAACTGCTTGCTGAACTAACAATATCTATTGATTTTACTGCTCAAAAAGCATACATAATAAACAGAAAGCATTCAGCCCAGGCAGTTTCTAATCTTTATTCTTCTGTTGGTATTGCAATGCAAAAAACCTCCTCTGGCCAGTAGAAGTGATGTAATGAGTTCCCACATATCAAGATAAATTTCCAAAATGGGTGAAGATAGGTAGAGCAGTTAGAAGAATCATAAATTTCAGGAGGCAGGTGAGATATGCTGACAAAGTTTCCTACACTGTACCACATTATTAAAAAAAAAACAAACCAAACAACAAAATGACAGAAAAAAACACCACAAAACTGAAACTTCTTTTCCTTTGTTTTCCTTTTTTGATAGTCTATGGAAGACTAAGAGTTGAGTTACTAAGGAATTGACAAAATTTTTTATTTATTAACTTGAGCTTTTTGTCATTTGACATCAGCAAGGAAGGAAATTTCTTTGGATAGGTTAGGTGACTTTAGTAGAGCTGAGCACTACTAATGAGTGTGTGGAATGAAAATGCAAAGGTAAGCCTGTGGGTCTAATGCCTTGAAAAGTACAGTCTTCCCTCAGAGAGTTATGTCCCACATGATTTCTTTCTGCTCAGTTCTCACATGGAAATAATCACGTAGCATAGAAGGATAACATCTACCTCAAATTTATGGTTTCACTGAGGTATTTGCTGCATTGTTACGGCCATCATGCATTAGTTATGAGACGCTGTGTGGGAAGAATCAGTGTTATGTACCTTGACTGTAGTCTGTGCCACCAACACTGGAAGTAAGGAACAGTACATCAGCCTATTGAAAAGAAAACAGTAATACTTTGGTTTTCTGCCAGAGGAAAGGAAAATATCTATCTCCCTAAATTTTTCTTCAACCAGGAAGGTGTGAATTACTTTTGGAGGAAAAAGGGTGAGGAAAATAAACATATTGGACAGACTCTTTCCTTGATGCCACGCTGATGACTATCTCCTATATGTCTCACTTTTTCTTCTTTTCTCATGGGAATATTGAAAGCCCTTTCAATATTTCCATGTGCCCATAAGCATATGGCACAAGTAATAAGATCCATCTAGTGCATGCCCACAATGGCGGGATGTGGATTACAACAGGTGACAGTTTGACCCTTTGTACCATTTGTTATTGCAGACCATTTCTGTGGGGATGATGTTGGAGAAGAGATTTTTTTTTTTTTTAAAAAGAATCTGGGCAACATTAGGGGTGGCTTTGAAGATTATTTACTGCACACTCCTGCACAGAATGAAAAATCCTTTGCTTCCAGAGTCAATGAGTGGAATTAGAGAGAGCTTGTGGGAAATGACTGAATCTGAACAGTTTTATAATGTATTTAAAATGATAATTTATGGTCACATTGAGCTGAGGAGTTTGAATTCACATTAGAAAACCTTCAACATATGTTGGTTAAATACAGCAATTCCATCTTGTTTAAACATAATAGGCACACTCTGCTGAGTCACTCCCTATTGCTTTATGCAGAACATGCTCTGCTTGTGCCTAAAGAGTGTTATTAAAGAGACTGCTGAGTACAGAGAGCTTTAACAAAGAGATCTCAAAGTAAACACTGACATTTGTTACTGCCTCTGTTCAGCACTGCTGAGAGTCCCCAGGAACTTGGGAAATTGAGCTGTCAGATCTATGAAGATAAAATGAAATTTTGTTCTATGGCTTCAGTCCCTTAGGAAAGTTTTTCAGGTCATTTAGCATTAGTATTGTGAGGAGGGCTTATTATTGTTTTCCTAAAAATTATTCCTTCTTGTTGATAAATACAGAGTGACAACTTGGCATTGCTATTAGCCCATTTCTGTTTTTAAGGCAATGCCCTAAAAACTGACAAAGCATTTTGCAGTCAGCTTGCCTTGTCCATCAGCAGGACAGCATGACTGATGCGTGTCAGATGTAACCACAGTATCAATTGACTTGTAAATTCTAGTTAAGCAGATTCACAGTATGACTTGGCAAGTAAGCACAAAATGATCTGGGAAGAAGATTCACTTCTTGCTATTTCCAAACATAAACATAGCTGCTGTTTAAAAAAAGATCAAGATCCAGGGGAAAAATGAAATGACAGTGAAGCCAACATCTGACCCTTTGAAATGGTTGAACTGGGCCTTATTTGAGATTTTGGTAGTCTAATTTGAGAGGAGGAAAACTTCAGCATTTTTAGATGTCTTATTAACACTTTCTTTGGACTGCTGCTCTTGTGAGTTTTTATAAAATGTGTATGTTATATGGCCAAACAATTTCAGAGATATACCATTGAAACACAACAATAACTCTTCATCCTAAAAAAAATTAGTTCTAAATTAAAAAAAGAAAAGAAAAGAAAACAAAAACCAGTCCACCTCCTAGTTTTCATAGTGATTTTATATTCCATGATTAAGAACCTTGGGAAAGGGTCTAGGGACTTAAAGTAGGGGTGGAGCAGTTCTGACCAATGTTTTGGTCTCAGTATTATATACTATTTTGAACCTGGGAGAATAGAGAGCAGTCATTACTGGTGAACCACTATTTCAGTAGTAGCCTTCATGTTCTGTTGGGACTCAGTTAAGCGGGTTTTAGCTGTTCCTCATTCCCTCCACCAGCCATGCAGGCAGATCAGTGCATAATAAAAGGTGAGGACTGGTATCTGATTTCACAGCTCAACCTTCCCTCCAGTAAAAGTATAGCAGGGAAGATACAGCTAGCCTCTCCACAGCCCTAGGTTATTAAACTATGTAGCTATGCTGGTAAAAAAATATAATGTAGATTTAGCATTAAATTAATGTTTACACCTTCAGGCAACTGTACTGTAAACATTGGATATAGGACAGTGTCAGTGCTTATCAGTACTTCTTGATGAATATAAAGGGATATTATGGCTTCTAGTATCAAGTCCTGCAATCTGCATGCAGGATTCTTTTCCTTTAAGAGAATAATCTCTCTTCCTCTGCTCAAATGGCTGAGGAGTGAAAGGCCAAAACATGAAACATGCTAAAATCCAAAGTTTCTCTGTAGAGAGCTGGACATGCAGCAAGAGAAAGCTAACCTTTATTATAGAAATCGGTTATTTACAAGCTGACTGTTGTTAATAAATTAATGGAAACTTCATTACATGTGAAAAAATTTGTTTTCTTTGGGACGTTAATTTTTTTGGCTCTACACATATTTTAATCATTATACTTTCCTCACAGGTACAGTCAGTGCTTCTGCCAAACTGTAAGCTCTAATATTGCTAGGATATTATTTAACTAGATGTCATTTGATTTATAATCCAGTGAATCTAATTTAAGAATCAGTAAGCCTCTGGTAACAGAACAGGTCCTAGGTGGAGTAACTTCCCATGTAAATTCAGTTTAGTAAGTAACCAGGGAGCTGGTTCTCTATTTGAAGCAGATGAAAACACCAGGAGTCAGTATTGGATGCTTAAATTTACCTCCTGTTGGTGGAGTGATATTTGGACAAGCAATACAAGGTATAAAATATAGTTCATCTGGAACTGCAGCTGTGTTTGAATTTAACTATTTCCTGTGGGTCTGCGGAAGTGGAGATACCAGCAACAACTGGAAGTTGCAGTGCTGTACTGTCTGACAGGGAATTTCAACCCTAAGCAAAGTTCTGTTCCCTGCCGCAGAAAGCGGCACACCAAATAAACATGCTCAAGCATATACTTATTCTGAAATAAATGTAAAAGCAGATTCTGCAGCTCAACTTGTGCGCTGTCATAACGTGTGCACAAACACTCTGATGTGAATACTCAGTTCGTGCTTCTCTGCAGATTGACTGGTGTAAATTGTGGGTCAATGTTTCCTTCCCTTTCCTTCCATGTTTCCATGTTCAGTGTGTTGGCAGTAATGTACTGGCATTATGTTCAGTTTGGTTTATTAAAGCCAAGCAAATGTTGAAATTTATGTCTCGGTATCATTTCATTTGCAAATCCATTTGCAAAAGAAATGCTCTCTCTCTTCCAGGCCTGCCCCCCACCCCCCACCCCCCAAGTAAGCAGTCTTGTAATCTCAGAGAAATGTGTGATGATGGACACAAACCCTAAAAGTTTTTGTCTTGTATCAGTGGATCTTCCTAATACACAAAAGTTAATGGTACTCTTAAGTCAGGACTAGTTTGTATCTGGACCCTAGGATATCTACTGTGCAGTACAACATAGGGAATACTGAAGAGCTCTCTGTGCTGTAAAGATTTAAGTGCTGGGAGCCGCAGGAAAAGCCTGTGTAACTTGTGTCATGGTATGTGAGATGGAACCTATTATGCAACTGGTAGGTGATTTTTTTTTCCTTTGAGTAACAGGAACCCCTATAATCAAACAACAGTGAGCAGTATGGGTTTGTAGTGTCTGCTGCTGGATGCTTTGTAGCAAGGTGTGTCAAATCTCCTACTGGAAAGCTGCATAGTATCTTACAAGGACAAGGAGGTCCTTCTTACGGAAAGACTAGAGAACAAAAACAAGAATATTAATATGCCACTGTGGGAGTCCTTGCTGTGTCTGTATCTTGAAGACTGGGTTCTGTTCTATTCCTTCTATTAAAAAAAAAAAAAACAACCAAACAAAAACAAACAAAAAACCCCCAAACCAAACAAAAACTGGAGAAAGACAAAAAGGACAGCTGATAATAGATGTACAGAAAATGATGGAACTGATTATAACAACTCAGCAAACAAACTCTGTTCAAATGTGCTCAGTTAGGATTCCTGTATCATAAATGGAAGATTGAAAGCTATAAAGGGCTGGCATTGCTCTGCCACCCAGTAGAAAGGAACTTTAGTTGAATGAAGTTTATGAAACAAAGATATCTTTTGGTAGAAGAGCTTTCTTTTTCTTCTCCTATGCCTTTTGTACCTTTTCTGCATCATCTTCTCAGTACCCAGCTTTATGTGTGTAAGGTCTTGCTCATTGTACCATTGAATCCTGATTAAACAGTACTTCACTGAGCCATAGGCAGTCACTGGACAGGACTTTTCAGACTTGCCATGTGCCTTTCAGAGGCAGGTGGGTACCAGCTCATCTACACATTTGCATGAGCCCCTTCTCTAACGGGATAGTCAGAGAGGGAACAGAGCAGCCACTGGCAAATCATTAATCAAATTGTTACAAAACTGTGTGGGCAATAGATGGGTTATAGACAGCTAACACCAGGGCATGGAGGAGAGAGCTGAGTCTTGACACAGTTCACTTTTGCCAAAGGAAATAAAGGACATCAAGCGATCAAACTGTAACTCTGAGTCAAAAACCATGTCTGGTTATAGTTAAGTATCAGTGCTGAGTTCATCACTAAAGTGATGGTGAAATTGGTGAAAACTCTCAAATGCAATTTTCAGTAAGATTTAGAAAATTGCTAAGTCACTTCTATAAATCAGGGGGAATTATTTTAAATGGTTCTTGACTTTAAATATTTCTTCTATCCTGTAAGCTTTCTTCAGAAATTGATTAATCCTCCTAAAATCTTATTTTTAGGGAAATTCTGTCTGTGTCTTGAAAGTATTAAAGATCACCATTCCTTGGAATTTAATGTCTGTTTTAGAAGCGAATTCTCACCTGTCACATATAATTTTGAGTTGACTATCAGCCATCTGCTTTGACTGCACATCTTCATGCCTTGAAACTAAAACAGCCACAAATCCTTTTGATGCCCAACTCTACTCAGGGAGCAACAACAGATGAAAGTTTTATCAAGAATGAATGAAAGCACTTTAGTTACTTTAAGCAACAAATTTCAGCTTGTGAAGAAGTTTGATTTCAGTGGCTTATTTAGGACATTATTCAGCATTATGACTTCAAAGGGGCAAAGGTGTCTGTGTTTGGAAGCCTTGTTAATATTGAAAGGGATACCTGCACAGGGCTTTGTTGTGAGCTGGCTTGGGCTGTGACACAGTCAAGTGACGGTCTCTTTGGCCCACGTTGTTCCCACATTTTCCCCTCTTTCTGAGGACTGCTACTGCTTTTCTGTGTGTCTTCAAGGAAAGGTCTGTGCTTTTATTTCTCTGGTTTTGGGCGTTGTTTGGATGCATTGGCATCTCTTTCAAGAGAGTACACCTACCCTCTCTCCTTTGTTTAGAGGTTTTTGTGGATACTGAACTACTCTACAGTAAGACAGTAATCACTACAAAGAGCTCCTTCTACTGCAGCCCAAGGAAAGTAGATTACTTTCAGAAAGCCTAAATACAGGCTTTCTTCCATTACTTGAAATGGACACATTCAGTTTGTAAAGGACAGTCTGAGTTCCATAAGTGGAAACGGTTATCTATTCTTATGCACCCTGATCTGTGCTAAGTACACTCTCTGGAACACATGAAGTAAAGCTCTGTGCTAGAGAAAAGATGCTAGGCCTTGCTTGAAAGTTTCTCTGTTTGGCTGAAAGGAAGCCAAGCCACCATTCTGTATGCATGTGCCCTTTCATTTCCTGTATTGATACAGGTACGTGCTCTGCTTACACCTTTGGTTTGAGGAATTAGTTCTTAACAGTGGCAATTAAATACTAGAGGCTCCTAACAAATAGAAAATATCTCTGTCAGTTAGAAATATCTGCATATATGTCATGGTGTTGCTGTTTGTCAAGGACTGGTGCCTGTGAAAGGAGTATATTTGAATAAGAGACAATTGATTTGGTTCTGAACAGTTTCACAGGTAAAAATCTGGAAAAATACAGAATTTAAGCAGAATTACAATGCTCCAAAACTAGGTTTGTGTCTGTGTAGGCCATCATGTTGCCATTTTTCCCCTTGAGCTTGAGTCAATGGAAGGATTCTCTATTTTTCTGGAGTTTTGATTTAGGCCCATCATGGTTTTGTTGACCTGAGTTTGTTGTTCCCTGAAAGCTGAAATTTTGATATTAACATGTTTCAATACATACTTTAATTGTCAGTTTAATAGCTTAAAAAACGTGGATGCTTTTAAGCAAGTCATCAACAGGAGGAAAATTTAATATGAAAATTCAAACTTGGCATATATTTGTGGTCTTGAAATAGTGACAGAATTCAAACTATTTCTATAGGTCATAGATTTTAATACAACTGATTTCTCTGGGCTAGCTAGGGTTTCATTCTATACTGCCATCTCTGAGGAGAAATCTTTTCGAAGTGGGCATAGGTACAGCACAGAGTTGTGTCAAGGTATGTTCTTATTCAGTTGCTAATGCAGCCACATGTTTTTCCTCTATGTTGTAATATCTTAGGGCACTACAGGGATGCTGAAAATGCTTGCAGAACTCATGTGACTGCTGTTATTCCTCTTTCTATAATGTGTTGTGGAAACAGGCTTAACCCAACGGCAGAGAGGAGGGAGTTAGTTGTAGGGAAGTGATAGAGGAATTTTGCTGCAAACTGTATTCTTTGTGCATCCAATTCTCTGCATATTACAATACCTGCTCAGAGCATCTGCTTTTTATTGCCTTCTTTGTCTATTGTTACTATATTTTTACTGCTAGTTCTCTTAAACTGTCATGTACTGTAGCATGTTAGCACTATCTGCATAACTTCACAGCTTGTATACCTTCATAAACTTACTGTGCAAAGTATTATTTCTTGCAAGCTGTATAGATTTATTTTTCTTAAATATACAAATTTTAAATTGCCCTCAGGACTCATGCCATTTATTCTTAAATTGAATCATATTTTTTGTAATCCAGTTCCAACTGATAGAACATTCCTCATATTATACTGACAGAAATAAACACAGAGCTATAAGTGCTATCTTGTCAGAGAATTATATGAGCTTGTAATAGCTGCATGCAACTGAATTTTCATTTTACTTTTATTTATTGGAGAGCTATCCTAGGATTTTAAATTGACTCCTCACTTTTGTTTGCATTTTTATATATTTCTTCAATAAAAAGAAATCTCCTGTTATTTCAGGCCTCATCAACCTTCCTGAAAGATAACATGAATAATAGTAGTATAACAAAAATTGAAATACATAACTGTAGTTTTCTTTCTGTCCTACAAGAAATCTCTGCTAAAACAGCAAGTGTTCAGAGTGGGTGGTGGCTTGTAATTGTAGCTGTTCACTGAAACCTCATTCAGAGAACAGTTATTATAGTTATAACATAATAACAAATAACAGGTGGTACCTACATTAAAATTTATTCTGAATAAAGCAAACTTAGCGTTAAAATCCTCTTAGGAGGAACTACCCAAGCCAGGGGCGGTGCAGAGCATACTGCTCTAATAGGAGATGTGTGAAGGTTACATATCAAATATCACAGCACAAGGTGTAACATATTAATATTTAGCAAATGTATCTTTATCAGTCCTTATCATTTAAGTCATGGATGTAGAATCCATGGCATAATATTGTTATTAGCAGGAAGGAAGAATGAAAATGCTTCTGAAAGCTAGATGATGCTATATGGGACTGGAAAGTAGTCAACTGTGTTTCCTAAGGCCATTTAAAGCAGAGAGGGGTGTCCAGCCATCTTTTAGCCTGCATAAATTTCTAATTTTCAACAACAGTGAAATATTTATTTTCTGAGTCAAGACTCTGTCATGTCAGAGTAACAGCAGTCTATACAAAGGAGATTTTATAAAGTTGGCCCGACACATGCATTTTAGTAGGCAGAAATACTAAATATATTTAGGTCTGTATGTAATATATCAAAGACAGGAAAAAGTATGTTCTGGTCTTTTTTATAAAAAAAGAATATGTGTAGATACCAGCTGATTTTATAACAAGTATAAAAGATACATATTTAATTCTAAATGAGTAAACTCATGTAATTGTTCCTACTCACACAATAAAGGTGCCTTTATTTGATTATTTTCTGAAGTCTCAGTCCTAGGAACTTGCATATAACTTAACTCGTCTCAGCAGTTTGGGGTAGGAGAATGAAAGATAGTTAAATTGCATTGCTATTAGCATAACAGTAATGCTGTGCCATTAACAGATCTTGATGCTAGTTAGATATTAAATTAGTTTTGTGTGTAGCTCCATTCTAACTGATGCTATAGAATCACATTAAAAGTATCTTCTGCAAGTAGTGTTTTCTGTTTCTGCGATAAGGCAATTAGATCACTCTGGGGAAATAAATCTGAAAACAATGGCTGATCAAAAATGATGTCATATAGGAAATCTATGCCTGGCAGGGAAAAAAAAATCGGGATACATTCCTATATTTGAAATTTTATCTTTAAATTTAGTTAAAGAAAATGTTGGAGCATTCACAAATTTAATATTTCCTGATGGTATGTTTCAATGATGGATTGCGATGGAGGTATGTTTCTGTGAGATTTCTAGCACAACACTTTTTGCTTCACTTGGTGCAAACCGGGAATCATTGGAGTCATTATATGAGGCTGTTTTTAGTAGAATTACAGCCCAGACGGGTTTCTCTGAGCTTCCAATAAAGACAGAAACTTTTTATTTCTTATCTGAACTCAGCTGAAATTTTGTACTTTGAGGTCTACTGGTACCCAAGGGCAGTACTGATCTTCCAAGATATGTGGGGATGTTTACTGGCTATTACAGTGCAAGGATGAACTCTTCAAACTCTGAGGCCTCTGAGATGATTATCATTACTCTACAGATTCTGTTCCTGATTGTCTTTTAACACGCCTAGATAAATGTCCCTGGGAGACTTGGAGGTTACTGAAAGCTTCTGCCTCAGTAGACCTGAAGCAATTCTACTCAGGAGATAAATAGGCAATGTCAGACATTCTCATCTTAGCACTTTTCTTTGTGATTACATTTTGAAAGTATTTGTTTAACTCTTGAGTTGTTTTGTCTTTTCTTTCAACTTGATTTCACAGCAGATCCTGCAATAATTTACCCACTTCACTGGCTGTTTGAGAATTAGGAAATATTTAATGATTCAGTTGAGCAAATGTAGTTAGGAATAATCTAGGTTTCTTCTTGCGTTGCTTATGTTCTTCATCTTCAGGAAACATCTCCCTATATTCTTTCCAGGGCTTCGTTGTTCCGCATTTTGAAGCTTGTGCTTGGCACATTGAAAAGATATTTTCCTGTTGAAAAAAGTTCTCCTCATTTCTTATATTACACAGCAGGAAAGAGTATCTCTGATTTTAGTGTTACATCTGTTTCCTTTAACCTAATAAATAAACTATTTTAAAAAAAGTTATTTTTCATGAAGTTTCTAATCTTTTGGGCTCTTGATTAGCCATTCCAGACTTCTATTTATTTTTCTACTGTGGAATCTCATGCTATTAGACACATTCAACTGCAAAATAAATACTTGTATAATTTTACATGATGTAAAATTAAAATGATTATCACTTCTAGTAAATCTCGTATTTGTTTCTTGACTTATTGAATCTGTAAGTATATTGGCAGCTCCTGAAACAAAACCATTGTCTTTGATGGCTTGTGATAATAAGAGTTCAGAGTGGTTTACATTTTAAATATGATTCAGGACCATGGACTTCAACAATGACAAATTTTCTTATATCCAATAAACAAAAATTTTCAATATCCAATAAATGACAGGTTGTTCTGTGAATTTATATTTTCACATTTACTTCTAAGTAACGTTTGATTTGATTCACTGAGTGCTGGCTGCTGGAAAAGGGAAGAATTCCTTCTTATTGTTTTCTTTCAAGAGCTTTTTCACTAGTATAGTATCACAGGGAAATCATTATATTCTATAAATATATGCAAATATTAGAGTTGATTAAATGATATTTTGATTATTTTAAGTGGAATTTGTTCTTTCAGATATCTTAAATATGAAGCTGAATGCATATAATGACTATATATATAAAATTGATCCACATTCCATTGCTGATTATGGATTTTGAAATAGGCATAGTATTGTCTGACTTTTAACTTAGTCCCTGCTCCAAATAACATAGTTCTGAGGCTTTTTTTCCTCTGTGTACAATAAGAATGTATTTCTGCTGTGTAGAATAGGAAGTGAAAACCCCTTCAATGATTGCCAGATTCACTCATGCAATAACATGTGGAAAGGCCTCAGACACCACTTACCACTTGCCCACCAGGTGCCAGAGGGAGAATGCTTCTATTGTTGCACTCTGCATAGGAACATCATTTTCTGTATACCTGGCAAAAACCTTTGGGAGACTCCTTATTCTAGAGAAGAACGGTAATATGGCTCTGTTACAGAAGGCAAAAGCTGTTCACTGTTTAAATGGCTCTTGGTGTTAAACCATCTTCTTCAATAAACTGATTTCAATTTGTGGTGTGCTCAGCCTTGCAATCCTTATGTTTTCAGCCCTTTTGAAAAGTCTTCAAGACTCTCTTATTAGAGAAGTCTTAGAAGAATATGGGATCCCCTTTCCAGAATATATGAATATTTTTTCATTCAGGAACTTTTGCTGCCTACGTATTGATTGTCTTCTGCTGGGGGACCTAGGGGAAGAAATAAAAAGGCTGCAACAAAAAATTCCCTTCATCTATTTAGATGTGACAGGCTTGGCGTGTTCCTCAACTTCCAACCTAATGGGTGCTACAAAGACTTGGGATGTCTTGGCTGTTTGTGAAAGGATCCTCTCCCTGAACTGCAGTTTAGTCTCACATAACTTCTTGACTACCTGCCAGCTCAGAATTACTCTGCAGAGGCTTGTATTTAAAGAGGCACCAGCACTGCTGTGAATTGTACATGGGAAAGGAAAAACAGTTGTATTAGCCTTATGGGAAAGAACTATCACACTGGGGAGAAACACATTCACCAGTCCACCCAGTCCTGTGGTTTTGTAGCTTCTCTATTACATTCCAGACAGGTAACAGAGTTCAAGGTGAACTTTTCAGGAAACAATGCATGAATATACAGGATGTATGAAGTCATCAAATGCAATCTTCTCCTACCCTGAAAACCTATTAAGTATACTTAGATGAAAAATAGGACTATCTTTGACACACCCCCCAACAATCCCCACCCCCAAAATGGATCTCCATTAAAAGTTTTCCCTCTGTGCAAGCAAGAGAGAAATTTTCAAGTCACTTTCCTTTCTTGAATTCATGGTTTGGGGAGAAAAAGCACCATTACCTTATTTCCCTTCCATTTCTTTCTGCTTCCCACTAGAAGGAGAAAAGATTTCTTCTTGTGTATGCTACTTTTATTTTTTTTTTTTTCTCCTCTATGACATTCTTGCTTTGAGGCCCACCCGTTGTGGATTGGAATACTTTCTGGACGGAGCTGAGAATCCCTCGATATCCCCAAAGCCTGACGAGATACAAGCTTCTTGCAGAATCAGACTGTTATGTGCACAAGAGTTTCCTTAGCTTTAGTTTTCTGCTATAAAGCCTCATGCTAATGCTGAAAATGTATGATGACAAGGGGCCTGTTTTGAATCTTTTTTTAAGCCTTGGTACACTGAAAATAGGCTGCACTGTACTATGCGTTACCTTGATTTATGTGAAACATCACATATTGATGCCTTTGTAGACAGCAACTTAGTGTTTCAGAGGAGTCTGCGTGTTACAAAAAGGGCAGCAGGTGTTATTTAGACTAAATTGACCTTGAAATTGATTTCTTTATTTTATGACTTACTGAGGGGAGATTAATACTTTTTTTTTTTTCAGCCTGAAACAATTTACATGGTAATAGAAGGTATAGTCAGTCAAATAAATTGCTGGAAGTAGTAGTGTTCCAAGAAAGAAAATA
This sequence comes from Morus bassanus, assembly GCA_031468815.1. Taxonomy (NCBI): domain Eukaryota; kingdom Metazoa; phylum Chordata; class Aves; order Suliformes; family Sulidae; genus Morus; species Morus bassanus. The sequence goes on from CM062572.1 coordinate 50,891,299, forward strand.
TGGATCTTACTTGCATTGATTCTTTCTATCCCCAGGGAATAGCTAAGACTTTTAGCACTGGGGAAAGACTGCCAAAATTTATTTTTCCCATTAAAGGCAGAAGAATGGATAGTAATGTCTATAAGCTGATCTTTATTTCAAACTTTCAGTTGGAGGGGTGGGGAGAAGGGTGTGCCCCATATAAAATTTAGGGAGTCTTTTAATGCTATTTCATTATTTCTGTAAGGGCAGATGGATAGAAGAGAAAATCATAAAGAATTTCTAGAAAGCCTGATGTGGAGACAGCGCAGCTGCCCTTTATAACAGGGTAGACCTTGATAATAGCCTGTAAACGGCTGCTGCAATTCCACCTTTGAGTGCCAAGCAGAAGTCTCAAAATACAAATGTTCCTGGAAACAAGAGACCTAAAAACTTACCTGGAGGAGGCACTGATAGGAATATAAATATAGTTCTACAGGAGGAAGAAAATTTTTCCTTATTGTGCTGCCACGAATGCTCCAATGCTGAAGTGACGTTATTTCTGTTTCCTGTAGACTCCAAGGCAAGTGCATAGTTAAATGATTTGTCAGTGGCATAATACTTTACATAAACTGAACATTATGAGATATTATTACAACATATTACCTGAAAAGAAGTGTGAATGCAATTCCACAAAGCAAGTTTTTGTTTGTTTTAAATACAGAAATAGTGTATAAGAAAATGTCTTACATATGAAAATCATTATGATCATTCTGGGGCTGGGAGTAGAGAATTAATCTCTTTTGTCTATCAGAAAGCTGCACCTGAATGCTATTATTGCAGCTGTAGTGAATGAATGATTATTTCAATCTTTATAATACAAGAGGAGGAGATTGGTGTTTGGCAGATACCAGTCTGTCCAGGCCAGGCTTCTGGCACTACTGGGGAAGGGACTCATGCTCTTGCTAACAGGCTTAGATTAGTTTGGACTATTGTCAAAATTCTCCGTCCCCCTAAAAATAACCTTTGCCTGAGAAATTTTGCTAATATTACTTTTATTTTCTCAATGTGCCTGGATGTGTATGGCTCAATGTGCCCTGGATTATCACAGGTGGCAAGCATGTTATTAATACGGAGCACATCACTAGCTTTCCAAGTAGGTGTCCCATATGGAACAGTGGTCCAAAGCTGTTTATTAGTTTGTACACTGGTTCACAGAGCTGCACAATGCTTGAAAATAAGCTGGGGGGGTGGGGGGGTGGAGGAGAAAGTATATTTGCAAAATACCTGTTTAAAATGGTATATTTATTTGGAACTCAGGGTATTGCCTTCTGGAAAAGAGCGTTGTGTAGAATAAAATCTGCTGTCTCTTTTTATATCTGCCAGCCTGCCTCTCCTAGAGAGTTTTCCAAGAGCAACGTCCCTGCAAAATGGTTAGCTTGTGGGGTTTGAGTTCTTACAGTGCCCTTCACAAGCACTGGGAAACTATGATCTAAGGTCAGCCATGCAACCTACTGAATGATGGGTCTATAACAAGAAAGAGAATGCTAATTAGAAGACAGAGTGGAAGGTAATGGGCATTGAATACAAATAGTTGAACGTACATTCTGCTGAATGTCTATGCACATTCTGTTTGTATGATGTGCACAATAAAGCTGAAGTAGTAAAATGGGTATGGTGTGGCTGAACCGTGACTGGTGGCAATAAGATAGGGTAGCTAGGGTGAAGGAAAAGATGAAAGCAGGAGAGTGAAATAAGTAAACATAAAAAAAAAAAAAACAAAACTGAAAAGGTAGAAAATGCACAGCTTATCAGTGATACAGCACTGAGTAAAGATGTGGAAGCGCTATTAAATTATGCAGAGACTAGAAAACAGAACAGATGATTAGGTTGGTGTTTTTGTTTGACGTCCGTCTCGAAGCTTGCAGCTTCTCACAGTGGACAAAAGTGACTGCTTTCCTTTGTGGGAAAGGGATGCAACTGGACTGTAGGAATATGTCTGTTGGCTGATTTGATGGTAGTTTGGCATCTGTATGTCTTGTAAAGTCTGTTTCTTTGCATTTCCTATGAAGAAATCAATGTGTACAATGGCTAGGTTGAACAGGGAGCAGCTGATATTCCTATTTCTACTTTTCAGGAACTAGTACGCTAAGTGGACGCTCACTGCATAAGAAGGTCCTTTTATAGCTTGACTTCTAACACGGAGAGCGAAAGTGTTTAAAAAAAAAAAGAGAGAGAATGTTTTTCATACTACTAGAGAGGTTAATTTTTATAGCCCATAAATTCTTTTCATGTGACAATGGTAATTGTAATGTTTCCAGCTGCTGTGTTTCTGCAATAGCTGTCTTTTGAGGCAGTTTATAGACATTAAGCTTCTTTTTAAGTGAGAAAGTGGTATAGTCCTCCATATATTAATGGGTAAACTGGGATGCAGAGGAGTGAAATGCTGAAAGGTCATGCAGTGAAGTACCAGAAAATTACTATTAACTCCCTGAAATACGTTCTTTCTACTGGATCATAGTGCATCTCCTATAAATAAATGATCTAGAAGCTTAATATCTGCAGGCAACTTGAAAATAATAACAATAATAATAATTTAAAGCTGTTCACAGCAGTTAGTCTCTGCTGTCTTTGCCAGACATGCCTCAATTTCAGCTTATCAGACTTTCAGTCCCAAACATTAGGAGGAGCTGCATAGCTTCACTTTGACATGCAAATCTGATCTTATTGACAGGAAAGGCAAGACAACAGGAGGCTAGCCCTGGGAGACCTTTTCAAAATATAAATTTGAATGTACTGACTGTATTCATTAGGGAAGAGACAAGAATTTAACCTGCCAACTACTTTAACGTATCCTTCTAAAATTAGTTCTGTTTTAATTGCTGACTTGAGTCTTACAATGTCTCTGTATTTAGATACTGTGGCACTTCTATCACCTATTTAAAAACCTCTCTAAGCCTTTGTTTCTGTATTGTAATTAATAACAGCATAGTCAGCTTATTCTCACGCTATCTGTACTACTGTAATATTCCTTCCCTGTCCTGCATTCTGATCTCTCCAGCTGTAACTGCAAAGCCTTCAGATGTGTCCAAGCCCCGAACTGCCTTGTGTCCACACTTGTGGAATGCCAGTTTGGATGTAAAAGAAGCTTCAGGAGAGAGAGAAAACTAGGAATTTGACATTGCTTCAGGGTGCACCCAAATGTAGACCTGTCTGCAAGGATGATGAGCCAGAACAACCATGAGCCTGCCTGCGGAGCATGCCAGCATAGCCATGAACCTACCTGCCTGCCTGTGCAGCCTCTGCTATAGTGGTTTGCCACAACATTATATGGCTGTTCCTAAGCAGGCAAATAAACCAGGCTCCTTCTAATATAAAGTCATTTTTTCATAAGACGCCAAGAGAATTTCAGGCAGCTGAGAAACTGTCATCCAAACTTCTCTGGCGAGGCTTTGCAGACCTATTTCAGGAAGTGCGCTGGACTTGTTGCCTGAACTTCCAAAAGGCAGTAGCTGTATCATCATCCTATCCTTCCCACCCACACCCTTCTAAAATTGGGGTAAGAATACCAGGCTTCCTGAGGATCATTATAGTAAAACCAAAAAGTGTGTAATTTAGTAGAGAATCTAATGCATAAGGTGAATGGCAATGAAAATCTCTGTAATCAAATGTTTTACAAATAGCTCCTCTGAGCCTAATTATAGTGGTGCTAAATGTTGATCTTTACTCTTGTTATGTAAAGTGCAAACTGTTCTGTTTAATCCAATTATTTTTTTTTCTTCCTTTCTCTTTTCAGGACTATAAATCTGATGTTATGACTCTGGTTTCCGGTGCCAAGGACAGTCCTCAAGGTCCAGTAAGTAGAAGCATTTTGCTGAATAGATTAGATTCTGTAACTGAGTTTATTAGATTCTGTAACTGAGTTTAGATCTTCTTTTAAATTGCTTCAGTCATCAATCACTGGAACCAATTTTTACCTGTGACGCCTTGCTGCTTTTGAAGTGACTGTGCTTGAATTTGCTTAAATGCTCTTTAATACTTGAATACATAGTATAGCAAAGATCTGTCTTACCAAACTGAGTAAAACTAATTAGTGTCATTGCAGTGTAAGTTCGTTAACAGTTCAGTGAATCTATCTTGTGTGCTACTACCTGTATCACATCAACATACAGACTTGGCTTTAGGTTGTGTCTCACTGCTATGCAGGGGAGGATAGCATTTGAGTAAATTGTAGAGTGTGGTAAAACCGCAATCTCCCTGGCAATTCCCTATTGTAATGGTGTCCCAGACTGATACAGAAAAAGAACATAAAAGTTTGGACAAGTTCCATGGCATGCAAGACCAAAGTGTTCACAGGAGTAATGCAACTGTTTGCTTGAAAACTGAGCAGGACTGGACCAGGAGGAATGACCTTATATTGGCTTAAAGGATAGAAATAATCTAGTCTGTCTCTATCCTATCCTGCACTTATCCTTCTTCATTTTCCATATAATATTATCACTTGGCAGGAAATAGGTTTACCACAAAGTAATTTTATGGTAAGGTGCTTTAGGCCTGATTTTCAAAGGTGCTGATGATATTCAACTCCATTTGATGTCACTTAGAGTTCATAATTTGTTGCAGTCAAGTCCGTTTAATCTTTTTTTTTTTTTTTTGTTTTGTTTCTCTAAAACACTAATATCATGCCATAGGGCCTTTTCAAGTGCCTCTGGTTGGATGATGCCAGTAATTGACATTACTTTGCTCTATGCACATTTGGGTTATTTTTGTGGTTATTTTTTTTTTTTATTCTGATTATCTAAATCGTATCCCCTCAGACTTGAGGTTGTAGGAATGTAGATTTATGTCATAAGGAAATATGCAATATTTCAAGTATTCATCAAACCCTTTTTTCCTGTTTGCAGGCATGATTAATGCAGTTTTAAATATGAACCTTAAACCTTAAAAGTTCCTTGAAAGAAGGTGGTGGTTGGACTTTTTCCAAATGAACACTGTCTTTTAAAACTGCTTAGTTGCAGTCTTGAAAGATCAAACATATGCAAAGGATTTTAAGTTATCTGATGATGATTTGACAGAATTGTTTTTTACCCCATATACTAAGTTTTGGATTAATATCTTCTTTCAATAATTCTTTCTGCACCAACACTAATACTTCCTTCCCATTAGAACAGCTTTCAAAACCTTTAATAGCTACTGAGAAGTTCCAGTCTTTCTGTTAGTTTGTCAGAAGTTATCTTGTAAAATACTGTTATGAGAGGTGAAGGCTTATTTTAGAAACTTGTTTTTGTGCTTCATACTTAACCTGGAAGTTCTAACTTTTTTTTCTTTATGATTGAATCCTTTGGTTGCTGTTGCCTGTAAGAAAGTGTCCTCAAACTTCAAAGTACTGCCTTACAAAATAGGATTTCAGTTGTCTTGCCTGAGCCTCTGTAACTAATAGACCTTTAATTACTGGGTTTTTTTTCTTATTTTTGGGTGATAGAAAGAGTTATAAAGGCAAGTTTAGCAGTCTATTTTGATCTACTGAAGAGGGTTGCGATGGGAAGTGTCGTGGTTTAGCCCCAGTCAGCAACCAAGCACCACACAGCTGCTCACTCACTTCCCACTGGTGGGATGGGGAAGAGAATCAGAAGAGTAAAAGTGAGAAAACTCCTGGGTTGAGATGAAGACAGTTTGATAGGCAAAGCAAAAGCCGCACATGCAAGCAAAGCAAAACAAGGAATTCATTCACTCCTTCCTACGGGCAGGCAGGTGTTCAGCCATCTCCAGGAAAGCGGGGCTCCATCCTGCGTAAGAGTTACTTGGGAAGACAAATGCCATCACTCCAAATATTCCCCCCCTTCCTTCTTCTTCCCCCAGCTTTACATGCTGAGCATGATGTCACATGGTGTGGGATATCCCTTTGGTCAGTTGGGGTCAACTGTTCCAGCTGTGTCCCCTCCCAGCTTCTTGTGCACCTGGCAGAGCATGGGAAGCTGAAAAAGTCCTTGACTAGTGTAAGAACTACTTAGCAACAACTAAAACATCTCCACATTATCAGCACTGTTTTCAGCATAAAACCAAAACGTTGCCCCATAGTAGCTACTACAAAAAAAATTAACTCTATCCCAGCTGAAACCAGGACAAGGGTCTCATGTTTTCTATGATAGTTCTGATGCCACACAACCATGGCATAAAAAATGAGTTAAGAGTTGAGCTTATTTCTCTTGAAATTACACTGTCTCTGTTGTTGTTTGGAAAATGGTTTGTTGTGATGGATGAGAAGGAATACATAGATTTTTCAAATGTGTTGCTAGATCATTGCTTAAAGAACAATCTGGTAATAAAAGGAGAGTTGACAGATGAGAATTCAAATGGATCCGATAATGAATTATTGAATACTGAATACTGCCCTAGTTCCAGAGCCTGAAAAGCTTATTTCCAGGGTGTTTTTTTTTTTTTTTTTTTTAAATAATTGTTGGCTGCTTCTCCTGCTCTTCCTGATAGATCCTACATGAAAGCTTAATGCAGCTGAAACTCATAGACTGAACTTACTTCTGTGTTATATAATTAAGATTTTTTAAAACGGTTAACGTTACAGTGATATAAAACTATAGCACTAACTCGGGAATCAGATTTATCAAATTCCATATTTCTTGATATGTATAGCTGCTTAATAGATTGTTTTTTAAATAATTCAGGATGTTTTAATTAGGCTGAGTGATTGTACATTTTAAAACCTTTCTTTTGTTATTAAATCTCATGAGGCAATCAGTTATACCTGTGGAGCTATGAAAATCTAACTGAAGAAATGACTATTGGGAAGCTTTAGGAAGTTGTCAAACTGCTAGTTGCCAGAATCCGGAAGGCTGTAGGAGTCTGCAATTTTTGTCCCTTTTCTTATAGGTTCTTCTAAGTGCTGTACTCTTCTATCATCTGCGGTTTCATATTCTTCTCCTAGGCTACCTTAAAATCTCATTCCTGCTTATTTAAAGGTTTATGCTTTCTAAAATGGCTTTGCCTTTTTCTCACTCTCCATTTCTCAAATTCTTGTCTATATATTGATATTTGATAACAAATATCATGTACTTTTTTAAATCAAGAGATGTTGAGAAAAGGTACTGGGAGTAAAATAGAACCCTTCAGGGTAATTCAGTAGGGACAATAATGATTTTTGCTGAGAAAAAAAATTGCTGCAAGAATTGCTGCCTGTGATCAGAATAGAAATGTGCTAGCTACCTGAAATTACCTTATTGCTACTGCTGTTACAGAAGAGATATCTATTAGCTGGAGATAATGGCTCGCAAAAAAAGTGTATTTCTTTAAATTTTAGATTTCTATTGAATGGAATGTATCTTAGCACCAACACTCTTTAAAAAAAAAAAAATTTAAATCTGTCCCTACCAGCAACAAGAATAGAATTGAAAGAAAAAACAACTCCACCCTAAGCGCCATCACTGAGCATTTGGATAATATGTTGGGCGGGAGGGGAGAGTCTTTTGCGCAGGGGAGAAGGGAAAGTATGTTGTGCAGGTATCTCAAATGATACTGCAGAACTGATCTAATTTAAGAGAATTTAAAAAAAATCTGGGGAAAATCCTGATAATTTCTTTTTTTTTTTTTTTTTTTAAATTCTCAACCTAATCTATAGAACGGCTGCAAAATACAGGAACACTCTTTACAGCTCTATCATGTGGATCTGAGAGTATCTTATGGGTTTCACTGTATGTGAGCTGAATTCAGAATGAGGTTAAAATTTTACCTGAGATGCCTAACGTGGGAAGATTTTTGTCAAGTTTTACATCACAATGTCTGGCTGCTTTTGAGTATCCAGGGACATGAAATCTGTTGGTGTGTTAATCCACAGCAGACAGGAAAAGTCAGAAGCTGTTAAAGAATCTTTACCTTTATTCCTTATATCTTAATTTGTTTACAGTGGTATTGCTTGTTATTATTGCATATGGTTGTGTTTTTTTAATCTCATCAGATGAGTGACCCAACAGCTGGAGGTGTAGTCCTTGTTAACCGGAAATAGTGTCCTTGAAAATATTCCAACATAGTTTGGTGATAAGTTGGTGTTACTATTATAGTTTGTATAGAGAAAAACCCGAAGTTGTAAATGTTATTTGATGATAAGTGAAATGAAGACAAATCAGTTATTCTTACATTCTCAGTATTCAAACTCCTGTAATAGATTGATACTTTTTCCCTCTTCCATCAGGTTATGGCTTGTGTGTTGTTATTAAAAAGGTGCATACCTTGCTGCACTTCTGTTATCAGGGGTTAGCCTTGCCTAGAGTGGTAATGATGTGGATGTCTACAAAGTTGTAGCTATTTTATTATTCTCAGAAAAGCAGATCTCTGGGATAAGTTGTCAGAGGTTGATATTTGATTTTTTTTGTTGTTGTTGTATTAAAATAAAGTTTGGTGTCATCTTTACTGGCAGTAGAGATGATACTAAGCAATGCCTTGTTCTCTTAACAGCCTGCCTTCCTTTCACTATCAGAAGTTCTTCTGCTTCTCTGCTTTTAGCCAAGGAGTCAAAAGTCAGTCTAAATAAAATAAGAATAAGCAATTCCAATAGCTGAAAATTCAAATGCTAACAAGCACGTGACTTGAGAGAGCTGCTGAAATGCCAGGTGAAGTTTGATAGAAGATCCTTGTTTTTGAGCATTCATGGTTTTGGTGTGGAAGGAGAAGCTGGGGTTGGACAGTAGCTCAATACATAGAGGGAAGACATATCCAATAGAGAGGGTGTTTATTAATAGACTGCCTGTCTATGTAAGTTTTTCTTTGCTTTGTTACTCATGAAAAATAAACCAAAATGATGTCTGAAGGCTCTCAATCAAGTTTGGTTGTGCACCAGTTCTTTTACTTGGAAGATTAAGGAAGCCATCTTATGGGCTAAATGAACTGAAACAAGGTGGTTCTTAAAAGGAATTGCAGAATAAGCAAAGAAGAAAAACAAATGCCTTTGCTGCTGTTATTAATATTCAATTTTGGTAGGTCTGCGTACTGGAATTTAACAGACTTTTAGGAATGAGTTTTTGAGCATGCTCACAATCTAAGAATAAGCAAACAGATTAAGGAAAAGCAGGAAAAGGCTATGTCTGCATGAAAGTTGTATAAAAGCTGTATACAAGTTGATGTTTTTCACTACTAGCTGTATTAAATTGTTTGTGGGGTGGAGCGTGCTCCCACAGATGGAATGCAAGACACTGTAATAAATGGGGTATAATATATATTTCATAGAGCAGTTCTGTAAATCTCTATTTCTATAACTTTGAAACTAAAGGGAATGTGATAATTTTGTCCAGCTTTTTCTTTGAATTTTTTTCCTTTTGCTTGGTTTTCAGTCAGGAGATGCAAAAATGTGCTACTAGAAAACAAATAAATAAAATTATTAATGTGCATAAATATTTGCACAAGCAAGATTCTAACTATTGTATAGCTGCCAATCAAAGAAATTCAATTTAGCTGTGTTGCCAGAATTGCATACTGTTCATTTTGATGATTTTATCACTATCTTAGAGGAAAATATATCGATGCGTCATGAATATTAAATATATTTATAGTTCAGTTAATATTTTCTTTGGTTTTCTTTTGTATTCTGTTCATATTAACAATGTTTGTAAATTTGCAAAACCCAGAATTTTTAAAAAACAAAACCAAAACCAGTAAACATGCTTCTAAAGGCCATCAATAAAAACCTTTGGGAATTCCTACGGGTGAGAAACAAAAAATTAGAAAAAACCCAAACCAACTTAACACCCCCACCCCACAGAGGCCCCTTGTAACTCCCTTTAGTAGTTTTGCTATCACTTTTATATATGCTTTGCAATGTGTAGTAAGAGGCGACTTATGAATATTAATTTTCTGCCATTTTTGAGGTGACTTCCAGTAGGATAGTATGCATTGCATAATGGTAAAAACAGGGGTTTAGGAATTACAGTAAACTGAAATCTCATCAGGACACTTCCTGTTCAGTGTTTTCTGTCACGAGGGAACGTCAGCGGTGATGAACTCTGAGATTTAAAGTGTGATGACAAGATGCCATCTAGTGGCAATTTGTAGGAAGTTGTAGTTCACAATCTGTATTTACAGATAAGTTTTTCTTCTTTTTGAGGACTCAGAGATTGTACTTCAGACCAGAAATTCAACCATCATTGTGTTACTCATAGGCTGTTTTTCTGGAAAAATGCTTTACACTAGGTTCAACTTCCGTGGGACACTGGTGGTCAATTCCTGTGCTTCCTACACTTTCCTCTGGTTTTGCTCTGCAAAGGCAAATACTGCCACTGCTGCCTTTTCCAAATCATCTAGTCTCTCTGGTAAGTGTAAAATGGGTTTCTTGGTGAATTTGATGAAGTTGTATTTCAGCAGTTCTACTCTTACCTGGCAGAGAATACATACAATAATGGTAGAAGAGAAGATATTTTGAATATAGAACACTAATTCTTTTCTTAAAACAAAAAAAAACCCCACAAAAACCCAGACAAAACCAGATTAAGTTAAACTTGTGAATATCTGCATGTTTTTTCTATTCCTTACTGGAAGAAAAGATGATTTTCTTTCAGTTGCTGCTTAGAAATATTAGGTACATAAAATGACTGTTTTATCATTTGTCAGGACAGTTATTTTCTTTTACTGGAAAAGCACCAATTTGGCAGAGATTGAAATTAGGTATGTGCTCTTTAAGTAATATACTATGTCGAATGGTACATGTCTTTTGCTGGTAGTAGACTTCTGGTTTCCCAAGAGAGAACCAAATCTGCTTTGGAAGAGTGCTGTCTTACTGCATCCTCGAAAAATCATGTCTGATAGTTTCTTTTTGGTCCAGAAGTAATCTTCATAGTGGGTTACCTGTGAGACTGCAGTGAATACTGTCCTCTTGGCTGTATTAGCATGAGCATGCGAGGAAAATTTCCAAGTCTTTATCAATGTCAAATGCTACCAAGTTTTACGGGATATAATTTTGACATCTTAGAGTTAAAGTCAACAAAGTCCAGAACACATCCTCTACCTCTCTGTGAAACTGTCTGTAACAACATCTTCTTATTTACTTAACAGAAAATGTAATGTTCTTATACTAACTATGCTTCTCAAAAAGAGTGACTGTTTACAAAAGGTGAGATAACTGAAGTCAGTTCACAAATGTCCTCATATTTCAGAGTACTTAAGGATATTCTTAACCTGAAGCGTGTGAACAGTCTATTTGAGAAAGATCAAAGCACTTCATCATAGGCTAATGTTTTAGCTCTAAGTAATCTATCAGACCTACAATAAGGATTTGTGGTGTACCTGTTTGAATAGATAATTAAAACAATTTAATTTGCAATTATAGTACCTGGAGATTCTGGCAGTCTGAATGTATTTGGGTTAAAGACCAAATGGCTGAAAACAGACTGTGTTAATTTTATTATTTGTAGGGGAAGGCACTTGCTTTTTGCTTTTTTTTTTTAAAAAAAATATTGATCCTTTCTTCCCTTGACTGTTCGTAGGAGCTATGAAAGAAGTGTGTATGTTGAGAGATTTGCTTCTGAGGAAATAGCTAAATATCCATTTAATGCAGAATGGAATTTAAAAAAAAGACAGAAAGAAATAAGCTTCCAAAAGCAATCTTGTAGTATTGACATTTTTAAAAAAGGAAGGGTTTATGAGAGTGATTGAAGCAATTGTAAATTCTGCATGTTGCTCATTCGTGTTTTCCAATTTACATCCTAAGAAAACTACCAGTAATTTTCAGCCTAAATAAGACAGAAAGTGTTGTTAAGAGCATGACAATGGTTATATTTGGTGAGACTATCCTGCATGATATTTTATTCTCATGTGGCCAGTAATGGGTATTATAAACCTATAAGAACACACAGATGTGCCATAATCTTTAATATGTTCCTAAATTTCTCCAGGTTATGACTTAGATATAATGGCTTGTTAAAGAAGTCCCTATTTTTGCCTTTAATAACCTGTAATAAACATTTTTCCCAAGATTTTTCTCTAAACCATTTTTGAACCTGCCCATCTTTTCGGCATCTGCAGTATCTTTAAGTCTGTCTTTTGGTCAGTCAGTTGAATGGGGCTTCTGCCTACTTGGGGAATATACAGGTTTGCCAAGTTACTACTGTTTTAGTTTAAATTTATATATAACATTGGAAGAAATCTGCTGATTCTTCTTATTTGTATACAAAAAGTCATGGTGCAATAATTCAGAATTACAGTATGTATCTAAATATCTGTTTTATGCCATATGATTTGTTGATTATTTAAAAGCCACTGAAAAATCTCATATGAGTAAGCTTGCCAATTTCATGTTTATAGTGAGTTATAGCTGTTACTAATGCCAAATATTGTCAATGTAAAATGTGGGTTTGATTAAAAATTTCTATAATGATGTTATCAAAGCATCAAACATCCAAAATGTAGTAAACAAATGTGCGAAAGTACCAGTAAAGAGAGAAGTAAAACTGTGAGGCCTGAAATGGATGCACCAGAGTGTGGGTGTTAGTTATTCAATCTCCATTAATAAAACACTTTGTGAGTGTAGCAACAAAATCTGAGTCACTGGAATGAATGCAAGAAACTAGGGCTTGAGAGACTGGAATCTGATCCATAAACACCCTAATAGCAGCAATGAATGGTGAAGGTCTTTTTATGAATCTCTGAGAAAGCTTAAAATACCAGTTTTAAATCTAATATTGCTGGAAAATTCACCGCCTACAATTAGGCCATAGATCCAAAATCAAAATTAATATTTAAAAAACCAACTAGTGAAACAACGATTAACAAAAGGTTTTCAAAAAAAAGGTGGTGTACACCAGGGAAATGAGACTGAGTACCAGAAGGAGAATTATCCATGTAGAGAAGTAATGTGTCTTGATAAGACAGGCTCACAAACTGAGCAGTGTTTTAGGTCTGAATCAGAGATGAATGTTTTGAGATAAAAAACATCAATGTAGAAGAGAAATGCTTAGTGGGGGGAAAATGACAACCTCTTGCTTCACAATTAAAGATCTTCTCTGTTTACCTCCAGTGATATAAATATCTGTGGTGTTGAAAATCTGTTCTAATGTTCATAATGCCTGTTTGCTCATTAAATGAATTAATTCCTACAGAAGTCTAGGATAAATAATAAATATTGGATTGAACTCCTGTTAGCATCATATACTGTGGCTAATCTTACCCCTTGGCTCATCGGTTGAGTGCAGGTGTGTAAAAGTTTATTGAAGTTAACTGGAGTAAAATTATCTTTTTAAGCTTGCAAAACAAGTTTTTCCTCTTTCAATCAAATTACTGTTCTTTTTTATTTTTTCATACATAATGTAGAATTGGTATTTTTAAATTAAAAAATTATTTTTATTTAACAATAAAATGATAATATTTATTTACCGTAATGGGGGGGGAGGTCAATGCTTTGACAAGACAGTCTTGAAAGGTACTACCAAAAAAGCAAAAAATTTCAATTTTTAATAAATATTTCCTGTTTTCTGGCTAAAAAGGTTCTATTGTTTCAAATCAAACTCCACACAGAAATACACTGTTTAGACCACTGTATTTAAAGGCAGAAGGTCAGATGACCTCTTTGCCATCTGTGTCTTTTGGAGTATGTTTTATTCTCTTGCATTTTTATACATATAAAATAAAATTATGGACAGAAAAGAACTCACCAGATAACAATATGATGAGATTATTTCTCCTAATATTAGAGTTTAAGTGAGTCAAATTTTGTTTTTCCTCTTGCAGAGCAGCTAACAAACAGCATCCCGATCCACCTAGAAAGTATTTTCACCATAGGCTGCTAAACAGCTACAGAACTACAGGGCTGGGGGGGTTGCAGCTTGGCAAGATATTTTGAGAGATTGCTCTGTGAATCTTCACCCAATGACAGATGACACAAACATTCAAAACAGGATAACACAGTACTTAAATCACAGAATATCCATAGGCATGGAAAATTTCTAATGATGGCTCTCTAACCTCTTTTCAAGAGAACTACTTTATATGCTCTCTGCAGAGCTACAGGACTTCTATTTATTACAGTCCAAGGTCAACAACAGAAGCTCCGTCCAGCAGTATTGATAATATCTTACTGGAGAGGGTGAAATTTCACTGTATGTCTGCCTTAAGTGTGTCTTAATCATTGGGAGTAAATATTTAAATATATTATGAAGAGTAGGAGCCACAGTTTTGTTTACCTGCCTGTGTGTTTGTGTGTGAAATCACCCTTTTGTGATTTCCATGAATAACCCCAACAGCAGAAGCTAATGTATATGAAGTATTCATAAAAGATGCATTTGTAACCTTCAGGTGTTATGCCCCTAATACCTTAAAAATATTTTAGGATTACACTGTCTGCTTGCTATGAATGCTAATTTTAGGAGTATCTTTATTTCTTTTCATGAGTCCTAAATATGTCTTTGTGAATTCCTTTGGCCCTGAACTGACATATCTCTTTTTCCTTAGTTAAGAGTACATTTATTCAGGTGAAAGAACTGGGACAGAACTATTGTCACATACATATCTCCTATATTCTGTGATTAAAAACTGAAGTGGAAGTCAAGCGTGTTTGGATATCCTCTACACTAGGATGTAGCCAGTGGCCTTTTAATGCTGTATACAAATAAGACAGTCTTTGCATGCCGTGAGGAAAATGCCATAACAGACAAAATAACTTGTTGCAGCTATGCAACTGTGCTTTGTGCAAGTGCAGCCAGTGTTCTTTTGTTTTATGAAAACATTGCGCGAAATCATTATGGACATTTTCAAAGTTTTTTTGATTAAAAATACTCAGGGAACTGTCATGGCTCATACTGCAACTACCACTGGTAATTGCAAAAATTAGCTGTGATTGGTGATTTTTGTGATATTTGTGGCAATCTGTAATAAAGTAGAGAAATTTAGAGGATAAAGTCTCTGTGTCCTTATGTATTAAGGAATCCTATGAACCCATGGTTATGATTTGTACACACCCGCAGACTGGATGTAACTCTTTAGGTCATGACAGTAGGTTACAAAAAGCAAAAGTATTCTTTGTGACAAAACCATTAAATGACTGTCTAGTCCCAGATGTGTTTACATCTCAGTATTCTGTCCACTCCAGCGATTGATACACAGGAAATCTACATTTTTTTCTCTTTACTAATGTTTATACACATGAATAGTATTTTTGTATCAATGAAAAGGGCTGTTAGTTCAACATTTTATGTCTCTAAAGACTTAACAAGGGCCTAAGATACATCCAGCTTGCTTTAGGTTCATGGTCTTCGTTAAAGTGTGCTTGTGATTTTTTGGTTTTTTTCCTCCTACCCAGGGTTCTGCCTTTTTGAACATTTCTCCTTTCCTTGAAGGAATGTGTTAGGAAGTGCTTTTTGTATAAAACTAAACAGATGAGTAAGTTTTGGCTTAGTTCATTATGCAATATAAGGCAGCTTTCCATGCGCGTATTTTTTTTCCTCTTTAAAAGTAGGTTGGAAGTCATCTTTTATTTTTCATAGTAAAAGCTATAAAGGTCCTTGAGCCCAAACTAACAACAGAATCTGAGGGAGTGCCTTTATGCAGCTGCTTTTAATATGCTGGTTCCAGGGTTCTGGATTTACCCATCTAATGTGTTAATGCGTACGTATTTGCCTTTCTAGCAGGAGCTCTAGACCTGCAGCCATCAGAGTGGTTCTGCTTGTTAATCAGAATACAGCATCAGTATTTTCTCCAAATCCTCATTTTATCTGTACATTACTAGCAGTTTCTGAGCTAGTGTGCAACTAATGACACAGTGAATCTTATTTCTATGTGATGTTCTCACTAACCTGTCACACTATGGAGTGGATGGTATGCTGCTTTGCAGTATGCAAGTCCAAAACATAGCATTTGCCAGAATTATTAGAGGTCACTCTGAAAAGTTGTACAGAGTAGGGGAAGAGAGTGGAATTAATTGATTGCCTTTATTTAGGAAGCTGGCCTATATATAAAGAATGAGGTGAAATATCCTATTACCAACTGTGTATGTTTCATAAGACAAAACCCACTGCACAAGAATGCCAACCAGTCGTTGGTAGGAGCTCCCTATCCAGAGGTAACTGAAAGTCTACACAGCACATCTTCCTAAATGAATAGAATAAATAGAAAGCAGGTAAAAACTGATTAGCAAAGCAAATGGCATGATTTAGGTTTTTGAAAAGGGAAAAAAGTCACAGCTTGTAAGATGCCTGTGAAGGTAGTTAAATTCCCATGTTTCCTTTTCAGATGTGAGATGTAGACAGAGAAGGATCTGTCATAGATACTGGGTTATCAAAGACTCCGCTTGGTCTGGCTGATATGGCTTCAGAAGTCTTATCTGCATGTACAGCCCAATATAACCAAAACAAAAGCAAGAAAATGTTTAACGGAGTTTGCCAAGGCCTAGATTTTATATGCACTGTCAAAAAAGGAAATTTCTATTCTACCTTTGTCCCACTGTGAATAATATAACTGAAAGTGAATAGTATAAATGAAGTATAATTACAGAGGTCCTGTTCTCACGTATTGGTACTCTTTCACCTGATTCCCTCTGCCTGTTATTTTTTTTTTTAATATGGAATTATCTGAAGACTTTTTTTAAAATTCCTGAATTATCTGAGGAATTGTGCTTTATAAAAGTAGGAGGGTTACCTGAAGTTCAAGTTCTATGTGTGAAAACATAGTATTTTAACACCGTTTCCCACTTCAGCTGTACCAGAGGATCTCTGTGCTATCATGCAATCTTTGTGGACAAAACCTTTATTTTTCCAGGATTGGACAGGGAAGCTTGGGCTCCTCAAAGAAAAATGTTTACCTATTCCATACTGTTAGAGTGCATTTTTATTTTTTGTCTGTTCAACACCATGTTAGGCTGTGCATTGTAGTCTTGTAGAACATACTCTCTAGAACGAACATCTCTGAAATCTCCAGTAATTATAGTAAAATCCTGGAATTTGACCTTGGCTTCTTACAGCATGACTTGATTTTACCAGCTCCTGATTAGCTGTATTAGCAGGTTGGCATAATTTCAACAGGCAAATTTGCTGTCCCACTGCTGATAAATGAAGCTGCTATCCCTTTAGTTAACATGTTCTCCCCAGGGACTATTACTGTGTCAACAGCATTTTGAAAAATTGCTGCAGAACTGATAAGGGCAGGGAAGTATGCTCACGCACATTTCATTCATCTACTTTTCTTTTGTCCCTTTTTTACTTATTCTGTAGTCCTTTCAGTCTTGTCCAAGCCACTTAAAGATGAAAAGTACTAAAAGATTAATTTTCAGTGGTATTTCTTTTGCCTTGTTTTGTTTAGGAATACCAGTTCAAGGTAGGATTAATTGGAATGGAGGATTGAAGATTTTTGTTTCTTGATTTTTAAGGACTTGCACCAGATGATTTCACAGAGCATTTATTTCTGTATATTGGGTAACCTCTTAATGTGAGGTGCCATCAGTACAGCCATTCATACTGTCTTACAATTTAGAAATCCAATAAATGTAACAAGGAAGGAGGAATATATTTCTTCTTTTTGGCCAAAAAAACGCATTGCTAATGCAAGAACTTATTTTCCGAATGCGATTGTACTGTTTCATAATACAGAAAGGCTGCGTGTGAGTCATGCATATCTTTTTAAAGAGCTTTTTAGGACACTTAAATATTCTGTATTTATACAGAACTTTGAAGGTTTAGGATTGAGTCCAAGCGCCACAAACGTCACCAGTGCATGTTGTGCGTAGAGTTAACCTTCATCTGAGACCCTCTTTTGTCTCAAAGACCTTCCATCTCAAAAGCCTCTGGAGCTTATTTTTTGTATGTACCTTATGATCCTAGATAAGTACCTTCCACTTTTTATGAAGAGTGGGTCCTGTTTATCACATTTGTGTTCCAATAAATCAAGAAAGATACAGTGATAAAAGTTTGCCCTCCTTGGGCTTCAAGTCCCTGCTGTTTCAAACTGCTGGTGTGTATTGACTCACTGAAATCACTGCATTGATAATTCTAGGAAAGTGCTCTGTGGCTATACAAAGCACAAACAATGAAATGTACTAATGATGGCTGAACCAGTCTTAGAGCAGAATACTAAAGAGCAATTAAAAATTTAGAACTACAGTATGTAAGGAGTTTGGGAATTTTTTGTTTTGTGGTGTTTTCTATCTGAAGTACATAAAATCATACCATTGAAATCAAAAGATTAAGGCCAATTCATTTTAAAAGGGGATAAGTGCAATACTGTGGAACAGCAGGCGTTTAGGATGTGATATTGAAATGAAAACCTTGATGCAAACTTTCATCAGCAGCTTCTGAGATTGGAGTCCTTGTGAGTGAACGGGTCTGCAGCATTAGAGGTATGCATCCTCCAATGGTTGAAAGTGGACAGGCAGATGAATTTAGACTTTAGATTTTGAAATTGTATATAGAATAGGCTACTTAGGTCTGTGTTTTTATTTTTTTTTTTCTTTCATAGAGTACCTTTTTCACAGCAAGAACACAGGTAAACTTTTCTAAAGGTTTGCTCTATTATAAACATATCTGTGAAGTTGGAGTGTGACAATTACTACTTGGAGCACTGTATTCTTTCAGCACTGTGTAATTCTTCCTGATTATCTATTATCTTAGAGAACCCCTCTAACTGTACAAACAGTTGCTTTCAGAACTCGTGTATTTCAAAAATTATATTTCACACTGAAATATGTAAGCCTGTAGTTATTTGGATTAAGATTTCCTCTTCAATATATATTGTGATATTGGCATTTTTAAGGAGTTTAAAGAAGTTATGATTGATTTGCTTCATAAAGTACATTTTGTAGAATATTTGTAGTTTATTTGAACATGTATAATTGTCCTGAGGGCTGCTGGTGCTTAAACCACTTCAGGGCTTCTAAAACTATGGTCCATAAACTGCTGGTGGACTGCGAAGTCCCAAGTGTCTGTCTCAGCTGCTTTGCAGATTGTACCAGCTACTCTATTGAGATGTGCTGCTTGAAGGGATTCTCCCTAGCTATGTTACAGTATGGCGCTGTTTCCTCAGCCTTGTCACCCACCATGCTTGAAAGTTTTTTCATGTAGGAATGGTGGGCCGTAAGAAGAAAGAAAGAAAAAAAAAAAAAGTTTGTTCTGCTCAACTCCCAATGCAGTAAAGCTCTATTACCAGTTGAGATTATTTACCCTAGGCTTAAAATAATATAAAATGAACAAGTACTCTGAATTAGGCTTTGCCTTTTTGTTTCCTCTGTAACACCGAGCTTTCAAAGGACTTTTGATCTGTGTGAATATATAATCCAACGTGTATCTGCCCATTTGGATTGTTCTGTCTTTCTTAGAGAAAATGTTTTAGAATAATCTTTTTGGAAAGCTAAATACAGTATTATGATATGTTAATCCCAGAAGGATTTTTTTACTAGTTCCCTCAGTCCTGTATAGTTGAATAAAGCCACCACTGTCTAGTTGTTGCTTAGGCATTGTTGTGTGCTTAGTTCTGGTGATGGTATAAGGCTGTCTTACCCACACAGGACTAGATGCTAGATGAAAACCTTAGGCATCTTAATCAACATGTAGCTTTGAGAATGTCAGGATTATGTATTTCTAACTTTTGCTCCCTGTCTTTGGCAAAACTTGATTTATATGTTAGAGTGTATGAAATCCATGTATTGAATCCTCAGTCTGGGTTCACTTGTGCCATTGGTTTATTTGGAAACAGAAGTAAGATGTTGTAATTTTATATTTATTTTTATCATGTTGTTTAAATCCAAAACGTTAGTTTCTGGAAATAATCTTCTTTAGCATTAAAATCTGCAGGTAGGTGTTATTCTGTTCATTAGCATTTCTCTGAGACATGGGGGCCTCAAACCTAAGTCAAAACACATTTGGTTAGATGGTTAGATGGAACAAATCAAGAATGAAGGTGTGGTTTCTGCTGTGTGTGATTTACAGCATAATTTCCTCCATAGTCTCGTCATGCAGATATTGAACACTGCCTTTCATAGGGAACAATGTCTGGAAACTTAGCTGAAAATAAACATTAACTTCCATAGATTTAAGATGAGGCTTTTTAGTTGTGCTCTATGTACTCATGTATACTGCCTGGGAATAGCACAATGGAAATTTGAAAACCTAGGGTCCTACTATGACAGCCAAAGTTCCAGCTCTGAACATCTAGTTGGCTACTCTGTGGCTAATCTGAAAGACAAAGCAATGATCATAGTCTTATTTTAGGGTTGGTTTTTTTTGCATTAATAAACAAATGGTATAAAAATAAATTCAGATATCTTCATGGTTTCTTTTAAAAATGCTAACAAGTGGTGTTATACCACTGACCCTAATGTAGCATCTTATATTTTTACCTTTTCAAGACATCCTACTATTTCCCAATGTCAAACATAATCTTTTTAACAAAATACACCACCTGTTTTGTACGTAGAGTACCTTGTAAGCTGGTAATTTTCATGATGCAAACTTTAGAGCAAAATGAACCCATTAACTGAATTAGCAATTCAAAAAGGCAAAAGTTCATGGTAAGGAAACAATGAAAGCTTTTCAAAAGGTACAATTTTGTATTATTACAGTCCAAGTATGTGCATAGTTTGCTTTCTTTGTTTTCCTTTTTTTTGCCTTTAGATTAAATTGTCATATGATAAGAATGCTATTTATCTAAAGTAAATTAGCATTTTAGAGGAGGAAGTAGTTCTTAGGACACTTTTTTGCTTTTTAGAAAGCTACGAGTTTTAATTCACTGCAATATTAAAATATGCAGCCCCCAGAGTGGGGAAAAAAGTTTACTTGAATAAGACCATTTATAATTACAGAAGTTTTTTGGTTTTTTTTTATACGAGGCGGGAATATGTAGGGGAAAGAGAATCTCAGCCTGCAGAAATTAAACAGTTTTCAGTGAGGACAATTATGCCTTTAATTGACATCCATTGACAGCCTTATTATTATAATACGAGGCCATGACAAGGTTCTTTAACCAGTGCACCTTTAGCTTTTTTCTTCAGTCATCACTGAAGGCTGATTCTGAAAACATGTTCTTCTTACACAAAGGCTTCATTCTTTGAAGATACTTCAACATATTGAAATGATTGTTCAGTTTTTGGATAACACGATGAATTAATTATTTTGTGTAGGATGTGATGTTACTCATGATGTTACTGCTGTGATGCTACTACTGCTTATGTCTGTTCAGAGCAGTTTCATTGTTAACCTCTGCTTTTTCTCTGTCTATCAGTCAGCTTGCCACTGTAACTTCACCTTGTAAGTACTTCAGGGTGATGGAGTTACCTTGGTTTTGGGATTTGGCACAATTGGATTTTGATTCTTGACTGAAATAAGACACTAAAAGAATCATAATTTTATCAGGATATACAGATATGCATTTTAAGGATCCTTTTATACTTGCTTAATCATTCTTCTCTTCACTTGCTGACTATCATAGGTACTGAGTTTTGAGTATCTCTACGGATGGGTATCCTACAGTCTCTCTGGGCCTCTCTTCCAGTGTTTGACCATCTTCCTGATTAAATTCGTTTTCTTTCTATCTAGTCAGAAGCTTCTGTATTCCACGCTGAGTCTGTTCCTTCTTGTCTTGTCACTGTATGCCTGTAAGAAGAGCCTGTCTCTCCCTTTCCTGTGCACTGCTGTTAGGTAGCTGAAGGCAGCCATATTTCCTACTGGCCTCCTTTTCTCAAGACTGAACAAACCCAGTTCTCTCAGTCACTCCTGAGTCCTCAGTGCTATCGTCCCTGACCATCTTCACGGCCTTTGCTGGTCCTGCTCTGCTATGTCAATGTCTGTCTTGTACTGGGAAGCCCCAAACAGGACACAGGTGTGGTTTCACAAGTGCTGAACATAGGGGTAGGATCACTTCTCTCAACCTGCAGGCCATGGTCTTGCTAAGTAACCATTTCAGTGCTCTGTGCCCCAAGGACTTTTTCAGTATCTCATCAACACAAAAAAGAAGTGATTATTTCTGGAAGGTGTACGTGCACGTATGTGTACGTATGTAAACTAGTTTCATGTTACTACCTTGTGCATGGGGAATTGGATGTGAGTTAGGATCTGACAGCTAATTTTGTGTTCTTTCAAACATGTGGCATAGAAAACATTTCAGCAATGTGTTCATATGGGCTTTAGGCCCTATTGTGTATTTTTTGCAGTAAAGGAATAAAGCTACTTGAAGGGAAGTAATCCTTAGGTAGGGACTGAAAAAGCTGATTTGATGTGATGCAATGATGATACAATGCATTTGGTTCATTTTGATGAAATTGTGTTAAATGAATACTTACTAGCTCAGAAAGATGCATTGATACCACCAGCAATATATAGAGGTCTTCTGTATTTTACAAAATCCAAATTTATATGATTGATTTTTGGTAAGTGCCAGGTTGCCATAGGAAATACAGCAATATTCCAAGCTGGTTCAAGTCTGAATAAATAATGCCAAAACTTTCTTTAGTTACAAATGTGGGAGCTACAACCTAATTCACTTTTTTTTCACTGCACTACAGGTAGTTTATCACTGTTGTTTACATGCATAGTATGTAAGTAGTGCCACAGGTTATACCGCTATTGCTGCTGTTAAAGTGCAGTGTATCAAAACAATACAAGAAAAAACCTGAATGGCAGAAGTCTGTCGATTACATTATTTACAAACTCATGCCAAGAAATGCTTGTAGCTGCTAAATAGGAAATGTTAGTACTATTTCTCTGTTCTCTACCTGTCAAGAAGCAGCTTGAAAAAACCACAAAAAGTATGTGGAAACAGAATATGGTATTCTTGATATCTCCTCAGCAATCTTTAGTCTCCATTTTTCTTACTTGTTTTTTATAGGAATTTTTGCTCAAACACTGATTTGATGGACTGCAGCCCAGATGACCCCTGCTAACTTATAACCACACAGAAACTCTCAAGACACCATTTTCATTACAACCAGCAGAACACTTGCTTGTGCTTGTTAAACCACAGTGAATAATTTTTACTATCCTCTCTTTTGTCTCTGATTCCTTATTTAAAACTCAAACCTAGCTGCTTTCCTTCTCCTGAGGCAGAGATTTAGTATGGTAGATCTGAGTTGCTTGCTTTATAGACAGAGAAGGCTAGGAGCAGATACTTCATCATCCTGACAGCCCAGCATTCACTGGTCCCATGTAGAACAGAGCTGAAAGGGAGCAGAATTAAGCCACTATTTTGCAAGTGCAGAGTTGAAAAAATGCGCGGCTTCCTGCAATTAAATGTGGAGTAATTAATTACAGTGAAGAGAAATCAATTCACTTTTGAGTTGCAGGAATGACTTTTAAGTGTGAAGAAGGATGTTAATCACCACAGTAATGAAATTAGGAAAACCTTATTTAGTGCTGCTAGCTGCTTGAATAAACAATAATGCAGAATGTTTATGTCTCAATCCATCATTCAGTTGCTTTCAGTGCCTCTTTCTTGTTTTCCACAGTGTGATATTTTTGTGTTTCAAAACAGAGGCTTTCACTCCTTTCAATATGAACATTTAAAGTATGTCAACTGCAAATTCAACTCCAATGTCAGTCAGCCTACTAAATATCTAACTTATTTCAGAGTAGAAGGGTACTGTATTGTTTTCTAAAAAGCCTTTAAAAATGCACTTTAAGATAGCTAAGGTTTGCATACTAGTCAGTTTTATAACATAAACACTTAACTCTGTTATGCTTATATTCATTCTTAGTGTAAATTGAGAGTATTTCCAGCAAAGAGACCCTCAAGTTTTTCTGTACATTAGGACACATCAGAACAAAGATTTTAAGCTAACGATGTTTATGGAAAGACAAAATACATACAAGTTATCTCCTTTAGCAAGAAGTTAACGCAGGTGAGAGAAAAAAACCCAACCAACCAACCAACCCCCCCTCCCCCCGAACTCAGATTGGAAATTATGAAAGCAAAAATAGTTGTCTGCTAAAATTGATAAATTGGTAATGATGAATCCAAGTTCAATTTTGATTTCTAGGGTAGGATTAGTATAGTTGTATGGCAAAATATGATTTCCAACTCTCTAGAAAAATAAGCTGTCAGCAAATTGGCAATGTTTTACCCAGCAAACGCAGTAACTGTTAACCTTTCTAAACAATGTATTGTCCAGTTGTAAAACTGCCATCTGCATATGTATCAGTCTTCGTTTCCTTTAAAAGTTCTTTTTTTTCTCTTTATTTAAAGTTCTAAGCAGGGGGACTGTTAGCAAAATGGCTCTCTAGCAAAGTATATTAAATTATGCAATATAAGGAAAAAATTAATTGGCATTTCTTTTTAAAATGCCTGGAGGTCTCCAGACAATAATTTGGCAAATACCTAAATCCTGAATAATATTTCTGCAGGCACTTTAAAAGCCCAGGAAACACAATAGCAAGATCTGGACCATTAAAATAGTTAGCTCAATGTTTTAGTATTTAATCAGTAACAGAGTTATGTTAGGACTAAAATTCTAGTAGCATTTCAAAGTATGTATGTCCCATTCCCCTTTATAGACTCATGCAGGTGCTAATCAATCATGTTATTTTGTAGGACCTCAGAAAGTTTAAAGGTTGGTTAGTTGGTGGAAGTGCTCAGGGTGATTATTTCTAGTTTGCTTATTCTGCACTTCTTTTTTATAAAACAATAACATTTTATGCCCAGTAAGCTCTATTACTCCTCATTTGTTTGTAATGCTTCACTTCACGTGCAGGTGCCAGGTACCTGGGTTATTATTCATTTTTGAAAAATGCTTAGCACTGTTCCTTTCATTAGCTTCTGCAACAAATATACTCTGATTAATCATACTCAGCCATTGCACCTTCTAGAACTGAAGCTGAAAGGGGAATGTGCCACAACAGTTGAACAACCACCATAATGCTAATGCTGCTTATGGTGTTTGTGCAGTCTGAGTAAGAGTCCTCTGGTTAGGAGTCTGGGGAAGGGGATGGCTGTCTTTTGGGTACTATGGATGTATTTCCCCTTAGGAAAGTTGGGTATATTTAATGTCTTCTTTTCATGTGGGTGTCATTTATAATTAAAACGACCAAAATTTTTGATAAAGGGACTTATGTATGTGTTATCTATGATTTAGAGCATATTTATTAAATCAGAGAATGTTATGTGTATTGTAGCTTATTAAAGATAATATGGTTTATTAGATCTTATATTAACAGTCTTCAGGTCATGTAATTCACCATGTATGAAAACAAGCAGTGATGGTTAGTGACAACAATTGCTAAACTGAGATTCTAACTATTATTTTCTGTCTTTCTTTCTCTGGACCTCCTTATATAAATATGAGTTTACCTCTCTGCAGATCAAGGCAAGAAGTCAGACATGGGTGGGCAGGAAACATGTTGAGTGCTCTAAGGAGAAGAATTAGAAACTTTTAGATTGAGGCACAGCTGGAGATCTTCTCTGAGTAAAATGCTTATGTGGGAATATGGTAGGTAAATAGCGGGGCCACTTAGGGATGAGCATAAATCACAAAGCGCTGCGTGGAAAGACTCATAGGCACAGGAGCCTGAGGAACAGATTTCTGTGAGGAGTTCTCTTCCTTGCAACATCAGTTTGAAGCAGGAGAGCATATAGCTCTCACGGAGACAAAGAGAGCATGAAAGGTAGATGAATTGGAAACTGTGAGATTCTAGGATAACATTAATCGTGAAAAAGACCTTTTAAGTTGCTTGGCTTTTGTGTTTGAGTGTCTTTAGTTGTTGTCATTTGAGAAGGTTGTAGCTATAAGGTTCTTATGCCCAGAGATAGGGACCAAAATGCAGGAGCATGGTTCTTTTCCTAATTAGAAGAAGTGAGACCAGCCATATCTGTTTTTTCCAGAAGTTCCTCAGGAGATATTAAGGAGAGACTCACTTGTCTTGCTGTCATGGGTAACAAAATAGTTTGCGAGTGTCAGCACCAATTTTAACAGCTGTTTCTCTGTGAGTTCTCACTAGTTCACTTGCTTGCTAAGAGGAAGAAACGAATGCTGAGAAATTGTCTTCCCTAGGATATGGCAGTAAGAGATGAGAGAACAACAAGAGCCCTCGGATATTGAGGATCATCTTCTAGGCAGAAAAGAAAATGCCTTGGATTCAGGTAAAATAGAGGTGAGCACTAACAGCCACTGAACCACTCACTCACGGAGGCTCTGTTCTGGATTTGTAGGCTCACTTAGAAGTTTTTTTCTTCATTGCTGAGTTAGCTGTCACTGTGGGTCTGTGAACTGACCTAGGCAATTTCTGTTTTTTATCTCCTAAGCAGCAGGGAGGTGATCTTACTCCGAGATCCTTGTCTCTTAACCCATCCCATCTTTTGCATTGAATCCGAGTCATATTTTGTGGAACACCTGTCAACTCAAAAAGGAAAACACTGGGGTGAAAAACTAAGTCTTGCATTGTAGAAAAGGGAGCTCACATATTCGCTTTGAAAAAGTAGGATGGTCTCATGGGTTAAGGACTGGCCTGAGATGCAGTACAGTTTTTGATTCTTTCTCAGACTTCCCATGTGATACTGAGAAAGTTACGTGACCTCTCAGACCGCATGCTCACTGCGGTGATCTGGGAAGAACATTATATTCTTTACCAGAGCAGCATCTGGGAGTCTTTCCTATAAAGGTCGTCTTGCAGACTCTCAACCAAAGGGATGAGAGTGATCCTACCAATCTGCATCAAGCAGTCTAATTTGAACCTAAAAATTGGGAACTGTGTGTGTGTTATGAGAATAAATCAATACTTGTGATAGATTTAGATGCTCCAGTGCTGGGGTCGAGGCCAGGGCCTGGGCAAGTTATGAATATTAGACAATACCATTTCTTTATTTAGCAAGGCAGCTGTTGCTGGAGGGAGCAGTTTTGAGGTCTTTTTTAGCATTCTTGAGGGAAAGGCTTGCAGGTGTTGTTTGTGCCTGTACAGCGTGGCCTCCTAATGTAAAAGCACCTGTTGTTAAATCTTCAGTGCTGAATTCATTAGACCTCATTAGGCGGGTGGAAAGCTTTGAAGAAAATCAGGTTTAATTGTCTCCATATTTTCAAATGCTGAGAAAGGTAATGCTTTAAACCTCATTCCTTCATTAAAGCTATTACTGTAATGGTACAAGGCTCATTGGTCGCAGTGTCTTACGCTAGCATAGAAGTTCAAGGAGTGATGACAGTTTAAAACAGAGCAAGATTGGAACCTAAGCAAAATATCTTATTGCACAATAGAATATTGTAGATTTTGTATTCACTTCTCATTTCTTATTTAATTTCAGTTATGCTACTTTTCCTAAAACCTCAAAGCAAAAGTCTTTATTTCTGGGGTGGTTTATATTGTTATTGTGACTGGGCACACAATTGAAAGAAGCAGCCTTGCAGGATGAGTGGGCTCTGTGGTGGGTGTCCGTGGTAAAGTTGTGGTGGCAGGGGAGCTGAGGAGAGGCCTTTGAGGAGAGGCTGGGCTCACCCATGCCAGGCACGGACAGTTCCAGTCAGTTCCTTATTTAAGAAAGGGGAAAAACCTGCCTAGGCAGTGAGGAGCAAGGGGGGGGTAAAAAGCATGTGAGAACCAGCCCTGTGAGCACCCAGGAGAGAGCAGGAGGAGCAGAAGGAGGTGCTGCAGGCACAGGAGCAGAGATTCCCCTGATGCAAGGGGAAACCATGGTGGAGCAGGTATCCACATGGGAGTCCATGGAGGAACCCATGCCAGAGCAGGTGGATATTTCCTGAAGAAAACTGCAGCCCCTGGAGAGCCCGTGATAGAGCAGGTCCTCCTGACAGGAATGGCTTCCCACAGAGAGGAGCCCATGCTGGAAGAGGTTTATCCTGAAGGACTGTAGCATGTGGGAAGGACCCACACTGGAGCACTAAAAAGTGAGGAGCAAGGAGTGGCAGAGAGGAGCTGTTATGGACTGACCACAGCCCTCTGTTCTCTTTATAGGATCTCTCTCTTTGCTGTAGGCTTGAGTTCTATATCACTCTTTAATATGTTATTACACATTGTCTGTTTTAAAAGTAGTGATTTGGCTTATTCTTGTATTCTAGTTAGAAAAAATAATGCAGATGAAATCTTCCCCTGCAAGAAATAATCATTGGATAAACTGATGTGTAGATAGCAACAGAATCTCATTTTGCTTCTTGTACTTCCAAAGTCTGGATTTGTACAGTCACCTCTATGACTGTCTCATTTGTGGGTAGATACTAATTGAGGTTTTTATGAAAACATCTGGCAGGAAGTGACATCTCTACCAGCAGCTGGCAGTCAGGAGGGGAAAAAAAACCCACAGTAGAAGAGGCTGAAAAAATATCAGGATGGGTGGGGTGATGAATTGTGAGTTATAATTATTTGCAATGTTTTCCTGAACTGGGCATGATCCCATTAATAAAATGAATAGAATAACAACCATTTGTGATTATTTATTGGGCAAATGCATGAGCAAGAAAGCAGAAATTTTGGTCTTTAATTCTAAAACAGTTCTACCATTTTATGGTGTATTTTTATGATGTACTATG
The DNA here is from genome assembly GCA_031468815.1 of Morus bassanus. Taxonomy (NCBI): domain Eukaryota; kingdom Metazoa; phylum Chordata; class Aves; order Suliformes; family Sulidae; genus Morus; species Morus bassanus. Next base: position 50,919,680 of record CM062572.1, read on the forward strand.
AAAGACATGAAGAAAAGCAAAGGGTAGAATTTTCAAACCTGGCTCCTGCGAGGGAACAGACCTTCGTTTAGATCCCCTGATATACCTGGCCTACTTTCCAGTAGTGATGCCTCAAAATCCATTTAAAAATCTTGTTTTAATGTCTGTAGGTGAAAATTAAATAGGGTGCTGTCTTGAAGTGCTGGCTAACAGCAGTGCATCAGCTCAGGCAGTTGGCTGAAGCCTCTCTATAGTCTTTGTGGAATGGAATGTGTTGAAGTGAGTCACTTGCAACCAGACGGTAGAGGCTGTGATCTGTACTCGCTAATGGTTGTGGTCCTTCTTATTTCATTTGATGAACTTATTCAATTAGGGGAAGAATCTTAATTAGGGGTTTCCTATAGTTTTATTTTTTCCAAGTGGAAATTAAGAACTATAGTTAATTTGTCTCCCAGTTTGTGGTACTGAGTTCTTGAATGCATTTCTTTCTGGCTCTCAAGGTAGTCGAGCCATTGAATGCTTCAGGATTAACAGTCTGTTGTCATGAATAGAGACCCATGCTACTACTGCCCTTGTGATTAGCCATGAAGAACCATAATTCCCATGGCGGCACAGAATTCAATAGTGTTGAACATAGATGAAATGATCCCTATCAACACAATTGCTTCTCTCTAGGCTTTTTAGAAATAGATACTTTCAAAGGGATATATTAAATGGATAATTCTTAAAAGCCCAATTCTTCCCCAAAATGCAGTGGTTATGAGAGCAGAGAGTGTTTAACTGTCATGTCACACAATGGAGCCTTCTGAAGCAAACACTGTTGAATGTGATGACAGTTCAGACCTGACCATCAGTCTGTATTGTCATAACTGACACTTGCATAAGAACATTGGATCTAAAATAAAAATGAAATAATGGCTCTCATGTCTAAGAGGCATATTTGTCCTGAAGTGCACAGTAACCTATACTTACACAATATTGTAGTTATGGTTTAGCTTTTTACAAATATATTTTGTGTCATTAAATAATTTTCACAGTATTTTGACTTTTCTTCCTCTATTTTCTGTCAGATTGTGGGGTGAACTTGTATTCAAGTCTCTGCTGTATTCAGAACTAACATGTTTTTTACTATGGTTCATTACTTTTTACATACACAATGCAGAGAATATGCTCAAAATAACTATTTGAGGTAAACTGATAAAGCAAGCATTTGTAAATTGTTACAAATTATCTCCTGAGATATAAAGAATGCCAGCAAGGGTGGATGAGACTGAGATGAAGAGGGTGTATCTAGAAAGATGATGATATGGAGTAACAGTGTATAGTAGGAGAGATACCAAGCTGATCATACATATTGCTGCACCTGAAGTACAGGCAAATGAAAATAGACTTGCAACTAGCATTCTGAAATGGAAGAAGCAGTTTAATATGTGATCTGCAAATGTGTGAAGTACAGTAGGTAGAAATTGGAGGATTTAGTTAAAGCTGAGCAAAGCTGCACCCTGAACATGACTTTGTGCAACAGAATCTGGTTTTAACACATACATCAGGCTCAATACATACCTACCAAAAGAACTGTAAGTAACTTCCCTGCATTTCTAGAATGCCACTGTGTGTTAAAAATACATGTTTCTCTGTGTGTCATTTGTATTAGCATTTTAAATGTTAGTCTATATATAAAAAAAATCTATTGGTACATTTTTAACTTAAAAATGAGACTCTGAATTAGGGCAGTGTTCATCTGGAGGATCATATTCTTCCTGCTTTGTTGCTTTCTGCTGGTGATTTCTAAGGTTGTTTGCAGTGTCCCTGAGAAAAAGTGCTAGTTACTGTGCCATATTACTGTTTTGGGAAATCTTCTGTTAAAATGTCTATCCTAGCAGTCAGATTAACTACAGATTTATATCCATTTACTGAGAAAAAGATTTGGCCTTCTAAATCCTAATTTGTAATTGGAAATAAGCATGATTTTATACTCGCTTTCTTCCATGAAGAAAGGAAGTTAAGAATAAGCTCAGATATGCATTGATCTTTACTGGAATCCTTTTGTGTTACCTGGTAGTGCTATATTTTATGATTTAGGTCAGTTTCTTTGTAATCTCCTGTAGGTCCATATATTCCTTCTCCCTTGATTGTTCCTTTTATTTCTCAAGGATCCATGAAAAATAAGTATTCCTTTTCATCCTATTGTTTCTTTTCTGTGTTTCTTCTCCAATATCAGTTTATCTGGTGCAGATGCTTATTATGTTATTTAAGTGAAAAACTTTCTGCCTTCTCCATGTAACTGTATGTCTTCTCCCTGGAGCTAGAACAGATTTGCTTGTAGACCAGTCTAATCCAAGGAGCCTCCTTATCATGGAAGGAATCTCAGTGGTCTGTGAATTTCCAACATTTCTTCTCTATAGAACTAGTACTGTAATACTGAGAAACAATAATTTTCTCTGAAAATTGTAACCTTTTATTCCTCTTATTTATTTTCATTTAACAGTGAAATACTCTTCTGAAGAATTGTTTTGTTCCCAGAATAGTTCCTTATTTTACTGAATCTCATTTCTCTTGTAAAATGTTTGTCTAGGTTAGACTTTCACATCCTTCCACATTACATCCTTTCCCTTAGTTTTGCAGCTTTTCCCCAGGCATTGAGGACATCTTGTAATCATATGGCATCTGTTGGCTAAGGACATTTCCCAACCCAAAACTGAAAACATTGTACACTCAACTACAGGTATTTTTCATGTATACAGTTACAGCCCATTTTGTTATAAAGTGGCAAAAAACAAAAGGTTAAACAAAGCTTATCCTTCATATACCTTTGGATAAATACATTAAAAATCCTGCTGGAATAAGTGAAAGGAGTAATGTTAGAAAGAACCATAAGAGGCAAGAAGAAAATGAAAACAGAAGACCAGAGAAAAGCAGAAAGGGCAAAAGGAACACATGCTGAAACAGTGATGGTTTATTATTGTTGTTGTTAATGGTTTGTTTCATTACTGGTACTACACTTTGAATTCACTTTTTTTAATTTGGTATTTCACTGTTTTGAAGTCCTTTAGCCAATAAATCCTGGGGCACAGAGTCTGGTCTCTTTCTCACAACCAAATAAAAAAAAGAATTCTTTTGAATTATAAATATTTTCTCCAGAACCCAATGAAAAGATATGTTCTTGTCCCTCACATCGCGTCTGTCATTCTTGTTGTGATGCAGTCACCAAAGAGGTCTTAAGGGACAGTCTGTCTCTGCCACATAGAAGTGCATCTCCTATAGCACATCCAAAAGAATAAGAAAAGAGAGAGGCTGCTGTCAGCTGCACAGAGTTTTTCAGAGGAATTTGCAGAAAAGGGACTGTGGATGTGGCAATATCAAGAGAGAAGTATAAGGGTAAAACGTGTCATGAGGTGAAAGGAATAAGACAAAGATCATTAGAACTGCCACATGCTCAAGACTGTCAAAGTTTTACAACAGAAATATTCAAGCAGTGCCAATGTTTCTAGGAATGTATTAATACCAAAGCACAAAACTTGAGGGGGTTAATAAAGAAATTTTTGTGACGTTTTTCCTGATAAAATCATTTCTCAAACCACACACCATGAAACACAGGGCTACCAGGGGACTATAGCTTCTTCCAAGCTCTTTGCAGACTTCGATGAAGACGACATTGCAGACAAAAAAAAAGAGACTTCTGACATGCACAGGCTTTTGGTCTTTGAATGGTGTACTGACTGAATGACCTTGTGATAAAAGGAAAGCATTCAAAACAAAATCTGTAGATGGATGCTCTGCCTGATATTCGCAAGATTGTGGATAAAGCATTTCCTAGGATTAAGTGTATATGGCACTTTTCTACTTCTTTGTATGACTTGAAAGTGAAGAAAAAAGATGTGTTTAGAAATTTTTGTGAAGCTATTTTAACAAAAAATAACAATTTGCAGAGCTTGGAACAATAAACAATAGAGAACTTGCTACAGTAATGCTCCCAAATCAGAACACTTCAAAGAAAAGTTTTGAAGTTGTGGAAGCATCCACTCTATATATTTTCAAACTGGCATCTTCCCCCCAAGTTGATTTAATTATTCAATTTCAGTTCAACCTAGATACACGTTTAAAAAAAAGAAAAATAAAATATAAGTCCAAAGCATATCAAAACTATTTAACAAAGAATACTGATTGACTTAAACTGACAAATTCAGGGCATTGAAAATTTTGACATTTTACTGAGATTCAGTAGGCAAACACATTTTGGTATCTTTAACATTTTCATGGGCTAGAAAAAAACCCCACATTTTCTGCCCAATCTACAAAAGAACAGATTTTGCGATCAATCACACATACATTAGTTTCACTGAAGAGTGCTGCAGAACAGACTCCAACAGTTGCATCCATTTCTGAATGTCATTTCTAAGCCATTCTATTTTTGGTTTTGTTGGTTCTCATGGAAGTGAGAAATTCAAAATAGCCTACAGAGTTAGAAACATAAGACACTGAGACTTCCATACGGGCTTCCATCATCCAACATTTAAACTAAAGTCTTAATTTAAATGCTTTACAGTACTTTCCAGTTCACTGTAGCTAGAAATTTATTTGACTCTTTAGATCATGAGTTCAAACAGATAGACATAAAAGTTTTATGAAATTTCTTTTACTGGGAGATCTGTGACCATGGATCTAGCATTGAAGAACTGTCAAATTTAGAAAAGACATACACATGATTAAGTGTATCATCTACATGTTTTCGTATGTTGACAGCGGCTGTCAGTGTAATTTGTATGTAGAGTATTTACTTCAAAATTTTTGATCAATATATAGAATATGTATGGTAGAGTCACCACTATATTGTTTTTTGTTTTATTTCAGTTTAAATCTGTCAAAACCAATATTCTAAATTTTGGATGTACAACTTAGAGGTGTTGGTATCTGGCCTGCTGGAAGTCTGTGTGGGAAATTGAACCGAACTTTGGATGATTTCCAACTGATCTTGGCCACATGAAGTTAAGATAGTTTTCTATGTCCAAATTTCAGCAAAGAGATTCTGTTATATCCAGCCTTGGGGAAGAGCAAAGAAAGCCATCATGGGTTTGTATGATGCTTTGGGTTCAACTTAAATGTAATGTTTTTTGGCCTGTTTGTGAGGCCAGACCAATATAGTATTTATAAATAAAACAGTTTTCAGATCACCTCGAATAATCCATTTATTTTTCACATTATCCTTCTTACTTTCTTCCCCTCTTTTTTTCCTGAATTGCATCAAAAACACTATTTCAAAATGAAAGGTACAAATGCAAGTTTAGCATTTCTCAAATGAAATTAATTTTTAATGATTTAAATATTTTTATATCTTGCCACACAACCTTTGGCCATATTCTTACAGGTATTCTTCAGCACAGTGCTATGCAGAAATAAATACCAGTTCTGTTCATAAATGAAGTGTGGAGAGATGTCAGCTTGGTGTTGATGTTGCTTTTGAATATGCTGGTTCTGATTCTGGAGTTAGTTTGGGATACCCTGGAGATCTGTGATCTCTAGTGCAGGTTAGAGATGTGCCCTGAGTGAACCAACATGAACCAAATACATAACTTTATGAATTATCCTGGTCTTAGATCTACACTAAGACACAAAGGAAAAGAAAAATTTGGTATCAGGATAAATCAGGGACTGACGCAAGAGAGCATGCTGCATTGTATCTTTATTAGACCATTTTTGCTTTCCTGTTTTGGAAGGTTCTTTCATTTGCAAATTTCAAAGCAAGATGACAAGGCGAGCCGGTAATGCACCTCAGCCACTGCAGCACTCAAATTCAAAGGCAAGGACACAGGAGGAGAAAGATTATCATCTTATTAGTGTAGGAGGATAAAGATTATCAGACTGCAATGATCCATTTTTTATAGGAATGCTGTCCTTTCCTGTACACTTTACTGAGGCATTTAATATATTTGTGTGAGAGATTAACATTGATGTTATTTTCTTTAACGCCTGTTTTTAGTTTATGCTATGCAGGTTGGCATTCAGGAAATTCAGCCAGAGGAGAAAAACAATAGTATTAATTAGAAATGTCAGTCATGGGTGTTACAAAATTCAAAATTGCCAAGTTTCCAGTGCAGTTTGGTGGTAATTATAAGAGACTGTGGAGACAAGCTGTTCTCTGTTCCATCTAAAGAAATGCAGAGTTTGATGGACTTGTTATCAATGTGTTACTGCAAATCTTGGTGAGTGGAATACTGTTTTTAGGGTAAGCTTTGGATTTTTTACATTTTGCTTTTGTGTTTAAGGATCTGCTGCCACAGCTAATTAATCAATAGTGGCACTTGCCTCTTTCAGTGCTGTTCATCACAGGGCCTATGTCTGCTTCTTAAGTTATCCTTACTTTGCAAATGAGAATTTCAGAATAATAAAGCAAAAACAATTAAATGGGGTTTATCTGAGTCATCAACAGAGCTGGACATTGGGGTTGGGTTCCACCTGAGTATTGCTTTTTTCTCCAGACAGTCAGAAATCAAAGTTGCGTGTTGCTGAATTTCTGAGGAATGGTTTTCAATCTGGTTTGCAGGCTGCTGTAAGACACGTACAAGAAAATCTACACAAACCATACTTGTGCTCAATATGCTTATATTTACTCTACAAGGACATCCTCTCTACTGGAAAATTTATTATCTTCCATAAATTGAAAAAGTTAAAAACCACTAGGAAGGAAAGATGGTACTCTGACATCGTTAGCAAACTTTACTGAAAGTACTCGGCTATTTGCAAGATTAGGCTTTGAGACTGAAATGTAAGAAAAGGGCATTTTATTAATAGCAAGTCCATTTAAAATTTATTGTTATTATTTTTAATGAAGAAAAGTCTTCACAAAGTTATGCAAATCATAAGCAATCTAAGGGTTTCTCTTGCAAAAGGAAAGCATCAGGCTTGATCTATATTTGCATTTGAGTAATGCATTAAAAATCAATTAAATCCATTTGAATAATTGAGGTAAATTAGTGGTAGTGAACTGGGCTGTCCTGACTGAGGATGTAATTAACTTCAAACTAGGTAATTGTAAAATAATTAGAAACAATGTATGCACTCCATCTTGTAAACATTTTGTTTAACAATCGTTGGGAGTTGAAATAACAAGGTTAGATTAGAATCAAGAATTGTATTCTGGGAACATTTCGAAAATAACGTAGAGAATGGTCCTATTATAAAAGAGTATTCTCTTTTCTCATTTTCCATGTCAGGAAAATGGAAAGAATTAAGTTTCTTGTTTTGTTTACAGAGCTTCACTACAGTCCTTCTTTAGGACTTCACTAAAGTCCTGAAGTAACTTCTCACCTTAAGGATTTAATTCTGATACTGTTGATGTGAACAGCCAAAATTCCGTTTGCATGAAACCCGCTGGCTGTGTGGCATGGATTGGGACACCTACAGCACAGGGCAGACGATAGATGGTTTAGCAGAAATATGTGTCCACCTACACAGAGAGGGGCTACCATAACCGAGTGTCTGGTGCTGATTTTGATATAGATGAAGCACTGCTCAAACTACAGTTTTTGTTGCAGACTTGTATTTCCAACATAACTGTTAAGTTTCTGAGATTCTACTGGTACCAGGCTGTTCACAAATAATCAGATAGTTTAATATCAAAAGGGACATAAATAACTTAGATTGCTTGAGGCTCTTTCTACAGTTTTATTTTAAAATTCCTTTAGTGTATATTTGTCTGTAAAGCTTCAAATGATTAAAATGATCTGCTTTAAAATATTGAACAAATGTTTTAATATAAAACTTGGAAGTCCTCGCTCAAATAACTTGGGAAGATTTTCTTACTGGCAGGCAAGGAAAAAGTAAAAATAGGAATGTGCTTAGAACTTCCAGATTTTTTTTGAGAGCTTTATAAACTCACTTAAGGGTAAGTTAAAAGTGCTGACATCTATCACTGGAATGGAATGGAGAGACTTAAACTTCGGGGAAAAATTGCTGTGACTGTCAGTTTTAATGTAAAAGCAGATGAACAGAAATTTCTGCATTTCTAATGCTTCTAATATGTGGACAAAATCCCTGAAAACAGTTCATGAGCATTTACTTTTCCTCAGATTATGGAAAAGATTGCAGTGCCACTTAGCTGAAATGTTTATTGCTGAAGTGTTTATTTTAGTCTTAATGCTTAAAAGCCAATAAAAATTTAATCTTTTTACAGCCTTAACATTTTGTGATTCAGAATGAGTGATGCTATGAGTAATGGTAATTCTGCTGATTGCACAGAATTGAGTATGAAATACTTTAATCAATGAATATATTACTGCAATATTTAAAGAGAAACTGCTAGGTTTTCAGGCCCTGGTTGGTTTTACAGTTCAGTTGCTTTATTTTTATTTATTTTTATTTATTTTTATTTTATTTTTAAATCAAGTGAAATTATTTTGAATGTGAATGGAAATACTCTGAATATTCTTTAAAGTGAAATCATTGGAGGGAGAGGAATGATTAAACACTGCATAGACAGTACCATACTTGTAAAATAAGGAACAGCTTCAGGCAGAATGTAGAAAACAATGAATGCTGGACACCTCAACAGTAAAGTAGCATTCTGTTCACTTTGTTCAGGCAAATGGACTGCACTTAGCTGTGATATGTAGCTAGAAAGTTGTACCAGTGTGGTGTCCAATGAGGACCAGTATACAGTGTTTCCAGGCAGATGCAATATAAATGCCAGAGGATGTATTAGGCAGGTTTAAACTCTGAGCTTCTCTTTGGACTTCCATCTCCTCTGGGTTTGTGTAGTTCTTTTCCATTGTCTAAGAGCTTTGAAAAATCAAAATTGCTGGACAAGTCCTGAAAATGATGAAAAATATCTTTTGATTTTGATCAGCTCAAGTTTTATAATAGTGAGATAGTTTTATGTGTCTTTGAAAGTATCATGACGTGAACCTGATGTTCCATTACTAAAAAGGACTTGTGGATGATACGGGGTGCAGACCAACAAACCCCACACAGTTTGAAGAAGCACATCTGACTGCATCAGGATCTTGTTTATTTCAGAATCATAACAATGCAGCGTTATGCTTATAAAAGATACAGCTCATTGCAAAATATGATTCTGTTCAGGGCATTATTTATTCCAGCCTCAATGCCCCTGTCCAAACCTTAGCCATTCAATTTGCAACAGAAGTAAGACTGGTCGTCACAGCATTGTTGTGGTTTAGCCCCGGTCAGCAACTAAGCACCACACAGCCGCTCGCTCACTCCCCCACCCTTGTGGGATGGGGGAGAGAATCGGAAGGGCCAAAGTAAGAAAACTCGTGGGTTGAGATAAGAACAGTTTAATAATTAGAATAAAACAGCAATAATACTAATATAATGAAAAGGAAAATAATGAGCGAGAGAGAGATGAAACAGTAGAAGGAGAGGGAAAAAAAACCAAAAAAACCAAAACTAAACAACAAGTGCCGCAACCGCTCACCACCTGCCGACCGACGCTGCCGGTCCCCAAGCCGCGATCGCTGCCTCCCCCAGCCAATTTCCCCCAGTTAATATACTGGGCATGACGTCACATGATATGGAATACCCTTTGGCCAATTTGAATCAGCTCTCCTGGTTGTATCCCCTCCCCTCCCGGCTTCTTGTGCACCTGGCAGAGCATGGGAAGCTAGAAAGTCCTTGACTAGTGTAAACACTCCCCAGCAACAACTAAAACACCAGGGTGTTATCAACATTATTTACATACCAAGTCTAAAACACAGCACTATGCTAGCTACAGTGAAGAAAATCAACTATCCCAGCTAAAACCATGACAGTATCCACCCCTTATTCCATACCATTTACGTCATGCTCAGGTCTCATACTATCCAATATGACCTCAATAACCACCACCCGCCTCCCCATCCTTTGATGACATATGCAGATATCATTTATCATTCATGTAGTCTATGGACCATCCCTGTAGAACATCTGTAGAGGGTCCACACATGTCCATTGAGTTCATTTAGTCCATAACTTTGGGCTCCATCTATCGTAACAGTCTTTCAAGGCTGGAGAGATGGTCTGTGTGGTCTTGGATTGTTGCATGCTGAAGCCAGTCTTTGTTCCACCACCGCTACACATTGCTTGGTTCAATCAAAGTTCATTCTTCATTAATTTTGGAAATTCTTACTATGATACCATTGATACAGCATATAGCAACCATAGGAGTGATGACATACAATATCATATAGCAATTAACAGCATACCGTTCAGTTCATTGGCTATTTTCACCCAAAATCAAATCCCCTTGAGGCACACGTCGAACTCCCCCATCCTCCCGCATCACCCACCAAGTGCACCCAGGTCCTCGAGCAAAAGCAATCCCACGAACGGGTTTGCCTTTGCCCGAGACAGGAATAACCCAGACGGTTTTACCCAGCATAATTTTATGTGCACTACAGGGCCTTTATCCCCTTCCACAGAATGTAAGAGTCCTCATTGGTCAGGGCCAGCTCGATTGGCAGATCCCCTAGTGTTGACTAACCAGGTGGCTTTTGCTAAATGTGTATCCCAGTGTTTAAATGTCCCACCCCCCATTGCTCTCAGTGTAGTCTTTAACAGTCCATTGTATCGTTCAATTTTCCCAGAGGCTGGTGCATGATAGGGGCTGTGATACACCCACTCAATGCCATGCTCTTTGGCCCAGGTGTCTATGAGGTTATTTCGGAAATGAGTCCCGTTGTCTGACTCAATTCTTTCTGGGGTGCCATGTCGCCATAAAACTTGTTTTTCAAGGCCCAGGATAGTGTTTTGAGCAGTGGCATGGGGCACGGGATATGTTTCCAGCCATCCGGTGGTTGCTTCCACCATTGTAAGCACATGGCGTTTGCCTTGGCGGGTTTGTGGCAGTGTGATATAATCAATCTGCCAGGCCTCCCCATATTTATACTTCAACCATCGTCCTCCATACCACAGAGGTTTTATCCGCTTGGCTTGCTTGATTGCAGCTCATGTTTCACATTCATGGATGACCTGTGCAATAGTGTCCATGGTCAAGTCCACCCCTTGGTCGCGAGCGCATCTGTATGTTGCATCTCTTCCTTGATGGCCTGAGGTTTCATGGGCCCACCGAGCTATAAATAGTTCACCTTTATGTTGCCAGTCTAGATCTACTTGAGCCACTTCAATCTTAGCAGCCTGATCCACCTGTTGGTTGTTTTGATGTTCTTCAGTGGCCCGACTCTTGGGGACATGAGCATCCACATGACGTACCTTCACAACCAGGTTCTCCACCCGGGCAGCAATATCTTGCCACAGTGCAGCAGCCCAGATGGGTTTGCCTCTGCACTGCCAGTTGTTCTGCTTCCATTGCTGTAACCACCCCCACAGGGCATTTGCCACCATCCATGAGTCAGTATAAAGAGAGAGCACTGGCCATTTTTCTCGTTCAGCAATGTCTAAAGCCAGCTGGATGGCCTTTACTTCTGCAAACTGACTTGATTCACCTTCTCCTTCAGCAGTTTCTGCGACTTGCCGTATAGGACTCCATACAGCAGCCTTCCATCTCCGATGCTTTCCCACCAGACGACAGGACCCATCAGTGAACAGGGCATATTGCTTCTCATTTTCTGGCAGTTTGTTATACAGTGGGGCCTCTTCAGCACGTGTCACCTCCTCCTCTGGTGACATTCCAAAATCTTTGCCTTCTGGCCAGTCCATGGTTACTTCCAAGATTCCTGGGCGACTGGGGTTTCCTATTCGAGCCCGTTGGGTGATCAGTGCGACCCACTTACTACACGTAGCATCAGTTGCGTGATGTGTAGAGGGGACCCTCCCTTTGAACATCCAGCCCAGCACCGGCAGTCGAGGTGCCAGGAGGAGCTGTGCTTCAGTACCGATCACTTCTGAAGCAGCTCGAACCCCTTCATATGCTGCCAATATCTCTTTTTCAGTTGGAGTGTAGCATGCTTCGGACCGTCTGTATCCCCGACTCCAGAACCCTAGGGGCCGACCTCGGGTCTCCCCTGCTGCTTTCTGCCAGAGGCTCCAGGTAGGGCCATTCTCCCCGGCTGCAGTGTAGAGCACGTTTTTTACGTCTTGTCCTGCTCGGACTGGCCCAAGGGCTACTGCATGAACTATCTCCTGCTTTATCTGTTCAAAGGCCTGTCGTTGCTCAGGGCCCCATTTGAAATCATTCTTCTTCCGGGTCACTTGATAGAGAGGGCTTACAATCAGACTGTAATTTGGAATATGCATTCTCCAAAAACCCACAACGCCTAAAAAAGCTTGTGTTTCCTTTTTGCTAGTTGGTGGAGACATGGCGGTTATTTTGTTGATCACATCCATTGGGATCTGCCAACGTCCATCTTGCCATTTTATTCCCAAAAACTGAATCTCCTGTGCAGGTCCCTTCACTTTACTTTGTTTTATGGCAAAACCAGCCTTCAGAAGGATTTGGACTATTTTCTTCCCTTTCTCAAAAACATCTTCTGCTGTGTTGCCCCACACGATGATGTCATCAATGTACTGAAGGTGTTCCGGAGCTCCACCCTGTTCCAGTGCAGTATGGATCAGTCCATGGCAAATGGTAGGGCTGTGTTTCCACCCCGGGGGCAGTCGATTCCAGGTGTACTGGACACCCCTCCAAGTGAAAGCAAACTGTGGCCTGCACTCTGCTGCCAGAGGGATTGAGAAGAATGCATTAGCGATATCAGTTGTGGCATACCACTTGGCTGCATTTGACTCCAGTTTGTATTGAAGTTCTAGCATGTCCGGCACAGCAGCACTCAGTGGCGGAGTGACTTCATTCAGGCCACGATAGTCTACTGTTAGTCTCCACTCTCCATTAGACTTCCGCACTGGCCATATGGGACTGTTAAAGGGTGAACGGGTCTTACTGATCACTCCTTGGCTCTCCAGTCGCCGAAGGAGCTCATGGATGGGAATCAGGGAGTCTCGGTTGGTGCGGTATTGCCGCCGGTGCACTGTTGTGGTGGCAATTGGCACCTGTTGTTCTTTGACCTTCAGCAACCCCACAACAGAAGGGTCCTTCGAAAGACCGGGAAAAGTAGACAGCTGTTTAATTTCCTCCGTCTCCAAGGCAGCTATACCAAAAGCCCACCTGTACCCTTTTGGGTCCTTGAAATACCCTCTCCTGAGGTAGTCTATGCCAAGGATGCACGGAGCCTCTGGGCCAGTCACAATGGGTTGCTTTTGCCACTCATTCCCAGTTAGGCTCACTTCAGCCTCCAATACAGTTAGCTCTTGGGATTCCCCTTTCACTCCAGCAATACAAATGGGTTCTGCCCCTACATAGTTTGATGGCATTAGGGTGCACTGTGCACCGGTGTCCACTAGAGCCTTATACTCCTGTGGGTCAGATGTGCCAGGCCATCGGATCCACACAGTCCAGTAAACCCGGTTGTCCCTTTCCTCCACCTGTCTGGAGGCAGGGCCCCTCTAATTCCAATTGCGGGTTTCCCACTCCAGATCTTGTGAACGGGAATCAGAAGTCTCTCTATTAAGATCACAGATAGAATCAGCGCTTCTACTCCTCTGTCTGGGGAACTGCCCACTGGAAACTGGAGCAGCAACTCTCCTGGAGGTCGCCCCTTGAGTGGTTGTTTTTCCTTGCAACTCACGTACCCGTGCCTCCAGGGTCGAGGTAGGTTTTCCATCCCACTTCCTCATGTCCTCTCCATGGTCACGCAGGTAAAACCATAGGGTGCCCCGTGGTGTGTATCTTCTCTCTTGAGCAGAAGGACGCTTACTCCTAATGGCCAAGATACTGGTCCGTACAGGTAGGGAGTAGGACATATCTTCTTTGAATTGCTGGAACTCCTGGGACAATTTCTTCACAGCTGAGACGAGGGAGGAAGAGACATGTGCTTCATAATCCCGGAGTTTATCAATCACATCCTTTACCGTTGGTGCCTCTTCATCTTTCCAGGACATTACTGCCAGGGAGTTTACATGGGATGATGGTGCGCTCCGTACAAACTTCCGCCACATGGGTCGTGTGAACTGCGCTTCATCTGGATCTTTGGATGACTGTTGACTACCCAGGTCACCATAAATCACCTCAAGCACAGCTAATTCCCTCAGGTACTGGATATCTTTCTCCATGGTGGTCCATTTTCCAGGGCGATATAGAACATCTTCCTTGAAGGGATACCTTTCTTTCACAGCAGACAGGAGTCGCCTCCAGAGGCTGAGGCCTTGTGTCCCTTTTCCAATTGCCTTGTCAATGCCCCCGTCCCTAGAAAGGGATCCCAGTTGTTTGGCTTCCTTCCCTTCTAATTCCAGGCTACTGGCCCCATTATCCCAGCATCGGAGCAGCCAGGTGACAACATGCTCACCTACATGACGGCCGAAATCTTTTCATATATCTCGTAGCTCACTTAAGGATAGGGATCGGGTAGTTTCCGTCTCTTGTACAAGTTCTTCCTCTTCCTTCTCGTCTCTTAGCAACAGCACTGCTTCTCCATCATCCTTTTCTAAACGAGTTGACTTTCTCTTTGAAGATTTCTTATTTTGTATAGGGCCAACTAATACTGGCACGGGTTGATTCTCTGATTCAGCTTCAGTGTCCATCATGGGTGTTTGAGTGGTCACAGTGCCTGTCGTCGGGCTTGGAGCTGCCGTAGTGCCTGTTGTGGGGGTTTGAGTGGCCACAGTGCTTGTCGCTGGGCTTGGAGCTGCTGCAGTGCCTGTTGTGGGGGTTTGAGGGGCCACAGTGCTTGTTGCTGGGCTTGGAGTAGCCGCAGGGCCTGTCGTTTTCCCTTGGGGGTACTGAATACTGTTGAACAGGGCTCGGTAGGCATGGGCCGGGCCCCAACACATTGCAGTGATTTGTATCTCTCTGGAATTGCTAGGGTGACAGCATACTTCCTCCAAATATTCTACTAATTTTTCAGGATTCTGCTCTTGTTCAGGGGTGAAGTCCCAAAACACTGGGGGTGCCCACCGTCTCAGGCATTTGCCCATACTATCCCACATACCCTGCCACCCATAATTATCGAGCCTTGGGGCAGATCTCTGGATGATATTCTTGAATTGCTTGTTAACCTTAAACAAAACTGAAACAATCTGCCATAGGAATATCAACAGATGTATCTTAACTACCCAAGGATGTTCAAGATACTGAAAAGTTGTTGTAATGAAGGAGGAGACATTACAGAAGATGGTAGCTAAGGTGCCATTCTGTATTTCCTCCATAAAGAACCTCTCAGAAGAGGAGGTATAATTGCTAATTGTCTCCATGAGGTGGTACCTGAAGTACAGTAACGGCTTCCATGCAAGACCCAAATAACTGATAAAACTCAAGGCCAGTGTTTTAATAACAAATCTCCTAGGCAAAACATCTCTAACCACTGCAGAGCACAGCAAACTACAAAACCCAACGCCAATCTTTAACATGTACTTCAAAATCAGCATGGTGTAGGTCTGACTACTAATATCGAGAACAGATGAATCAATGCTGTGACCAGCAACTGTTATTATCTCAAACCCTTCATGCCCCACGTTGGGTGCCAAAAAGGACTGTTGTGGTTTAGCCCCGGTCAGCAACTAAGCACCACACAGCCGCTCGCTCACTCCCCCACCCTTGTGGGATGGGGGAGAGAATCGGAAGGGCCAAAGTAAGAAAACTCATGGGTTGAGATAAGAACAGTTTAATAATTAGAATAAAACAGCAATAATACTAATATAATGAAAAGGAAAATAATGAGCGAGAGAGAGATGAAACACTGGAAGAAGAGGGAAAAAAAACCAAAAAAACCAAAACTAAACAACAAGTGCCGCAACCGCTCACCACCTGCCGACCGACGCTGCCAGTCCCCGAGCCACGATCGCTGCCTCCCCCAGCCAATTTCCCCCAGTTAATATACTGGGCATGACGTCACATGATATGGAATACCCTTTGGCCAATTTGAATCAGCTCTCCTGGTTGTATCCCCTCCCCTCCCGGCTTCTTGTGCACCTGGCAGAGCATGGGAAGCTAGAAAGTCCTTGACTAGTGTAAACACTCCCCAGCAACAACTAAAACACCAGGGTGTTATCAACATTATTTACATACCAAGTCTAAAACACAGCACTATGCTAGCTACAGTGAAGAAAATCAACTATCCCAGCTAAAACCATGACAAGCATTTGAACTAGAAATAAATGCTGTGTTGGGATGTACAGGCAGATAGAAAGAGAAATATGGGTAGAAAATATTAAATTAGAACAAGAGGAATGGTGACAGCCAGCTCTCCTAGTATTCATGGTGGACTAGTGATACAGTAGAGGATCAAATCTAGGTACTTTAAACTGAAGACAATTGGCAATGCTCAAAACACAGCTGTCTTAATCCTTGTCAAACCTATCCTTTAAGCCAAATAATAAGAAAAACAGAAACTGTTGAGGGCAGAATAGATGTAGAAACATAAACATGAAAATTGAACTTGAATACTAAGCAATTTTTGTTTGTTTTGCAGTTTCACAAAACAGCAAATGCAATGGTTTTGGAAGTATCACAGAGATTTCCAAGCCTGTACAACAGTTCCATCTGCCCCTAGATTTATGATTAATTACATCTGCTGTGAGAATTGAATACAGATGCTTTTTCTTTCCCACTGTTTTTTAGTAAACTCAGCCAATAAAAATGCATGTATGTTCTTATGACAATAAAATTCCCTTTGGTAATAGTGAAATAAGTGGATTTTACAGTAGGCTGTATAATCCTCTACTTGTGGAAATACGATGTAAGGAAGTAATCACATAGCAGTGATGTTATGAAGATGAGCTCTTGGCATTTGCTGAACAGTATGGCTAAAACATCTTTTTTCAGGGTAATCTCTGCAGCAGTGTGAACAAAGTAATCAGATTGAGATGAAAAAGTTTAAGTGGATCATCAATGTGACAGGAGAGGTTTTGAGAACGCTTCAAAAGATGAAAGAGAAGGGTATATCTTCTACTTCAGTTTTTAATCTTAGTTGATTCTCTTGTGCTTGTCTGAAAAATAACCCATTATTTTTCTCAAGAAGAATTCCCAAGTAAAACCAAAGATGTGTGCTAATACACAATCATCGAATGAGGTAGCCGAATTTTTTGGCTGATATAAACTGGAAATGAATTTGGTTACAAAAATTTGTGATAAAAGTACTGTTTTAATCAGAAAGTACAGATTTCAGTGGTGAAAAAACAGTATCTTTGCCAGAAGCAAAACATCGTAATGATTCTTAGTGATAACTTTACTACATACTTTGAAGAAATACAGTTTTACAGCAGTACAGCAGTGACAAAAGCTATATATATAACCATTATAAAAATACAAATTGAAAATTAAGACTAGAAAGTATAATGTATTTTAGAAATGCACAAAACCATGAAATAGGCTTTTCCTCTTAATAGGATCAAAAGATAAAGAATACATGTTTGAAAATAATTGCCTTGGTAAATTGCTTCAGTTTAGATCATGACAGAAAGAGGGCCTAAAAAATGCATAGTAAAGTTACTACTTCTGATACATTTTTACCCCTGCTTTAACTTTTCAATGGTAGAGATGAATGTATCTTCAATCTTTCCTTAAGATTACCTAAAATTATACTCTATACACTTTGGTTTCTTTGGGTGAGTTAAACCGAAAGCCTTTGGAAATCAGTGACTGCCTTCAGCAGGCTCTGGGTCAGATCTTGAGGTCACCCTGCCAACTGTTTGACTGATATGACTTTTCCATGACTGAGCTTGCAGTGGAATGTTGCCATAAATTTGATGGCATTTGAATAGAGAGATAAATTTAAATAGGCAGTGCTTCAAGATGAGTTGACTCATTATCTGAACTGGTGAGAGCATGGGCAGTTTCATCCATGCTTTTTTGAATTACTGAAATGCATTTGGTGCTATTGATTTGCAGAGGTAGAGGCATGGAAAAGTTCTGGGTTTTGTCATTTTCATCTACATTGTACTTTCCTGCTTTGGCAGTCAAATCATGTTTCAGAGTTTGGTTTTCAATCATCATGCAAAAAATTTACCTAAAAGTTTTATAACTTATCTAAGAGCAACTTTTTTGTTAAATTCTCTTTAAAGTCATGGTACTTGGTTACCATATGTTAACCTATGTTAAAAAACAAAATAAAAAAGCCTTCTTTCTGTCAGCTGCTTCCCAACTTGCTATTCTATCCCGATGGTAAACCATTTATTTCCCCTACTGCTGGTAAACTGATAGAATCACATGTTTTCAGCTCATCTACAAATGTTACTTTATTCACCAGCTGAATACAAGAATCCAGGAATGTTTCCCCCATTCCTTCCCAAACCATTTGCAAGTCTTCAACTTCATCTCTGCAGTTTGTCTCCTGGTACAAAAACTTTGGAGAACAATAATGTTCTATGACATGAATAAGCCTCGAAGATTAAGGATTAGTCTTTGAGAATAATTGTTGTATTTTAGGTGCTAATTCCAAGCTGTAATACAGTGAGGCAGGGAATAAATTCAGTGATCTGCGACTTCCCTCTGAGAATGCTATGCCTCCAGCTTTCTCACAGTGAAAGGTATGATTTTACTTGAGTGCTATTTATATATGCTTAACTTTCTTAGTCTTGCCTGAGAACAGAGTTGCTTTCAAGGCAGTGAGAGGTAGGATGATGGTCCTGTTTCATCCACCTATAAGCATGTGATTCATTTCAGTGAAATGTCCAGTGCTGTGTTTGTAGAATTAGTTACAGTTTCAGTAGTTTGTATGGCAAAGGAAAACCAAATGATTAGGGTATCTTTCTAATTCTTTTGTTTATTTTCTTGCTACAAATTCAGTTCATGTCCTCATTTCTGCATTTAATATTTAATGTTCAGGTGAACACTACAAAGTAATTATAGTCTCTTGGCCATCATGGACTATAGAATTGTAATTTTTTTTTTGTCTTCTACAGAATCTCCTTATAGTCAGGTATTCGATTGTAAAATCCCAGTAAGTTCTGGCATTTGGTACTGTTCTATAGTTTGGATGTGTTGCAAAACCAACTTTTTTTAATAAGTTTCTTTTTCTCTTATCATACCACAAGGCATTTGAATCTAATTATTTTACCTTGATTTCTTATTGTATTTCTAAATGAGTATTTACAGGTATTTGTCATCATATACAGTAATTAATCAATCTGCAAGAAAAGTAAGTTGCAATTTAGAAAAACTGTATGCGTATCTTGTGTTACAGAGATGGTTACTATCATGGCAAATCCATTTTAGGAAACGTGACCATGCTGAAATCTATGTAGGGAAGAGCAAAAAGAAGTAGTCAAGGCCTACAAAACTACAAGTAGAAGAAATGAACTTAAAGTAAGCCTACTGAGTTTGTGTATGCCTGAGATGAATTGATGATGGTCTTCTAATACCACTGGAAGGAGATCACTTCCAATCCAGAAGAAAAAGGGGAACAAGATCCTCAAGTAAAAGTAAAACTTAAATTCAGACAGCATAAAAGATGTAGGTATTATAAAAGTAAGAATAGTTTAGCCTTTGAACAACTTAATTAAGGATATTATATGCTTTCTGTTATTTGACATTTAAATACAGATGCCTTCTGCGTAGTACATGGCAAAACTCTGAGGTTCTTTGTCATGCATAAGGCTGAGTTAGTAGGCTTACGAAGCATACCGCTCTGACTTAAATTTTATGAATCGAAACTTGACCCATATGCAAAAAAACTTTCATGTTACAAGGGAGTAAAAATTAAATTATGCAAATTTTTATTTTGTAAATGTGAGTTATAACTGATATCCCCCACTCATCAGTTCATAGGTGTGATTGGTGATTCTTTCTGTACATTACTGCTCACTACATTTAGTGGGGTATTCCTGTCTAACTTGTAGCTAGTATAGATCCTTCTTTGGCTATTTACATTAGCTCAACTCTCAACCAGCATCACCTACAGTAATATCCAGTATTCTTTATGGAGTAAATGGGACAGAATCAGTAAGAACTTCTTTTACATTAAGCCTTTCTAGTATGGTATAAAAATTCATAAAGCCTATAAGAGTAGCTTTTAAGGACACTAATTGGAATTAGTATTGATGTAATGCAATAAGCCCTGTTTGTGTTAGCTTTTTAAAGCAGACTTTTCTGAAAGTAGGAGTTTATAGCAAGCTTATAGCTTGTTTTGTTCAGTTTGTTTCCCAGGAATATAAATGTACATCTTCAGACAAGTGCAGTGTTGTACTATCATCTCACTCTAAGGCATCCTTCAACGCTTTCTTCATCCTGTCTTGTGATTTCTCTATCTACAGAGCACTGTAGTCACATTTGGTACTCTCCAGGTTGCCCCTGCCCCTCAAAATTTTACTATTTGTCTTCGTTACTTCTCTGATGATGTTAAACTCCATAATCTCAGCACTACTTTAGGTAAGGCTGCCCTCAACCTTCACGGCTGTTACTAGTTTTTATTTTTGTTTGTAGCAAGTCCAACAGAGCATATCTTCTAACTGTCTTATTGTCTGTCACCTATGCTAAGACATTGTTTTTGACTCATACCAGAAGTCTCCTGGATTGCTTGGTCTAGCCCTATTGCACCTTCAGGAGGCATTAAGGTGGCTACAGTCCCATATGAGGGCCTGTGATGGTGAGGCGTTGTACAGCTGTGTGAAGGCAGGTTCTGCTTGTTAGAAAGACTTGGTAATAACATGACAGTATTATCCCTATAGAAGAGAAACATTTTTTCTTAATCCATTCTATTCTTCCTGGATTGGTGGTAGTTCACCTGCTTCACTACAAGCAGATGGGCATTGTGTGTGGTCCACAAGTTTCCTGCTCAGAATTCAGTGTACATCTTTGGATTTCTGTGACTGGTGCATTTTCCTTAATGAAGAAAAAAAAAAGGACCTACTAGCAGATGAAAGCTAATGATGACCCGGCCACCTCTTTCAAAATGTTTCTTCCTCTTGCTGCCCCTAAACTAATGGTGCTGCTGGAACTCAGCTCCCTGTTCACGGAGGTACAGGTGTATCCTCTCCCTTGGAGAGGACAAGCACTGAACAGTCCCCATGTGCCTCTCTCCCAGGAGTGTTTTACTCTAGGTTTGAGAGAGATCTGTGAAGGAACTTCATGCTGTCACACTCCTCCTGTAGTTCCTCTTTGATAAAGAAGACCCCACTGACGCTGACATGAACATAGCGCTTCAGAGAAGGTTTTCTAGAAATACTGTGACAAAAGACTGACTTAGCTACTTGACTGTGGAGTAAAAATTAGAAGTAAGTATGTTCTTGTAGATGCTGTATCAAAATTCTGTGGTGTACACCAAACTTTGCAGCCTTGATGTGTGACATACTGTTCTACCGGTCACGTTAGAAGGGCTTAAAAATATCAGTTCGTCTGCCTGTGTTTTATATGAATGCAATACTAATACTTAAAAATATAAAGAAATACACTAACAATATGAATGTGATAGTTATCCTTCAGGATAAAATTTTCGAGCATCAGTGGCGGTACAGCAGTCTGACAGGGAAGCCGCCGCCAGCCCTGAGGGGTGCCGGGCACATGAGGTAACTGCCCGCTGCGCGAGGGGTCTCCTCACCCCCAGGCCATGCGTGTGAGCGGTGCGTGGCAGGTCAGGCCAGAGTTCGGCAGGTGAAGTAAAAGGTGAGGAAGCCGGTGGGAGCAGCCATCGCTACCATGAGGAGTGTGGGGGGCTCACGGGATGCCCAGGGCTGGCTGGGGGGGGTCTTGGGGTCCTGGAGGGCCCGGTCTGCGGAGGGACCAGGCGGCAGGCCACAGGCTCATGAGAGCGGGGCGGTGCAAACCGAAGGAAGCCGCATATGACAGGCCTACCCTGACCTTGAAGTGTCAGTTGGATGGGGCCTTGAGCAACCTGATCTAGTGGAAGATGTTCCTTCCCAGACTAGATGATCTTTGAAGTTTCCTTCCAGCACAAAACATTCTGTGATCATTGTTCTCATATTTCTTAAGTATTTGATGTTTTTTTGAAAAAATATGTACATTCCAGACCTTAGAATATACGTGATATTCCACTTGAAGTGATACAGTAGTCTCATATAAAATGAGGTGGTTTAAGCACTAGTTTGCAAAAGTAAAAGTAAAAAACAAATGCTACCATAAAATGAAACTTCATGAATATAAGGTCTGTGACATGATCTCTCACATTTGTGAAACTCCACTCGTATCAGTGGATGAATAATCAGGGTTTATAAACTGGTGTGGAACAGATAATGAGATCTTTCTGCACCTTGAGACACAGCATGGTAATGTATGAGAATTATTGCTCTTCCTTTCTGCAAAAGGTCGTGTGCAGTGGGAAGTGTCTGAAAGATGGAGAGGTGACTAGTAATGAAATCAAAACCTGAAAAAGCATAGGGATTAAAAAAAAAAAAAAAGTCCTGCTGTTTAATAAGAGGTTAGAAAATGTGATGGAATTGAAACTTCTCTACCCAGAAGGATTTTGTCTGCCTTCCCCTGAGGTCATTAATTAGCTTCATTCATTGTCCCTTGAACATCCTTGTTGCTAGTCATGCCTTCAGGAGTAGGTAAAGCATGCACAGTGGTTGCAAAAGAAGGGGAGCATAATAAAGTACACACTTATGTGAAAAAAAGTCTCTGTATTTCCCTGGGTGAGCATACATGTATATATCTGAATGCAGCTGTTGAGATGATTCTTGCCATGTAACCAAAAAGGCATGCTCAACATTTATCACAGTTTGTAAGACTGTTGGCATTCCTGACACCTGTTTCCTTGCTTCCTATTTCTCTACACAAGACAAAGGAAATAAAAGACAAGTCAGGAATGTTAACTAACCATTACTGTTTCTTCTGGAGGTGGATGCTCTGCAACAATTTTTCCCTGAGAGCAACCTTCCTAACCCTGACCCTATCTCATTACATCTTTCACTTTCATCCCACTGATCCCTCTTTAATGCTATATCCTATAAAGATAGTATTTACCATGGGTAGGAGAATGTAATCCAGTCCTCTGCAACTGTGATTAATGTAGAACAGATTGTAAGTATATTGTTTTCATTAGAAAGCAAATACTGAATGTTTCCATTTAACTCACTGACTACTGCTGTTGTTCATCAGATGATATAAAATGCTTGCGTTCTGAAAATAGTGTCTGTTACAGTGACTTATATAAAATGTATTCCATAGTGGAAAGCAAAATTTAGCCTGCCACATGGAGAACCAAAATAAGGAAATGAGTTCTCATATTGCTTGAAACTGTGTGATCCAAATGAAATACACCACTTTGCAACTTTGTTCATATATGGTCACATTGAGTCATAGCCTGAGTCACACGTTTATTAACAGAATTATGGTGCTGGGAATTTCTAAGGTAAACCACCATGCTGTATACAGTCATTCTGGCTCAAAATTAGGTGATGTGTTAAATAGAATTATTTGAGATTTTTTTCTGTTGGACTTTTAGCTATAGATAGATCCTGCTTTATCATAATTTTCATTTAGCAGAAAAAAATATATGTCCTGATTACAAAGTGTTAGGGTGGAGCTAAACATAAACTAAATTAAATTTAGAGACTGAACAGTTGAATCTGAAAGATAATAGCTCTTGTAGATGCTAACCATGTTTTCATGTGAGAATTACTCTTATTGTAGTTTTCAAGGTGGTATTAAATGGGCACGAAGTTCACAAGGCTAGTGTCACTTCGCATTACTCCATTCAGTTAAACATGGTTGTGATATAATTATTCCATCACTATTTTTACTTCAAAAGACTTTTTATAGAATAATCCATCAGTTGCCATCATGCAGGATAATGAGGACTTGCTCTGAAATGATTCCCTAATTGTAAACTCAACGCCTATGAAAAGCAGTTTTTGCTACTCTTTGGCAAATTGCTGTGTACTATAGTTTGCTGTTGGCATGTCTTGCTCTGTTAAATGTACCAAGTGTTTGATATCTAATTATGCACTTACAGGTTTTCAGAGAATCAGAATGCAAATAGTTGTTGCAGAGTGAACTCTTCTAGCTCTCCAGATTTTTTTTTTTAAAAAAAAACTCAGGCACTACAACAAACCACACTGAGAGCTATTAATGTAAATTAATTATTCCTCCTGCTGGCTTCTTTACAACTTACTCAGATGAGGGATTATTAAATGCATCATGCCTTGCAAATTTGCATGCATTAAAAGCCTTATCATTGCCCGTGCACTGTTGGCCTCCGCCAGGGGTCCAAGAATTAAAAAAATATTGCTCAACCATTTTAACTGGCAAGTACTGATCACTGCCCATATGGCTCTAAAATATAGCAGAGTAGGTCGTTCTGATTATAGACCCTTCTGATAACGTGACATCCCTAATACTGTCCAGGGCATGTGAATCATACTCCCCTTTTATGTTGATACCTTAAAACCACCATGAAGAAGGGAATTGTGGGATGTGGCAAAATATGTATTTTTCTAATTTTTTTAGATTTCTGGTTCAAACAAGTAAAGAAAGCAGATAACCATGGTAACCCAGAAAAATGTTGGAATATATGTCTGCGGGCATGTATCTGTGGAGAGTTGCAGAAATGTGTAGAGGGAGGTTTATTTGTTTACTAATTTATTTTTATTTGGCATTTTGACCCTAAACAAAGATAAAAATTTCTGGATAACTGTAAGCTATAAAAAGTCCAAACACATTTTGTGTGTTTCAAATAATTTTGTTTTAGTGCAATCGTAAGTTATTTAAATTATGAATATTTCAACTTTTGTAATGATTTTAGAGAACTCTGAAATAAGGTCATTTCAAAAACCAAAGCAAACCATTAATAGATAAAATGCTGACATGACAGTCTGTTTAAATTTTTGCAAAAAAAGTTTCAAGATTGACATGTACTTATATAGTGCTTTGAAATAAAACAGCTATGAAATGTTATTTTTGAGGAAATGTCAACTATTAGATATATTAAGCACAATGAAACAGACTTCAAGTAGAGTTTTGGTTTCAAGAGAGCTTTGATTTCACTGAAAATGTTATATGTATCAGAACAAACTGGTAACAATTAAAGAATAAGGGCCCTGAAGGATTAGTGGCCAGGTCCTGTAGTTGCTATATAGGTTTTTGACTGTTCCAGACAGTTGTGTCCACATAAAGTCATCCACTCACACATTTGCAAAATGGAGGGAGAAGGATTAAGGGAACTTTGGCCAAATATTTTATGAACTCTATCTTTGCAGCTTTTCTGCCCTCCACTTAGATTTTTGTACTATGGGCCTCCTTAATTCAGCTGAAAAGGTGACCACACAAAACTATTAATTCTGATGTTGATTCAGAATATCACATCCATGGGAGTTTTGAGACAGATGCTGAATTACTGCATGACTGCAACATGTGTCATTATTACCGAAGTCCTATGTGTATGAGAAAGGGATTCTTGAAGGTGCCTAGATGTTTCTAAAAGGTTATCACCTCCAGGGATCGTCATAATTGTCTCATTGTTGATACTGATAGTCTCTTGCTGATTTCCTGTCTTACAGAACTCAAAGGAAAACAAAAATGTTAAAAATATATTTCATACTTCAGTGAAGATTAGTTAACCTACCTTTTTTTTCATATTTCCAGTAATGTTAGAGCAAACACACGGACAGCTTTCTAGTCTAGGTTTTAAAGTCCTTTTTGTAGGTGAAAAGTTTATATATATATAAACATATATAAAAACATATATATATTTGTGTATATATATACGTATATATGAAAACATATGTATGTTTTATGACTTCTTAAAAAAATTCTTTCTTATGAGTGCATTCTGAAAAATATTTTCTTGGAGATATTTTTACATTTCAGCTTTTTAGGATTGTTCTAAGTTTACCATTGTGTTCCCCAACATTTTTTAAAGTGTTAAAAGCAAGGAGTTAGACATTTTGCTGTTATGTAATACTTATTACAATAAATGGGCATCTGCTTGGCTCTTAAAGATGGGCAGGGGGATTGTTCAGCAGACTTCTGTCGACTATTGTATTTCCCCAGTTTTGTAAGAATCGTCAGTTAAACTACATGTTAACCAAATTTTTTAAAAAGAAGGTCCTGAATGGACCATATAACAGACAGCACTGCTTCTTTTGGGGAGTTGTTCTCCACTGTAATTGATTCAATGACCAAGATTTGTGTATGCTAAAAGTTATATTTCTTTTTGTTATGCTGTACTTTCCAATTTACTTAGTCTTGTACCACTAACTTCTTTATACTTGTATAAATTCTTAGAATGCCTAAATTTCCATTTTCCTTTAGCCTATTTCCTATTAGCCACATCCTTCCAATATCGCCCTGGGAAGATGGGATGCAAAAGATTATTGGTTCTGATTAAGATGAGCCTATTAGTCACCTGGGAGTTTTGGAGAGTGGGAGTGTGTGGGCACAAAGGGAGGAATGCACCCTTTGTAGAAGCAACACTACTATGAAAAATACAAACCTTCTAAGTCTGTAGGAGCAGCACTGTTTTTCAGCTACGATGTTCTCTAAGATCTGGTTATGGTTGTTACAGATTGGGATTCTGTCATTTACACAGGCTAACAGATCAGGCTAGATAAAGGAGGTCTGGGTTATATCTTTTCAAGGAACTTGAGTGCCCTACTGGTAGCAGAAGCAGTACGCATGACAATTAGATTGATTTTTGTTTTCTCTGTTTGAATTGAATTATTTATTCATGTATTCCCCACTCTTCAGATGGCTTTCTTTGTCACAGATACAGAAGTTTCTTAGCAGTTCTGTTTCCCACCACTTGTCTCACGTCTCATCTTTTCTCTGGATTCACCCTTGCATTTCTGCTCATCTTCTAGCTTACTCTTTTCCTTCAGTGCTCTACCTCTGTCTTTTACCACTAATCCAAGGACTCTTGAGAGAGGGAGAGGGAGAAAGTGCAGAAGAAAAAAAGTAACCCTTCTTCTCGAACTTCCATCTATCCTATTCTGCATCGCTCTACTGATTACTCTTGTCCAGTGATCAAGTGCTCTGCATATCTTCTCTTTCAAGACTGATAGGCAGGCATGGCTTTGTCTTCCCTACCATCTCTCAGCCAGTGAGTCAGTACTGAAATTCTGACAGTCCACACCTGCAAAGCCATCTGATTATTTTTCAGGATTCATCTGCTTTGCTGAGAGAATAGAAATGTTGACAATAAAGAAACTGCAAATACTGTTGTTACTGATTGCTTGTTTCTTTCTTCTGGCCTTTATATCTTTTGTCTTTTCCTTTAGAATGTTAGTAAATAGTGATCAGGGTCCACTGTGGGTTTTGCATTTGCATCATAGGTAGGACAAAAGCATTTTAGGCTAAAACTGGAGATGTGGTGTGTTATGGTAATGCAAATAAATATTAAGACTATATTCAAAGGTCCTCAAAATTAATTTGGTTACTTCAGACTTCAGTCTAAAGATGTTTTAGTCTATCATTAATTAAATTGAACCTTAATGTGAAATTCAGTGGTTTTATTTCTGTTAGTTGTTGAATTGACAGAGTAAGAATAAAAATTGAGAGCAAAAATTTAAACTGATGCTAGATTCTGGGAAAGATACCATTTTTTTCAAAAAGCATAACTAACAACCATGTGTCTGAAGAATTCTGGTCATCTGGGTTTTTAAATGTTTGAATCTTAGAAGATGGCAACAGTTCTCATCAGGGTAGCTGAACTGTGTACAGGCATACATGTGTTCGCTGAATTCAGCTATTTCTTCTTGCATGCTAATTATTTTGAGGCAGGTGTCTTGGATTACTCAATGAAATGTTAGCATGTATTTCACAATATGATGTTTAAGCATGTTGCTTGGTCCATGATCATTCTACCTGCTTGCTTACCAGTTGGACATTATTTGTTCTTGGTCTGCAATCAAATGAAGCATTAGGAGCTGGAAGCAGCATACCTAGTTTTAACTAACATGGTAATATTGATGAAAATTTTAGTATCAGTTGAACATAATTTCGATCATTTCAATCATTTGTCAGCAGTCTTGGTTAACTGGGGGGGTCCCAGTTGACTGGAAGTTAGCAAATGTGACGCCCACCTACAAGGAGGGCTGGAAGGAGGATCTGGGGAACTATAGGCCAGTCAACCTGACCTCGGTGCTGGGGAAGGTTATGGAGCAGATCATCCTGAGTGCCATCACGCGGCACATACAGGACAACCAGGCGATCAGGCCCAATCAGCATGGGTTTAGGAAAGGCAGGTCCTGCTTGATTAACCTGATCTCCTTCTGTGACAAGATGACACACTCAGTGGATGAGGGAAAGGCTGTGAATGTTGTTTACCTGGACTTTAGTAAAGCCTTTGATGCCTTTTCCCACATCATTCTCCTGGAAAAACTGGCTGCTCATGGCTTGGACGGGTGTACTCTTCGCTGGGTAAAAACTGGCTGGATGGCTGGGCCTAAAGAGCTGTGGTGAACAGAGTTAAGTCCAGCTGGTGGCTGGTCACAAGTGGTGTTCCCGAGGGCCCAATGTTGGGGCCAGTTCTGCTTAAGATCTTTATCAATGATCTGGATGAGGGAATCGAGTGCATCCTCACTAAGTTTGCAGATGACACCAAGTTGGGCAGGAGTGTTGATCTGCTTGAGGGTAGGAAGGCTCTTCAGAGGGATCTGGGCAGGCTGGATCAATGGGCCGAGGCCAATTGTATGAGGTTCAAAAAGGCTCAGTGCCAGGTCCTACACTTGGTTCACAACAACTCCAGGCAACGCTACAGGCTTGGGCAAGAGTAGCTGGAAAGCTGCCCAGTGGAAAAGGACCTGGGGGTGCTGGTCGACAGCCAGCTGAACATGAGCCAGCAGTGTGCCCAGGTGGCCAAGAAGGCCAACAGCATCCTGGCTTGTATCAGCAATAGTGTGGCCAGCAGGAGCAGGGCAGGGATGGTGCCCCTGTGCTCGGCACTGGTGAGGCCGCACCTCGAATGCTGTGTTCAGTTTTGGGCCCCTCAGGACAAGAAGGACATTTTGGTGCTGGAGCGTGTCCAGAGAAGGGCAACGGAGCTGGGGAAGGGTCTGGAGAACAAGTGTGGTGGGGAGCAGCTGAGGGAGCTGGGGGTGTTTAGCCTGGAGAAAAGGAGGCTGAGGGGAGACCTTGTCGCTCTCTGCAACTACCTGAAAGGAGGTTGTAGTGAGGTGGGGGTCAGTCTCTTCTCCCAAGTTAGCAAGTGATAGGACGAGGGGAAATGGGCTCAAGTTGCATCAGGGGAGGTTGAGATTGGATATTAGGAAAAATATTTTCACTGAAAGGGTTGTCAAGCATTGGAACAGCCTGCCCAGGAAAGTGGTTGAGTCACCATTCCTGGAGGTATTTAAAAGATGTTTGGATGTGGAGGTGAAGGACATGGTTTAGTGGTGGACTTGGCAGTGTTAGGTTTACAGTTGGACTTGATGATCTTAAAGGTCTTTTCCAACTCAAACGATTCTATGATTCTATAAGATGTTGGCATTGCAACAGCATCAACAAGGCTTCCTAACATTTCTGCCCCATTGCTTCAAGTAGTCTGCCTGGGTAGAACTTTCTGTCCCTGGAAGAAGTTGGACTAAGTTAGTGTTGGGGTTATTAATGTCTAATGATTATATCTCAGGATGTATGTAACAAAATTGAGTGGAGTGGACGTGGAATACGTTGCAAGAGAATCAGGATTTGGTTTGTATCACTCTTTGTTAGATAAAAAGTTGAGACTTGGGCATATATTACCTATGGTGAAGGTAAACTTCCTTTTTACAGTGTTCATTGCGATAACATGCTTCAGTCAATTTTATGTGAATCCTTGGGCATTTTGTAGAAGCTGATTTTATATTATTCCTCTAATAAAGAAACACTAAACAGTTAATAAATATATCAGAAGGCTTTCTAGTGCACTTTGTTTCCTTGATAGTAGCATGTTTTGTGTCTAGAGCTACCGTATTCTACTGGGTGAAGATAAATGGATTTCATAATCTCACACTGGGGAGAAAAGTGAGACTGGAAAAGATTGGAGCTGCATGAGCTGGATAACTTAATGTTATAGCTCTGAGAGGCAGAGCTCTAAAAAACCATTAAGGACATTACCTTCTTGATTAGAGATTCAGAAATTGATGCACTGCTTTCAGTCCCGTTATGTTTTCAAACTTTCATTAAGTTTATATCATCTTCCACCTGGCCCTTATAAATTGCTGGTCTAAAAAGAAATAATTTGTCATGGTGTGTCTGTTATAAGTAGATTCATCTTCAAAACAACATTATCATTTCCTAAAGACTGGTTTTAAATCCATCAGCAGAATATGAGCTAAAGTGCATTGCATTATTTTGACATATTATTCATTGAGATCATTTCCTGATGGGTCTGTGCTTAATATGTTGAATTATCGCAAAGGAGAATGCTCGATCCATTATTGATTTTAAGAAATAACTTAACTGGTGATTACAACTGTAAAAAAAGTAAAATTAAACTTTAGTTTTGCAAAGTAGGCTCATAAATTCATTTTGTCTGAAAAAACGGCTGCCTGATCACTTCTTTGTAAGTATTGCTATCATTATGAAAAGATTTCATATGGGGATAGGGAAAATTTGTCTTGAGGTATGATGCATTTAGTGAGATATGTCCTGTTTACCACTTTTCCAAGTAGTGGCTGGGCATATCCAGAGAAATTCAGAGCAATTGAACTTGGCAGGTATGGCCAGACATCCTTTAAGAAACATCCAGCGGCTTTAATATCTTTAAAAATAATTAATAGTTCATTATATATTAATCACTGGGTTACCATTTGCGGTGGGTTGACCTTGGCTGGATGTCAGGTGCCCACCAAGCTGCTCTCTCACTCCCCCTCCTCCGCAGGACAGGGGGAGAAAATAAGATGAAAAACTCTTGGCTTGAGATAAAGGCAGTTTAATGAAAAAAAGCAAAGGCCGGGCATGGAAGCAAAGCAAAAACAAAGAGGATTTATTCTCTACTTCCCATCAGCAGGCAATGTCCAGCCACTTCCTGGGAAGCAGGGCCTCAATACGGGTCGTGGTTATCCATGAGATAGGGAAGCCCTTGGTATCTTCTGACAGAGGCCAGTCCTGCAGCCTCCCATTGCCAAAACCTTACCACCTACACCCAGTGCAGGTTATGTAGGTCACATACTCTTTAATTAATCATAGATAAGCAATTAGCCTGGACTTGTTTATGTCACCATTATTAGAGACTTTAGAATAGTCCTGACCACATTCAGTACCACAGGAGAGATTTCCTCCTCTTGTCTATCTACACAAATATTTCTGTTCATTAAGTTTTAATGTGCACTTTGGGGAAAAAGATCGCCAAATGGCCAGTTCTTTAAGTGCAATTTTCCCATTATTGGCTTGGGATTTATCAAATCCCTCTATCTTCTATGCTGTTGGTACATAGGGTCAGAGAGAGAGTCTTGCTTAGAAGGAGGATATGCTGGTATGGAAACACGTTATGAAAATGAAGAGTAGGGTTTTCTCACACACTTGTGGATCTATCCAGTTAAGAGTCTTCAATGAAAACTTTTTTTAAAATCAAAATTATCTTCCAATATTTTTTGTTTGTTTTAAAACTTCAGAAATAAAATTCAGAAATCATGCAAATTTCAGGTAATTGCTTAGGGGGAAAATGTTGGCTTTATTTTTTTCCTAAGAATCTCCCAGTTTCTTACCTCATATTTAACTGAGGGATCAGAGAGAGGCTAGAGTCAAAGTAGAAAACTTCAGGGCACATAGACAATTCAGATAGGAGATGTGATCCACAGTGAACCAATGGAGAGTGCAATAATGAATATTGCACAGAAAGGAAGAGTATATTGGGAGTAGACATTTGGACATCACCTGCCAAAGAGCATAAGATAAGTTGATAAAAGGCTCAAGTCTTACATACCTGGTTTTCTAACACTACTATAATTTCAGAGTAAAGGTAAGACACCAGATTTGAGGGATATTGTTAGTGATGGTTCCTGAAGGTTTTGACTTATTTTGCTTTGTCTCTGTCTTTGTCTCAAAGGAAAACACTGCTTTTAGGGCCAGTCAAAACTCAGAATTTCTATTGCCTGGGTAATGTCTATATTTCAAAATTTATTTCCGTTCTGAGTGGAAAATATTTTTTGATGCTAAGTTTTTGCCCATATCTGAACTGAGTATTTCACTGTTCCCTAGGTAGTAACAGCTGGTAACTTTCCAGCACAGTGGGTTTCCATACTAGTGACTCTCACTCAAGCTGCTTCATACATGGGTAAAAACCCTTCTGGTGACTCACATTTGAAAAGACAAGCATGTTACTGTCAGAAGGGCCAGCACAATGGTAGACAAGGCTAAACAGTGTTCTGAAGAGCTCAGAGAGAAATCAAATATGTAACTTCCAGTGTTGCCAGTAGTAACTTTGCATTAATTAGAAATGATGAATTGCCAAAGCCCCTGTATAGATCTGGGAGCCCACTAGAAATGCTGCTGTCATCTATCTTAGTATTTACAGCTGGTGATTACTGAAAGAACTGGCATGACACTTACCCTCGAAAATTCTACAATGAATATGATCTTCACATACGGGGTGAAATAACCTGAGCCTGCACAGAATTGTGATTATTAGTCCTTGCTTACCCCTTGCCCACTGTGAAATAGAGGCAGCTGCTAAATGGGGAAAAATATGGGAGCTTCATCCTGGGAGATTTAAAAAATAAAGTGAAAATGTCAATCATGTTTTTAAAATATGTTTAAAAATGAGTTGAATTAATCCAGGGAGTCTTTGTTAACCACTGAATAATAAGTTTTACTTGATTATTTCCTAGACTTATTTAGCTTAGAAGGGACCTTGGGAGGTCATCTAGTTCAGCATCCTACTCAAACTTTGGAGTTGGATAATGTCACTCAGGATTGTGTCCTGTCGAGTTTGGATTATCTCCAATGAACAGACATTCCACAGACTTTCAGGGCACCACATTCCTAATTATATAGAAATTTTTTCCCAAAAATTAATCAGAATTTATTTTCTTCTAACATGTGTCTGTTGTCTCGGCCTTTTGCTGTGCATGTTTGAGGGAAATCTAGTTCTTCCTTCTATATAACCACACCTAAGGCAAGACCAACCCCCTTAATTTTCTAACTTCAGGCTAACTAGACCCAGTTCCCTTGGTCCCTCCTGTCTTGTATGTAGCCCTGTAACCATCTTGGTGGCCCTTCTCCTCTGGACTCACTCCAATCTGTACATGCTTAGTACAGGGAAGACTGGATACAGTACTTTCAGTGCAGTCTCAAAGGTGACAAATATAATAGGGTTAAACAGAGAGTAGAAAAAATAATTTGAAAGGGCTATGGAAAGAAGCGAAGACAAACAAATCTCCACTTGTTTAAATATCAAATGTCAATTCTGACAAAGTGTAATAACAGTAAATTTAAGCTCTTCACAGTGATCCTGTAGACGAGATATAGACAGCTAATTTTCATGTAGGAGCTCTAAATACTGTCTTTGCAGAGTACAGAATTTTATTTTAGAAAGAAAGGTCAAAATTTCTATAGGGTAATGCTGGAGGTGTTTGAAAAAATGAAAATTGAAAAGTATTTATTAAGAAATAAGTTCATTTAATAATAAAATATTAAAATTCATACTTGAAGTAGGAACTTTCAGTTATTTTTGAAGAGATAAGTTCATGTCTGTTA
Source organism: Morus bassanus (assembly GCA_031468815.1). Classification (NCBI taxonomy): domain Eukaryota; kingdom Metazoa; phylum Chordata; class Aves; order Suliformes; family Sulidae; genus Morus; species Morus bassanus. The sequence goes on from CM062572.1 coordinate 50,953,167, forward strand.
AAATATTAAAATTCATACTTGAAGCAGGAACTTTCAGTTATTTTTTAAAAGACAGCCTTCAGCTCTAACAGAAGTTATGGATTTGATATAGATAACCTTGAATGAAACTCTAGGGTATTTTACACGGAGATCAGACTACAAGTTTTATTGTTCAATGACTGTGGGCCAATGTTTTTTTAATGGCAGTGAATGCGCAAGACTAACATTATCTTTCTGAAAGACTTGAACAGCTACTTCCTTTGGACTTTCTGTTGGTGTTGGCTGTTTAATTATCTGAAAATCTTTCCTGTCATCTACTGGATCCTTGCCTCTTATGTTCTTCATGCATCATGTGTTCCTCATGCTTTTACTTCTTATACTTCAAGGATCATGGCTCCTCACACTCAGGTACTTTTTTTTTTTTTTTTTTTTTTTTTTTTACTCTTGTGCCTACTGCAAAAAGAACAAAGTCCTTGTTCAAAACCACAGTTATTCTTGCCAGATGATCTGATTCCCTGGTGGAATAGATACCAGCAATGTGATAAATCTGATAAACTGTTTTATCATTCATCCTCATTCTTAATTCCAGATTTAGAGACCTAGGAATGGCTTGATTTTGACCATTAGAATATATACTTAAATAGAAATATGTGAAACTGTGATATTGGAAACCACGGTTTCAAGACCCATAGCCTAAAAACCTGAAGTATAATCAGCTTGCCCTACAAATGCTGTTTTTTCTAAACTTTCTGACGTGAAAAAGGCCTGTGTTGCATGTCCCTGTACGGTACGCAGTAAAGCCCCTTCAGTTATGTGATCAAACCCACAGTGATTTAGAATTAAATTTCAACAACTTAAGTAATCCTTCTGGCATTGCAGCAGCCCACCAAATTGGGAACCCTATTATGAAAAAGTGTCTATATTTATAAGGACAGGAGGTTCAAAAAGTGTAGTTGAAGCCAAAGCTTTTAAGCTGTTGGATTCAACAGAACACGAAAAACTAGTTAAAAATAATTGTGAGGAATTCGCTGCACTCGTTGAGAGTTTTTACAATTAAGAAAAGGGTAAACAATCTCCACAAAAGTGAGGAATGGCAAAACAGCTTTTGAGAGCAGAAAGCAGAAGTGGAAATGTTCAAAGTATTAACGCATGCTCTGTTGACATATTTGCAATAAACAGTCTGTGCAAAGAGATTCTAATTACTGTATACGACTAATTAATTATTATACTTCCAGCATTGTAATATATTTCTGTGAATGCATGATGCTTTTGGCTGGAATAGAGTTAATTTTCTTCACCGTAGCTAGTATGGGGCTGTGTTTTGCATTTGTGCTGGAAACAGTGTTGATAGCACAGGGATGTTTTCATTACTGCTGAGTGATGCTTACACAGTAAAGGCCTTTTCTACTTCTCACCCCACCCCACCAGTGAGTAGGCTGGGGGTGCACAAGGAACTAGGAGGGGACACAGCTGGGACAGCTGACCCCAACTGACCAAAGGTATATCCCACACCATATGACGTCATGCTCAGCATATAGAGCTGAGGGAGGAAGGAGGTAGGGGGAATGTTTGGAGCGATGGTGTTTGTCTTCCCAAATAACGTTAGGTGTGATGGAGCCCTGCTTTCTGGGAGATGGCTAAACACCTACCTGCTGATGGGAATAATAGAATCATAGAATCATTAAAGTTGGAAAAGACCTCTAAGATTATGAAGTCCAACCATCAACTCAACACCACCATGCCTCCTAAACCATGTCCCAAAGTGCCACGTCTACACATTTTTTGAACATCTCCAGGGATGGTGTCTCCACCGCCTCTCTGGGAAACCTGTTCCAGTGCCTGACCACTCTTTCAGTAAAGAAATTTTTCCTAATATCTAATCTAAACTTCTCCTGATGCAACTTGAGCCCATTTCCCCTCGTCCTATCACTTGCTAACTTGGGAGAAGAGACCAACACCCATGACACTACAACCTCCTTTCAGGTATTTGTTACAACCTCCTTTCAGGTAGTTCTAGAGAGCGATAAGGTCTCCCCTCACCCTCCTCTTCTCCAAGCTAAACAACCCCACTTGCCTCAGCTGCTCCCCATAAGACTTGTGCTCCAGACCCTTCCCCAGCTTCGTTGGCTTCTCTGGACACGCTCCAGCACCAAAATGTCCTTCTTGTCCTGAGGGGCCCAAAACTGAACACAGCATTCGAGGTGCGGCCTCACCAGTGCCGAGCACAGGGGCACCATCCCTGCCCTGCTCCTGCTGGCCACACTATTGCTGATACAAGCCAGGATGCTGTTGGCCTTCTTGGCCACCTGGGCACACTGCTGGCTCATGTTCAGCTGGCTGTCGACCAGCACCCCCAGGTCCTTTTCCACTGGGCAGCTTTCCAGCTACTCTTGCCCAAGCCTGTAGCGTTGCCTGGAGTTGTTGTGAACCAAGTGTAGGACCTGGCACTGAGCCTTTTTGAACCTCATACAATTGGCCTCGGCCCATTGATCCAGCCTGCCCAGATCCCTCTGAAGAGCCTTCCTACCCTCAAGCAGATCAACACTCCTGCCCAACTTGGTGTCATCTGCAAACTTAGTGAGGATGCACTCGATTCCCTCATCCAGATCATTGATAAAGTTATTAAACAAGAATAGCCCCAAAAGTGAGTCCTGGGGAGCAATGCTTGTGTCCGGCCACCAACTAGATTTACTGAGTGTTTTCAATTACACTGACTGCAGTATAGGTGTCTGACAGACATGAAATCTATTTTAAGCATAAGTGAATGTAACAGAGCTCAAATATGCAAACATGTCGTGGTTTAACCCCAGCCAACAACTAAGCCCCATAGAGCTGATTCCTCACTGGCCCCCAGAGGGATGGGGGAGAAAATCAGAAGAGTAAAAGTGAGGAAACTCGTGGTTGAGATAAAGACAGTTTAACAGGTAAAGCAAAAGCCACTCATAGAGGAAAAGCAAGGAATTCATTCACTCCTTCCCATGGGCAGGCAGGTATTCAGCCATCTCCAGGAAAGCGGGGCTCCATCATGTGTAATGGTTACTTGGGAAGACAAGTGCCATGACTCCAAATGTCCCCGCTTCCTTCTTCTTCCCCCAGCTTTATATCCTGATCATGATGTCATATGGTGTGGGATATCCCTTTAGTCAGTTGGGGTCAACTGTCCCAGCTGTGTCCCCTCCGAGCTACTTGTGCACCTGGCAGAGCATGGGAAGCTGAAAAAGTCCTTGACTAGTGTAAGCATGATTTAGCAACAACTAAACCATCAGTGTGTTATCAACATTCTTGTCTCACTAAATCCAAAACATGGCACTATACCAGCTACTGTGAATAAAATTAACTCTTTCCCAGCCAAAACCAGGACACAAGGAAAGAGGTATTTTTGTAGAGAGGCATACGGCTTGCAAATTTGAGGGTTTAAAAAAAAACCACATACTCATCAAGTTTGATACTTTCTTGTTTCTAAATCTTTCTCCCCAGTCTAGTTGATCCAGAAGGGCGAGAATGACAAGATGCTCCTTGAAGACATTAGGTCTGAAGTTGCGGGTACTAATACTGTGTTAAAGCTAAATATATGGTCAAGAAGTTTACATATTGTCTTTTTCACACCTGAACAACAATGTGTACAACATGCCTGAGGGATAATAATTTTCCAGTCTGATTACCCACGACTGATATTCTTCATCTTGACAAACTATTAAAATCATTTAATTATCAGTATTTTATCTTGTCATTAAATTACTGGTCTTTCCATTATTTATATTTCTAAAATGTTGAGTGCCAACATGTAGATCCCCCTTTATATTCATGTCATTTGGCAAATATTTGTATCAGATCATCTTGTCTCTTGTAAACCTTCTGGCTAATTTTAGTCTCTGGGTGTTCTGAGATATGATAGATTACCCTCTGAAGCCAGTATAAATCTGCATAGAAGTAGCAAAGAGAAGAATTTGACTGTTTCATTAATGTTGTACCAGTAGTTTGTTTGTATTTAGAGAGGGGGGAATGGGAAGAATACTCAGGAAAGCTCTTATTTGTCTGCAGCCACATATGAACTTGAGTAACAGAACAGAAGATAACAGCTTCTGTTAACTTTTGGTAATTCTCCGGCTCATGTTCAGAACCAATTGCGCTAAATAATGGCAAGGAAATGCCTTTTTGAACTCACCTGTTTTGGGAGTATGCTACACTCATGGGAAAGGCAAGCTTCTCTGTATCTTGGCTGCAGTGAAGACTGTTGAGCACAAAGTCTATAGGGTTTAGCAGTGTTTGTATAAGCAGGCAGTTCCAGTGTGCTGCTTTGTGGATTTGTTTCATCCATTGGAAAGAACAGCATGACATGGAATTTCACTTAGATACTAATTTCAGCAGTCTACCTACTTAGGCAGGGAGCATCTTCAGAGACTATGGAAGTTAAGGACCCACCAGAGGTGTCCTCTCTCCCAGCCTGCAAGAAGTACATTAAGTTCATGCTTAAAATGATCTCTGTTAACTTTAGTGTTGTGCACTGTTTTGTGGAATGTTAGAGAGAGAGGCCAAAATGGTATTTCATGGAAGAAGACAGACTCCATTTTTAATTCCTAACTAAGTACCCCTCAAAAAAAGGGTTCCTCAGACTCTTCACCTGTGCTCAGGCTGCAGAATTGCCATATGAAGCTGTTTGTTAACTAAGGCTTTGATTTACTTCTGTTGTAATTTGTGAAACATATTGGGAATCCTTCAGGTGTTCTCAGTGGTCACTGGGACTTGAAGCTCAGTGAATTTCTGCATGGGCTTAACAGGGAGCCATATCAATATCCGTGTATAGTGAAAACAATAAATACAAGCATGAAAACAATAAATACAAGCGATTACCTACTAAAGGATGCTAGTACCCTTTTATATACTACTAGTATATCTCTAGTAAGTTAGAAATATAGCTTTTCGATATGCATGTACGCAAACAATTTACATTTATAGTTGCTAAAACTCAGAGAAGCATACTTGAAAAAATAGTGGTATTTACTGGATATAATTTTCTCATTTGGTTCATCATTCTGACAGTCTTTGGTGCAGATAATAGGATTTAGCTATGCTTCTCCCATATTTCTCTCCTGGGAGATCTTTCATTACATTTGCTATTTTAAAACCTGGTGTAAACGTGTTAAGTCAGGGTGCCCTTGCTGGTCCTGTATGGGATGAAGTGTTGGGAGAAGGGATGATCAGCTCTTCCCACTGAGGTTTACCAGCCAACAAGTCTGTTGGGCAACACAACAGAAGTAAATGCCAGGGATGGATTTGGGATTTCATCAGCAGAAAGTGGGTGGTACTGGCAGTTTACTCTAGCTACCACTGGTGTTTTGTAGACAGATCAGCATGTATCTACCTGAAGAGTGATTTTAACATAGCATGGTGTAGAGCTGCTTTTTGTGCATCTTCATCCAGGCTAGTATCAACGATGATAAAGATGCGGTGACCTGCGCTTCAGTGAAGTAGTGTATAAACTTTTTGAAATCTTGTGTACGTACCTGGGCAACCGGCTAATGCTGCTGTGATTTTTACTACCAGGGCTGTGCCTGGCAGATTGGTAGTCCAAGGACAGAGGCTGGAACGTGGAAAATTCCATATATATATATATATATATATATATATGGAAAACATTTTTATCCTGAAAGTGGTCAAAAACTGGAACAGATGTCCAGGTTGGGAAAACTCGACTGGACTATTCCTGAGCAACCTGCTCTGACTAGACCAGCTCAAAGCAGGTGGGAATGGATGACTTCCAGGGGTCCCTTCCAAGCTATATCATTCTGTAATTCTCTGAACTGTAAGTGAAAACAAGTCTAAATGTGAAAGAAAGTGGAATAGTGAGGAAACTGGAAATCAGCTATTTCATTCTGCTCTCTCTTTCTGAAGCCAGAAGATGAATGAGGCAGACTGGGAAAATAGTGTGAGTGACTTGTCCAGTGGACAGCTTTGGGAAACCAAGTCTCCTTCAATTCTGTTTTAAAAGGCTAATTTGACAGTAGCATCTCTCAGATCCGGTGCTAACACTCTAAGTACCAAGATGTTTCGAAGTTCTTTCTCTTTTTCTTTCAACTTAGAGAGACAGTGAATAACTCATCTTACAAGCACAGCAGGAGGTGTATCCCCTGAGATTTCCTTTTGTCTGACAGGCTACAGATTTGTAGTGCAGGTGGTAGTTCTGATAGATACACTCTCCATTAATATGTAAGGGAACTACACTCTGAGCATCTTGGAGCATCTGATCAGCTACTGAAAAAGTTGCTCTGAGATGACTGCAAGAAATTACATTTTTTTAAACATTCATTTCTCATTATTTTTATGAGGGAACACCTTATTTATATGAAATTATTAGCTCCCCCTCCATCTGCAATGTCTTGATTTAACACTTTTTAAAAAATATGACCCAGTGGCAAATAGCTGACCTTATTGTTTAAACTGCTTATTTAATTTTCCTGAGGTAGAGTCATGAAGTAGGGCCATGCTTTCTTAGAAGATGTGTCATGTTTCTTCATGTCCTGCTAGAATGAGTCATTAGGTTTCTTAAGATTTTATTTTACAGTTCACCCTTTCTTTTGTGTGGCTTCTGAGAGCATACATATAAAGTTTTGTTCTGCCATTTGCTCAAAATGGGTCTGTAAAGATGCATACACAGAGGCAAAAATGAGTTTGTCAGTAATTTCTTATATGAGAAGCAGTATCTTTAAAACACCTTAAAAATGGTTTCTTCCCTCTGTTATTTCTTGTCTTTCTTCTCTACATATACATTTATTCATAGGAACACAAAGTAGTTAATGATATTGGCTTTTCAATACACTCACAGATTCCTGGTTTTGTTTTTTTTTAACTTTCATTATTTATAAGAGAAAACACTGCTACTCTTGTGAAAATTGAAACTTATGCCACTAATAAAGAACTAAAAATGTCAAGGGGACCATAAAAGGAAAATAACACAGTTTGTTTAGGAAATTGTTCCATGACAACTTGTGTAATCGTTCTGACAAACTTCTGTAAACTGAAGCCTTTGTACTTTTTCAGCTGAATGAGCTGTGAAGGCATGATGCATCACTGGAAACAGAAATTAAACAGGCTTCTTTTTATTCTCAGGAAGAAGCTCTGCCCTCTGTGCCTCCAGAGTAAAGATGTTCACTGCAACAAACAGGGAATTTTTGTGTGTGATTTATTATAATGTGTACTGCTTCTTTGGCTTTTTATCCTTTGAGCTGCTCTGGAAGCAAAACAGATCTAGCTTCTTTGCATACTAATAAAAATCGGTGCTTGTAATTATTCAGTGGTTACAGTAGTATTCCTTTGAGATGAATCATTGCTACATTATTTACTTTTCTTTTTTTAAAAATATTTTGAACTTTTAGTTCAACTATAAAAGAAAGCTATACTGGTGTTGTGATATGTATTACCTTGATATTTTTTCCATCTGTAATGCAAGGATTGAAGCAGCTGTTTAGGATGTGATTTTCTGGAACCAAAAGTCACTTTACAATGTTTTGATAAGAAAATTTATATATCTGGTATAAAAAAGATATTTATCCACTTGGATGTTCTCTTCAGTGGCTTTAGTAGTAGTCAAAAAGTGACCTCTACACTAGACACAAAGAGTAAAATTTGTCATGGGTTACCATAAGTAACTTGTTAAAGAGTTTAAATTGTTTCATCAGTTAGAAAGGTGAAACAAAATTTACCCTGCCCAAACCCATAAATTTTTTTACAATCCCTTTTTGTCCAGTTCAGGATTTTCTGCAAGCCAAGCTGATAAAGTGGGCTAACAGAAAACTTTGATCACATAGCAGACGTGGATATTAGCCTATAGCTCTACTTGGTTCAGAGTGAGCAGCAGTTGGTGCAGAGTAAGGACTCACATGGGCAGGTTGTCCCAGCTGCACAGCCGTGAGCAAGGAAAGACATTGCAGTGTAAGCAACACTCCTTTTTCGTGTACCATAAAGGGAAAGATTGCTTTTTGCTGCAGGTTGGAAGCTTGATCCTGCCTGACACTGAATACCCCAGCCCAAGCTGGTACAGTGCTTCAGGAGCAGTTTAGCACTGCATATATCAACAACTCAGTTGAGTTCATAGTGCATGCACTAAAGCGTGCCTCATACCATGTGACTGAAGTCTGTGGGATAGTCCAGGAAACAGCACAAGTTCAGAAATGTGGCTTGTTTCCGTACGAGTGGTAAGTAAAGGTTTTAATGAATGCAGACTTTGTCTTAAATAATTGTCCCATACTTTTCCTTTACCTGAAAAAGTACTAAATATTATCTCTTCACCTAAACTGTCAATGCATGTGATTACAAACAATTTCTGTCTCTCACCTTTGCTCAGCCTGAAGATGCTGGCTCTCATGTTACTCCTGCAGCATAAAACATAGCTTCCTCCCGCCCTGGCCCTGCCCCAATGTTTTCCTGAGGTTGTTAATAAGATTAAAGACAGTGATTAATATATTAGAAGGATGATTTAAAATGTAGTATTTATAGAATTTCTTCATTAAAGATATGTTTTCTAAAGGAGTTTGTTTATACCACCATTTTGACTAGAATATTTAGCAAGAAAGGACAGCTTTTAATAATAAAAATTTGTGCTGTTTTAATTTTCTCTGGAGTTTTGCTCAAATGTAAAATAAAGCTGTAAATTCAGTACTGTTTTCATTTTGGAGCATTAATGGCCTAATCAACTTAAATTAGCTACTTTTTAGGTAGTCATGCTTTTCCAACAAGGCTTTTTTTTTGTGATTTCTTTTTTTTTTTTTTACACGCTCTGGTATAACTCTTTCAGTTGCTTGTTGAGGTATGAGAAATAGTGAGGCCAAGGTTGAAATTATTCCAAATAGAAAACTACATGATCAATATAATCTGTGATATTAGGAACTGTTTTTTTTCCCACTAAGCGAGAATGTAGTAACAATGTTTTATGCTTCTTTTCTCCATATGACAACTGTGTTACTGCTTAAAGAAGAGTAGGCTTCTAAATGTAATTTCTTACCACTGTTGCATGGGACAGAAATAAAAGAATCAGATGTGAAGTATGGTTTTCAAGAAGCTTGGGGATGTTCTCTTCTAAACAGTAATCTGCCCTCGATTCTTACATTTTATCAAAAGTATATATTGATAAAAACCCATCAAGCCAATGGCACATCAGGGGTAAAAGCAGGTATTGGACAAGAGATTTTAGAAAACTATGGCAAAATGAACAGAAAGTTAGCTTCTTCACTTTCCCACTGTACGCAGTAGGCAGCTTGAGAAAGAATGGTAATTTCTTTCTTAGTGCCTCAGTGGAAGTGCCACTGGCCCCTAAAGTATGTTTTTTGGACAGGATGCTTTCCAGCCTGTGCTAATTCTTGAGGTATGTTGTTTCTTAGCTGTGATGGTGTGTTTACTTTTGTTGTAGTGAAGCACTGCATGCACTTGTAGAATTTTTCATGTGATTTGGGATCAGATATATGATATTGATTTTACGTGATGAAAGACAAATTATGTGTAATATTTATAATTTTGGTTTTGATAAGCATCCCATGTTTTACTATATCTGTGATCCTTTTGATGGTATTTGCCAAGTTTTCATTTGAGAAAGCCAAAACCAGAATTGATTACAAAACAGGTTTCAGTTCAGCTGAAATTATTTTCTTTGAACATATGATACTAGTTAGGGTCTCAAACAGGTACAGGGGTAAGAGGAAAAGAAAGCTAAATAAGTAAATGTGATGATTTGATGAAGATGCAGCTGTCATAGAGGAAAACTTCAATTTATATTCTGTAAATCAAATAATGAGCAAAGCAGTTTATTGATTTACTAATGTCATGTAATTAACTGGCAATCAGTGAACTATACACTCAAACAATCAGGCATATCATAGATAAATCACAATACTTGGCACTTCTGAAATACTAATATGTACCTACAAATTTCTAAACAGTCTTCTATAACTAATCCCTAAAAGTTTCTAATCCCCCTTACGCACTTTCCCTGTTTTGCATGTACCCCTCTCACAGTCCTCATTGTGGGGTACCACACCCCACCTCCCTTAGGCTTAGGTGGATGTTTGGTGCTGTTGGGGTTACTTCTGGCAAATATCAAGCTGGTGTCCAACTGATGATGTGTCACCCTCCCTCCCCTTTGTAACAAATTTTCATGCTTCTTGGATATTTCTTTTCAAGCTGATTTCTTTTTTCCCTTTTAGTAATTCCCTCCTTACTGTTTAAAGTGGCAAATGGTCATTAGCTTTAGCATTCCCAATTAAGGGGCACATGCCTTCTCAGTTTTGGGTGTTTAGGCTCTTTTCTACCTTTCCAACTACTGTGCAGCCATATGCCAAAATGGAGACCAACGTGCGTTCCCCCACTGGAACCAAGGCCACTCAAGAAAACTAGCAGAAAATGGCTCAGGTTTAATTGTAGAAACGAGTAGAGGTTAGTGCAAATGATTGTTTTATTCCCCGCCCCTGAACTGCTGTGCTCGTCTTTAATTTTCACTTTACAAAAGAAGTTGACTTGATCTGACATCTGCAGAAGTCTATTCTGTGTTAATGACTACAGGCTGCACTGATAGGCAACCGTCGACTTGTTTTTCTTTTTATTGAAGACTAAATTTCTTTTAATGAAGATAAATTCATTGAAGGCATTGGCAGAGTGAGAACAGCATTCAGCTGAGAAGTCAGCTCTATTCCATCAACATCTGTTTCATCTGCTTTTAGTGCTCCACTTTTTGTGTACTGTACTCATGAATAGACCCTGAAATATAAACAATTGCTGATCATGCTGCTGGCTCTGATAACACAACTCATAGTGCTGCCCTAATTACTTACATTATAAAACTGTCAGGTCTGGAACATTTGGTGTCTCAAGGCAGCTCTCCAATTAATCTTTTCCTTTTTTTATTAGAGATCTTGTTATGTAATTGTCTTTCGGGGAGGAATGAGAGGCCTTTATGTTATAGTGGGTTTTTTAAAGCTTTCACTGATAATAGAGCAAGAAGACTTCAGAGTTAACAGGAATGCTGTTAGCTACCTTTTTTTCTTTCTTTTTATTGCAGCATCTGATGTAGCCCATACTATTATTGAGTAGCTTTTGAGGGAAAAATCATAAAACATCCCAGGTTGGAAGGGACCCTGAAAGATCATCTGGTTCAAGCTTTTGTGGGAAAGGGAGCCTAGATGGATTATCTAGCACCCTGTCTTGTCATGTTTTGAAAACCTCCAGTGATGGGGACTCTACCATGTCCATGGGGAGGTTGTTCCAGTGATTGGTGGTTCTCACTGTAAAAAAAATTCTAATATCAAGATGAACCCTCTCCTGGTGCAACTTGTACCTATTGCCCCTTGTCTTCTCCATGTGGCTTCTTGTGAAGACAGAACCTCTGTCCTCTCTGTAGCTGCCCCTCTCTGTAGCTGCCAGTTAAGTACTGAAATACTGTGATGAGGTCCCCCCCGTAGCTTTCTCTTCTCCAGGGAGAAAAGACTTTCCTCATCGGGCAGGTTCTCCAGCCCTTTGATCATCGTTGTGGCCCTCCTTTGGACCCTCTCCAGTCTGTCTGTAACTTTCTTGAATTGTGGGGACCAGAACTGGACACAGTATTCCAGGTGCAGTGTGAGGAGCACTGAGTAGAATGGGATAATCATGTCTTTATCCCTGTAGCTGTACCCCTGTGGCTGCAGCCCAGCTTCTGATTTGCCTTCATTACTGCAGCGATGCACTGCTGACTCATGTTCAGCTTGTTGACCAGGAGTGGCAGGTCCCTTTCAGTGAGGCTGTTCTCCAGCCACACAGATCCAAGCCTGTACCGTGCTCTTTGTTATCTCATTCCAGGTGCAGGACCTTGCTTTTTTGTTTTGTTAAACATGCTGCTCTTGCTAGCCCATTCTTCCAGCCTGTCCAGGTCTGTCTGTAAGACGACTCTCCCTTCTGACATGTCCACCGAGTTTAGTGTCATCAGAAAACTTGGTGAGAGTGCATTTATGAAGATTTGAAAGCATGGTGCCCAGTATTGATCCCTGGATGACTCCACTCGTGAGAGACTGCAAGCCTGAGTAAAAACCATTGATCACCACCCTCTGAATGTGGCCTGTGAGCTAATTTCCCACCCATCTCACAGGGCACCTCTCCAGTCTGTACCTTGCCAGTTTGTCCAGGAGAAGGCTGTGGGAAACTGTGTCAAATGCTTTGCTGAAGTCCAGGTAAACAATACTGCTTTCCCTATGTTGACAGAAAATGTTTTGTTGTAGAGGGTGATCAGGTTAGTCTGGCATGATTTGCCTTTGGTAAATCTGTGCTGGCTTTTCCCAATCACCTGCTTAATTTGGTTTGCAATAGTTTCTAGGAGGACTTGTTCCATTACTTTCCCAGGGACTGGAGTATGACTAATGGGCCTGTAGTTTCTTGTGTCCTCTTTCGGGCCCTTCTTGTAGATGGATGTGATATTTGTCCTCCTCCAGTCATCAGGGACATCCCCTGATCTCTACGACTTTTCAAAGATGATAGACAGTGGCCTTGTAATGTCAGCTGCTTCTTTTAAATGCCCTGGGGTAGATTCCATCCAGGCCCATAGATTTATGTGGGCTGATATTTACTTGCTGTTAATATTTGATTTACTTGCTGGGTTAATAATCGTTGAAGAGAAAGCATCAGTCTTTAGCCTGGCGCCAGTAAAATTACTATAGGAAAACAACAAAAGCTAGAAGTAAATTTTATTAAATACATTATTGCTTTGATTTTCATAACACGCTTCCTGATGGATCATTTAACCAATGTGACCATGCATTAGAACTTCTAATGTCTAGGATACTTTATAAGAAGTTCTGCTTTTCATATGCAGCAATTTCATGGCTGTTCTCACAAATATGAAGTATACCAGTTCTTGCAACTTGCCTTGGAAGAAGCAAAATGGCTAAGCACCATCACTGGATCAATACAGCAAATGGCGTATCATTATTCTACTTGTTCCCTGACATGAACCGAGTACTCCATCACACTGTTTTGCAATACATATCTACCTGAAGTCCTGTGCTGCTTTTCCTTTGCTTTAAACTTTCTATGTATGCAGTCCTCAAGGTGTCAGCAGAATGAATGCAATAGGTAAGTACAGATAATGATAATATTTTGCTTTTGGGCTATTCTCATACCAAGTCTAAATACTGTAATTAGTAATTGTAAAATTAGTAATGACATGAAATTAGGTTGCTTTACACCAAGCGACACCATTTGTGAAGTGATACCATTAATTTCTTCCTGAGGCAATGCTTGAGAGCTCTCTCTGTTACAGACTTCATTCTACTTGTTGTGGCTAAGACAATGACAGAGGTGCACAGCTATATGGTTGTTGTCTTTGGTCAGTACATTCCCCCATGTTTGAAAATGTTTATAAACACTTTTAGGTAAATAATGGTTAGTTTTATATATATATATATATTTATATATATTTTTATATATATATATATGAACTCCCGATCCCTCTTGCAAAAGGCAGCAGAAATTCAGAGCCATTGTCAAGCTGTCCATCCTTTACTGCTGAGAGCATTCAATCAAGTGAGACCTCTTTGTTTTCTCTGCTTTCAGAGTCTTTGCTTTCAATGTCTGCCTAAAAGTGTACTAAGAGTAACCTAGCCTTTCATTCAGCACTGCCCAATCCTTGTCACACAGATTTCAGGCCTGGGAAAAAGGGGACTGGTGAGGACCTAATTCTCCAGCAGAAAGGGGACTCTGCAAGCCAAGAAGGTTGGTGAGCTCTCCTCTACTGATAAAATCAGAGAGCAGTTCCTTGCCTGAATTTTTGTGAATGAGGCCAGTTTACTGCCATCCTGCAGGTCTCTCCTTTTCCTCCTCTTTCAGTTTAACCTTTATCCTCAGAATAAAATAATAATCCAGGAACCACTGAAAAGATGGAAGGATGCCCTCAGTGCCCTTTACATATCCTCTTTTTCCACCCACATTAAAACACAGTCAGAGCCTCATGAACTTTGTTACATGAATTAATGCTTTTTTCAGTTGGTTTTTTTTTTCTTCTTTTGACTATGTGTTAATGCTGAAAATGGAAGAAGGATTGGTTCAAATCAACCTGAAATAATGTTTTCTTCATAATTTTTATTGACAACACAAAAAGTCTGAAAGATATAATTTTGACTCAAATGAAGAATTCTATTTGATAGTATTCTTTTCCTTCCCCTGAAAAGAGCAAACATACCTGTGATTAAAGCAAAGAAAATAAAGGTCTATATCATGAAAGAGACTATTGCTGTTGTTCCTTTTAACCAAAATCTCCCCTGTGAAATCTGGGGATATGCAAGAGGTCCAACACTTCCATGTACCTGAGGGAGTGCATATCTCCCAATGTATAGCAAAGAAAAGTGTCCTGCTCACAAAATGATCAGATGTAGTGTGAAGGAAAGGCTTTCAGTCTCTGTTGCTAGTACTGTTTTGCTTTATATAAAATAGGAAGATCATGTTTAAATGTCTGCTTGATTCAAAGCTGAATCAAGTTCTATTACTTCCAAAAATATACACTAGCCTGGATTATTATAGTATGATCTCTCTCAATCTTTCTAGAAGTAAATGTTTCATTTTTCTTCTAAGTAATGAAATGTTTACTGAAAAAAAGATCTAGAAAATCATTGTGCTTTATTCCAGGTGAGTGTCTAAGCCACCAAAATATGAAGTTAACCTTCTCTATCTAGTTTAGTGATTTTTAAACTATTTTATATAAAATAGAGATTCTGATATAATCTAGTTTTGCCAGGGTCTGGGTCTGTAGGTATAATGCCTGTGGCTCTAGTTGTTAAGTAGAGGTTCAAGACTGATCAATTCTTTTGCACTCTGAAAGTCTTGATATTCTTAAGAACAGCTTGCAGAAAAAAAATAATCTTGCCAGTCTTACAGAATGACAGTACTAGGGTTTTTCTCCTTGTATAAATCTGGAGTATATAAAAGATGACAATGGTAAAAATGTTTTCATATGTTGTAGATTCAAGAATCTGTCTCCAATATACTGTCTTTTTGTTCAGTGCAGCTCTAATGCTTTAATTCACCTTGTTTGTAACTATTTCCTTTATAAATTATCATCAACCTGAAAAGGCAGGCTATTTTTTAAGCTTAATATAACCAGTATTGCCTTATTTCAAAGTCTAATACAATTATGAACACACCGTAACTTGTGGATGATTAAATTGCAAATTGTGGGTGTCCACCAGGCAACTAGATATATTAAATTTGTTCACCTTCATAACTCATCCTCATATACACTGTATACTTTTCAGGATCACGCAAAGATGTGCTTGTTCTGCCTGAGGTACATTCTATAGTATTTATGGTTTATCGGATGTACGGAATATCTTCTTCAAGGAGACACTCATATATCATTTGAACTTCAGTAGTTATTACATTGTTTTAATGGAAAAATGTTATAAATGAATGAGTTTTATTCTCTCTGCAACATTTATATTTTTGAACATGGCTTTCTCAATGCTGTTGTTTTTGTTCTATGAGAACATTAGCTTCTTGTATATTACTCACTGATTTTATAAAGATATCTCATTTTGTCCTTGGAGAGCTATAAAGAAAAAAAGGTCAAAACGCAGAAGCTAAGTAATTGGCGTGTATTTTCCCAGAAGTTTTGTAGAATAAATATGACATCTGCTAAAAAGTGAAAATCAAAGTAATCAAGACAAACACTTTACCTCTTATTTGGCATTGTAGTTGAATGAGGAATATAATCTATACATAATTTTTTAAAAATTAGGTTTTGGTTTAAAGCTGTAAACTAAGTGATATCTGGCTTAATCCACAGGGGAAATACCTGCAGTTGTTATGAACTTAGACTGTGAGCTCATTAAATAAAAAGACTAACTCTACTTATCTTGTAAACAGACAGAAGATCCCCAAGAAACTGATGTTTCTGTGTTTGTTGATACAGCAGATAGCTGCTTCCCTGTAACTCCATGCTGAACCTGTTTCTCTGATACTGATACCATCTGAGTTTTAATAGTGAAGGTGCCAGGTTTATCTTGATATTTTGAGGTGCTGCATTTGTATCAGTTTCCTTTTCTATGTACCATTATATTTGTGATTCCTGACCAAGTCCTAAAAGCCCTATGTACAGCAATAGTCCTCAGGTGTTTGCGTTGTAGATATGTTTTTACCTACAGAATTTTCCTGTGCATTTTGCCTGTCTTCTGGGACACAGCATTCCTCACACAAAATGTCAGCTTCCCCATACTGCCCCAAGGCAGCAGCATTGCAGCCATGGAGAAATGTTCTCTGTGTTTAAGGTGGGATCTTGTGATCCATGAAGATTCCTGTGTGCTCCTCTTGGTGCCCACAATAGCAAATCCAACTCTACGAGTAGCTAAAGAAGCGTTGGGAAATTTAAGGCCTTTGGCAAGTGTAGTGACAGAGACAGATTTACTTCTGCAGGTAGTTTTAAAAACAGTTGTGTAGTCCAACATAAGGGCAAAAAAACCCAAATGCATATTAAATCACCATCGTTAAGCTACAGTGTGTTGTCCAAACTGGTAGTCCTCACAGGGAAATGTTACTTGAATAAGGAACGTTGGTAGTAGAGAGAACCAGAAATGTCCGCAGAGTACTTGTGACCTAGGAGAAGCTGTGCATTGATAGATCCTGAGATTATTTGCAGATGAAGTGGAGCCATTGTGGCATAGATTGGGACAGAAATAAGTCAAAGTAGTGGTGGCCTTGTTTCTTTCCTGTCACAGGTTGAAGAGGTGAGGATTTTTTGATGTCTTCTCCAGAGAACTTAATATTTGCTTTATCTTTTGTTTGTCTTTTATATAATTGCACTAGATAATATTGCAAAGTCGTATAAAATTAAGTTTGAAATAGGGTTTGCTAATTACAGTATTTTACTGTTGTGGTTATTGTTTCCTAGGAGATTAATGAGGTGAATTATTGTAACATAATTAAACTACAGTATATCTAATCTCTTACATACCCTTGTGGTTTACTCTTATTCAAGTATCACTTGAAGGTTAATTTCACTTAGCTGGTATATATTTGACTTTGGAAATACAGTTTATATCAAAATATGTTTTTAATTATATTTGAAAGTCATTAGGCAACAGCTCTGCCAAAATTATCATTGTAAGCTTTGCTAGTGAATGTAAGGACATAATAAACAGTAAAATCAGCAGACTCACATATATACACAACCTGAATATTCACATAAAAGCAAAAGTTAACGTATGCTGCCACTTGGATGTTAATGGTTTCTGCTGAAGGCTAAGCATTCTCTTCTGATAGTCCACTCTGATCCATGGCAATTATTGAATGAATCAAAGTTGAATGGCACAAGGATTTCATTAACATGAAAGATATAATTATATGTGTGAAGTTGCAAATCTAGTAATCTGAAATCTCCCCTAAAATGTTTTTGACCGAAACCTTTTTCTAGCAGTTAATGAATTCCTCATTTCACAGTCAGAAGCTGTGTCTCAGGCCATTCAAATTGGCTAGCTGGCTGTTTTCTGTGGTACTTTGGCAGGAAATCCTATTGTTTTGCCATATAAAAATTAGAAACACATAGTAATATCTTTATAGGACAAGGTAAACCTATAGATATATCAAAGCATGCCTTTTCCCCCAGAGAAACAGATTAGCTCATATACCTTCATTTTATTTTTTTTTAAATCCCCAAAACCAATCTTCCTCCTCCAGCCACAAAAGCTTAGGTTCATCTTAAACTCACTATTCCTCATTTATTCTCATGCTGGATTTATTTAATGGATGGATACTCTATGTGTTATACTACAATAGAAAGCTGCCATATTTTTTTCTGTATTAGTTCCAGTCACAGACAGTTTTTTACATAAATTTTTGCTTTCTATTCAGTAATCCCGAGAAATTATCTTTTCTATAACTCTTTTTAATTTTCTGTAAGCTATGGTGCTAAAGATTTGAATCTATTATTTTCTCTCTCTCATCTCATCCCTGTATAATTTGGACAAAACTAAAATTCTCTCCACAAAATTATAGCTCAGTATAGAATCAAACCCAATATGAGACCTTTTTAAAAAAAAAAATTCAACAACATGTAACTTAGTAATTATAATTTTCATCCAAAGTACGGAATTTAAAGTATTAGTGGTTACAGTTTTGAGTTCAGAAGTCGGTTCGTTTCTGGACAGAATTCACAATTCGTTGATGTCCAGAAAACACAGCATTCTAGAGCATTTAATCTAAGTTGTATTTTATTTTTAGAGATTTATCAGCCAATATTGGAACAGGGAAACTGCTCAATAACTTTCTTGGTCATTACTCACCATGGCTATGATACTCTTAAATGACATCCCATTGTGCATTTCTAGAATAATTTCCACTTCTTTCATATATACTTTTCATGGTAAATACCCAGAACTTGTTTGCTTTTTCTCTCTAATTAGTTAGAAGATGATTTTTTTTTGTGTTAAGCATGATACTTCTTCATTTTCCCATTTATATGTGTTCTCTGTGGTCACTCTCCAGTATTGTAGAATTACTTTCTGTGCCTGCTCTCACTGCGTTTCGTAGTGGGGTATGTGAGCCATGAATAAGACTAAAAACCCAAATTATCCAGGTCATTCTGAAATTGCTTGCTCTTTTTGCTCTGTCTTTGTTGACTTAGAATTTGTGTGCCACGGGCAAATGTAATAATATTGAACATAACATTTCCAAGGTCACAACTCTAGAAAAATAATCTAAACTTCCCAGTTGTAATGTTCCCAGCAGCTCCGGTTCTCTTCTCCACACTCAACAGCTGGCCTGTTTCTTTTGATATGTGTCTTTGAATCTATTTGGAATTTGTTTTGTCTGTTCTTCTCAAAAACATGCTCGCCACCTTTTCAAATCAATCTGCTTTGTCGGACAGCATCAAATGCTTTTCTGAATTCCAGATAAATTGTCCATTACATTGCTACTGTCACCAGGTAGGTAACATACTGAAAGAATTCAAATAAATTTGTCTGTTGTGACCTCTTTTTTCTATGTATTCAGCTTGTATCATGGTTTTCTAAGTCATGCATTTCTAAATCTGGTTTAATAATTTTCTGTCTTCTGCATAACTGAGTCCAGGATAAGAAGCTTGGGCTTCCCAGGGTCTTGGAAACTTCTAAAGTAAAAAGAATTACATTAACTACTACTCCAGTTCTCTTATACTTCCTTCCTTACTTAGTAAGTTATCACAAATCCTGCTGAGGGCTTTCCTTTTCCCCTTACCACTTTTCTACAGATTTCTTGGTTGTGATTTATCTAGGCCTGGAGCTTTGTCAATGTTTAATAGTTATAATTGCCTAATTAAGGTATCAGCTCTGGTAGACCAGAAGCCTTCTTTTTTCACTGTGCTCCCAGTTTTCAGGAGTGTGTTTGCTACTTCTGTCAGATTCTCTCTTCCTTTGTGTATTTATTACAAACTGTCTATAAAGATATGAGTAATCTGCCTCTTTATTTTAAAAATTGTTTCACTTGAAGGTATCTGCCTCTCTTGTTCCTGTCAGACTACAAGTGGATGAACAAAAACCCCCAAAGTCACATACAAAAATTGATATTACCACAGAACAGTGGAAAACTCAGTCATTCCCTTTGCTGGAAAACCAGGAAAAATAGAAACTGTATAATAATGGCAGAGGTAAACTTGAGAGATGAAGCTGTACACTTGGGGACCAAGCGTAACCCATGGTGATAAGAAGGGGGAGAGATAATTTATGTTAATTGGCAATAAATTAAGTGAAATTCTGCAAGGCGGGCATGTTTTGCCTGCAACAGTAACTGCTGAGTGATTTCCCTGTTTTTCTTTCGACCCATGAGTGTTCTCACTCTCGTTCTTCCTGTTTTCTCCCCTGTACCACGGGGCATGGGAGATTGACTGAACAGCTGGGTGGGTGCTTGGCTGTCAGGTGGGACCAACCCACCACAGCTATTTATCTCAAAGTGTTAAACGGCAGGCGACTGAAAGTAAACATATTGGGTATACTCTATGGACCATGTATTGCTTAGCCTGCAATTCATCTGGGAAGCTGCAGTAATGTGTTATCCAATTCATATATAGCTAAGCAGTTCAGTTTTATGATGTGTGTTTCTTATCCAACATCAGGTGTCTATCTCTTGGTTAAAAAGGGAACTGGCTAACGTGCTTGTTTACAGGTGCACCTGTACTGGGAAGTGTAGCTTTAGAGTTTTTGTGTGTTAAATGCATGGTCAGCCATTTAAAATAATGACACGAATACTATATTTACATAGTGTCTCCTGTTCTTGAATCTTGCAGAATTTTTCAAACTTGACTGCACAAGAATAAGCTAAACTGTTATTTTAAAAACTGTTTTAACCTGAGCTATTTCGGCTCAGGATGGTGTTTGTCCTTTTGAGTTCTTTTACAGAGGATTAAAACAGTTTCCTTCTTACAGAGGTTAGAAAGAAGACTTCCTCAGTGGGCATGATAGTCTGTAATTAAGCACTTAGGGGGTGTGTATCCAAAAGGCAGTTTTTGCAGAGTTCCCTGAAAGCATCTGAGAGCCAGTATCAGAAGCAGGAGAGTGAACTGCTCATCTGCCCCACTATGACTTTTTTTTTGCATATCTGTAAATCTTTTATTGGTCTTCAATTTAGCTTAACATCTATTTTCGTAAATATCATAATGTTTACTTTCAGAGAGGGTAGTTAAAATCCGATGAGGATTTGAACTCTTTTTCTTCTTTTACCCATTTCACCATCTGGGGCCCTTATACAGATGCTCATATGTTTCCTCTGTAGAGGAAAAAATGTCATTGAGCCATGTCATTTCACACATAAGACTTTGGTTTGTGATGCTGTGCCACTTCCTGCATTACGCTGATGGTGATAAACTGTGGCAAAGTGACCTTTACATTACTTAGCCCTGGTAATTGTTGAAGTACCATATTAACAGCTTCTAGCATATACAGTGGCTTTACAAATCAGAGTAGTGGATCAGGAGAATTTCAGAGTGTTATATTCAGTATAATTTTTGCAACAGCATTGTTTTCTAGCACCTGATTTTTTTAGTTAATGCTAGGTAAATGCACTTTTTTGGAAACAAGGACATAGACTGCATTAACACCACTTATAAATAATACAAAGAGAATAAACCTTAGTGGCATAAAATGCAATGGAATTTGAGGCTATCAACATTTTCAGGTAGAAACTAGGATCTCATCAAATTAAAATGACAGAAAAGGAGGGGCCTGACTTCACCAAAACAATCTGTTCTGGACAGAAGCCAGCTGAGACTAGAAATATATGGAGAAGTGCTTTCCACCTTGCTAGTACAAATAGTGGGGGGCACCCAAACCAAATGGTAAAATGGTGCTCCATTGGATCTGGTTATAGGTGGGGACTGTTGGTAAAGGCAGAGACATTAAGGAGTAAAGTACTGTAATAACTTAGGTGTTAGAGCATTCTTGGAGACTTCAGTGGCGATATTAATATGCTTGCATATAATCACATACCCAAGATGGATATATGAGATTTCAGTAAAGACAGCAGTGTTTGCACAGGGACAGAGATTTTCTTGCCAGGCTGGGGCCTCCTTTTAGAGCTGAAGGATCAAGTGAGAGCAATGCAGGAGGATGAGGCTTATGGCAACTGTTGTAGAGCAGGTACATGGCGGGATCATTCTATTGATATTACATATAACTTGTGTTGATTAGTTTCTTGTGACCGTTGAATGAATAACAATACTTGAGGCATGATTTATTAATGTGGCTAAGAAAGAAAAAAGGTTTCCACTTCTGACTATCTTCGTGTTTATTCCCCTGTGCCTCAGGAAACTTGGAGTTTCATGAGATAGACAATGGTTACAGTAGACAAGAAGCAGGAGCAAGGCTTTAGGCTCAGTCACACCTGCCTTATTCTCAATATTTTCAAAAGGTTATACCAGTTTTGCACCGTACAGATAGTTCTGGAATCAGGGCTTTCCATCTGAAAGATGTCTTACAGCTGGAAGGCAAGAACAATAGCTAAACTAGATAGAAAAGTATGGCAGAGACACTTTTCAGACACTGCCTCTTCACTTTCCTTTCAGGTTTCCCAAAACATAGCTACCGAGCAGTGCAAGTGGATGTAGGGTCTCTGTTTTTCAATGCCACAATACTTAATGATAGTATCTGTAAATGTTTCAGAGGAAAAATGCTTGTACAGGTAACTTAAGAAACACTTAAAATAATAATCTTTAAAGATATTCTAAAGCAACCATTACATTTTAAAGAAATAGATCTTGCCCCTTAGAACAAAAAATAATATACGGATCTCATCAGACACAAATATTTTTCCTTTTTTCAATATTTGTTGGATAACCAAGATTCCTGTTTGGTATTTACCTGCTTCTCGAATTTTAACAAGTAATTCTGCTTATAATGGTGACACTTCATGATTTTGTAAAAATTGGCACCTGCTGTGTGTAGGATAATAGCACAATTAAACATGCACTGTAGGAAGAACTGATCTTCTGCTCATTTTTTCTGGATATGTCTGAATTTATAAGCGGAGTTGCCCTCCTGTTAAAATTCAAAATTACTGTGGATGTAGATAAATGGGAGTAAAGATTTTTACATGTGTAACAAGAAGCAAACCCAAAATAGATGTGATTTGCTTTGTCATGAATGCAGAGAAGTACTAAAAATTAATTTGAAAAAGAAAAAGGGGTTGTTTTACTAGATGTTATCTGTGTTGTCAGTCAGAAGGAAGTTGGGGTAAGATCTCTGAGCAAATATAATTGGTCACTTTTCACCTATGATGAAATTTGCCCTTTGGAGGAAAGAAATGAAATATATGGCAGTTATTCATCTAGGTAGCAAATTAATGTAGCTCTGGTAATTCTGTATACACATAGTACCACATACTTCTTCCTAAAACAAAGGCTAGATCCTACGTTTCTTGATTTAATATTTAGCAGGGCTCTTGCAGGCCAGAAACAGAAAAGATAAGTTATTTCCATAGTTCTTGAGGTTGACATCTGTGGTGGGCAGATGGATATACATTGTTAAACCTGTATTCTGTGTTATCATTTTAAGCTTAAGGCTTAGAATAAGAGCATGGATCGGGTAAGGCTGTCTGCTGTCTCCAACAGACAAAATTTTGTCATCCCCTGTGGGGGACCTGGTGGAGCCATAGAGTTGCAAATTGCAGTTGACTGATGAAGACAGAGAACTTGGGGAGAGTAAAAGAGGGGAAATCATCCCCCTTCTTTTTGATCTTTGAAAAAAGAGCAAAGGAGGGCTGTTCTCTGCTATTTTTCTGCAGGGCAATTTGTGACCCCAGGACTGTGTCCAATAGCTGGAGCAGAGCTTCAGCAGGCAGTTTAACCTGAGGAAAAGGGATTTCCTTACCCAGCTTACTTCAGGGCTTTTTTACAGAAACTTGTAGCTGATGAGCTGGAATTGACAGTCTGGTGAAAATGTGTAATGCTGGACCCAAGGCTCAGCATATGCTACAAAAAAGAAAAACTTTCTGTGGTGGACTCTGCAGCCCCATCGTTGGGGGAGCAAAGGTTTTGCATTGCCAAGGAGCACTCGGGAGGAAGACAACAAGAGAAAGATTTCCCAGTAAGTGTTAAAATGAACAAAATCACAGCAACTTTAGTTGTTGCATATTTACTGTTCATCTGCTTGAGACCCAGGCAAATTAGCAGCAGCCATCTCATTTTTGTTTCTTGCAGATTATTCTCCTGTGACTTTTAATTAAAACTTCCCTTAGGCACAAAGGAACCATTGGTGATCTTTTTTTTTTCCTCTTTTTTTTTTTTTTTTTTTTTCCCCTGGCCTGTCTCAGCTTTAATTACCTTTTAGGATTTTAAATAAGCCATATGTTTTCACCAGATCATGTTTACTACAGAAGGAAGCAGCAAAGGGATCAGCAAGGATATTTATTATAAAATCAAAATTTAATGTAAAATTTATTTTAAATGTAGTCAAGTAAACCTTCCCTTCCCCCTCCTGAAAAATCCTATGGCCAGGTTTAATAGTGTTTCATATGTTTTGAACTGAATAACTTGTGTCGAATCATCCACTCCTGCACTATTCAATTTTTACTAGGAATATGATTACATTGACATGAGACTCCATCAGAGAAATAGGTATTGGATGGGCAGTAGACCAAGGTGAATTTCTGAGCAGTTTGCATAAATGTTTCTCCAACCATAATAGCAGCTTCAGAACTTGAGCAAAAGAGCTAACCTGTTAGACTGCAATTTCTATTCATTGTTGCTTGAAACACCTTGTTTGCCAGAGAATCTTCAGGTTTGTTTTGTGTATACCTGCAAATAAATTTGATATAAAAAGAGCTTAAATGTGTATAATGTCATTCCAGCTAGAGAGGGAAAGTTTTTAGCCACTAATAGGTATGCATATTTAGCTCACAATGTATTAATATGCTATTTAGGCATCTTGATGCCAGCAGAAAGCGTCACAAATGTTAGTTAATGTGATAAGCTTCCCAGGACACAGCATTGGTGGAGCAGGCATACGGTGCAGGCTGCAGTCTGTAGCACAAGGTGAATAAGATGGTCATAGTAATTTCCTGTTGTTGACTAGAGTAGTGCTGACAGGTCTGTTAAAAACAGTCACATTGCAGTAGGCCTTAGAATAGGGGTAAATGTGTAATGCTCAGAAGAAGAAACATTTTTTGAAAATCATCTTTCAACTGAGGAGAACCCCTTTATGCTATCCATAGCAATGAGTTCCTTTGCATATAGTGCTTTTCTGCAGATTCAACTTCAATTGGATATGTACTGCTGAAGAGCTAGGTCACAGTTATTTATGTATTTAGTGCATGTATAGATGCATGCACTAAAACTATTTGTATGTGTATACATGTATTTCAAATGGGCACAATCCAGCCTTATCCCAGCTCATCAACATGTACTATGTGGCTGAAGATGCTTTCTTTTTTTACTTATTTGCATAGAACTGAACAAGTCTATGAGGGGAGTGAGTTCTTCCAGTACCTTACTGAATTAATGGTATTTTTGTAAGCTGTTGTTAATAAGATGATAATATTAATATTACTGTTGGCTTCAGTCCAATGATCTTTTTGAATATCATTGAATATCTGGCAGTCTGCTTGGTGTGTGTTTCAGACAAACAGGAAATAGGGTTAGAAAAAAAAGATTAGCTTTTCTTTCATTTATCTACTTCTGAGCAGAATGTATTTTGCCCAAATAACAGGCTCAGATAGGTCTTGCTTTTCAAGTATTTTAGCCTTTGATGAATGGCACTGCCAAATAATAATTCTGTACTCAAAAATGGACTTGAATTTCAAGTTCTTTTTCTGCTTCTATAGAATGGGTATTCCTCCACACAAATTGTTTTTTTGCAGATGAATATTCTGTGCATTGGATTTAGAGTTTGCATACAGGCTGTGTGCATTAGAGCTATTTAGTATAAAAAAAAAAAAGCTAAAGAAGAGAAAGAATGGAAGAAGTACTTTTTAAATGAATGGTATACAGTTAAGTGGTGTGCTCCTGTTCACCCTTTCTAACAATCTAAGAAGCCAAGGACATTCATCAAGAAGAAAGGCCATAATTAATTAAAAGAAATACTATGCAATGTATAATTAACATGTGTTACAGCTTGTCAGAAGACTAATGCCAATAAAATAGTAATATTTGCAAAAGGATTTGACATTTATGTGGATAATAAAATATCGATGGTTACATTAGAGATTTTAAAAAATTGTTTTCTAAAAGAAACTCTTTTGCTTAAAACCATATACCAACTATCACTAGGGAAAGACATCTCTTACTGGCAGCCTGTTCTGTAATAATTCAGTGGGATTCAGGCAGTTAAGTACCTTATAAAACAATCTGGCATTAGGTTACTGAGAACTCTCATTGTATTCTGTATAGAAAATATCGTTGTGTTAAACAGGTTCTTCCACTGTAATAATGAACTGCTTAAATTCATATAAATGATTTCTGCATTCAAATAAATGGTCACTGGATTATAAAGAATTACACGTCAACTCAGTTCTGATCAGTTTTGTTCCATCTGTCCCATATGCTTCTTTACTGGTGTGTACACATCTCACTACACATTTCAATTAGGAAACCTCTATATGGTGCTATTAGGAGTCTGTGTTTATTCACGAGACACAGCATACTGTGATCCCCACTTTATTTTATTCAAGCCGGACAAAAGGTAGGCATATCAATCATAAATTTGTATAGAGCCTGCAGAAAAACTTGAAGAGTAAGGCTATATTTTCTTTTTTTTATTGCATTACTGGTTGCTTAAAGGAAAAACATCCCGTGAAAATCACATTTCTGTCAGAAAATCTTGGGCTTGCTATTTCTACAAATTACATTAAGATTAATGAAACTGAAAGCAACAATCTTGCACTTATTAGTGCTACAAATTACCTTAAGACTGATGAAAATGAAATGAGCTGGTCAGCGCAAAAAGGCTTTTCCTTCCTATTTTTTTCTTCTTTTTGGTTCGACTGCACAACTGGTGGTACTTTCTGTAGCATTTTTATATATTAAAGGAGAAACTCACAGAAAAGGCTTTTAAGATTATCCACAGGTGAACAGATGGAAACCCTTGTGTCTTTCTGTACTGATGTTTCAAGGGAATTTTAGGTCAGAATTTTCTAACTACCTGTTTTTCTTTGATGCATCAAGATAAATGGTCAACCATTTTTAAGAGTTTACCCTTAAAGGTTCTAATAGGAGCTATGTGCCATCTTGAAAAGCTATGCTGTAATAATTTGAAGGAGTCAGTGTCAGAAAATTTATTTGCTTGAGAGCAGTTTATTTCAATTTGAATATTTTGAAATTGTGCTCAGTACCTAAGGTGGCATGCCTGAAACAAGATGATCCTGTTACCATGGTTTCAGGCTGAGATTTGGGTTACTATGGTGTCAGCCTTTACTTCTTGCTGTGCGGGAAAGTATTATGTGACCTGGGCAAGGTCATGTAGACTTAAAGCCTCAAAGAGGCTAAACTGGAGCAACAAAAATTAGTCACTGCACTGAAGGTCTTTTATGTACCTGCTGCCTACAGGAGAGACTCGAGCCCTGCATGTGCTTCCTTATAAAGTACCGGGCATTTGATTCCTATCTAGAGAAGAAATGGTACACTCACAGGGAGATCAAATTTTATTCAGTAGTTTAGTAACGTATTTGAGGATGCGCATGGGGAGGCTCAATATTTCTGTTCTTACTAAGAAATGCATGCATGGCTGTAAGAGGGTGATGGGGTGGCTCCAGGAATACCTTCAGTTTATAGAGAAGAGACCCAGCTGAATTAGGACAGGTAGCAGAGAGAGTAAGTGAGAGGCACCCGTGGGGTTTGTGGTTTGCAGCGAGGAAGGCTGGAGCTACAGTCCCTGTTCCAAAGACTGTGTGTGGATTTTATACCCAAAAGTCGGTGGGTTGAATACATAAACAGTCTTTGAAGCAAGAGCTGTTATCATGAAGACTAAAATGTGTTTTGACACTTTTTTTATAGCACCTTGTGTCTTGCTTCAGTTCCAAGTAGTTTAAAGGGCTGACACACTAAAGTGGTGGAGTCTAGCTCAGGGGCTCAAACTGGGAACTGGTATCACAGTTGCTGGGATTTGGTCATGGAGAGCTAGAAAATCCCTCTGAATATTTTTCTGAGAGAAAGCAGCAACATACGTACGAAACATAGATTGTGGATCAAAACAGGACTTAGATTTGGGATACAGCAAAATTTTGTCAGCATCAAGAGAAAAACCCAAACTCTCACAACTGTCCTCCAGGCCTGGAGAACCTTACAGCAAAAGTTTAGATAGGAACAGGGGTTTTTTTGGTGTGTTTTTTTGTTTGGGTTTGTTTTTTGTTTTTTGTTGTTTTTTTTTTTTTTAAATGTGGTTAATTGATTAGTTGTTGGGTTCTTTTATTTGTATGTATGTTTGGTTTTGTGCCGTTTTGGTTTTTCCTTTAGGTAGGGATTTTAAGTTTGCACCTTGAGATTTAAGTAAGTAAATTCCATTTAAGTTTTATTCCATGTTCTTAAACCCTATTGCAGTTTTTGCCTTTTGTGTTTTGATTTTGGTTTTCTATCTGTAATCTAGAAATACAGTTATATCAGAGGGCTGCTACAATGATGGTATCACAGGATTTTGATGCTATGGTAATAGATGCAGACTTAGTATCATATCTCTTGATTGCAGCAGGAGTAGTGTCAATTTATCTATTTCATCACAGTGAAGCAGCTCTTTGCTCCTGAGTGTATGGTTCTTCTAAGTGTTATTCCAAAGTAATAATATTATCTCCCTAGCTTATACCTGGAGGGGAATTATGTTAAGAAGAAGTATAGTATAATTATTTCAGTGAAAAGCTATAGCCCTGACAAAAAAAATAGTATGGTTTTATATACATATGAACACATACAATAATCAGATATGCAACGGTGATTTTAATTATTCTAAGTCAGTCTGAATGGCACTTTGAAATACATTAAGTGCTTCACTTCTGAATGAAATTGTTTTACTTGGAAGGAAACAAATTTTTAATATTCCTGGTTACTACAGCTTGTAAAAAACCAAACATTTCATTTTGTTTTTTTGAAGACATACGCTTCCCATTCTCCTCAGTTTTGTCATGGCTGTTAGGCCACTTCTATTCTTTAGCCTTATCCTGGGTATTGCCTTTCAAAGTAGGGAAAGGAGATTAAAGAATCAAGGAAAGTTCATTACTGGAAATGCACTGGTCCTTAATGCTTTGTTTCTAAGTAATACATCAAGGATGTGATCTTGCCATAGTATTAATCTTCTTCTTACTCAAGAAGAGGACATTTGTAGAAGGACTGATTGGCTTCAGAGTCTTGCCTTCTGACTTCCTTTCTTTTTTCGTTCCTCTTTATTCTTCCATTTGCTTTTTCATTCCTGTGTACCAACCTGGTCCGTTATGTCAGACTGAACTGTTCCTTTGCATTTTTGATTTTTATGATACCCTGAAAATCCATCTCTGGAAAAGGAAGTGTAGTAGCTGAGTAAGTATAGCACTGATCAGTATCTGTGCTGGATTATTTTGTTCTGTTGGCACTTATTGGATACAATCACTCCCTTGAGTTACTTTAGGGTCTACCGAAGTGTATGTTGCCCAGAGAACTTGGCTGTGAGGACTGTTTTGTCTGGGCAGAGTTTAAGAGGGCTTTTTCAGAGGCTCAGCTGGCAGCAGGGTTTAGGCTTAGAGATGGGGATAGTATTGAGAAGAAGCTGTGCAAATATTAATTTTACTTTCTCTCTGAAAAAGGAAGACTATTTTCTAAAAAATCAAAAGAATCTATTGAATAAGAATATCTATTAAATGGAAATCTTAGTTGTTCTATTTTCTTATCATGCTTAAATTTAGGATTTGCCAGATATTTTCCCACTAGAGAGAAGAAAATCAATGACAGCTAAATGTGCAATGAATCAAAACCAGTTCTGATTCCTGAAGACGAGATAATGGTTGCTGTTTTATTCTTCTTATGGTCATTGTTATCTAAAGAGTGACCAATAATGAAAAAGGCATGTACATAAAATATCAATTTTAGGTTTTTTTTTTTTGTAAAGTATGAAAAGTTACTACTTTTTTTTTTTTTAACCTAGTAGATTTTAAAAACAAACTTGCAAGTGTAAAAAATAGAAAATGTGGCTGACTGGATTTAATCTTTAGGAACCTTAGTGAAGGATTGGTGTTTAACTTCAGGTAGATTATTTTACAGTACCACTCAGCAAACTAAGAGTAGTACACAAGTGACTATAAAGATAGACCTGAAAACTGGTGTCTTGGTACTTGAATATATAATTTTACAATCATTTAAATCATTAAGATATACTGGCACAAAAAAATAATGGGAGTCCGGGTAGGAGGAATCCTAAATGTGCCAGTAATTTATGCAAGTCAACCTCAAACTCTGTCTCTTGTGTAAGCAAGTCAAGGGGCACCATCTGTAGCTTGACTTTGAAGCTGTTATAGGTCATGTGTAGCTTAGTGTTGAATACCAAACTATTATTTATGGAAGGAAAATAGAAGCTTTAAACACTCATACTTTTAAATGAAATATTCCAGGCTTGAGGGTTTTTATGATAGTTAAACGTATAAGCAACATCACACTCATTTTCAGACAAACACTTAGGCATGTGATTAAACTACTATAAATATCAGTCTAAATTGTATTACAAATGTAATTGTTTCCTAGATAAGATGTATTTAAGCATGTACTTCTGTATTTTGCTAATCATATTTGCTACAAATCTTCCAGCAGGAAAAACATGTTTTTTAAAGTGCAAGCAGTGTAACTAATATCCAGGACTGGATATTCAGGAAATAGATTTTGGTAGAATCCTCTAGCTGGGTTTTTTGGGGGAAGTTTGGTTTTTTTTGTTTTGTTTTGTTTTTTTGTCTGTGTAATGAATTGAAATTAGGAAAGAAGGATTGATAGTGCCCTTGTAAAGCTGAAAACGTACTCAAAGAGCAGTTTTGCAACTGTGTTGTCCCATCTGGTAAGCAATTTGGAAAGGATCCTATTCTAAACAAAGCTGACTTCATTATGCTGAGTTTTGAGGTTTTAGATTATATAATTCAAACACATTGCTAGAAGGATTTTTTAGATAACTTAAATGAGTCAGTTATTTATAAATCATCTCTGTTTTCACAGGAAGGAATGCATCATTCTTCCTTCAGTTTGTTATGACACAGGGCTTTGAACAAGCACTGCATAACTCAGGGGATCACCAGAAAAGCGGAAAGGATATAATGATGTAATATTCCATCAGCTGCTAGCTTGGCTTCTGGGGTCATTAATGTCAGCAAAGGACTCGTGATCATTTCTTGTAGCTTCATTGGGGTAAGGGCTATTGGTCGGGGCTCAGCTGGCTACCAGAATTAACCAGATTTGGACATCAACATGTGAATTACCAAGAACCTAAAAAATGTTAATAACTGAAGAATCAAGTTATTAACTAACCTCTGATTAAGGGGAAAAGGGAAACTTTTTCAATAATTTGGCTTAGCCAGTAAAAGCCTATTGAAGCATTCTGCCTTGAAAGCAGCAGGTATCAGAAACTATCAGAGGTAGAACACAAGGTCAGATGGGCTGTTGAAAGCAGCAGGTATCAGAAACTATCAGAGGTAGAACACAAGGTCAGATGGGCTGTTGTTTTGGAAACAGTCTTTTATGAGATAGGTGCTGTGTCCCCTTATTTGCATCCAGTATAGGACATTTGCTCCCAGACACATTGTACATAAACATCTGAGTGGGTTTGCAGACTCAAGTTAGAATAGGGCTGTGTACCACCCTGTTGTATGTATTGCAATGGGGAAATCTGAGATGCATGTATACAATAATTACAAATGTATTAGTATGCTGGTCAGCTGGTATGAAATGATAACTCAAACCTGCAGGTCTTATTTTTATGTAATTGCATTTTAGTTTGTCGTTTGTCTTTGGTATCAGTTTTACCATGTAGCATTGTGCAGTGAGTAGGTGCACAGTATTGTAGACCTGCCATAAGCATCTCCACACTTAAAAAAATGACAAATCATCTTGCACTACGTCCCACTGGGGATGTCTTTAACTTTCTGACTGATCTAGGCAGCTCTAAGTGCTTTAAATAACCCCAGTGTGTAGTTTCAATCATACTTCTCTCCTTTTACTTTTTTTTAAATCACTGATTTTTTTCTACTTTCTTGTCCTACTTTAAAACACATTACTGTATTCCCTCTTTTAACTGGTTAATTTTTATTGTATATTCCGATCTACTGCTTGCTCTGTTTTGTGGCTTGTGTCATTCTTCACTTTGGTGCAGTAACACTTATTAGGCCATTGTACGAAGGTCCAAATGCCATTGTCCAGAAGGAAGATAACTTGTTGAGGAATCAGGAAATCTATTCACCTTCATGTGTATTTAGATTGAAAGATCTTTTATGAAAGGGATCTCTCATCAAATATGCAGTACCAGGCACAGTTAGGCTGCAATTTCACCTGAAATTTATGGACTTATCATTGTAGATTTATTAAAATAAACTAATGATCTCAAACTTTATTTCATTAATCTAAGTTCTATTGGCTGCATTTTTTAGTTACTTTGTATTTCCTGCATTTGAGGTATACTTTTTGAAATGTCTTAACACAAAAAACCCACACAGAGCAGGACTGAGAACACTGTTGTTCAAATCATTGTCATGCTTTTAGTAAAACACCAAATGATCATGATTTTCACTAGTCTGAAGTGAAACTTTTCTTAATTATTCACTCCCCCCGCCCCCCGATGAAGACCCAAAAAATGAGGCACAAAACTTTACAGTTATTTCTGAGGAATATTGAGGGATGAGGGGACAGATGTGATACTGTTAAAACTGATTGCTTACTAGAAGTAGTGGAGGTGTAATTAATCTCATTTTTTTTTAACTGTATAAGTGTGGCTTCTAACTTTCTCAAAATATAGGTGAAATAAGTTTGTTTGTGCGAAATACCATGTAGGTGCACCTTCTGATATGGTACCCCATGGGATCACATGTGAATGTCTCAACATCAGTGGTATGTTTCCCTTTTCTCCCTTGCTCAAAAGACATCGATGTCTTGTCTCACACAATAAGCACACATGTAGGTAATGGTGATTCTTGTGGCTAGTAGGTCAGAGGATATGAGACTATAACCTTGCCTTGCATACATACTCTGAAGGTGTGAATCCCTTACATGTTTCTTCTTGAATGACTACTCAGGTTCTTACAGTAAAGGTTAATTGAAGGGAATGGTGTTATCCTGATGTTAACATAGGTTGAATGTCAGTCCCATCTGTAGAATGCCAGATGAAATTTGAATAGTGTTTACAGTGTAGCTATAGCTTGTTCTAAAGCTAAAAAAAAAAAAAAAAAAGATAAAATCCTTTATTAGCCTAAAGACAATATGTAAATTGACCTTTT
Organism: Morus bassanus; assembly: GCA_031468815.1. Taxonomy (NCBI): domain Eukaryota; kingdom Metazoa; phylum Chordata; class Aves; order Suliformes; family Sulidae; genus Morus; species Morus bassanus. The sequence continues at coordinate 50,986,023 of CM062572.1, forward strand.
TAAATCAATGTTGAAAAAAATCTAAAAGCAAATCATTGTAGTTTGGCAGTGATATATTTTTTAGTACATCAGACTGAATTCACCAAGAGTACTTTTAAAGAATAAAATGGCAATAATAGAATTCATCTATGAGTAACTTAAAAAAACATTTCTTAGCTGTAATTAAATCGCTAATCAGAGTAGAATTCATTGACTTACCATCACAGATAATCCTGGGTCTTTTGTACACTGTGAAATTAACACCAAATTATTAAGCATTGGTATTCCTCATAGTTGTATTTTTAGCCAACTCACAAGTTTTGATCATTACTCAAAGGAGAAAAGAACAAAAACAACTTGGGAAACCTGTCTGTTGGAAGCCATTTGAACTTAGCTGCTTTCAAACATAAAGTACTTTTTGAAAAGTTTTGCATTGGTAAAGAAAAGAATTTAGAATTTGTTGCACATAAGAAAAGATTATCTGACTCATTGGAATGAACTGACAAGCATATTTGTGGCATGTACCCCAACAGCATCCAACAAAACCATAAGCTGTATGAGTCTGAATCTTTTACAGTAAGGACCTTTAATCCTGTCATAAATTGGAAAGGGGCCTTCCTATAACTGAAAGTCATTCCCTCTGGCATAGTGTTTTTTCAGCCCCTGTGACGGTGCTCCTCAAGGCTAAGGTGCTATTTCATTGCCGTCTGTCTCTCTACAGAGCCGTTGGATTGCATTTTGATAGCTGCAGCCCCCTGTCCTCTCAAGATAATTTTGTAAATTATCTCAATGTGAATGTTTCCTGGTTTTCGCTTGTGCATTTGTGCTTCAGTGGTAACTTGTACATCCATTCATGTAGCTTTCTTATGGAATTAGCATGTGGTTTGTCGGTGCTGAGATACTTTTGGAACCTGTCAGGATTTGGAGGGATGGTAATATTGGTATTCCCTTTCAAAAGTGGACCACTTTTTCATTTTCTTCTATGCTATTTTTACTTTAGTCATACCTCTTAAAACTTGTCAGAAGTTTCTCTAAGCTTCTCTATTAATGCATTTTTTTCTGTAGCTGGATTAGCTACAAGTAAATACTCTGAATGTACACTACCTATCTCCAGGTTGATGGATGTAACATGACTATACTAGCATAGTATGTTTAGTTTTCTCCAGCCTATATCAACCCCAATTTCTGACTGCTGCTGTATGTAGCACAGTGTCTGGGTGGTATGATTAGGAATTTAGGAAATAGTGTTGTGTATTATTTCTTTTCTCAATTCTTTTCTGAGGAAAATTGCAGAACTGAGAGCTCTGGACCCAAGATGCTTCATCTATCTTTGTGTGCTTTGTGGAAAGGACTACTGTAAACTTTCTCTGTTTTGACCTTTTGGTGTCTCTCTAACTTCTGACCAAGAGGGCGTTCTAGTTTGTGACAAAACAGCAAATACCACTCCCTGTGATCATGTGCTTTGGTCATGTGCCCTCCAAAAAATTTTGATTCTCAAACTGCCACTTAGAAATTTCTGTTTCTGCTGCTTAGGAATTTATATTTCAGACACTGCTGAAACCAGCAGTCCAAGAGTATCTATGTATAGCTATCATCTTACACTCTCTTGAAATGGCAAAATTTTATACTGTGAGTACATTTTAAGAAAACAATAACAAAAAATCACAAATCAGTGGGAGCACTATTTAGTTCAGTGTAATAGATGAATAACACTGCGGATAATTTTAACACTTCTATATTTAGGGAAACAAGGCGTTGTAGTATGTTGGTAACAGCAAAACTTGATCAGTGTGAAGTACCAGATGGTGTTCTATAAATGCAGATCTTAGGGCAAGCATCTGAAGAACTCTTATACTTTGTGAGTACCAGAGAAATTATAATAATTGCTATCAAATGGGTCACTTTATGTATAATCAATTTTGAGTCTGTAGCATGAGAAAGACATTTCCTTTTATCAATCAGATTCGTAGGGAAAGCATGGCTTATCTTAGTGCTTTACCTGGAAATGTTTCCAAAAATGAAAATCTAGATACTCCTTGTGGACTCTTTGTAGGTGAACTCTTCATAGATACTTACTGATTTGTCACTCTACAAGGCTATAACAGTGTGTCCAGCCATAACGTTTTACAGCTCAAAGCTTTGTTCTGTGCTCTCACTGTTTTGACAAAATAAATGCTTAAGCATGAGGCAATTGAAAAATAGTCAGGTAGAATGAGCTGATGTAGACAAAACTGATACACGTATATCTGCGTCTGTCCCATAGTTTTCTGGAAGTTTAGCAGTCAGTGTAAGTTACGGGTTTAACTTAGTGAAAACTGTGGATAGTTTTCCTTTTTCAGTTTAATGCTATATAAATGTCCTTTCTTTAGTTTGTACAAGCAGCTGTTTCAGGAAATTGGTATAGCTAAATTGACACCTGTCTATTCATATAGAACAAGATTCTTTGTTCCCCAGGGATTCCTGCCAAGATTTTCATATGATTAAGAGCATAGAAGAATTGCTTTTGCAGATCTACTAGTTTCCTTTTTCTAAAGGAAATGGGCGGCATGGTGATTTGACCCCTTTCCTTTGTGAAGCACAGGTCAGTGTGGCAGGGGACGTGCCACACTGGGAAACGTGCCAAATGTGGGAACGTGCAGAATACTTCTCTCTATATTACGAGAGAAACGGGGAATCAGGTAAAGACTGAAACAAAGCCAACTTCTGGTCTTCTCTTCATGAAAATATGTCATCAGTCCCTTATTTAGACCTTGTAGTAAATCTCCTGGCGAGCCCTTCATTGCAGCAACTACAACAGTATTGTAGCAACTCTTATTTGTAACATCCTATTTAGAGACAGATTTTTATTTTTATTTTTTTAAATCCTTTGCTGTGGCACAGGGGAGGCAAAAATAATTATCTTCTACTTAAAATATATGTATCATTTATCATATATTCATAATATTTGGGAACAAATGAACATTCTTGATGTGAAAATCTTTTTTAAGGTGAGTTGTTAGATAGATTCCTAGCAGTTAAATGAGAAATTATATGTAGATTTTGACAAAAATTAAAGATGTGCATACATAAAGTTGTACACACCCATTCTTAGGTTTGCCAACTACAAAGTTAGCCAACAGCAGCAAAAAATATAATCACACTGAATGCAGATAAATAAAAAATTAGAAATGTCCCATATGCATGCTCTATCTAGTCCACACCTTTAACCCTTCTTGAAAAATGCTTGGGCTGTCATCATAGAGCAATTGAGATCCTGACCATAAAACATATCTAAAATCCTTTTTTTTTTTTTTTACAGTGGTTCTTAAAGTAGAATAAGTTTAGTTCTATAACATAGGTCATACCCCATTATTTGACTATCCAGTTATGCTGGTTTTGGCTGGGGTGGAGTTAATTTTCTTCAGAGTAGCTCTGTGTTGATGTGTTTTGGATTTGTTAACAAAACAGGTAATGTTTTGGTACATTAATAAATGATACATTTGGTAATGTTAATAAATGTTATAAAACAGGGATGTTTTATTTCTTGCTGAGCAGTGCTTACACAGCCTCAAGGCATTACCTGTTTCTCAGGCTGCCCAACCAGCGAGTGGGCTGGGGGTGCGCAAGAAGCTGGGAGGCAACACAGCTGGGACAGCTGACCCCAACTGACCAAAGGGATATCCCACACCATATGACATCATGCTCAGCATATAGAGCTGGGGGAAGGAGAAAAGATGGGGAGATGATCGGAGTGATGGCATTTGTCTTCCTAAGTAACACTACATGTGATAAAGCCAGGAAATGGTGAAAGACCTGCCTGCTGATGGGAAGGAGTGAATGAATTTCTTGTTTTGCTTTACTTTGGCATGCCACTTTGCTTCACTTATTAAACTCTCTTTATCTCAAGCCACAATTTTTTTCTCACTTTTGCCCATCCAATTCTCCCCAATCCCACTGCGGGGGAGTGAGTGAGCAGCTGGGTTTTGCTTAGCTGTCTGCTGGGGTTGACCTACAACACCAGTTTATTTAAAAGGTTTGGCAGAAACTTCAGCACATTGCTTTACATCAAGATAAGATGCATCAGCTTGGTTCATGACAGCAGGTGGTTCAAATACATCACTATAATGACTGTCCTATCTAAACTGACTGCTGCTTTGTGCCACACATAAACATAGATGGCAGCAATTTATTGGATTAGAATTGCAGGGAAAACTCCCTGTTTACTCATTTGACAGTGGTGCTGATATTCTTTTGTCTGTGATCTCATTTACTTTGGGTAAAGCCACAGTTCCCATCTGGTATTTATGATAAAAATTAATAGTAGTTTGAATAGATTTTCTTTTTCACTGCTCTCCATTTTTGGGTTTTTTTGTGGGTTTTTTTTTTTCCTGTTTTTTTGGGGTTTTTTGGGGTTTTTTTTTGGGGGGGGGTGTTGTGGGTTTCTTTGTTTGGTTTTGTTGTTTTTTATTTTCATGGAATGAAATACTTTGTCATCACTCCCAGGTGGTTTTATCTGGTAGAAAATTTTCTTGATAACATGCATTTTTAAAAAAAAAAAATTAGTTCTCATGTTGTATTAAAATAGCTTTGTGCATATAAGGATAGTTTTTTATACCTCATCAATTTCTCTGACAAAGACCATTTCCATCGCCTTACCCGGATCTGTTTCACCTTGCTTGACTAGACCCTTATTGTCTTTTATGTAAAGTGCATATGTGCGGAAATATTAATATGTCCAAGAAAACAAAAATCCGATGACAGTGTGGAAAAATGAAGTTAATTAGGTTACTGAAATAAGAAAATCCCATATTATCACCTTGTGCCCTCTTTCGTCTACATCTTGTAGAAAGAATAGTAAGGCCATGATTGTGGTGTAATACAATTTTATATTTGCATGAGCTTTCTTCAAGCACAGCGAAAGGTTTTCCAAAGATCTTGCAGTCTTGGTTTGGAATTCTTATACATGATGGAAGAACCTACTTTAAGGAGAAGCTGCTATGTTTGAAATATTTGTGTGATAACTTTGTGAGAAAAGTTCATCTCTCAGCATGGAAATGATGCCTCTTTAGCAGTGAAAGTTGACATATGCCATCCATGGTGTGTTAATAAAACATTCCATATGCCCAGATATCTAGATATCTGTTTCTCTTTACCTGTAATAAAAATATATCTGTATCCAATACTGATAAAATGGAATCTAAGTTATTAATCACTTAAATTGTATCATTTTAATGTAAAAATAAATTACTCTAAAAAAGCAGAATGGAGGGAAATGTTTGGTTTAAAATGTAGCGCACAGTTAAAATTGGTTCTTATAGGAGTATACCAATTAAAAAGTTGGTCTCTGTCAGGAAAATGTTTGTCATTTCAAGTTGGCATTTTTAAAAGACAAAAGACCCCAAGCAGTGGAAACCAAATAAAACATTTAGATAGTAGCCTAAGGCAAGAATTCAATAAAGTAAAAAAAAAAAAACCAAACAAACAAACCACAACAAAGCTAATGCGGTCAGGTATTTTGCACCATATTGCAAATGAATGACTCTGTAAGCTGCATTCTTATACAATGAATACATCCCATGCTGAGTTCAGAGGTGTCTGGTGGAAGCAGGGAGGCCACACCAGTCAGCTGAGAGATGAGCAGCAAAAAAGCAAAGAAGCACACAAATGGTGGATCTTTCTTTCAGGTTTTCCATATAGCCATTTCCCCAGTGAAAGTGTGTAATGTTAATATTCATAGGAAGCCCTGAGTATCAATTAAAATGTGCAAGACAAGGAAATTCATAATGTAAAAAGTTTACCAAATACAAATTTCTTAGTTGCATAAGAGTCTTGAAGAAGTGATATGATTGCCTTCCTTTTCCTGCGAGGGATGGAAAAGAAATAAGAAGAGGCGTAAGAGGCAAAGAGATTGTAACTGATGTGGAAAATGAGCATGTAGTGTTTTACGTGTGCTGTACCCTTTCTATTGCAATCAGGTTGCACAAAGCATGTGGTACCAGACGCCAATATGAGACTCAAGAGTATGCAGTGTAAATAACAGTAATTTGAACTCAATATCTGCAGACTTTTTTCAATAAGTCCACAACTTGCTTTTACTAGTGAGCATTTGTTAGGAAGTTTATGCTTGCTCCTTCCCACATTTTTTTCTTTGAACCTCTGTTTTATTGTGTTCATGCATTTGTAACTGGTACCTTTACCCATCTTAGGTCAGCAATGATCTTCATTGTGAGACTGTCCCTGAGATAAGTTGATTGCAAGTCTCCGTGTTTCAGTGATTACTATTTTTAGGGGTAGAAACAACCAAAGCAGAATTTTAAAAAGCACTTTGCATTGGTTAAATTCTGCTTTCCTAATTTTCTTAAGACAAAGTTAAATCAGTCCTGAATATCTCATCCTAAAGAACTGACATTGAGATAATATCATTCATTCAGTTCCAGGGATTCTTCAAAATTATCGGCATAATTCCCACAAGAAACATGCTGGAGAACAAAAAAGATGCTTCAGGCTTAGAAATTTTTCAAATAACCTCCATCACATGGAAGGCTCATTTAACAGTGGCACCCAATACTGCTGCCATACCAATGGCTTGCAAGTAGATGTTCAGAAAGTCCCTCACGGTTTCCTTTCTTCCATCAGGTGTATATATAATCTTGTAGTCTTTGCGTGCATATAGCAGCTACTGTCCTCTTGGACATGGTCCAAGTTGTATAACGTGTTGTTGATGCTATAGTGTATGCTGGTGGCCTTGGACAGATTTGGCAGACAGTCAGTCTATCAGCTCTTGCAGATTCAGCAGGATTACTAGTCTCCAAACCTTATCTCCTCTTGGGAGACTTTCACGCATACTTTTCCAGTGATGTTTTCTGGCAACTATTTCTCCATCCACATCTATAGGTATCTACAGAATCCACTGGCACAGAAGGTGCTTTTATGACACTGTGAGGTAAGCACAGTCCCTACTCCAAAACTCCAAGCATTCCAACCTCCTGGCTATGATTTCTGCACTGCAGGAACACCTTTTACGAAGATCTGTGAAACACTGCACCTGGCAACAGCCAACAGTGCTGTGTCAGGTCCTGGAGTTTTCATTTGCAGCTATTTATTTAGCTGGCAACATTTAGACTGCTTCCATGCACTTAGGTCTTGCTTATGTACGTTAAACAGAAGCATCACTAATAATTGAGTCACGGACAGTTTAATCTCATCAGTCTCTGATTTTGACTTAAGCATAACAAACGAAAAGGCAGGGATCAGGTTTACAGTTTGTCCTGCTGGAAGTATCCTGATACCTCAATATCTATAGCTACTTCTACCTCAGATCTCCTTGTGCAAAATAGATGCTCAGATTCATCCAGTCATCACACATCTCCATTCACATAAATTACAGCAACATTGCCCAGTCTTCCAGGTCAGCTTTCATACCTTAGGGTCTTCAATGAATTCTTAGGATATCTTACTACTGCAATTTAGAGAAAACCCGATTCTTATATTTAAAGTGACTGTAACAGATATAGAAACAAACAAAAACCCCAGTGAATTCCCCCACTGCCCCAGCCTACAGTGTTTACTGGCATTCCTGTTGTTTGCCTGACCAGTAGTCATTCCTGACCAAGCTCCATGTTTTTCAGTTCCACCCCCCACCCCCCACCTTCTTCTTTTCTGTTGATATTCCTGGATGGGTAGATTTTATTGATGTCAACTTCAGTGACTGTCAAGGAGCAATCTCATAATTTCCAGCTTGCCCCTGTTTTAAGAAAATAAATCAAGGACATAAAGGATTTTAAGGCAGAGAATTAATGGAAGCGTAGACTGATTTTTCATTACATCAAGCACTACTTTTGACCTACACAGAGAAAATGCTGTCTATTCCTCTGCATGTCTGTGACTTCCTTGTTTTTAAGTTTTCCTTTCACCATAATTTGAAAATACCATTGTCCTATGGACAATTCTTCTCTACCAAAATAAGATGAGCTGTGGTGAATAATGGGGAGCTGTGTGAGGGAAGGGAGCAGGCAGGAAGAATTACTAACCGCTGTTGCTAGAATTCCATAAATTTCCCTTTCATAGCAGTCATGGCTTCAGTAATGAGGGTCATGAATATCAGTATTTCCATGATCCTTAATGTCAGTTAGATTTTTTTTCAAGTCAACCCAAAAAAATCATCTGGATTGTCCTCATTAAAGTTGGTGTAATTTCTGACCATGGAATCATATCTGTATGTTATATGAGTAAAACAGCACATAAAATATAACAGCAGTTTTCAGTGATTTATAACCTCTAGTTTTCTATGATTTTTAATCATTAAAGAGTACGTAAAAACATATTTTATACACAATCTTTTATCTTACATTTATTTTTATATTTCTCCATAGCAATTTATTGCAATAGATATATCACCATTACTATAGACATTTATAGTGCCATTAAAATTCAATGCCACCATAAATTCATGCTCCTTAAAGTGTTGACATTTGTAACAGCTTCCACAAGGACATAGTTTATACTGAAAGTGAAACTTGGAGTAGAAACTTGTGTTAAATTTAAGATGTAGGCAAGGAAATAAATGCCTTTTATCTGCTTTCAATAAATTCAATAACATGGGTGAGACAAACTGTGTTATGCCCTACTTCTGTGTTTCATTTGCTCAGGCCACTCCCAACAAATTCAAAGTAAAGCACAATATACAAAACAAAATTACAAAGCAATTACTTACTGTCTAACAGACAAAATATAGAGGGTATATAATGAGCTATTTGAGTAAGAATTAATATCCTGATTTGTTCTAAGGCACCTGAAGGGTCTTTGCTGTCCCAACAGGCATCAGTCAGGGGAGAGGTTGGTCTCCTGTTCTCTGGAACAGACGGTCAGTGCTGCCAAGCTGCTCTCTTCCACGAGGTCAGTTGAAACATGGTGCTGACAGCTCAGCCTGATTACCCAGCTGCTCCTGACAATCCTAACTGGACTGACTGGCCTTCATGTTTTGTTTCTTCTCCCTCTCTACCCCCTCCTTCGGATCTTATACTTTTTTATGTTGATATTTTTCCTCTTGAATCCCTGATTTTATCTCAAGAGTCCCATCTCTCTGTAATTTTTACCTTCCTTACCTCTCTACAGGTTTTTTTCAGCTCTTTCTAAGCAGTCTCTGTGAAGTTTAGGCAGCTGTGCAGGGTCAGAGCTGGGCTATGCATTCATGATGCATCGTCTGCTAAACTGCCTGTGGTGGGAGGAAGCTTACAGCAGAGATTACAGAGATGGTTACAGCTGATGATTTTTGGTTTATGTGTTGGCAAATGTCTTCATACTATACTTCAGAGGGTGGGAATGTAAGTTTTAACTGGCAGAGTTAAAAAATGACAATTCTGAATCCTGATTTTTTAAGATTAAAGATCTCTTAGTTTTCACTTTTTTCCATGGTGTTGAAATGGAGTTGATAGTTATTTGTAAACAGCAGCTTTCACCTATGAGATGGACTTTTTCTTATGTAACTGTCTTATAAAACAGAGCCTATCTTGCAGTCCTTGCCCAGAAAAGATATTAGAGTACAGTGCCAAAATAGACCCTGTTTTAAGTGTACAAAAATTTTTTAGCCAATGTGTCTATTTGTTATTAGAACTAACCCAAAACTACTTGGAAGTGGAGGATTCGATCTAGTTTCTCTGTGAGTTGTGCTCACGTTGCACAGAAACAGACATTTAGGAAAAGTCTCCCCATAGGCTCTTTAAAAAGGGAATATACACATACAGCCTTATTTATTGTGCTTCTAAATTGAGAACCTTACGTTTGTGTCTCTTGCACTGCTTTGTCACAGGCAGTGAGCACAAGCCAAGTTATGATTTTTTAATCCCTCTCCAACCAGAATCAGAATAGGACCCCATCCATAGCTTAGTGCACTATATGCTTTCTAAAGTGAAAAAGCTACTGTGTAGTCTATATCTTCATGAAGGTCCCTCTCACCCAGAATTCTTTGTTAAGATTACAGCCACATGGAATACTTCCCCAAACCTGTTGCCATCTTTTCTGAGGATACTAAAGCTCACTATAGTCTGAAAAAAAGCAGCATAAAATCACTGCTGAAACAAAAGCAGTTTCCCTCCTCCCCATGACTGCAGACTCAGTCAGGAATATCTGTCTCTCTCATATATTGGTTTCTTTATTCATGGAAAAAATAGACTGCTGAGTAAGTATCAGCATGGAGTTGAATGTAATGTGTGAGTGAATAGCAAGTTGATTTTTCTTTTGATAGTGTTTTTTTTTATATATATAAATTCAAAAATGAAAATATGTTTTGGTAGTTCAAAGTGTCTTTGATAACAGTCAAAATTACCATTAACCTTTACCTTTCATGACCCTAGATTCCATATAGGTAACTCATTTTGACATGGGAGGGAGTAGTAGAGAGTAGCAGTGTGGGAGAGATTGCAAAGAAACTACTGAAGAGGTGCCTACTTGGAAATCCCCGCCCCTCCAAAGGAAGGCAGGTGTGAAAACCGTCAAAACTGTCCCTCACGGCTATGCAACAAAGGAATGGCCTATAGTTTTAGATGATGTCTGGAACTTTGTGAAACATCTGCTGGTATTGGCTGCTATATCAGTTCACCCTGGAAGTGCTTTTCTTCTGACCTGAGTTGTTCTGCATTTGAAGATTCAATAGAATCCAGCATAAACACAGACTTAATGTGGCCCAAACAGAGATTGACTAAGCATGACTACAGTTAAAAGGAAAAATAATCCTGTGGGGATTACAGCTGTTGATCAGAAGAGTTATCAGGAATTGTTAGCTTTCGTGAACAATCATGATATCTGATGAAAATTCTAGAGATGTTATTTTCAATCTATTACTAATTAAATGGCAGACATAACTAAATGCAAAATGTATTTTTATATATAGAGAAGGCATACAATTTATTTATACATAATATGTGGGGAGTGTGCAAGTGTCAGTAGCTTACATTTGTGTATTTTCAAGAGCTCCACTAGTAACATCTAAGAAAAATTGAATGAGTTACAGGATTTCCTGTGTAGTATCAAGTAATCAGCCTGAATTAGCAATGACTTTTCATTGTACTTACCAATAGTAGTATTTCTATATACCTGTGGACAAATTTTATAGTCAATGAGAGGAAGGTGAGAGAGTCACAAAAGTGAAGCAAAGGGAAAGATTAAATAAGTAAAATATTCACTAATGCATTCATAAGCAGCTTTTATCATCTTTATTTCATACTATGGTTTATGAAATGAGCTGTTCTGAAAATAGAGATTGCAGTGTGATGATAAGGCATGCTACAAAACAACAAATGTACTATAAAACTACTTTAATATTACAATGTCAGGAATCTGGTATTGCATTTGTCGTCACAGAGTTCGATTGTGGGGTTTTTTTAACATGCACCCAGCTACACAACTGGAAGCTTCATAAGCTAAAAAGAAAGGAAGATCAGTCAAGTGCTTCTGGCAAAGTGAAAAGTAAAGCTGGATTTCAGGAAAGAGGATTTTTTTTTTGTCACAAAATTAGTGAGTCATATACCTATGTCCCAGCATAGTTCACAGAGGTGCTGCTCTACTCAGAGCTCTCTTCAGAGTCAACATTAAGAGACCTAGAGGGCTTATAGTCATTAATGATGCCACAGGACTTTTCATACAAAGTGGCTTGTTAGCACTATGGTTCTGACCAACTGATGTAATTACTTTCAGCCAACTTAAATTACCCTTTAGTTTCAATTGCACTGAGAGATTCCAGGAGCAAAATCTGATGAGGTTAACCAGGAGGAGGTTATAGGATCACAAATGATAAGTAACTACATCAGGAACAAAACTTTGCTAATGGAAGTTTTCTAGTCTAGCAGAAAAAAGTTTTACAAAAGCTGCTGACAGGAAGTTGAAACAGGAGGAGTTCATTTTGGGGAAAAAAGGTGTAAATTTTCCAGTTGTAAATGTGATTTGTCATTTGGGAGAATCTTCCAAGAAATATTAAAATTAGATATTCATATATTTTACAGCCAGGTTTGGACACTTTCTGAAGGATAATTCTAATTGATTTCAGACAGTATTTATTATATAAAAGATAAAGCTTGTACAACAGTATTTTCATTACCTTCTATTATATTAATTACAGTATTTCTCTGCGCTGTTGTATCTTAACTCCTGATGTGTTGTTGGGCCAATGGACATGACCTTTTCAACTCAGGTAGCGTGGATGCAAGTGGTGAAATGATCCATTTTTCATCGGCAGTAGATGAGAGATGTTGTATATTTGTCAATGGCCTCTCTTGCTTTCTGCTGTAACCATGATGCGTACCTTATTTAGAAATGCTTTCTCATCACAGCCTGCTGATTTTTATATCATGTGACTTTAAATCAGTTTGAACATAATTCACAATATTAGAATGAAAAAACCTATCATTTTATTTCCATATTGCATATAGAATATCTAATAAGTATTTATGATATGTAAGATTAATTCCACTCATGAGGAGAGGCCTTTATAATTTATTAGTGCCATCACCTTGCTTGAGTTATGAACTGTTCACTTCATCAAGACAGAAAAATCTATGTCTTAGGAATGTTCGTCATGCTTCTTTGTGATTTTATTACTCTTCTTAAGTTTAAATTATAAAGGTATTTTTCAGCAATTATTAGTTCACAAAGACTTTGACCATCTCGGTGAAAATGAGGCTGATTTAGCAGAAAATACCCTGGTGCTTTCGTGTCTAAAAGGCTTTGGAACCATTTCAGTGTTGGAGAAACTGTAGATTTGGCTTTAATGAAAGGGAGAGAAGCAAGTGTTGTTTGAAATGTGTGTTTTGGGCTGCATTTGATTTGCCTTTACCATAATTCTGCTTGTGATAAACATTGCCTACAACAATCCCTGGTGCTTTTGAGCTTTATGCCTACAGCTGGAGTTCAACTTCGGACACTGAGAGGGGAACCCTCACTTAACAAATATTAAACCAGATCTGCCTTCTCAGATGCATCTCAGTGGAATTGTTTTAACTGAAGAAGTCTTCATGGAAAATACACTGGTGTTTTGGGACCAGTTATTGGAGCTTAGATAGAATTCAAATGAAGACTCCTACAGCACACACTCATAGGAGTTAAAAAAAAAAATCATTTAAGGTTGGATTTAAGAATTAGCTGATAAAGGGTGTTGGGAATCATGTTCATATAAACAAATGGAAATTGCTTTCTACATACTAATTGCAATTACACATTTCTGTTTTCACATTTCATTAATACCAAACTGCGTGTTATCACAGCTAATAAGAAATAAATCATTATTGTTTTTAGCTATTCTACATAATGAACAAAAACATGATTGCTGTCAGCAGTAGCACTAGGAATTATATTTTTGCCCAATAAACAGACAATTTCTACTATTTGTAGTCTAGAGGAAAATTCTGTTATGTGCCATTGAAGAACATCCCAATTAAATAGCATAGAGATTTTAAGTTTTGCTGTACATTTAGCACACCATTAGTGGAAAATTTTGAACTGCAAAAATTATTTAGACTCAATGGTTTGTGGAAGTTTCTGTAAGTGAAAAAATAATGCTGAAAATAATAAAATATTATTCATAATATTCAAGAATAAATCTCTACAGATGTGCCAAAATGCTTACCACAGAGGCTGCACATCTACTGACAGACTTAAGTATCACATTTACCAAGAAATCATTCTTTGAACAGTCCTGGGTTTTGGTAACTGCATTATCTGAGGTCATTTCATATATCAGAGCATTTTGAAGAAAGTTGTAAGCTCATACTGTATATTGTACAATTGTGTGAGTTATAGGAAAAATGACAAAGTGCATTTTACTCTGGCGCTGATTGTAGTACACAAGACTTGAGTACTTCTTTGCGGTAAAAACTTTCAGTGCATTTTCAGATATATTTCCATTGTAATAGCACAAGATATAATATAATATGAGCTTTGTTGATTTCAAAAGTAAGCCCAGAGCACTTGCATATAAAGTAGGAAATGGCCATTAGCTAGAAATGTATCTAAAATTCCTTATACAATACAGCAGTAATGTCTGATCTGCAGCAATGTCAAAGTTATGTGGAATTTTCCTGGAGGCAGGTTGCTTATTTGCCGCCTTTGTGAGCAGGGTTACAAGGACTTTTGGAATTGGACATGAAAGCTAATGTGATCATTTAGTTTGCTTAACAATTCACATATGCTATCTTTTGTAGCTTGTTTTTTTCATTGGCTACTTTTGTTCCTCTCAGCTTTAGGACATATCTTTATCTAGTTCCCAACTTAGAGTGTAAAGGCTGGAAAGACACTGGTATTAGTGTTTTTGCAGTTAAAAAACAAAAGTAGACTTGCTTTAATACTCCAAAACTCGGCACTTTTTTTTTGCCTCTTGTAAAAGAGCATCAACCTGAAATTCCAGAGTTTGGAGGTATTTAAAAAGGACTGAAACGGTGCAGCACTCCAAAAGTAATTGCTATTTTTCTTTGTGGTGATTTTGGTCAGACTCTTCTTTCACTGCAAACAAACCAATATATAATCCCTTCAAGAGCTGTCTTCTTGCATATACTGATGTTTAATAACTCATCACAAATTCTGAGGGAACATCAAATGTTTTGATCAGTTTTCATTCAAAATTGGAAAAATATTAAAAATGTAAAATTTTCATGGCTTTTCTTTTTTCCCCAAAAGAAACAAAATATTTTGAGGTTTCACAGTGACCTGATTTCATCTGTTTCAGGGTAAGCTGCTTTCCCATGAGTTTGTTTCAACTGTCTTTGTCTCTTGTTCAAGTTTGCAACTTGCTTTCTTCCTGTAGCATCTTGCAATTGTGACTTTCATTTTGCAGGCCACCATGCAGTGGGTTGTAGCCTTTCAGGGAAGAAATTTTGGCCTATGTTAACCACCAATATGGAGAAAATGTGTTTTGCATGCCTTTCTGAACTTTTCAGGTGTCCTTTGTATTACTTTTTATGAAAAGGAGACTTGATTCAATAATTAAGGGGACTGTTTGCCACTCCTGCATTCCTATCTGGTGCTGGACATTTGAGTGCAATGGGTCACATTCAGTCTGTGATCACATTCAGTTAACAACTGCATTCAATCTGTGATCACAAGATATTCAGTGCAAAATTCTCAGTGGTTAAACATGGTTGTCTGCAACATTTATTCATTGTCTTAATGTGATTTTTTACTCTATTGCTTCTACATATGGGCAGTGAGAATTTATTGCAGAAAGCTATGCAAACAGATCTCTCTACGGTTAGTTGGTCTTCTGAAAAGTTGTGTATGAAACTATCTAATTGCTCTTTAGATGTTTGTGTGGAAAAGATTATATTTGCAAAGTGCAGTAGCTGTTTGACCACAGTGAAGCTGATGTCTGTCTGTCAATGTACTCTTTCATGTGGAAAAACAGTAACGTTTTTTCATGAGCCTTGAGTTTGCCTTGGCGTGAAACTCCCCTTTTTGCACAGGATTAAGAGTGATAAAAACTGACTATACAAATGCAGATAAAATGCAACAAAACAGAACAATCAGAATTACAGTAATAGTGGCCATCTTGTATTGTTTGTACTGTTAGTATGCTGAGAATAATTTTGGTTGCATATTAACCGATGATTCTTCCATGGTGAACTCCTTACCACAGTTTACCATGATTTCTGATAAAACCTCCAGTGTTTATTACTTTGAGATCCTTGTTGAGTAAATATTAATCTAAACTAAACTTCAGTTAAACACTGTGATAATGGTATAATTTTTTCCAGCCTGACAGTTTTATTTAAATTTTGCTCCATTGGTGTAGGAGGTGTGGCCAGAGCCATGGCATTTACACTGCATGAAATACAAAGACAAAATTGAAGTTGGTCCTATAGTAAGAATTGTGGTGTGGCTGGGGATCAGGATTATGCTGGTGTGCACACCCAGCGCTGTTTAGTCCTCAGTTCCTTGTATGGTCCAGGAACTCCCCAGCTCAGTAATCAGTGGGTGAGAAGGAGGAATGGTTTGAGAGGTTGGACTGACTTGATTGACTGAGCACCCCAGGGCCTTCCCACTAAAGCAGATGACTAACTGCTACGAGGCCTCTCCTGGTGGGAATTTCAGACAGTCTCACACTCCCACAGGCAGGTCCTGCAGTGCATACACCAACTGAGCACTTTAGCGTGTTCATTAACTCCCTGGGTGAGGAAGCTGACAGTGCCAGAGACTCTCCTTGGCAGTTCCTGCTGCAGAAGTGACCAAAGCATACATACATAAGATACTCATTAAACAGTCAGAAACCGATCCTGCAGATGCAGGGATGATGACATAGGACAGTCTTTTGTACATATATTAGGATAGCTGGATGTCTTGTAAGTAGTTTAAGATCAGAAATGTATTGTGTGTACTGGAGTGGTCACATAGGACCATGGACCCAGCAGCATACAAGAATTCAGCAGAACAATGTTTTGTGGGGTCTTGCTGGGTCTACCTGGAGATGGATTGCAGCACGCATGCAGGGGAGACTTCTTTCATGATATGGACAGATGCTGGTCATCTTGTTCAAGAGATTTGGTTCCCCAGGCAGTCACTGCTTTATGCAGAACTCCCAACAACCAGATTTTTTTGTTATTTTGGTTTGTTTTCAAACAGTCCATGATTGTCTGTGCAACAGAAACAAAATTCTGCATTTGAGTTTAAATAAGAACTTCCCCTCAGGGTATTATTCAATCCCAGCTAAGAATCCTTTTTTTTGAAACCAAAAGTGTAACAAGGCATTTGGCGAATTCTTGTCAGCCTACCTGTGAGTCAGCTCAGGCAAGAGGCAGGGGCAAGGGCCTGAACTTAATGGGAGATCTTGAGCCCTGGGTGTTAGTCCCAGGTGGGGTTGCTCAGAGCTGTTAAAGCCTATTGATGCCCTTAAGGTATGTAATGTGTCTTCTCATCAATTTAGCACTGTCAGTCATGTACTTCTGACAAATGAGATCATAACACTAGGGAAACCAGAATATCTTGTTTATTCAGTGTAGCCCTGATTATTCAATGAAGACAGAAAGCTGCACTGAAACTGGCTAGTGATTTTGAATGTAAATAACAATCTATGAAGGCTTCTAAATAAATAATGCCATTAATTCAGTGTCCTTTTTTTTATTTGTTGAAAGGAATCAGAAGCAATATTGTGTTATTTATTCCTAGAATAATGTTGCTATAGGAACCGTTGCACCTTATTGTGAGATGTATATGGGAGTTGTAAAGTTACTTGGGAGGAGAGGAGAAATTTGTCCAATAACTGGGCATTTTCAATAAAAGAGTGTTTGCCTTCCTTGAGAGGCTGTGTATAGCAAGAAATCTGAGAGTTTTATACAGTGCAGGGGGGGATGAAAAGAGAGGAACGATTGTTAGATGTGCAGTGACTTGTATTGCACTATGTTGGTTCATTTTTATCATTGTTTTACTGTGGCAGTTTTGAAATGTGGACTGTGTGGGTAACCATGGAAACAGAAATTCTACAAATTGAGGAACTAAACACAGTATTGTAAGAATCCTTCAGATGTGATTAACTTGATTATTAGAGATAAAATATCACACAAATCTCATACAGGGTAGGGGAAAACTA
This sequence comes from Morus bassanus, assembly GCA_031468815.1. Taxonomy (NCBI): domain Eukaryota; kingdom Metazoa; phylum Chordata; class Aves; order Suliformes; family Sulidae; genus Morus; species Morus bassanus. The sequence goes on from CM062572.1 coordinate 51,003,544, forward strand.
CTCTCTCACCATGATTCCCGAAACCCAGAGTTTTCAGAATGCACATAGAGAGGCTGCTTTCGGCTACCTGGATGCAAAACCTAGTTGAACAGTGGGGTGGCTGGTGAGGAAGTCCTTGAGGTGCTGTGAAAGTCAGCCCGTTCATTGGAAAGCAACCGCTAGTACTAAGGAAGATAACTGTTACTTTACCTCCTCAGGCGTCATGGGATTATTGGAAAGAAAAGAGGACAGGACATCTCCCTCTTACAAAAGTCTGTCATGTTGTTAGCTTAAAGAAGGTCCTGAACCAGTTATGAGGAGAGTTGAGAAGAATCTACTTAGTATCATTTTTTGTTATTCTAGCTCAGTTTTCCAGGTTTGTTGCTGTGTTTTCCTGCACTTTCCAAGGTGGTTCATGTGCTAAAGCTGTGTGTGTGCTTGCATATTATAATTTTGAAATTTTTTAACACCATCTATGTTTCTGTAATTGCTGTCCATTCTAAAATTATATTTAGCGGCATAGTAGCATCCAAATCCTTAGAAGATACTATTTCATGTGCAGGTTTGTTTTTTTTAACACTGTGTTTAGTGCTGTGGTACTAAATTATCCCCATCCTCCTTATTTTAGCAGAATCTAAATGAAACTGAGGCAATTTGTTAACTACAGAACTGAGGGGTGGGGTGGGGTAACAAAGAGACAAACCAAACTTAAGTTTATTCTGGGGTAAGCAGAAAACCACTTGTGTTGATTTTCTTTTATTTTTTTTTAACTTTTGTAAGACAATAGTGAAGAGTAATTCTGAATTAAAAATTAAGAGGTTTAGTAATTTAGAGAATTACAATGATGCACTGAATTTCTTGGAGTGTCTCAGGTTTATTAGGGATATGGAAAAGGATTATTCAAACAATTTTTGAAACATTAGTACACTATTCAGTGGTACTATCTGTTGTCAGCGACTGTGCCTTTTTTTGTCAGAAAAAAAGATTTTGTTAATTAATCTGTTCCTGATTACTTTTAAAGTGGAATATGTGGTAGGTAATATGCAAGCCAGTTATTACCTTAGATTAATTTTTATGTCATTCTGAATTATTAAAGCAATTATAATTCACCATTCAAAGGGCTAAAGGAAGTATTACATGTTTTAAATTTCATGAAACACTTTACTCATGAAAAATCCCCAGTGATGTTAAGAGTGGTATTAATGTGCATAAGGTGAACAGGGTTTTAGCTAGTCTGATAATAAATTTTTGCAATGGAGTGGAAATGTGGAAGAGTGCTTTATGAATAAAATTTTAAATCTGTATCTCTCTAATCACTTTTAGATATAATATAGTATTTACTGTAAAATAATATGATATATAGCACTTATCCATAGTATTCATTGACATATTTCAAATATTGTTACAGTAAAAATCAAAATGGAACATATATACCTTTGAACTTTTGAATTACAATAAAATACTTCAGTATACAAGGGTGGGCATTGACATTAATTTCACCAAGACTAGATCCTGTTAACCATGTCAGTGTTTCCTTTTATTTCACTATACAGTATATACCTTGAAAACTAGAAACCAGAAAAATAACAGTAGCGATCTGAATTTGACTCTGGGCTAATAAACAGGATTCAGGGATAAAATGGTAGGCAACTAAATGTGGAACAAACCAAAAATTTCATTGTTCAATACATCAGTTCTGCACAAGACTGATTGCTGTTGACCCAGTCATTCAAACCACTTCAGCAAATGTTTTGCTTTAAAAAAAATGTAAGTCGTGTCATTTGCACCTTTTTATAAAAGTCTTTGAATGGCACAAAATAGGAAGGGAATGTAAACCAGAATTATACAGGCATTTATGTCCCAAACATACATGTTTTGTGAAATAATTTCACCAACCTGTTTAGATAAAAACATATTTTGAAAAATAAACTTCAGCAGAATGCCAACAGAGTCAAAGTAGTAAAGTTGTTCTGTTGCTTTAGCTATTGCTTGCCACACTGGTATAGGGCTGTTATCGTGGGAAGAGAGGCCTTTCGTGCTCTATGAGTCTGCAGCTAATTTGCAATAGACTGTTGCTGATTTATAATAGCAGTATTAGACATACGTAGAAAACATCTCCCCTGGAACTTTAATTGAATGAACAGACACAAGGGAATACAAAAGTTTCCCAAAATTATCATTTTATTTCTACAGCTACTTTCTCCAAGTGGTTGTCTTTAACCAGAATTTTATAATGCACATTCTAATGCGCATAGGCCTTTCACTCTCCTTCATCTACACTGTTCAGCCCTGAAGGTAAAATTTCTTACAGCATATGATAATCCACTCCTAAAATAAATACCTGCATGTGCAAGCGGTGTAATTAATCTGACAAAGTTCTAACTAAGATAAGTATATTGCTGGAAGATTTTTGTTTGCACAGTGTCAGAGTTGCCGACAATGTGCAGGTATATTTGTATTCTCAGCTGCAAGCATGGATAATTCTTTTCATTGTTTGAGGTGACTGTGCACTGCAGCTGCAAAGTACACTGCAGAAATAATGGTCGTCATACAAAAGCTTCCTGTGTGCTGTCAATACAAATGGCTTGCAGATAGTTTTTCAATTGCCTCTCATTATGACATTGCAGTTCCTAAGCTGTTGAAATCAGCTTGCAATGGATACCTACCAGGGCAAACTTTGTCCTCCACCTAACCCTGACAGCAAGGCTAATAGCTGTTCAGGAGGCCAATGGATCTTAATAAAAAATGGAAATGGTTTTGCCCCTTCATTTTAATTAACATTATGTCTACATTTGTATGATAATAGATAATTAAGTGTGTTACCTTGACATTGGAATGTTCTTGGAAATAATTTATGATGCAATTTCATTAGGTTAAAGACATTTGTCTGTTTTATTTTGAATGGAAGTTTCATCATAAATATTTCTGAATATGGTTTATAAATAAACTAATTATTATTCACAGAGTTGGGATTTCACAAACTGCAAAATTTATTATATGCATTTTAAAAATCTTTTTGTGATCACACATGTAACCCATCTCATCTATTTCTTCAAAGAAATATTCCTTTTTTTTCCTGGAGCCTCCAATCACCTGTTATTCTGTAAACACATCAAGAGGCAGACAAGCATTCTCATGGAATGTTGTTATTTTGGGGAGAGCAAAGCTAAAAGTTTTCCCCCATTAAGGGTTTGTTTCTTACACTTCAGTGAAAAATATTAATCAATCAAAAGTGTTCTTCAATAAAATCTGAAAGAATTGTAAAGAGGCAATTTTTGCCTATGCTTATTCACCAAAACAGCAGAGCATATGCCTTTCAAGCACACTACAGTATTCCTCAGTAACATCCTTGTTCAAGAACAGCTATGTTGTAGAATATACTCCCTTTACCAAAAACAAAATAAAAAAAGATTATAAAATTAACTCTATAGATCTAGTAAGGGTCATGTCTTCTTCTTAAATCTTCTTGCATACCTTTTCATAAAGAAATGGAGGATGCATGCAGGCATTTTAGGTCCTTTTTGCTGTAATGTACCATCAGAAAGATACTTCAGTAGCAGTTCTGTCCCTCAGCTTCTTACAGGGTCATGACCTCAATTCAAGAAAATGCTTAACTGTGTTTTGTTTGTCCTATGGAGATACTGTAAACTCTACTGCAGAGCTTCTATATTTTGAGAGGTGCCCATAGCTCACACAAATAATGATAGAATTGCAAAATATTGTACTATTTTTCATTTAATAGGCATGATTCTATCAAAATATGCATTTCAAATATCCCACAGAAGGGGTTATTAAAATTAAAGACAACTATTTATTCATAGTTTCTGATAGCACTGTCTACTATGTGAGAACTAACAGTAGGCCACAGTTTCCTCCAAAGGCGTTGTTAGTGAGATTAGTCTTCAAATATACTGACAAAGAGCATTTTTAATGTCAGATTTGTAGAAGAGTTTTTGAAAGATCTACTACTTTTGCAATGCAAATTATCAACTGCATCATGGCAACAAATTACACATTTGTTCATTTTAAAGTATAATAAACTATCCTGTTCCAGCACTGCTGGTTTGCATACCATAAACAAGGAGAGGGGCAGGTGATGAAGAGAATGGGAAGTGAATAATGTTTTGAGAAGAAGTATTTTAGGACAGTATTTAAATACATGATGTGATAACGCATGCAATGTTCTTTCACAGATCACTCTATTACTGCAGGAAAAACTGCAGCAGTAATAACCGGACTATTAAATGGTACAAGAATATCAGATGTCTCCTGGAAACTCTGTGGAGTATTGTTTAGTAACATTTTTCTGTATGTAGTAAATCTTTCGGACGCCTAATCCTGCAGTTGATTCTCTCACTGAAACTGGAAATTCAGGACCTGGGGGTAGTTGGGCTACACTTTGCCATTGATTGAATCATCTGTTGGATCCATGGGAACAAAAGGGCAACTTAAGTTTTCATAAAGCAGATGAATTCATGTGTTAATACTTGAGACGGACAAATCTGTAATATTCAGGGACATAGTTATATTTTTCTGTCTCAGCTAAAATCTGGATGTGTCTTTATATGTATATATAGTTCTTTGTTATTTTCAGTCAGCAGAAAACATTTTGAATTGCAAGTGAAAATGTCTTACACACTAGGTAAGTGTTCCTTTATAGTTAATATCCTGGGTTGAAGAACCATTTTCAGCTTCCAGCCATTTCATTGTTTTGAGCCTGATGCAAAATTTCAGGCTTATTCAATAGAAAGAGAGCAAATCTGCTTTTTCTTTAGAAATAACATTTTCAGATACAGTAAGAATAGATTAAGAAATGGAAAGTTTTTCTGGAACAGGAGGATACAGCTTTCTGAGAAGTCTCACACCAGAAAATACTCCTGTTGTATTTTAGATTTCCATAGTAATTCTAGAACATACCAAATAGAATTGCAAACACAAGTCAAAAGCTGCTGAAAAAAGAGAGTTCTCCTTAACAACAAGTGCTAACTTTGTGCTAAAAAGTTTTTTCTGATGCATGACTGTAAAAGCCCAGTGATGCCGTGTTTCTACATGGCAATATAATCTGAAGTGCTAAGTCGTATGGATTCTAGGAGATGGCCTAATACATTATCTGCAAGGTACATAGTTCATAATTTTAGACAGATTTCATGCTTTGGAGACTCAATATAATATACAGAAAATAAAAAAATAACCCAATAAGAGAAATAAACTCTTGTCCTTAGTGAAAGCATAATTTCTCCATTACTACAAGTGAGTATTTGGGGCATGAGTGGAGCATGGACCTTGTGGCTTATGGATAAGTCTTTTGGAGGCAAAAAGATAAATATTGCACTAATTAATTAATAGACATGTTGCATTATTTAAAATGCAATATACAAGGGTTTGCTGTGATCATACTGTCCTCACAGATACCTGAAACCTGAAAACCTTTTCATTTGTAAAACAAAAGCAGATTTGAAAAGTTTTCTGCATTTAAATACCACAAATGATTCGAAGTAATTGTGTGCAACTAGAATCTAGCCTTAGTAAAGCTGTTTTCCTGAATTAAAGCCCAATAAAGATATTTCTTTCTCAGCACTCAGTGATGATGGTAAGACACTTTCTTCAGTAGAGCGTAACAACCCTTCTATGCCGAAGGCTGAACTGCTTGCTCTCCTTGACCATCACCTGGCCCTGCTGTGAAAGTAGTTTGGGCCCAACTAAATTCTTGTTCCAGCCATTGCTCAAGTGTGTAATAAATGAATTACAACAACTTGCACCCCTCTGCTCAGGGTGCTGCTGCAGCAAGACTTTTTCTGTGCCAGGTGCTGGTTTAACGATGATGCCCTTCCACACGGTGGGGTGTGGTAGGAAGCTGCAGGTCAGGCTGCAGCATGTCCAGTATCGTACAGTCAAGTGTTGGGCAAAGTAGTCTTGAGAGGCTTACAGTAAAGTGTGTTGGTTTTTAATATCACTCTCTAAGTTCTCCTCTGTCTTAGAGGCCATCAGCTGTAAGATACAATGATGATTAGTAGTGCTGTTTATCTGATACAGGAGCTGAGAAGGTGTTTCCACTAAAACATTTGAGAGAAACCAGACAGGTAAATAGTTTGCTGCTTTATCGTCTCCCTTGCTCTGTCCAGTTCCACTCCCCTCCTGCATTAGCCAATTGAAATAAAGAAGATTTTAGGTTCCTTGAGGTTTTGTAACCGTGCATCCCACATGCAGGGCTCCAGCCAGCCTGTCTCCCTAGCCAAACACCTATTTGCCTCCGTAGCTGGTGAATTTGGAGAGCTCAATGAGCCACCACCTTCTAAAACTTAGACTTTGTGGGATTCCTCATTGGCTGGATCTAGGGACTGCTAGTGGTCCGATACCTGTATGACAAGAAGCCTAGGGCACCAAGGTGCTGGAAAGTCCAGAGGTTTGTCTGCATGGCTGTTATGGAGATAACTGCAATGCTGTCATCTTCAGTTCTGCAAAACAAGAATTCAAGTGCCACTGAGCCTTATGGCGAGAGGGGAGAGCAAGAGGAAAAGAAAGGAGGAGTAATGGTGTTCCAGTCTGGGGTGACAGAATGCCCAAAATCAAAACCTCAAATTGTTCACAGAACTAGAAATCTAATTTCTACACAGCCTGTAGTGTGCTGCCAGTCTTATTTACAAAGCCTTGGTAATTGGGTGAATAATTTGTCTAGGGAGTTTATTTTATAATGATCGTAAACTTAAGATCTCCTTTAAGCTCCTTCTACCCACCCCCATAAGACATCTTATTTTAGGCAGCAACCAGAAAAATAGTACCTATTTGTGCTTGGGGCTCTACAATCATACTTTTACAGCAGAGGGATGCACTAAAGAACAATTCTTATACCCTTTGGTTGTTTGTTTTTTCCCCTCGCAGTCCCTTAACAAGGAAATACTCCAGGTTTGAATTTTTTTCTCCTTTTAAATATTGAATCATACATTGATTTTAATGGCAGCAGAGATGGATAGTGCTAATTAATTAATAATTAATACTAAATAATTCCTAGCCTAACCTAAGGTAAGAATATGCAGTACATCAAGAACCACCTCACATTGGTAGGGCTATTTAATAGAGGAAAACTAAAATGAGCACAATATTTAAGTTTCTCTCTAAAAACTATCCTTATCGTCTTTCTCTCCTCTCTAAAGATTTTCCTTCCATCAGTGTTTCTGATTTGTCATTAGGCCACCTAACTGAAATGGATATCAAGAACTTTACTTATATTTTCATGGGGGAGTCAGGCTTGCCAAACCTAAATAAAAAGGAAGATTTTTAGAAAGGCAAATCATTGAATCAGTTTGTTAATATGGATGCTGAGATAAAGAAATAAGATTCAAGATAAAATTATAGCAGGATGTTTTTTCTACTGCAATGATTTATAATATACTTTAGATACTATATAAACTGTTTTAAAAAAATCTAAAATTTAGAATATTTATGCAATGCTAACCACATTCCAGTGTCAGAGTACTTTATTTATTAACATAGGCACTGATATTGAAAATACTACAATGTAACCCATGCATTACACACTACCATTATAAGAAGAGAAATTTTCATGCAAAAGTGTTTAAAGCATGTCTCACAATAGCATAAATAAGAATCAGTTTAATAACCTCATCTTTCACACTTTTTGTTCTAAGTGCTGCAGCTAATAAGATGTACACAAACATTGCCTATGACTCTCAGATCCATTTAAATATGTTTCTAGCTTTAATTCTTGCTGAATATTCTTACTTCATACAGAATACACAAAATATAAACTATTCTTGAGATCTTATAGGAAAGTCAGTTTAGATTTTTTTGGGGAAAGAAGTTTGTTGGTTTGACCTTTGTGAACATCTAATGCAAAATACAGAGAGGGTGGCAATTCATGAAGTTTGCCTAGTTTTTGAAAGGAACTCTGTCGTGCTTTTTCTCTGTCTCTGCAAAATAGAAGCCTTATTTTTTGAGCCTGCACCCTCACTCCTGCTTCTCTGAAAATGTCAGTGTTGGCAGCTGACACATTGTTCGACCCCAGGTCTAACATTAATGTGATAAAGTCTACCGTGCTAACAAAGAGTTTATCAGGGTCCCAGAGTCCTTCTACAAAATAAGTCTTTTCTTTCTTTTTGTCTGTCTTTCTCTTTTTTTAATAGAACACAAAGTATGAAGGCTCGTCTAAGTAGGAAAGATTCATCAAAATCCCTAATTAAATACATGACAGCTGGTGAATTAGAGCATTTTGTCTTAGTGCTGCCATCCTATAATACTTCATAATCCTGAGAGTCCAAAGTATGAATTAATTATGCTTATAAGTATCCTGATGCCTAACTAAAGGGGAAAAGTAATCAAAAGCAACCCTAAAGGGTCTCTGAGAAAGTAGGCTAGTACTACTAATAACAAGTAACTAGGACCAACTTATTTCCAGATTACTAGGCTTTACTTTAGAGATGCTTTGATATAAAATATGCTTGTATTATAAGACTGTTTGGTTAAAGATACTGCTTGTTTTTAAAATAATGTGTTAAAAAGGCATTTAAAAAATCCATGTATGAAATATTAATTCCTAATGGCTAGCACAATAAAATGCTATAATCCTCAGCCTTGCAAAGATAAACATGATTAAAAAAAAAGTCATAGTTTTAGAGTAGTCCTTTTGTTTTCAAGAAATGGAGTTTTAGAGACAAATTTGTGCAGGTGCTCATGTGTTGTAAATTTGTTTAGATTTGCTGGTGAAGAGGTTTTTGTTGCTTGTTGTTACTTTAGAGGAAAAGGAACAGAACCAAAGTAGGAATTTTCATGCTGTGGAGTTCAAGGGATTTAGAATATTGTTAAACCAAAATATTACAGTTTTGGGGCATTTCATTTTTGAACATCAATAATCAAAGACTAAATGTTCCACTGAAAGTCAATACTTCCTTTAAAAATTTTTGCTTTATGTGTAAGCCAGATCTGAGAAAGATAGTTCTAAGGAAAAACTTTTAAGCAGCCCTAGTGGTTTGTATTAATCTTGTTCTCAGTTTGATTTTTTTTCCCTGTCAAGACTTAAGGGTTTTTTTCCTGAGGGTTTCTAACTTCAAATCTTCTAATTAAAATATATCTTACAAAACGTGAAGTATGTATCATTAGATTTCTATTTCCATATATTTTAAACAAAATCAGACTTGTATGATAGGTCTTACAAGCATTTCAGCAGCTGTCTTTTGTAGCTTTTCTGGTTTCCAAAGTATAGCACAAAATGTTTCTTTTCTTTACAATTTACCTTTCTGCCTGTTGATTCATTGATTTTATTGGTTATTAAGAGGCCGTGCAATTACATTGAAAACTTGTGTGTTCTTGGTGTTTTGGATGTCCTCAAAATGCACATAGAGTGAATTCTTTATGTGTGAGGGTTTTTTTCATTTTAGTCAGCAGATGGTGAGATGTTAGTATTACGACTGAGACTGATGAGATGACTAATTTTAGGCAAACTTGGCCTAAAATTGCTGAGAGTTCACGTACTCCTGAGTCAAGAACACTTTTTTGGAAGTATAACTGTCTTTTGAAGTTGCTTTGTTTCAACCCACTGAAATTACTATTTATTTATCACAGTTGTTAACTTTAACATCATGATCTAGCACCTGATTACTGTTGGCAATCAAGAAGTCTGAGCAGACGTACAGTTCCTGAAATTCAAGTGTCAGATGCTTTTTACCTAGTTAATAGACGTACTCTGTATGGAACAAGAGAGGAGAAAGATGCCAAACATTTCTCATGATTAAGACAACTTTGAAGAAATCAATAAAATTATTAAATTTCTTTGTAACAAATACAGTGTTTTTGAGAAAGGCACTTGTTCAGTGGTATGCTTGAATGGAGAAGGAACCATTGAATATCTTTTAAGTAAACTGATTTATCTCTTGAAAGGTTTTGCTTTTTTCCATAATCCATCTGCTAATCTGCCGTTTTGATATGAGAAACTGTGAAAAAGTCTGCTGATCTTGGATCAGCTTACACAAGAACGACTTTTACCAAATAAGACATTTTCATCATTCTCGTGGGCTGAATAATAACTTGAAATAATCCTGAGAAATGCTTGGCAGGAGATTCCCCATTGCATTCTCCAGTTAATGCTAGTTGGAAAATTATTCAGATTTGTCCTTTTTTGTGGGCTTTGAAAAATCCTTTTTTTTTTTTTCCATTTAAAAGCAGTGGAGATGTTTGTGGGTTGGTTGGGTTTTTTTTGAGGGTCAGTTGGGGTATTTTGGGTAGATTTGTATGTTTGCATAGGGGTTTTGCTTTGGTTTTTTTTGGTGGTGGTGGTTTGTTTTGTCTTTTAGGGTTTTTTGGGGGGGTTTTTTGTTGCTTTTTTTTTTTTTTTTTTTTTTTACCCTGTAGTGTACTCTTGAAAAAAATGAATATCGTAGTATCATAGAATTATTCAGATTGGAAGGAACTGTAGGAAGTCCCTAGTCCAACTTCCTAGTCATTTTAGCTCAGAAGGCAGTCAGTGTGGCAGGGATGATTTATATTTGTAAATCCACAACAACTGTTCCTGGTTTTGGCTTTCCTGCCACTCTCCCTGCATGCTTGAGCAATGAGCTCATCTATCTTCCTCCCTTGTAGCCTGTCTTTGCTTCCACCTCCAGTGTACAGTCTATTTTGTTGGAAATCAGTCATGACTTCCCTGCTTAGCCAAGTCAGTGTCCTGTTACATCTATTCCTTTTCCTGAATACCAGGATGGACTGTTGTGCTTGGAGGGGTTTGTCCTAAAAGACCTGCCAGCTGCTTTGAGCTCCTTTGCCCTTCAGAAATGCCCGAGATCCTCTCTACCAATTCCCTGAATAAGGCAAATGTTATTTGCCTAAATATTTGTCCACATGGTTTGTAACTTCTACTATTCATATCTCCAGTTGACTCACCAGGCTACTTATCTGGACTATGCTTTACAAAAAACATCTAACTGTCCCCTGAAAATGTTGTCGTGACACATCGGTGGTATACACAGGCCCAGTGGAGAACAGTTGTTTATGTAAGAGAATGGGCATGCGATTTGCTTCTATAAGGCACCAAATCAGTTCACCCAGACACATTTCAATCTTGACCTAAGACTAAAATGTTTCAGTTGATTTTGACATTGAGATGCATGTCTGAAGAGAAAATGTCATAACATTCCACCTCCAGTGAATACACCAAATTGGGGGTGGGGGGGAAGTATGCATTAAAATTTCTCTAAACTTCATATGGGATGAAGTGGAATGAAAATGAATACACATATATCAGAAATTTTGATAGGGAACTTAAAATTTTCTGTTAGGTTTAGTTGATGGTTAAAGTGCCAGTAGATGGCACTCAGGAATCTATAATGTTGTTAAATATGGGGCTTTCTATGACCAATGCAGCTTGATGCTTTGCAGTGTACAGTGTGTAGCTTGTACAACACACAAGTGCTTTCATGACTTCTAATGGATAGAAATATTAAATGTAATGGGAACAACTGATTGATACCAGAGATGACTGACATGTGGCATGATGTTATATTCGTACTTGATTGGGAAGGTAGTGAGACCTGGTTTGAATGTTCTGAACTATTCACTGTAAAGAGAGACGCAATATTGTTTGTATATTAAAATATTGTGTTGGTTTATTGTCTTTTGTACTGGGATCTAATAATGCTGTCCAGTGGCGTAGATTGCATCATGTAATCAGTTTTCAGTTTTGATTACAGCTACCAGCAGGAGACTCAGAGTTGCCAACTGTAATTAAAATGTAAAAAAACCCAAAACAAAACAACAAAAAAAACCCAAAACCAAGAAACAAAAACCAGTTCAGAAATAATTAAGGTTGTGAAACATTTATTTTCCTGTGAACTTTTGTACTACTGTACTGAGGAAAGTTGAATATTATCTATATGCAAACATCCATTTCCTTGAGCTGTTTGGATCTGGGGTTAGATCGGCATTTCCATCTTAGTACAGATTTTTCTTGATGAATAAAACAGATAACATTTGAATAATTTGCATTAATACTTACGGGTTTTTTCAGTGCTGTTGTATAACATAAGAATACTTTATGCTGATTCTGGTCATGTTTAAAGGAACCTAGGTGCTTTGTACGCAAAGATAAATATTTTACAGTGGTCTCTTTACAGATACCACTGGACTTTTCTCCCACTAGGTGCATGTTTTGGACCAAAGTGATAATACCACTGTCTTGTACAACTAGTAGATTTACCTCCCTGGCTTCTACTACCTTGGATTTGTGTTTTATCACCTTCAGAAATGGATCTGAAATGAAAAGATAGAGATAAGAAGAGTCCAGCCCTGTAGTCTTGGGTAAAGATCATATATTTGTAAACTTACAAAACTCCCCTATTTGCTACTTTTGGAAAGCTGCATCAGAGGCTTGCTCAGTTGGTGGTTAGAAACCTTTTATTAGGAATCCTGAACTTATTCTTGGATGTTTATCTGTTTTTACACAATGTTTTTTTATTTCAAATAGCTTTTCCCCTTCTGGTCTGCACTTTTCTTGGATATTTTTCAGGTATATCTTCTCAGTAGACATATAGTTCCCCTGTGTTTTTGTTTACTAAACAAGCTAAACTCATCATGATCTCACAAAGAAGACCTCCTTTCCCTGATGATTCCAGATGATGATGATATTTCCCCCCCCGCTTTTTTTCCCCCCTGTATTGCCACTTAAAAATAGCACAGACCCCAGAATAACAACATATATTTACAATCCATTTACATGGAGACAGTTGTTACTTCAGTCCTATCCTATATAAAACTTGAGAAAAATTAATCTGTGTGGATAACTTCTCTTGTATACACCTACATCTGATGAGGCTGCCTTCTTCCAGAGTCAGTGTAGAAGTAGCTTTCCCATAAATATAATTTTCCTTGAGGTACATGTCTGAAACGGGTCAGGTGAATTGTTCTTTAAATATTCCTCTTCTTCTTTGAGTATGGAGGGATGCTAAACACTGTGGAATTCTTAAGTCAACAGAAGTGAATATTCTGTTTTGTGACTGACCACTGCTCTGTGCTCCACATGGTCCTGTACCTGCAGGCTGTTCAGCTGGTCAGGGTGGAACAAATTTTTTTTTGAGTAAATGGTTAAGCCTTATTGGGTCTAAAGATGACAAGACTTTTTAAAGTTGATAATATGCCCAAATGAACTACCAAACTGTAGTCTTAGTCCAGAAAGTACATGCACATTTGAGACTTTCCAACAGTGGTAAAATTATTTATTTTTAACAAGTCTAGATGAAGCAGGACTCAGAAGGCCTGGCAGACTAAACCTGAGGAGCTGTACCATTTCTAAAGCCTGTACTAAAGCAAAATGAACAGGTTTTTTGTTTGTTTGGGTTTTTTTTTTTTGTTTTTTTGTTTGTTTGTTTGTTTTTTTTTAAATGTAGATGATGATTTGCTTGAAATATTTGGATGATTTGCTTGAAATATTCTGAACTATCAGCTTGGCAGGATCTTTATACACTTCTGTTAGCTAATCAAAGACAGATTGCAGTCAGGATCCATATCTAAATTTATTAAGAAAATTAATAGACCATTTAAATTTTACTAGAATTAGGCTAAGATACAATAAGCATTTGCACTGGCAGATATTCATTAGCTGTAACATTGACCTGGTGCCTGAGTGTGTAATGAGAAATTGACATCTAGTTTTGAATGGAGATAGTAGTCCTAATAATAAGAGTTTGAATCATTAGGAAAAAAAGACTAATATTATACATGTGTCATATTTTATTTTTCATATTAATTTCTCTGTGTATATTATGGACTGCAGAGTCATGGTTTAGAGAGTTAGGTTTACCTAATCCAGGATTTTTGCTTCCTTCTCTGTTCTGTATATCTCTATATGCTCTTGCTGTGAGAGTGGATTTTATTTATTCATTTATATAGCATTTTTGGAAAGTGATGAGCTTGGTTCAGGGTTGAGAAGCTAATTGTGTTATTCCCTAAATGCATCAGTCTTTCTGAGTTAGATTTCCATGAAAACAGATTCTTGCAAAATTTCAGCACATTGTTCATGGGTTTTAGCACAATTAAGGTTTCATCATAACCTGTGTCTGCTTTATGTTGATATTATTAAATCTAAAGAAAAGTACACACACCCCCCTTTTTTTTTTTTAATGTGACTTTTTAAAACCTCCATAGAGCTTATGGCTGAATATGACACTTGCTTGAGGTTAGTTTTCATTTTCAGAGAAGCTACCTTAGCAATCTTTTCTAAGAATAACTGTGTGCAGTTGGGATTAGTTCACCCAAGAGTAGTGTTTAGCATTTTAAAGACGATTATATAATTGAAGTTCAGTTATTTTTAAACTATTTTTTTTGTCTTGGAATTGTAAGCGTAATCAACAGTGAATTCTGTATAGGACTGACTTGCAAGATACAATAATTCTGAATACTAGAAAACAAGATGACCTATATTTGAAAACCAGATCATTTGTGTCTTTCACAAATGTATGCAATGCTGAATTGATATATTGTATTTTATAAATAATTTTAGGAATGGCATTGATGATTTGTTCTATGGTCCAAAGACAAGAATAAGGATTAATAGTGTTCTCAGTACCGTTTGTGCTTTCTGTTATGCATGACCAAATTGACATGCATTAAAAAAAAAAAATTCCTCTTCCATTTTAGATGATATAACCACTTACAAATAAGTTGTGCAGTGCTAAGAAGTTTTCTGTTCTTATTGTCCAAATGCATTTAATTTCTAACACATTAGTGTATTGGTCATTTGCACCAGCTTCAACCCCATTTGCATGTTAACTATCTTGCAATGCTGGCAGGAACCAAAAATATTTGGCTTAGGGAAAATGAGCCATCAACTTTCTGCTGCCTACTAGCCATGGGTCCTCTGTGCTGCTGATTCTTTTCAGTAGCTGTCTGATTCTCTGGTGAATTAGGATTAGGGGAGAATTTCATTAAGGTGCATGGATTCGAGATTCTTCATTCATCATGCAGTGATGGTGGCAACTGTATGTAACTACTGCCTCAATTCTCATGTGAAGGGAAGACTGGTCCTGAGGTGAGGTTAATGGAGCAGATGGCTTGCATGGTTTGGGGTAGCAGACTTTGCTCCCAACCTTCCTGTGGATCTCCTGGGGATGTTCCCTCCTCTGCACCAGTGCCGAGCTCCCCATGTCTCTGAAAGTGCAAGCCATGAAGCTGAACTATTTTGGGTTTGGGCCATCTGGCTTCAATATCCCTTCATTTCTTCATGGAATCCAAATTAGTTTGGTCCCCTGGTAGATGCTGGACGCCAACAGGAAGCGATACGGTTGACAGTACTGCCAGCAATTCAGGACAGACGTTTCAAAGCAAGCCAGTGTTTATCTGCCAGCTCTAATACAATG
Organism: Morus bassanus; assembly: GCA_031468815.1. Lineage (NCBI taxonomy): Eukaryota > Metazoa > Chordata > Aves > Suliformes > Sulidae > Morus > Morus bassanus. The sequence continues at coordinate 51,018,876 of CM062572.1, forward strand.
TTTAGAGTTACATTAGAGTGGCAAAGCAAAACTTAGGTAAGTGAATGTCACTTCTCTCCCTGGTCCACAGCTTCCAAGGTTTCTTATCTTCCTCTCTTGCTGCTCTGCAAATGCAGTTCTTACACTATATTCTCTTCACACTCTGTTGCCAATTCGCATGTTCTGCATTTGTGGCTGCCAGTTCTTAAAAGTTTGTCTCCAACTAGCCTGTCATCTGAGCCAACTCTGTCCCATAAGCAGGCAGATTTTCTAATAGTTCAGTCCCATCAGGCTCAGCAAGCCTATGGCCCTGCTGGTTTTTGCCATTCTTTTATTTCAGAAAAGACTTCAGTCCCTTCAGTCCCAGTAGGTAAAAGCAGATAGTGAGTGAACTGAACCATTTTCGTTCTATTTCAAAACTATCAGAGATATTTCCACAGGAGCTGATGGCTGCTTTACAGCTGGTGGGAGAGGTTATAAAACAAAGGAATGAATGTTCATTTTTACATAAGTTTTAACTTAAGCTGTATAACTCATAGCTTCTTTTCTTTCCTATGATGTTTAAGACAATAATCAGTGATCACAGACACTGACCAACCTTTACGTCTGGTACAAAGCAACAAATCTTTGAAAGCTTCAGTGTTTCATCCTGAGGAGGAGCAATCATTCTTCTCATGTTTTTCCTTCCTACTGAAGGCTGAGGTATCTTTTCTTCCGTTGCAGGCAGAGCTGACATCTCAGGAATTTATAATTCCAGTAATTATTCCAAATCTTGAAAGTTATCTTACTAGTAGAGTGACAAAAGCTGGGATAACAGTGTATGTATAATGCTAAAGTGTGCCCTCCCTTTGTTGTTTCCCTCAGGCTTTGCTCAGGCCTATTGCAGGAGTACATGTAAAACTCGGTGAGGCAGAGATGTCTAATGTTACTGAGCAATCGTTCTGGTGCTAGAAGGATGTTAATGATGTTTTACCACCTAAGAGGGTGATGAAAGGAGAGCATTTGAACACCTAAGCATGTATAATTTAAATGTAATAAAATCACAATATGAGTTCTAAGTAGAATAATCAGCATTGCTAATTATTGCTTGCTGATTATTGCTGTAAGCTTTTCTTAAAAAATTTTCTTTTTTTTTAAATACATGCTGCTAGTGGATTCAGGTGTCAGGATAAATACCTGATGCCACATGTACTCAAATTTCTGGCTGGCACCAACTTCAGATCTTTCTCTGTCTGTCAATTATATGTTGCACAATTTAATTCAGTGCCGCTAAGAGGGAAAGACTGGGCAGCGGGTGGGCATCTAAGAGTCCTCATTATAAAGGGAACCAACCTGTTTTTATTTATTAGTCTGTCATGAAAAAGTACAATATGAAATGGACCGAACCATCATAATTAGCATGTTGTGCAGATAGGGTGAGAGATTAAAATACTTACATTACACGTGCTACTCACACAGTCATGTCTTTTCTGTTGAAGACAAAAGTTATAAATAACAGAAGTACAGAAACCTCCTTTGCTGCTGCAGGAAGGCCTCAAGGTTACTAAGCGCATGTGTGACATAAATGCAGTAGAGCATTTTAATTAGATTCTTTCACCAGAACTCCTGACCTTCTGTGTAGCACATTAATGTATTTTACTAATTATAAATGCAATTAAAAAGTACTGAAATAAAATTAGGCTGATCTATCTAATTTACATTAAGCACTTTCAAAGTATGCAGATTTTCAAAGGCTTTTTCTTTCTTTCTTTCCTTTTTTTTCCAATTTGTGTTTCAGGAAAAAAAAATGTTTGCATTAAAACAGCTGGAAAACAACCTTGTAGCAAAACAAATTTCTTTTCTGTGATTATTCACAGTGTGTGAGTTAATTTTCTAGGCAGTAATATGCTTAGCTATCATTAGGGTAGTGACTCATACAATAGAACCCATATGTGCATTGGATGCAGTGGTAGTTAGTATACTGGGTGCGTAGTTCTCAATTTTTTTCTTATGGGAATTGGGTTCAGAGGCTAACTAGGAAAGAAATACTTATATAATGGTCAAAAACAACAGAGATTTATAAACAATAAAGAAACAGCAAAAGCAATGTGTGAGTAATACAGGCAAAACATCTGGTGTATTCAGTCATTAAACCAGGCTGACTGTTATCTGTGCTATCTACATTATTTTTGTAATACTTCCATAGTATTTCAGAGTTTTAGACATGAAAGTAGAAAAATAACATTTCATTATTATTTCTGTCAAGCATCTAAATGATGGTAGGCACTGTGCAGAGAATGTAACACAATCCCTACCCGGAAAAGCTTATGATCTAATTTTAGATGGGCTGCAGAAACAGAGGGTAACATTAAGTACTGGACATAGACAGAAGGAACCAATCTTAAAAGTAGGAAACTTTGTAGAGCTACTCAGGTGTTTTAGTTCATGTTGTTTAGCCTTAAATCCTTTCCCTTATAAAGATTAATTTATAATACATGTGCATTTTAATGAAAATACTCTCATTTTTCACTAAAAAAAGGAAGCAAAAGTGCCTCAGGTTTTTTGTCTTATTCTATCTCTTCCCTAAAAAAGTAATGTAAAGAAGTAGTGGAAAGGAGAGGAAGAAAAACTGAAATACAAATAGATTAAATGAGCAAATTAAGTGTTCATTTCATGCCAAATCTCTTGCCTTAAGACTGTACTATTTTTCTGCTGTTTTGCTGTGTGTGTTTATTGATTTTGGGTCTCACAAACCTGACATGAAGGTAGAAAAGTGAGAATAATGCTTTGTTCATTATTGGTCGTTATTTTTTCTACATCTAAATGGTGGTACCACAGGAAGCACTGTGATGGTGCTTTTGTAGAGATTATCTGTTAAATCTACCAGAGGCTGAGAATTTAAAGGAATAGGAAGGCATGTGAACTAATTTGTTTCTAAAATTTGAATTTGTAAGAATACCCTCCCCCCAAACATTTTATTGCTGGACACATGGAAATATTCCTCACTGTTATCTGGAAGCAGCAAGCACTGTGCTACATAAACCAGTGATCCGTTATTCTACCCTTTACCTTGTAGCAGAGTGCCATCATCTTGTCTCTGTTTCCATGAGAGGATCATGGATGATTTCCAAGAGGAATTTTGGTCATTAAAACTCTAAGCTTCTCCCCTTGATATATGAACATATGTAGCTCATTAACTCAATATCTATTAGCTATTTTGAAGTCAAGTAAATAGCTTACGATGGAAGGTTTGCACTATTTAACTTTAGATATTTTACTTGGCACCCATGTTATAAATCTAAGTTCTCTGCACTGGCCAGTGGATGAAGGAATGCACCTAACTTTAAATCACCCTCTAAAAGGAAATATATGTCTAGTACACTTGAGATAATGATCATGTGGGAATCAGAACACAAGATATCTAGGAGCTCTTGCCTCTCTTGTACAGGATGTTATTTCTGGGAAAGCAGCAGCTCCTTTTCTGGAGCATGAGCACTGCCAGACCTTAACAGAAGATCCTTGCTCTGGTTTCTGTGAGTAGCCACTCACGAGGAGTCAGAAAATGTTGCTATGTACAATGGCAAGGGTTCTCTTGAAGGAAAGTGCCAGCGGGTCCCAAATCCTACTTAGTTCAGATCAACATTTTTGCTGGAAGTGCCTCTTAAAGCTTAAAAACTTGGAAGCAGTCGCCTCTCTCAGCAGCATTACATCCTCAGTTAATAGTATCAGACCATGGTCAGAATTCTGCAATTTGCAAGCTATCCCCATGGTTCTTGTAGGCATTAAAAGTCTAATTATTACCGAAAAAAATATTCACTGGTACCACTTTTCTGTTTGAAATATTAGAATGGAATAGCGTTTTGGTGCCCTTTTAGCACAGGATTATATATGTAAGCAGGATTGCTGGAGGGTTTTGCAAATTCTTGCTCAATGTTTAGGATTGTGTGAAAGGACCTGAAATATTTCAAGTGTTTTGCTTTAAGCTTTTTCCTCCACAAAACCAAATATCTGTATTTAGTATAATGTTTATGTAGTGACACTTATTACAGTTAAAAAATAAAAACTTTGGGAATGTGTATATTGCCTTAAAAATACATATTGTTGTACAATCAATGTTTAAGTGAAAGTTTTTCTCTGAAAAAAAGGAAAGATCTATTAAACATACTCCAGACTGCTGTCAGATGTGATGGTTTGGTAGAAATGATCTAGCAATGAATTATGGATGAAGTTTGCATGGTTCATAATTAATTTTTCAAAATTTATTTTAACACTTAGTTGTGCATATTTCAGAGCATGGTTATTTTAATTGCAACATTTGGTATCGGTGAGATCTAATTTTTCCATCAAGAGTGAATGGAAGGTAGAACCCCAGACTAAATAACGTAGCCTGAGTAAGAGATTCCCAGTGTGTCCCACCTCTATGGCCAAAATGCAGTGATGCATACCAGCTCTTCCAATTATGAAATTAAATCCTACCAAAGTACTGTGTTTTTCTATTGATGTGTTCTGCTGGTATGAGATGGATTTAGGCATAGGGTTCGGTCCTTTGCTGAACAGAAACATTTTTGATTGTGAAATTCTTCACAGGGAAATGGATTAAGTAAATTTTAATATTAGGGGAAACAACATTTTGAATCTTTATTTGAGTGGGTGCCTGAAGACACATGGTATGAATAGGATAGCTAAAACCTGCCCTCCTTTAATAAGGTATTGCTTAGATATAGTAATTCTCATTCTTTGTAGGCATTTTTGTAAACTTTTGTCCTATGGCATGGTCCAAAAAAAAGTTTGCTTTCTTTTTTTTTCCCCATGAAGATGTTTGCAAAACAGTATTTGTAACATCTAAGCATGTAAAACTTTGAAATCCTACTTTTCTTCCAGAAATACAGGTCAGTATGTAAGTAGGATGCTCAGGACTGCACTGGCTAGCAAAAAGAAGACATCGATCCTATTGGAGAGACTGTTGAATTAGCCAATATGAAAAAAAGAAAGAAGATTTAAATAATCTAAATAAGGTCTATGTAAAAGCAAATTATTCTGTTTTCTATTTGAAACATCACGTGCAAAAGCTTGTAAGGCACTCAGCAAAACAGTAAGTTATACTTTACAAGGTCTGCAGTGGCTCTGCAGTGAAATATGACAGCCAAAGTGCTCTCAGTAATAACTCACAGAGGGCCTTTAGAATAGAATCTTTTACCAAGAGAACAAGTGTGCTGGCTAAGACACTGGGCTTATCCTTCTCAGTGTCTCAAAAAAGACATATATGATCATTAACTCCTGCTTTGTGGAAAGGCAGAGGGGAGTTTGACAGTTTGTCTGAGAGAGACAACTCTGCGGTAACAGCTGCACTGGAGGCTGACTTACACTTTGTGAGATTTTGAATCCCTGGGGCCTGGTATCAGCTGGTATAAATTGACACAACTCTATTCATTTCAATTAAGACACACCATTTTACACAAACTGAAGATATGGCCCATTATTTCTTCATGCCTGCTCTAGCAATGAATCAAAGTATGTGATTAAGAATACAAGAGCGCTCATTATGGTTAATGCCATGTGCTTAAAGCCATGAGCTTAAAGTTAAGCAGTATTTAAGTGCCTTGTGGTATCAGCATCAGAATGCAGAGCTGCCTGGTGCCAGAGAAGATGTTGTTATAGCAATTGTTTTGGAAGAAATCTTGATTTGTCGTGAGCAACTTTCCTGTTGGTCAGCATATGGCCAGCTGGATTAATTGTTGTTTACAGTATTTTCTTCTGCCTCAAAATATTTCTTAACTTGTGTCATGGATGTAGGTATAAGGAGAGAAGTCATTGAACAGTTTCCTTAATGGTAACCTTTCTTACTGAATATGATTTGTCTTAATCCAAAACAGAAGTCTGAAATTCTCTTCTAAACACTGCCTTTGAAACACAGTAAGACCTTTCATAAATGATATCATCTTGGTAGCTCACATAATTGCATGGGTATAATGTTTATGTATTTTTTTTTTAAAGAATGACCGCAGCTACCATTTTAATTTTGACAATATATCTATATATACAAGAATATACAGTGCAGTGAAGCATAGGATAAATTTCTTCTCTATATGCTATTAAAAGCAGAGAACAGCTTGCAGTGCTCTATGAGTCTGGCAGTAGCAGCCAAGGCACTACACCTGAGGTTCACATAGGTTGAAAGACCTTTCTAGAAAATGGTGCGTGCCTGTGAGGATTGTGTTGGCAACTTGGCTGATCCAAACTCCACGTAGCTGTAGTGCTCCTGCTAGCAGTAGCCAGACTAACTCATTTGGTTTTGGTATGCCCTTGAGAGCTGCGGGCGCACTTCTGACACCAATCAACAGCTGTAGCATAACATGAACCATATAGTACTTCTCATGCACCTTATACCTGGAGCTTGCAAACAAAACAAATGACCAAGAACCTAATCTCTCCAAATGTGTAATTTTACAAGCAGTTAATCTGATACATTAGATTCACATTCTCTTTCATCAGTTATACCTTACTGCTTTCTCTGTAACCTACATTTACAAGCCCCAGCTTAGGATAAATATAGGGTGTTTGTCTTTAGGTAAGTGTAAGAAAAAGTCTCCAGCTCTTCCTTGCTCACTAATGTGAGTGGCATTCACCCTCTCATTGCTGTGACCGAGCCTCACTTTGCCAGACACATACACTTAGCAGGTGTTTTCATCGTGACATTACTAATAAGAATTGACATGTTCTAAATGAGGAATCCCTTGTTGTGCGTGGTAGCACTGATGGATATTTGGGGAAATTGACAGCTTCAGAAAAATGTTTTTGCCACGACCAGCACTTCTCTGACAGATTTTTAATGGCTGTCATAGAACTCTCACTAACTTGAACACTTTTGCAGATGAAGTGGAAAGTGGTGAAATGTGCTGCTTTAACACTTTTGAAAATTAGTGAAGGAACATGGAACAACTCTGAATTTTGCTTCTAAATTGCAATAATTTTTGTTCTTTGAAAATATTTTTTTTCCTCTATCAAAACTAGAAGATGGGAATGGATTAGCTAAGGGGGCAAGCATTTGTTATGATAGACCAGGGCTGAGCTATATAACCTCCATTAACCTGAATGGGAACCACAAAGCTCAGTCTTCTCATTTAGATGGAAATATCCCCCTACCCATCAGGGATCAATTGCACCTGCATTCAGTGTCTCATTCGATATGGGAGTTACTGTCATGACCTTGTAAGCCTTGGACTATGAGAAAGGGAGGACAGATAAAATGGGGCTATGTGAAGAAAGATCAAATAAAAATATAAGCTAAAAAAAGGGAGAGAAATAGTGATAAAGGTTGGTATGTAACCCATGTTAGAAGTTCATATGAAGTGTAATTGCAATTAAATCCCAGATCTCCTTTGCAGTTCAATGTGATACTGCAGAAAATCAATACAAACATAACAGTATATAGAATTCAGGCTCTTCTGAGAATTCTGAAATTTAAAATAATTTTACAGGAAGAATGTGTTAACTCATTTTTGGGTTTTTTGGTTTGGTTTTGTTTGGTTATTTTTTTTTTTTTTAACTTTCCTATAAAGGACAGAATAAGATAGTGATTTTTATATATTCCTGGTTTTATCCCCACCACCAACCCCCCAAGTGAAACATTGCATACATAAACTTGAGCTACTGAGGGTGGTCTTATCAGAAGAGCCTAAATGGAATTGACACTCATCTCTTTTTGAAAGTCAGTTAAGCTTATGTGCCTAAATCCAGTGTTTATGTTTGAATTGCAGTTGATAGCTTTATTGAAAGAAATCTCCAGTTGCTTTTTTTAAGTGATGGAGGATTGTGATTAAGTATAGTAAAAGCTCAGTTCTGTGCTGACATCTCTTATCTCTCACTGATGAAAATAACAGGCATCTTCTGCCCCGAAAAGTATTATATAGTTAAGAAAGGGGATCAGAGAGGAAACAGCAAAGCTAGCATTGTGGGAGGAACATGTTTATTGTGGAAAATTGTTAAAGTTTATATTTACGATTTGAGGCTGCTCAGTGCAGGTAACAAAAGACATGTAAGTTAAACTTTAAATAAATGTTGTGCTGCCATAGGCATGATTTTGATATCCAATATTACAATCTGCTTTGTTAATATTAAAATAAGATCTCCTGTTCTCAGGTTGAGTACAGCAATCTTAAAGCTAACACAGGAGAAGCAGTGCTGGTTTCCAAACATCTCTCACAGCCAGAATATTACAACAGAGCTACAGATAGAATTCGGGAAAATTGTTTCCGGTAGCTTTTTTTTCATGCCTGGGAATAATCAGTTTTTTCAGCTCATCATGACTTTCTCATCATAAGACTTGGCAATTCTAAGCATACAATAGTACCACTCAGAAGAAAATATTGTGTATTGCTTCCGTGAAGAATGGTTCTTCCAGAATTCCCACTATATCCAGTATTAAATTATAGTATGCAAGGGCTACATGAAGAAGAATAAAGTCATCCTGATCTCTGAATTAAAGGTAACAGTGACATTCATGAAAAAAAAAAAAATGGAACACCGTGATATTACACAAATTGCCTCTTTCCAGCTCAATAGAGGTTCATGATAAAAAGGCAAAAGGCAAAAAACAACCCAAACCTTCCCAAAAGAGAAGAAATCCAAAAGGATTTTTTTTAAATATGCTTGATTTTTGGGTGTTGTTTTTTGGTTGAGTGTTTTGGGGGTTTTTCGGTGTTTTTTTGTGTGTGTGTGTGTTTTTTTTTGTTTTGTTTTGTTTTGTTTTTGTTTTGTTTTGTTTTGTTTTGTTTTTTAGGTTTCCTAGATGACAGGTATTATGATGTACGACCCTACCTGGTTACATTTTTCAATTATATGAATACTTAGCAGGTGAGAATGTAAGTTGTCACTTTGGCCCAACGTGGATCACCACTAATCTCTTTCTTAAACAAATCCTGAGACTCAGAATTCATGAGAAGGTGATTCTTCCTCAGAAGATCACTTCCTGGCATGCCCCATGGAAACTACCTTACCAAGAAACTGTGTTTGCCTCCTGTAGAAGTATGTAAGGGCCATTGTAATATCGTATAGCAACTGCAAACCTCTATGCTGACATTTCCAGTTCTGTATTCTAACAAGAAGACCTAATTGGAGTTGTGTCCTCTAGGTTATAGTGGCATCTCATAGTCTTTTGTTGTGAGATTATATAATTTTTCAACCACTTTCTATCATTTAATTTATCCCAGTCTTTTCCTTCTCTTACTGCAAACACAGATCTGTGAAAAGCTTATGAAAGACCTTGACATTAATCCAGTTTATCAAACTGCCACCCAGTCCTGTGTTAGGATGGCTTCTCCTGAATCAGTTTCTCCTTACAGTTATGTAAACAGGTCTTTTAGTTTGGCCTCACTGCAAACAAACAGCTTATTGATGCAGGACAGAAGGCGGCCTTCTTGAATATCCGTATCCCGGGGTTACACATCTCATTGGCAGCAAGTTCTCAGTCTAGAGAAAGTCTCCAGTACAGGGGTCAAGAAACAATGGCTGCTGAAAGGAATTGGGTTTAGACAGCAAGGTAAATATCGTCTCTTTGAGCAGAAGAAAAGAGAATGGCATCAGTGCTGTAGAGCTTGGGTCGCTGATACAGTTACTGCTGCAGGGACCAAATTATCACAAATGAGTTACCAGTGTTTGTGTTTTTCCTTCTTAAAGTAGTGAGTCTTTTCTGTGAGCTCTGAAAGCTCGTTATTCTATTTTAAAAATGCAATAGAAGTACCAGTTGCTGGTGTGTAAGCAGATCTGAATTCTGAAATTTCTACTTCAGCAGTGGTATCTCGGGATCTTATTTGGAAGCAGTGATTTTAGTTCTAATAACTCCACCTGTGGATGGTCATTGGGATTTTATTTTAATGAGAAATAGAATACAGCAATATGTGAAGAAAGATATTTTCAGATACTTTTAGTTGTTTCCCTTCAGAATATTTCTAGTGCTGTGTTTATCGTGGCCATTTTGTACTTTTCTTCCAGTTATAAATAACTGCTGAAGACTGATGTGTTTACTTTGTTTAACCATGGCCGTGATGTGTTGAGGACTCATTAAATCATCCTCAGGCTCTTATTTGCAGCCAATTCTGAAATAACCAGACTAGTGACATAAAATTACTTCATACTGCAGAGATTTTTATATTGGCTTAAGTCTTTGAAGTCTTCAGTGCTTTACAACAAGACACTTTAATGGTAAAACAGTGACAGCAAGGATGAAAGTCTACGTGGAATTGCCTAACAGATAACTCAAGGTTTGTTTAAGGTGCTAAGATATGAAAAAGGGAGATTATTTTCTTCTGAGGTTTTCCTTGATGAATTTACAGATCTAGCTATTTATTTAGATTTAAACTGTCTTCATGTTTTAGAAAAAGTGATAGAGAATAGTGACACTCTTATGAGATTAGAAGGGGAAAATGTTCTTTTCTGACAATTTCTACAAATACAGCCTTTGTGTGTGCACATTTGTGCTGCTTCTCTGAAAACATCATTTGCAGTTGCTACCATTAGTTTAATAATTTGACCCCTTTTGGTTTTGGGGTTACCTGCAAGCAAACTTTACTGTTTATAATTGTCTATTGTCATGAAAAGCAAGAGTGACCTTGAAAGTCAAGCTTGCATTATTATATGGTACACACAAAATTAATATGTCTCCTTTACACTGTCAGTTGTTCATCAGCCCAATATTTGCAACGTGTCTCCTTATATTAATATATTAATAAGATTGTATCACTGATTTAGTGTATGTAATTAGCAATGACTTAATAATGTGTGTCTGGGAATTATATTGTTATTTGTTTGTATTAGAAAATGAATTGCAATCAAACTACATTCCAATACTGGCTGGTGCTCGTTCTGAAGTAACTTACGGAAATCAACCTGTAATTCTCACTTCATTTCTTTCTCAGATGTCTGAGAAACAAGATGGGCTTTCTCCTGTGGGTTAAAAAGACTGAGCTCAATTATATCATGTTTGGGAATGAACTCCAGAGTTCAGGACCATTTATGGAAATCACTCGATCTTCAGGTAATGCTACAGTGTTTAAGTCAAATTGTAGGCCAGAAATCCTCTCCTGAGGAATAAACACATTGCAGGAGTTAGAGATTCATTCATACAGAAGTTGGGAAAGAGGGAAAGGTGATGTGTTGAAATTCTTTTTGTTTGCATATAAATAATTTATTGAAATTATCTTTCCTACAGTGGTTTCAGTCTGTTTCAAGGGAAGTAATTAAAATTATACAGATCTTATTTATTAATGCTAGTGGGAATAGGAGATATTGCAGCTGGAACAGTGTGGGGTTACCCAAAAGAAAATTAGGACTATGGATTGGCAGCAGGTAAACTAAAAATGAATGTATTTTTGAAAGGGATCTAAAGACATCAGTGACTATATACATCTACTTCCCTGTAAAGGTAGATAATAAGTGAATGTTATAATTCTGCTGATTTACCATAAACTTTTGCTACCCAATAGTTGGAGGAAACACAAATAAATATTTGGAGTCAAGCTCTTATTGAGTATAATTTCTTGGTTCCCTTTCTCATTCATGGGTTTATCCAGTACCCAACAAAGCTGTAAAGCCTAACCTAAAATTTTTCAGCAAAACTGTGTTTTGTAATACTCTGGCATTTCTGATAGAAAGTAGCACAGAAGGTTGTATTATTTGGAAAGCAGAAATATGGAATTAAGCAGAACAGCAAACACTGTAGTCAGTGTAATCTTGGTAGAAAAGTTACCCTTTATCTTTCAGTGATAAAGAAATACAAAAAGCCAGAGGTAGGTCAGAGCAGGGGACAGTTCAGTCTTTGCATTTTAGTTCACTGTAACTTGCAGGAACAGAATATAAATACTTTGAGACATGAAATAAGAAGTATTTCAGCTTTTGAAAATTAAGATTAGGGTAAAAAACCCAATCAGTACTAATATATCAACAAATGGCAGTAGTTTATAAATTATAAGATTAGGAAGCGGTTTCATTTGTATAGTTTGATGCTTTTAAAAAAAAATTTTTTAACACGTGTGAGTCCTAGCTTAAAATATAGAAAGGGAGAAGAGGATTTTAGTAATGATAATGATTCTCCTAGAGGTGTGTGGTAAATTATTACATTTTTTCAGTAGTCTTTTCTGCTGAGAGTACAAGGTTTAGGCATTAAAAATCATGGTTCCTGCTCTAGAAAGAACGTGCTTTTGTAATGTTTCCCAGTGAAATTCTTTTCAGTTAGTATTATGATACTAACATTTGTAAAAACTATCAACCTGAGCTAATATTAATAATTAGTCACAATTGTAACTATTACCTATGTAACTTCCTGTTTTGTAAGTTCTGGTTGGGGTTGTTTGAGAAAAGGAAGGATGATTTTGGTATTTATTTGCAGGATCTGAATTATATTTAATATTAAGAATCAGTTTAAAAGTTTTTGATGATGTTCTTTGGATGGTTTTCCACTTAATCTAAAACACAGCTAGCAGATCATATGTATCAAACATACACTTGTTTAAAAGCAGAACTGAAAATATTTGCAGTTGCTACTGAAGCAATCGCAAACAAGCTTTCTGGAGAGTTTTGGATCATGTGAATTGCCTTGTCTTGCCTGTTAAGGTTTGTCTTTGATTTTGAAGATTATTCAGAAAAAAACATGCAGGTTGGAATTTCATTTCAGTCTCTTTACCAAAAATATTCATAAATCTACTGAAGCTTTAAGTAAGTAAAGAAGGTGAATGTTATACCTGTTTTGACAGTGGATGGAGGGCATTTTACAAGTAGTCTGCAAACTATTTGCATAATATTTTGAAATGCAGTTTGGTGAGACAAGGTGCTTAGTGTTTTTGTTATGAATAAAGCCATATTGAGCAATGAGAAAAAGTGAGTGCTGTCTACAGAGAAATGGCCAGTGTAAATGAAAAGCATCCTACTCCTTATTGAAACCCTATCTGGTTTTGATATGAGAGCATGTTTTTTCTCTCCATACTATCAACACTGGCTTTCTGCAAAAACTAAAGCACAAAATATTCACACAGAGTGCAAGTCAGTGAAAAGAAGGAGAAAGGTGAGAGAAGGTGACTGTTATGACTGAGGGACAAGAAATCCAGAAGTACAAATTATTATTTTGGCACAAAGTAGTGTAAAAAAGGTATAAAATATGGATAAAATTTAAAACTCTTCAGAACATGTAAATGGGTGGTGCTTTTAGCTTACATCAGAAGCTTAAAGTTCTATAACTTGGGAGAATTTACCTCCTAGCAATACATTAATCAGAAAGACTACATATTCATGAACTTTTTAAAGAGGCTTCTATTACAACATCTCATCAAACCTTATTAGAAATGGATTACTTTTAATGCTGTTCATAATAATACATTTTAGAGTGAAATCCTGCAGAGACTCATAAGGAAAATGTAAAAAGAAGCAGAACTGACTGGTCTGGTGATTCTGAAGAAACAAGCTTTCCATATTATATCTCACTGGTATCTTGGGGAAAAAAAAGTTCTCCTTTTTTTCATAAATTTTTCTTTGGAATATTTTAGTGCCTTAGCTGTCTAAAGTAGAAATTAAAAACATTCACAAACTGGTAGACCAAAAAAGAAGAGAAATTTAAAAGACTAACTGTGATTAAATTTCTAAAGCATGCTAAGACAATAGCAAACAATAACATCAGAAAAACATAGAGAAGTGGCACAAGAATATCTTGAAATTCTCCCTCCTTTTTATTTTGTGGTTTTGAAGGATTTGGAATGCATTTGACATGGCATTAGGGTTGTCTCTGTCTTCCTACCAGTTCCAGTATTTCCAAAATGGCTTGGCACACAAGTCTAATCCTGTTAGTATGTCTGACTAAAAATAATACCATGGTGTATTTAACTTCAAAAACCTCATCAATAATAAAGTTCTGCTTCTCCCACAGTGTTTGCTGTCTTGGGCCTTACGATACCTCTAGTTCAGCAGCACTCCAGTAAATACTTTACTGTTTTTAAACTAGTTAAAAAGAATCATTAGGAATAATAGAAAAAGTAGATCCTTTTGTGTTAAATACAGAGCGTTACTTCTCTGATCTCATAAACTTCGTTTGATTTCTCTTATTCCAGACTTCAGCTCAAAGGTATGTGAATGTAATAAGACTGAAAAAAGAATCCAGTCAATATGTTGGTACATGTCAATGAAGAAACACCCTTTTTAATGCAGTCACGCAGTGAGGGGGACTAAAGGGGAGGGTCAGCAATGCTTGCACATGGCACAAATGCACAATTAGCAGCTGTGCATTTAAAATTGATAACTCGGGGTCCGTAATATAGGACAAGTAATGGGAGAATAGGAGACTTTAAAAATAGTGGGGTTTGTGTTCTTTGAGCTTGCCTTCAGCTAATTGAATTTTTAAGGCTCAAATTTGGAAGGTCTTCTGTTGTTAAGCTTGGTTACTCCTCATATTTGTGCATTCAACCCCTAATCCTGACACCCTTTCCTCTAGAGAACCATTTTCATCCTTCTCTACCTTCACAAGAAGATGGGCTGTCTGTCTTAATTCCTGTTCTCTTTGTGCAGTAACTTCAAGTAAATACTTCTCAACCTGACTGAATTTTAAATGTTTATATGTGTTACTCCCTAGTAGAAACCCCTTCTGTTACTACTTATAATATTTACTTCTACCTTTTTGCTGTAAAGGTGAGCAAAAGTGGGTGGGTGGGTGAGATGGAGAAGAAACTGCTGTTTACTGTCTGCAGTTCATAAATGTATAATACTAATTTTTGTTTCATGAGGCTCAGGACAAGATCAGTGTGAGAGATGCGATTTTCCAGAGCCTGCCTTCTCCACAATGCCATAGATATCCAAATAGGAACTAATTTTCTTTCAAATAGCTTTAATTCCCACTCTGTGCTTGCATGCCCTTCAGGGAGAGGACAACTACAAAGCTAAAGAAATAAGAGCTTAGCTTTTACAGAATCTATGGTGTTGGGGGATGGGGGAAGGCAGACACATGTTGTATTAATAATAATGAGGAGAGACAATATGAATCTAACAACAAGATTCAGCAATATTGCAAATGTAACATTGTAAAGGTTTACAATTGCACAGATATAATTTAATATAAATTCTTTATATCCAGAGTTAGCCAGAACAAGATTAATACATCTTATGCAAAGTCACAAAGTTTTAGGTAAATAATTCTCCTGGAAAATAAATATATGCAAAATATTTTCAGAAAAAAATGAAAATTTTTTTATTTGGTGAAACAGCCTTTTTTAGTCATAATAGCATTTTAACTAATCAGCTCTGTAGGACTTGGTTAAGGTGTAGTCCAGTACTTTGGCTTGCAGAAGAACACTACAGTATGAGCTGCGTTAACTGCAATACCCATTCTTGCAGATTGTTTCTGGAATCTCAGAGAAAAAAATGCAATTGTTATGAAGTCGTTCAGAATAGCAGAACCCTGACTAGCAAGTAATACCAGATCCTGTATTTTGTAATTTGGTTACTGTGATTTATTATGCCTTCTGATGTTTCCATTGCTTTTCTCTCTGCATTTTTTTCAGTTAAGTAAATTCAATAAAATATACCATCACATGACAATATGAGAACTGATGCAGAAAATAATTCATAGTGTAGTATTGACAAATGCTTGGTGCAGCAATAGCAATATGTCATCAATCACCTGTGTTCATCTTTGATGGCATCATACAAACTAATTCAGAATGAATGTCCTTTGCTTTAACCTTGGTTGTATTTGCAACTTACTCTAGAGGAAAGTAATAATCCTTCATTAACTGGTAGGTGTGAAACATTCTCTATCAAGGGGGTAGAGGAAGAGGCAAATTAAAATTGGTTTCAGAATGTGTCCTGAGTCAAAATCGGTCTTTCTCTGCGGTCTCATAAACTGCATAAATTATTATTAAACATTTCAAAGGGTTTGTAAGTGAATGAATCTTTGTATTTTTCAGGTTTGTTCTTTTTCTCTTTGTTGCTTTTCTTTATACATATTCAAATGTACATATAAAAATATTCAAGGACACATCAAATCTTTGATCTTGCTACAGCTTTAATTCTTAAGAGCCTGTATAAGACTGTGCCTTACATTATGCATTAAGGTACTTGCAGTTAGGATTTTGTGGTAATGACCCATTCTCAGACAAAATAGTGATGTTCCTTGTTTTCCATTAACTGCATTGAGAGTTTATTTGCAGAGAATTGAGTTTAATGTGATTAGCAGGAATTGTGAGACATTTGCAACACAAGGTATATTAGTATAGCACTTTGTTTCTAATGAGAGCCAAAAAGCATTTAGGGGAATAGCTAATTATTGGAGATTTTCCTTCTTTTAATAAGGAAGGTCTAGCTAAATTTTAGTACTCTGCTTTCAGAATCCCTTAAGCTTTAACTACTGGCTAAATGAAAAATAAAATGGATTGCAAAAGTTCAGTAGATGTTTTCTGAAAGTCACTATTGAGTAAAATCCACCAATTGACTAAAGAAAGAATTCATTTAATCTGAAAATTTGGCAGCACCAGCAAATTTTTTCCATATTTTTAAGCTTATAAAGCTGATAGCAGTATACGTTTATTACAGAGGGAAGATATTCACTGTGTTCAGCGAGGACCCCCCTGCCTATTTATTTCCCCCTGAAATAGGGTGATGTGTTCTGTAACAAGAAAAGTGCTGTATACTGACCTGACTAGAACCTCTTGTAACGCCCATCACAAAATTCTGTGAAGATACTACTAATTTTATTAACTTACTGTGAAGGCTTTTCATTGATTTTAACTACCTAGCAATTTTTTTTGTTCTTTCTGTTGAGTAACTTTCTGTCCACATGCCTATTGCACCTGTTACATGGGGGTAGCGGGTTAACAAATAGGCCTCAAAGACTTGTCCTGCTCAGGCAATGCAATGAAGATGCTGTTGCCTCTGACAAGTCAGTTCCTCTCTGTACATCTGTGAGCTCCTTGGAAACAGCTATTGGATTGTTAAGAATCTAGCTGGTCTGGTTGAAACATATTTTCAGTCAAATACGATAGTCAAAGACCAGGTCCCAGGTCAGTAAAAGATATCTTAGTACTGGAGAATATTTAAACAAACTTTATAAAGTTTAAGTTAAATCAAATAATTTATTGATAAAATAAAATCAAATACATAGGATCCATAAGGAAGACACTGGTAATCTGTCCATAAAGAAAAGTGTTTTATTCTTAGTAAATTATTCTCCTTCTCAAGCTTCTGGAAATAATTTTCACTATTCTACCCTTAATTCTTCTGCTTCTTTTGTCATATGCATTAGTTGGCAATCAGGAGCTAACTGTGTTCCTTAAATAGGGTTGCTTATCATTCCGCAAATGTTCCAAGGTAAAGTAGCCACTTTACTAAATACACAGTGGCTTTTCTTCCTCATGTTCTCTCTGCTAGCTCCAAACCAAATATTCTTGATCAGTTGTAGTCTGTTTTTAATTCCTTTATGTTTAACCTAATTCATTTTAGGTTTAGTGATGATGTTAGCAAATAACCACGTATTTGTCAAATGGGAAGGCAATTGAAATGACAGCAAACTCTAACCTAAAGCTATGTATATTTTTACACATACTATGAAACCCCTAGAAAATTTTGGAATAGATGATAGCAGTTTAACTGCTATCAGCTGCTGCCTGGTGCTGAAAATCCAGACCACAGTATTATCTACTTTACCCAGAATCCTGTTTTGTTTCTGCTCAAAACAAATTAATGTTCTGCAAGTAGGCATTCAATTACTAAGTTTAGTACTTAAATTATGGTTGAATTCTATTATTAACAGTATTTTATTAATAATTAATTAGTTGTGCTTACTAAGCTTTTAAATAATAACTTGCTCTAGATTTCTTTATCTGGAGTTTTGGTGTTGTAGTAACATTACATTATTAATTCTATTTACCACTAGAACCTTATTCTTTCTCCTTCTTTAACAGTAGTTACTTTGCTACAGCCTGCTGCCAGATCTTTTGTCTTTTGCTTAATTCTCCTGGTTTGATTGGAGAGAATTGCAATTACAGTTAGCCAAATATGGAAAATTCATTTCTCCCCATCTTCTAACATTAGTCTTTGCTTGAAGTTTTCAACAAATTTCATCAGAATTCACTTGTACGCGCTTTGTGTTTTCTTTTAAAAATACATTAGCAGATTAATTTACTGGTATTCAGTGAGCATGCTGGCAGCAAGTTTTCAATAAATATTTCAGAATATTTGCAGAAAGAGAGTTTTAACTTTGATTATCCATGTAGGGCTAATAATAACAACACTTACTTTATGGCAAAGCAGAGTCTTATAATTTATTTGTATATTTAACTGCGACTGCTTGCAAACAATCTTCAGCTCAGCCGAAGAATTAATCACAAAATATTTTGAGAGATTTGTTTCAGTAACTAACTCAGTTAGGAAGATTTTAATATTTTTCTGCATCTTGCTGCTGCTTCTCTTAAACGTCCATTGAACAAAATGGACATTGAACAAAATATGCAATAAGAATTATTCAATCACCTTTGTGATGTGAATTAAACACGTTAACCCAGGAGCTGAAATTACAACGCTGTTTTGCCTTGATTACTGTTTGCAATAGTGTATTTGCACACAGTGTAGCCATAGGCTGTAGTCCGTATAGGTGAGCATCTTGTCTTACTGCTAAGCAAAATGTAAACAAGACGGGGTGATTAACATATTAGGACTGTATGAATCCTTCACTCTCTTTTTCTCCACAGTGAATTTTATACTTACGATCTGCTCTATTATTTTTCGGTTATGAATGGGAAAGAAAGAAAATGGAAGTCACAAGAAATATTTCCTAGGTTTGAGTGTTTTGTGCGGTGCACAGCCACAGACCTTTGAAGGCCCCCATCTCACTTCTTTGCACTTTCTGGCCTACTGAGGGGTTTTCATGTTTCAGTCTCTTTAGGTATGGTAGACATGTTCCCTTTGGGCACTGGGAAGCTATGGGAAGATCCCGTGGGGTAGAGGATCGGCACGTAACCCCCAGTAAGGGAGAGGAATTAATGTCACTTCTCTTTAGCTGTTAACTGCAGTTCCCTTTTTAGCTCTGCGTAGTGTTATCTCAATGCTAACAAGCTGCGATCCTTCTCAATTAGCAAGTAAGAAAAATATGTAGACCTCAGTGGCATCTGCTCACGAGAGTAATTTGTCTTGCTAGAGTTATGTCAACTGGGCTTTTCTCTCCCTCATCTGTGGTACTTTGGAAACCAAAGGGCAGGAGGACTGTGTATTTGTTTCTCTGTTTTCTTGCTTCATGACTACTGAATGATTCTTGCTGTGTTCATTACTGTAGTTTTCCTTTATTATTATTTGTTATCCCCAGTTTGTGTGGTTTTGCTGAAATTTGATATTTTCAATGTCTTTGGTTTGGTTTGGTTTTCCAGTCTTTTAGTTGTTGATGCTGCCACCATTCACACTGAAATAAATATAAGTTTTCTTTTTAACCAAAATATTTTCAGGCTGCTCCAAATGTAGCCCAGCAGGATTCTGGTCTTAAATGAAATTAACTGTCATACATAGGATTTGTTTATCTCTTCACATCCTTCTATCACAGATGTGTGTCCTTTGGCTTGTTCCTTTTTCTAATTAATTTTTGATTATGGTTTGAAACACCTTCTGTCTAACCAATTTCCCCCACGAATCAAATAGTTCATTTCTTTCCCCTTCACCTACAGTGATTCCCCAAAACTGAATGTTATTTACTTCTGGTTGAAAATGACCTTTATATTCAGCTGTTTCAGATAACAGAGTTGTTGCAAACCTATATGTTTTGATGCTATACTATTTCTTATTCTTCTTGAATTACGAATCCGCACATACTATACTGAAAGTCGTTCACCATGACTTGTAAAAACTGACACAGACTGTATGATGAGGATGGTGGACCTCATTTTGCATATTGATGCCCAAAAATTTCTTTCTGGGATCACCACTAAATTATAGGTAGATAATTGAAAAAACAGAATACTAGCAAAGGCAACCCTGACCAAAACAACATGACAGGCAACCAACAGCTCTTAAAGCATATAATTTCCTTATTTTCTAGCCAGTTTGTGAAAAGCAAATGCACAGAAAGAAATTAATTTCCCAAAGTGATGTCTCTGACAAGCATGGAAGAAGACTGAAATTGGACTGTTGAAGCTGTTACCAACTTCAGCTGTCTACCTGACCGATAGATACTTCTACCACTTAAGATAAAGGCATTGCTGAACTACAGTTTTCAGACTGAGTGCAGTGGTTAACTTAAATATTCTGGACTGCAACTCTGGAAAGTACAAGGCCAGGAGACTTATGTTAGTAGACTATCAGGATACCAGAGCAAAGGGCTGCAGACTTGCTTCAGAGGACACGCAGACAATAGTAAACTGCGGAATACACATGAAGGGGGGCAAATGGACAGATTCTGTTTTTTGAAAGACCAGCGTAAAATGGGTTTGTATAATCCCTCTTTCTGTTTTCAGGTTTTCTGCTGCTGCACTTGCACTTTTGTATTGAGCTCTGGGCAGCCTCTCTTTGCAAAGTCAGGAGAGATTCCTGCAGAGAAACAGAAAGCATGTAGGAGATAGCGCAACAACCTCTGCAAAGTAATTATAATAGCTGTGTGACAACTCATTGATATGCAAGTGCAGCTGTTGAAAATGGTGTAAACTCCACAGACAAAAAGAAGATAATTTGACAGCATTAAGAGGAAAGCTAATACAAGGCTGTTGGAAGAAAAAAGCACTTTGATTAATTCTTCAGTTCTCCAAGTTATTCAAGCAAGCGTGTAACTTTACTTCTTAGTTTAGATGCTTTGCTGAATTGCTATAGCTGATTTCCCTCATCATATAAGCATAGTTATTCCAGTACAGAATTACTTAATGATGTTATGAGGTGACTGCGGTTTCAGGACTGATTCTAGTGGTGGCACATGTGGTTTAAATAATTTCTGCCTCCAGCTCACCAAACAGCTGGGTCTCCTCTTGCTCTTCAGTTACACAAGGATGATCTATCTGATTATTCACTAAACCAGTCATGTGAAATAAGCTGGACTGAAGAGAGGAAAAGAAATAACACACATATAGTGGAGGAAGTTGAATCCTTTTTGGGGGTGGGGCAAGGTGGGACTTGGAACATTCTATTGGTTTGCTTTAGATTATGCTAAAAAATTTAGGGGTTGGATCTAAGCAGTTTTTTTCAAGACAAATTGAGATGTAATTGATGGATTTCTTCAGGTAATCAAACCCTATGCCCACAATATTTAATTCACAATTACAATAAGGAAGTTTTCTGATAATCAGCCTTAAGATCATTTCTTTTTATGTCATCTCATTCTTCCAAATTAACGCTTTTTTCCATGAGCATTTGCAGTTATGTCTGTTAGCATCATTTTGATAGACATAATTATTTTGGTAATGATTAAAGTTTTCTGATTTTCTCATTCCTGTATTATGAGCCTTCTTATAAGGTTTCCACAATAGCAAGTAACATGTTAAGTGTGAGTACAGGGGAATAATACACAGAAGACACAACTAGCTCCCTTTTTGACAACAGGATAATAGCTATCAGTGGTCCCCTCCTTGAAAGAATAAATTGAATATGCCTCTTCACAAGTAAGAATACCAGAAAAATCAATAGTACATGTTTTCTACTAGTTAGACTATCCTAGTATCCTTTACAGTGGGGAAATCAAGGAAAATGTTTTAATTATTTTGAATTCTCTTTGCACAGAAAAACAACTGTGGAGAAAAATATAGTGTTTCTCTGACAGTAGATTTTCTGTAGCATACACAGCAGTAAAAATAATTCAATTGTGTAATACTTTCTAGGAAATATGTCTTACAAATCTTCTCCCAGGTAGGGAGGGATTTTTTTTTTTTTTTTTTTTTTTTTTTTTTAATAAAAAGCTGGAATTTGTATCATGCTCTAAATGCAGACAGAATTCAGATTGAATCAGTTTCATAAAGAAGTTATTTAGCCCACATTTTTCTGTAGAAAATTCTCAGTCACCAGAAAGCAGAGAACACCTCACTTCTTGTACTATAAGCTGCTAGGGGTGTGGGTGTGGTCATTAATTTTTTCTCATGTTTTTAATATAAATCAAAGCCTAGTTTTTGTTTTAAATTTTTCTTGGTGTTCTGTTGGACCTCTTTTATTTGTGACGCGTTATGTGGTCTCTCGCATATCAGCAGCACTGAGTTTTCCTACATGACAGTATGGGAAGGTCTTGTGACTCAGAGGAGAGAAGCTAAATTTCAGGGGCAAAATATATGGATCTTAATTAAAACAAAATGCAGAAGGCTACCAACTTTGCTGTATAGGTTTGAGTCTGAATCAGGCCCTCCAAACTGAACTTAGAATTGGAACATGACTTTTTTTGTTTTGTTTTTGCACTTACTTGAGTGGAAAAATGGACTACGTGGTTTCTTCACATTTGATCCAAGATATTTGCATCTCTATTATTTGCAAATAGAGAACACAGACCTCGAAAACTAAGGCTAAAGATAATAATTGATTGCCTTGACAACCTTTGTAGCTTTACTGGATCTCCTGCTAGTTGCTTGCTTGCTTTGATCTTGTCATATCTGTCAGGGTCCTTAATAGTTTTTCCGAAGATCTAATGCTATTGTACAAGAATCTATTATAATAATCTGTCTCCTGATGACTGTTGCTATAATTACTCTAAATTGTGTTCCAAAACAGGCAGAGGGACATTAGGTTTACAAAAAGAAATACTATGTACCATATTTTATTGCTCACACAAAAGCCTTGCTTTTTTTTTCCTTTGCTGCTGATTAGTTTCATTGTATTTAACCTTCAGAAGTTTAGAGGTTGCCACAGAATGGAGAACTTCTTTCTCAGGCCCCCTGATGGTGTTATTCTGAAAGTACTTTTTCATTCTCTATACAATCTGTCAATGAACAAAACCAATGATACTGGAGAGAATGCTGGAATTCAGAGTTTGTGTATGCAGAATTACCAGTTCAGATACGTGAGAATCACCTACAACAACAAGTTAATATAAAAATGTAAAAAGGTTGTGGGGCTATATCATTGGCAAGAAATACTTTTAAGTTATTTCATTTACTATTAAGATGGAGGAAATACTAAAGATGTTACTGAATCACAGGTTAATTGGTCTTGCTACTTGTCTGATAAAAACTTTGCTTTAGATTGGGATTTTGATATACATCTGGAAGGCTTACGTTTGCTATTCCACTCACTATACCAGCATTTTATGCAACAAAAATATGTTTTTCCTGATATAGTTTTCTAGGGGAGGTAATGTAAACAATAAAACTGTTGAAATGTCAAAAAGTCACTCTAGCAGCATACACACAATGGCAAAATTTGCTGCAGACTACAAAATACGATTACTCCCTATGGTCACTTTAGAGTAATAATATACTGAAACAGTAGTTTTAAATATATTTTTAAAATTCATTTAGAAATAGTAACTAATTTTAGACAGGAATGCATACATCTGCAAATTTTTGTTTATAGGAAAACAGGAGTTCTGACTGATGTGTTTGCACAATGACATTGTTACTGGAGCAAAAGAAATCCAAAAGACCTCTGAGAATCAATCCAGATTTTTCTAAATCAGAACTTGAAAAGTCATTGGAAATGTTTGAATTGTCAACATTCAATAACTGACTTTTCTTTAGAGTATGTCCAAATGATCTGATCCATTTAATTAAAGACTATGTTAATAATTACACTTGGAAAGGTGGTTGATTACAGAAAACAATCCCAGTAGGTTTGAGTATGCTCAGGTTAATTGAAGAGCTAAGCTTATGAAGGAAAGATGTTCAGAAGGCTGTATGCAGGTGCTTTTCTCCTTTCTGGTGAGAAGAATCTGTCACTTTTTAATGTCTTTTATAACACAAGTTCAAAACTTGACAGCAATAACCTTCGAACTGTATCTACATGAATCATACATCATTACTTCAATGAAAGATGATGTCGTGTGAGATTCTTTTGGTCACATTTCAAAGACTTATTCAAACTATATGAGGTTTTCTAAGAACGAAGGATAAAAGATATTTTTTTTTTTCCCCAGGACCTGGTTCAATAAAGCCTGCAGGCTTAAGTGTCTCATTGTAAGCCTGTGACTGGATGTGTGCACATAAATGAAATCTTAAAATAATCTTTACAACAGGTATATTCTTATGTACTTTGCTAAAGAATGATTTTAGAGAGTTAATTAGAGATAAATATTTTTCATTAATTAGTGGAGTCTCCTACTCAAAACTGGCACGAGATTCATGCCTGGGGTTTCTTTTTTATGTCAATAGTGTATCCCCAAAATATTACAGAATAAATATGGTGGAAAAACACGTTTAAAAGTTGTATGATGGGTATTTTGCTCGTAAGCTTCATAATGAAGGTATTTATCTCTCCAGTAATTAAGAGATATTTGCAGTTTCCCAAGATGTTCTGCAAGACATTAAGACGGCTAACAGTCTTTGTTACATCTTATGAAACATGTCATCAGCATGATGTATCTAAACTAACATTTCTTAAAGCAGCATTACTAAGGATAAACAAAGTTCAAGGATTTTTCAAATCACTCTTTTTCTGTTCATGTGTAAAAGAAATTTAGGGCAATGCTTATTGTCATGAATAAGAAAGTATTCTTAGAACCTAAGCTGCCAGAATCTCCAGAGTGCACACTATAAACATTTCACTTCTACAATGACAGCTAAGTGAGGATGCCTTGCTCATTATCCATAAAGAATATGTGGCACAGATGAGTTCAGAGTGTAAATTTGTAAGGAAATTGAGAAAATATAATTCATTTTTTGTGAAGAAATGTGGTTATTTTTGAGGCTGAAAGATTCATAGAAAATTAATTAGTGGAAATCTAGCAAATATGTTGTGTTGGTAATACTGTAAAAATACTTTTCAGTGCCAAAGCAAGTAAGAGAGGCTAGAATCATTGGGGTTAAATGGAGAATGAGAGGAACACATAGGTCCTCAATTTCAGCTGTTCATTATATAACATTTAAATAAATGACTGAAATTAGGAGAAATGTAAAAGAATGATATGTAGTTTACTGAGATGTGGTATGAAATGCGTTAACTATGTGTTAAACTTCACTAGAGCTTCTGAAAATTTGTTAGGATTTTTAATTTTTTTTTTTTAAAGAGAAAAAAACAGTTGCATTCAGTACATCTTTGCAAGCTTTGTCACATTTAAATATCTGTTTGCACTTACCAAAACTACAGTCATTTCAATGAAACTTAATTTTCTTGAAAGATGAGGGATTTAGTGCAATGCAGAGAGAAGACCATTTGTAGGTGAGTTCAGGCATTGTAGGTGAGCTCACCTACCACAGTAGGTGAGTTCAGGCAGCCATGATCTGAGTTTCCCAGAACAATAAGAGGCTGGTTGGTATTTCTGGAGTCGTATCCATTATTTACATTGCTAGGCTGTGAAGATATTTGCAGCAATGTCACGCTAACCTCCATGAATTCTTGATCGAGAAATAAAAAATTAAAAATATGGACTGATGGGAACACTGGTACATAGAGACAAGTAATTTTAAAGCAATCACAGTGTAAGAAGGCTGTCTGTAACACAAATACACACAAAAATCTCAGAGTAACATTCAATGCTGTAGGATCTCCATGGAGAAGTAATTCCATGCAACTCCCTGCACTTCATGCCTACCCACAGAACTAAGACTTGAGAGTAGCTTACCATTTTCTTGGATTTCTGGATTTGCTAGGTTGTCTAAACATCCCTCAGCCATGGAAATGAAATTCAGATTAATATTTGAGCTACAGTTTACTTCTATCAGGTAATGTCACTTTGCCTCTTAGAGAAAGACCAGCCAGTCAGCCCTAGCAGCTGCTCTTCCCCTGGGCTGCCCCCTGCCCTTTTAGTGAGGGGTCCATTTACCTGTGCCTGACTTTGTGGGGTACAGGGGTGCCTGAGTAAATCCACAGCTCTGTAGGGATAACAAACAACATAGAATCAGTGAAATCAAATCACAGGTGACAGCCTCATTATGTCAGACTGGGGGATAATGATGATGATTATTCAGAAGAACAAAAGTGAAAAACAGAACTCTTGTATAGTTTGTTTCTTAGTAACAGCTAAAGTAGAAATTGCCTGTGATGCCGAGACTTGTACTAAACACTACCGCCATTTTATAAACTACTTCCTTTAGTCTGGTGACCTCAGCCTTGTTTGCTTTGATACAGGTTTTGTTTTAATTTTTTGTTTTCTCCTGAAACATCACCTGGTAACTTGGCCATCATTTAAACCAGTCACCTCCCTTATAATTAAATAAATAACAGAGGAAAAAAATGGGCTGGAAGTATGTATACACACAAGTTATGTACAATGTAGCTTTCCAAGGGCCAAAGCACACCATGCTGTCCACATCAGAGCATACTAGTGTACTCCTGTGTGGTCATGGATGCAGTTTGGTTGTAGTTTGGTGCATTCTTTGTTGCTTCAGGGATGCTTTTTTTTCTTTTTATTTTAAAATGGTAACTTACACCACTAAAATCTCCTTTAAGTGAAACGGAATTTACATTTGTTTTATATTGATATGACACCTCTATACAGAATCTGGGTTTTTTTTTCTGGATTACCATCTTGAACTGATGGAGCCTTGTAATGTTCCCTTGGTCTAAACAGATGTAAGGACCCGATTCAAGGTTCTCAGGCAGGAGAGCTTTCATCTGCTTTGAAAGAGTCATACCTGGACTGAGATCAGCATACAGGTCAAGCAGAGTTGGCTCAAACAAGTAAATGAAGTCTTCCTTTGTCCGGTAGAATTTTGTTTATACAGTAATATAAGTACTTTGTGAAAAACAGAAATGGAAGGCAAGATGCAAGGAGGTCACCTTTGGAACTAGTACTCCTTCAGAAACCTCCCTTTTTTTTTTTTTTTTTTTTGTCAAACTGAAAAAATGATTGTCAGAAGATGTTATTCCATGAATCTTAGTTTTCTCTGGATAAAACAGAACTGGAGGCAGTTGAACACTGCTTTTCCAATCTGCAAGGGCTTTTCAACAAGGTGTGACTTTACTATAAGAGCTACTGTGAAGTATTGGAGGCTCTATCATGGGTGTTTAAGAGGTACATTGTAATTTAAAAGCTTTCACATGGACTTTTTAATTTTTTTAATCACTCACTCTACATACATCTTGGAGCAGAGAGCTTAAAGAAAAGCTGATTTATTTTTGAATTTTTTTGTACGCAGGGAAGACTCCAAAAGACAAAGCCATTTCTGCAGGACCCTTGAGGGACACCACTTGTTAATGGATTTTATTACATTGTTTAGATTTAATTTCTGAAATGTACAGAATATTGTATGTCCTGCTTTTTAACCATATCTTTAAAGTCAGAGGATCATCTCATGAAGAGAAGCATAGATATTGCTTATTGAGAGTTTCTGCTTCTTAATGAAGGCTTTCAGTAGTGTCCATATTTAAAATATTTTACATAATTCATTGCACTATTTTCTTACTGCCCTAGGAAATTATAAGCATCTCTTGCTGTGATCTTTCACTCCAAGGTTAAGACTTCTTTAATATTCATAAATTTAAAGAATTCTAATAACTCTGTTGTGTCAGTGAGCTCTGGATAATGGTCAGAAGTGGCAGACGCAGCTGCAAAATTAGCTTATATACCACCACTAGTGGTGGTACATATATAGTGTCTGTGTGTATATGTATATATAGCATATATATATAGTGTGTATATATATAGTATATATATCCATACTATAGATAGTATAACTGCTTTGAGGGAGTGTTTATGGGTTAAATTTCAAATCTATTGACTGTCATAGTTCACAGAAGAGAAAGCTCACGAGTATTAAACAAACAGCCAAGAGACAGGTATAAACCTAATAATGATGAGAAATCCAGAGTAAAGGATTTTAAATAGCTTTAGATATGGGTTTAAGACACTGATAGATATAGCTCTTTTATTTTGTATGCCTATCAGTATTAAATAAACCACAGCTGTAGCTTAGAAACTGATGAGAATTTCTCTTAGGAAATGCTTATGCTAAGAGCTTTTTACAGCCCTGTCACAGTTTAAATGGACTTTCAAGCTGTGCTGGTGTTAAGTTCCCGCTTTGGGGCCAGAATGATGGAAGAATTGCTATCCATTTCCCAGATAGAGTGACTGTCTTTTTGTCAGAGGTTAGATATTTTAAAATATGATTCAAAATTCTGAATTTTGTGACATATGGAACTAATGTTCTCTGAAGCTAACTTTTAGGGTACTGAGGCCTTTTACATAATTAATTTTCTAGAATATATTCCTCAAATACATAAAATTAGTTGAAAGAAAGTACTTTAAGTAGTTAAAACTTAACCAATAGTGACCACAAACTTAAACTTCCCTATGAAGTAAAGGGCCTGTGTATTGCTTTATCTTGTTGAAGCACATCACTGCTTTCATCATACCGATCTATCCCCAGCCCTTTTTTTTTTGATACACTGTCAAATGTGTTGTTGCTATGAGATTATTAAGAAGGAATTGTTTATTTCAGTTTAGCATTCATGTCTTTCCTTTAGGCCATGCACATTTTTCCTACAGAAGTAGTCCATAACGTCAGTTGTAAAATTCAGTTGCCCTCCAGAGAGAGCTACGGTCAGGCACACTAGGTGAAATGCTCTCTACATAAATATGACCCCTGTCCTCTTCCCCAGAACAGCTTGAGGAGAAAAGTCTTCTTTTGTAGCATATCCAAAATATGACCAAGGCCAGACTCCAGTGGACCAGATGGGAAATATTACGTTGCTAAGAGTATCCTGACAACAACTCACTATTTAAACAAAAATGAGAAGTTTAGATCAAGGACCTCAACAGTCTGGGACTACCATGGTATGACATAAGGTGTAGAGAGGAGGAAAGAAATTTGGTGTAAAGAAGACCTGAACATGAAGGATTTGTGGGTCAAAATGTCTTCTATTTTACCTTTGTACATCGCTCCCCATCAGTAAGCTATTGTCTTCTCTACTAACTCTACTCTTTGGAAGTATTTATGTCTTACTCCTATACAGAGTTTACCGCAGTAATCTCATATCAGTTTAACAGAGCTATGGATAACCACAACCAGCTCTGAATCCTCCCAGCAAAAAGATGGAAAAGTACTTGATTATTTCTACCTCAGTGTAACAGAGAACCATGAACTGGAGATATACTCAAGCTGAGGATGTCAGGAATAAATAGGCAGCTTACAAATGGCATTGAAAATTGTCTGAACTGCTGAGAGGAAAAAAGATTTGGTTTCTTATTGTTCTGCTAGCTTTGGATTGATTTAAAAAAAAAAAAGAGTGGTGTGTTTTGATGAGGATGATACAGAGTAATGGCTTTTGAAAGTGCAGTAGCTCTTTTCTTTAAATGTTTGCATTTTAGACAAAATTTATTAGACCAGGCTTTTTTGTTTGGCCTGGTTTCGCCTCACCTCATGCAATGACAACCAGGAGTAGCTCTAGCTTAGTGCAGCACAGGAAGGTGGCACTAATATGTTAACATCTGTTCACTACAGTGGAGGTACAACGACCTTGGTGTATCATCATTAATTTCCCCAAAACAAACCATCCAGAACTATTGCTATTAGAAACAATTTGAAGAACATCAGCATATAGTCAAACTTATTTAGTCTTTGACATTGATAGAAGGGTTGTTGCTTTTCTGACTGAAACTCATCACGAACACAAAGGCAGGGCCCTCACTTTACCGAAGTGTTGCAGGAATGTTTGGCACACAGGGGACGCTTTGACTCACCCCTGTGACAGGTGGAAATGAGTGTCCAGACTTTAGAAAACCTTGGCTAACTTCACAGGCTTCCTTTTTAATCAGAATACATGTGTGTGTTGACAAAGAACTTTGTCTTCATTTCTCTGCCTCACAGCCTCGAAACACAACTGTATAAATTATGTAGGAGGCAACACGTCTCCCTGGAATATGGGCGTTTATGTATGTACTAGGCCGGTTCTTCAACGAGTAGAAATTGGCAAAGCTGAACTGGCTACAGCCATGCTGATGTCTATCACTTAGGGATCTGGCCCACGTCTTTTGTGCTGCTTCCTGTTGTTGTCCCTCAAAATAACAAACATCTTTCAAACTATTCACTTAAAGACACTAACTGGTAACAATATGACTGGTGTTCTCAGTGTGAATACTGTATCCATAAAACAGTTTACTAAAGAGCATATATCTGGTGGGCTAACTTCAAATCAGATCATGTTGCCCCACAGGAGGGCTGGTGGCTGGTGCTTGCCAGGGCCCAGCCTAGGCAGCTTGGCATGGTTTGAATCGCCTGTGGGACCACCGGCACTTCCCTGCGCTCACCCACCCAACTCTCAGGAGACCTGCTGCCGGCCCTTCGCACACATGGCCCAGGGGCGTGGAGACCCCTTGCACAGAGGGCGGTTAGCTCACCTGCCTCGCACCCTCAGGGCAGGCAGTGGCTCCTTGTAGTGTCACCTTCCGGCAGTCTGAACTGGTGACATTTGGAATTTGTCACTGCTATGGCATCTTTACATAACTTTTTGTGTAAAGTGTTTTCCAAACAGAGGCAATTCTTGTTTGTTACATGACAAACCTCAAGGAAACAAAGGTAATGGGGCGTTCCCCTGAGCAGGGTGTTTTTCTAGTCAGCTCTAGCAGATTTCCAGAGCAGCCCCAGGGGTAGAGGAGGTGAGGGCACAGGGAGGTGATTGAAATTCATTAAACTCCTGAAAGTTTCCAGAGGTGTAGACTTCCTTGAAGCTCTGAGCCACAGTTCATTGTTAATGGAGTTATTGGGCTAAGTTCATCATAATGTTTGACCTCCTGTTTAGGAGCCTGATGATGTGTGAAAGCCTCACTGCCAAAAAGGAGTGATGGTGATGCAATTTTAGGGGCTAATGATTCTGCTGACCTAATGTCCTCATACAGCTGCTTTCTATTACTGTCGCTTAACTGGGACACGGTAGTCTCAAGGGACTGACTTTCTATAATGAGCTAGCTGTGCAATTATGGTGGCTACTGCAGGACACTAGAGCTAAATCTATCTCCTTTTTTGCTTCATCATCTATTTTTATATTATTCTGGCATAATGTGAACTATCAAAAAAATGTGAGTTTATTGCTCCTAGGTGAAATGAATAGTGCTAATAGGGCTGCTGGGCTGTTGTGAGGCAGGGATGGTAAGGGAATTGTTTCATAGCTAGCTTTTTGTATTGTCCTCTAGCCTCAGTACTCTGTAGCCTTCAAAAATTATTGACACATGAAAAAAAAAACATCACCAGAGATCTTTGTGTTTATGTTTATTTTCTAGTTAATTTCCTTCTTGCTAAGTTAAGAAAGTAAGCAGGGAGCATTAATGTCATTTTTACCAGAATCCATGGAAAAGCTGTAGCGGCTCAACAGTTTACTTGAAAGTGCTTTGTTTACCTTGAATTTCAGATATAGATTATTGCAGTTATGCTCTCAATTTTTCATAAACTTCTACTGTCTAAGAGGTATGAAATACTAGTTTTGGTTAACTTCTGGAAATGGCATAGATTATCATAGGTTATAATACAGCAGTAGATGTAAATATTTTTTTAAAGGTATGGATAAAGTAGGCTTAGGTTTACTTTTAAAAGGACAGCTGACAAAAACCATATATGTTTACTGCTAACAAAAACCTTGTATTTTTTATGGTCATCTTATTATGCACTGACATTTTCTCTCATTAATGGGATTTATTCCCAATAGTAAAGAGGACCCATTCGGCAAGTTCTGTCCAGTGCAGCTTTCTTTGTAACAGTAAGTTCAAATTTCAGAGAGAAAACCATGTCATTTTCAAATTGCGTTTTAACAGACACACAAATATACAGCATATTTCATGAAGAACATTGTATATATTAGTTGAAACAAATGTTTGAGGGCTTGTTTTGCATTTGTTTACTTATTTGGCAGCGTTTACTCAGACTACCCTACTGAAAGAAATTAAAAAAAAAAACCAAACCAAAGCCCTAAAAAAACAAACCAAAAAATGTTATGACTGAAAGAGGCTTCATACATGAAGTGAATTATCCATGGTAACTACTCCACATTTTGCATACTGATTTACATAGCAAATTTAGTTGAAAGATCTTAAACAGTTTGCCAGTATCAACTGAACATCACAAGTACTATTATGCAGTAGTTAAGAGCAGATATATTTTTCAGCAGGTGCTAAAATCATTGCCTGCATACTTGCTGAGTTTCCATAAATTTGGAGTAATCTAATGCTGTTGTCCATAGCAGCAAGTAAACTGAGCAAAATTTAATTAAAGATACATATCTATGAAATATGAGCCTTGATTCTACCTGTTCTTCATTCATCATGTTCCACCCATGTATGTCTTTAATATATTGGATTTTTTTTAATGGGCAGTCATGTGTGACAGCCATAGATAGATTATTATGTTTAGCGTTTTGGAAGACCCAGAGAGCTGCCCCTGTGGTTATGTTCAAGTAACTTCTCAAATGTTTTTTCAGGAGCAAGTGCTGAAGAAGAGCATTTTACCCACACAACTTCTGTGGGGCTGAGGATTTTGCTAGTTGTAACTGAGGTGAGTTCCCTGCCCAGTTTGGTGTACAGCCACACAACTGATATTCAAGCAGAATAACTATTTAGGGATGAGGAGAGAGCATGGAGTCGTAGGAAAAATGGCCAAGGGCAGGAGGAGAATGGGATAGCTACTTGCCGCAGCAGAACTACTTTACAACAGCATAAAATGTCTGTGGGACTGTGGCCTGAAAGACAACGCAGCCATGAATTGGCTGGTGTCCGTGCTGAGCAGTTCACTTCGGCAGCAGTCCCAGCTTTGGGCAAAACCTGGGAGCACTAATGAGCCTTAATTGCTCTGAGAAGCCTCACTTGCCCATTTTTATGTGGTTTATGCACTTCTGCGTATGTATGTGTGCCTGCAGATATATTTCATTAGCTGGCTTAATCTACAGATGACTTTAAAATTAAACCTCAGCTTTTAAAAATATAGTTGTTTATTTTCATAGCCCAGGCAATAGACCATTTGAGACTACACCTAAATTTCTCTTTTCTAGAGAGTCTCAGTTTGGCCAGCTTGCTTACTATTGTGAAGGGAGAAGTTGCTATAAATAGACCTCTTAAAACCTTCACAGCCAGTTTAAAAAAAAAAAATTCCAAGACTTTAATTAAAGAAAAAAATAGTGTTTTAGTTTAGAGCTTTATCTGAGCATTAATCAGTACAATATTAAGAACACACAAAAAAAAAATGCCTACAGGAGTTAACATTTTTGGATCAAATTCCACCTTCCTGATACTCAGCCACTTTTGGGACCATTAAGGATTAGATTTATAACTGGACATGCAGGGTTTCTTGGTAGTCTAAGGAACATGGGCGTAAAAGTGACTTTTACTTTGCTTTCCAGCCTTGCTCTCAGAAAGCAAGAAGGAGGTGAATGAAAACTAATGAATCATAACTGACTTAGCAAGAAAGTGATATCTCTTGCATGCATATTTTTGTGTGCTTATGATGGAGATATTTAAATGTGTTAAAAGAACAGTTTAGATTTATAGCTCTATTTATGATGATTACTTCACTAAATATAGCTAGATACATCAGAATTCACGTTTCATTGGTTTAGTGCTTTAGGAAGTAAAGTATTACAATATGGTTTTGCTTTTTTTTAATTTTGCCAACACTAAAAGTGTCAGATATTACTAAAGGGGTAGGCTTCTTGGTTGGCTTGTTGTTTTTTACTTTTTTTTTCCTGTTTCACTGCTATTGTTTATCACAGTGAACCAGTGATATTGCAGGTAATTGTTCACATAATGAAGTGCAGAGGTAGCGATGAATACTCAGCATAAGGCTGGTTTCTTTGCACACCTGTCACAAAATAACTCCAACAGCTCCAGTTCCGTTTAGTGGCATGGACTGTGAATCACGATCAGAAATATGTTCTGAATCCTGAGGATCCAGACTAGGGACTGCTCCAGGCAAATGAAAAAGGGGAAAAAACAATGGGCAATCAATCTTACATCTCTCCCAACCCACAGGTGAATTCAGAAATAAATAAAAGGTTGCAGCATAGCAATTATCAAATTGTAATTTTTAAAACTGCCTAAGCTCAGTGAGACAAACCTTTAAAAGTATTATTTCACATTTGTTTAGATAAATGCCAAGCCATTCACAAAACCTTGTCAAATTTCTGCCCTTGATCTCCTTGTCAGTGTGAATCTCATTAGTTATCTTGTAGGTGTGCTTACTGCAGTAGTTTCAGGACTACTTAGGCAGTGGAGGTATTGGTTAACAGTGAGAGTGACTGCCACAGTCTCTTCCAGAACTGTTTGTTGGTCAAGTATTTTATGTCTAAGAAATGAAACTGTCTCTAAAAAGAAATGTAACTTGACTCACTGTCTCCTACTTTCCTAACTCTCATGGCAGAATTTGAATGAAACATGACCTGCACATTCAGCCATTTGTTCCGCTCATTGCAACACAGAAGTTCAATCATATTGTATGACATGAATGATACTCATGTTTGTCTTCTAACAGCCATGTAAAAACATGAGAGGTGACTTGCATATGTCAGAAACTGTATTCTCATAAAATTACTTTCTAGAATATATGTCTGTTGAAGAAAACAGCTCTCGGGTCACTTCATTAACATCAGTGGTGGAAGAAAAAGAAATAAAACCAATTCCATCCAGTCATTGACAATTGCAATCTTGCTAATTTTTTTTTCTAGGTTTTTATATTTCCTACATTCTCAAAATTCTATTTGCCTAATATTCCAAAAGGATTTCTAAAGCTTTTTTTAAATCCTGCTTTGGAAATGATGTTCACAGTTAAGCACAGAAAAGACACTCATGGAACTGAAGGACCTTTGGTTGCAGCTCCTTCAATGAGTGTTCTTGTAACACAGCACATATGCATGCCTTATGTGAGTTTGAAACAAGATGAGCTAAACATGAGCAGACAGTGAAGGACTTTCATGCATTTTCTTTCCTGGGCTACAACTGAAAAAACCCTTCTCTCATTCTATAGGAATCTAGGAACGTGGAAAGATACTAAAGGTAAAAATTGTGTTTTTTAAGATGTATAGGATTCAGATTGATGTAAGAAACTGAAAAAAATTAAGAAGAACATATCTTGTCTAGAAAAATGAGTAACACAGAAGATGGGCTTCGCATGTTGATGAGATGAGACAGTTCAGTGAAATGGTTACTGACTTTCAGGCAAATGATACATGAGAATCCTGGCTCATAGCATGTCCGTTTCAATTTTTTCCCGCTTTTTTTATCTTTGAGCTTTTACACAGGGAATTTCATATATATTTAATACAAAAATGACATTAAATGAGCTTTCCAGATTCATGTTTCAGGAGCTTTCTTCATTCAAGAAGGTTTCCTTTGTTTCTTTGTGGTAAGGTGCTGGCTTGACATACATAACAAATAGCAACTATTTGGATACTGTTTTAGAATGGCAAATAGTGTCCTTCTAATTAATTCTGGAGAGTAGGAACTATGTATGCATGCACCTCAAGATAAGACCTTTCTAGATACTAAAAACAATAAACATAGTTTTAAAGACTGTTTACTGTATTTGCAGTGTTATCACCATATCTACATTTTTGTCAGTATTCATGGGATTCCGTATGTAGAATGGGAAGTTCTGAATTGAGTGCAACTCTCATGAGTAGTAAAAAAGCCTTTTTTAAGAATGTTTTCTGTCAGTCATGTATAGCTTCCAGCACAAAAAAAATAAATTGCAGCTTCCCTGAGAAAGTGACATAAAACCATGGGGGTTTTTTATGTCACAGAGGGATTATTGTGAGAAAGACAGGAATCCCTCACCCAGGCTGTGATTTCTCTTGATGAAATTGCTGCATTCTTAACTAGTACATAAAATGTCAGGGGGACAGCAAGAGGCAGCAAAAGAACTGCATACTTCATACAAATCATCGGTAAGAACAATACGCTGTTGCAGGTAGGATGATCTACAAAGGAAGTGACCGGCCTTATAAAGCAAGCTCAACTAGTTGTGACAGGCACGTTGTCTATGCCCCAGTTCTTGCTCTCTGCTCCTCCCCTTGGCTTGTCCCCACTCCCCCACTTCTGTAACAATTATCTTATTATCGAGACATAATTATAGGTACTTCCTTACCCAGGATTGCCCAGGATGGGGATGAAAAAATTGGTTTTGTGTCTCAGGTGACTTAGCTACAGATCTCAGTGGGTACTCTGCTTAAGAAGCTTGATAGCTGGCAATACCTTCTCAGAGGATTTAATTGAGCAGTCACACTGTGACATACAGATATTTTTTGCAAAGGCCTACAGCAAAGAATGACTTCTGAACTGCTATTCTTTGTCAAACACATTATACTATTCTTGTCTCTTCATTCACTGACTTCTCAAACATGACAGAAGATACAGCTGCTGGTCTAGAAATTTTAAGTTTCAGGAAAGGGGGGAGGGGAATAGAGGTGAGGGGGAGGAAGAAATCAGTTACACAAATAGAATGGTAATTCACTGCATTAAGATATAAACTTAAAGAAAAATCTTTGTTAAAACTTCTAGGTAATTGCCACATCTTCATAGACTAACAACAGTCAGCTCATTAATTTTATGAGTGTTATTTCAGCTATAATATTAATGTGTTTTACTGTTTATTAATTAAACATTAGCTTGAAGAATGCCATTATTTTAAATAGAAACACTACATCTCTGTCTCCATTTATATAGTTGTCATGGTTTAACCCCAGCCGGCAACTAAGCCCCACACAGCCAGTCACTTTCTCTCTCCCGGTGGGATGGGGGAGAGAATTGGAAGGGTAAAAGTAAGAAAATTTGTGGGTTGAGATAACGACAGTTTAATAGGTGAAGCAAAAGCCACACATGGAGGCAAAGCAAACCAAGGAATTCATCCACCAGTTCCCATGGGCTGGCAGGTATTCAGGAAAACAGGGCTCCATCATGCCTAACAGTTACTGGGGAAGACAAATGCCATCACTCCAAACGTCCCCCCCTTCCTTCTCCTTCTTCCAGCTGAGCATGACGCCATATGGTGTGGCATATCCCTTGGGTCAATTGGGGTCAGCTGTCCCAGCTGTGCCCCCTGCCAGCTTCTTGTGCCTCCCCAGCCCACTGGCTGGTGGGGTGGAGTGAGGAGCAGAAAAGGCTTTGACTCTGTATAAGCCCTGCTCAGCAGGAAAGAAAACATCTCTGTGTTATCAACACTGTTTTCAGCACAAATGCAGGACATAGCCCCGTACTGGCTACTGTGAAGAAAATTAAGTCTACCTCAGCTGAAACCAGCACAACAGTGATGAGTATGCTGTTAAATATCGTAGTATCTCTGGTACGAGGATTGCTTTACAGATTTTTCGGAAATATCTCAGGTGGTGTACATATCCCTGTGTCTAGCCTGGATACAGTACAGTTTTCTCAGCTGTGTAGCTAGGGCTGGTGAAGTATTTCCCTAACATAACTCTGGTATTACTGCCTGGTAACCTGCCCTGCTGTACAGGTGTCAGCATGGTACTGCATTGCTGAAAATAATGCTTTTCTTAGCAGTGTCACTGTATTGAATTATTTGTCATTTCACTTGATAATTGTTCATTAGTATGTTTGGCATAAGAATGTGCTAATGAAATTTGATAAAAATGTAGAACTGGGAGGAATTGCTAATATAGAAGAGCCTGGTATGTTATCTGGGAAGAGATAGGTGGTCCAGGAGATTGAAATAAAAGTGAATTAATGTTAATAACACCAAGTAAAAGGTCATGCTTCTAGGAACTAATCAGAATTCAACTGCTGAACAGGGATTTATCAGGCAATAACTTAGAGAAGAAAGGTATGGGCATAGTGTGTCCAGTGGTCCAGTTGACCACTGGATGACTACAAAGCAGCAGGAAGATATGGCTGTATAAAAGAGAAATACAGTCTTTGGACATAGAAGGTGAATTGTTAAAATATATAATTATTTTGCAAGGCATTAGCAAGTCCTTGGTTGTAATAGTCACATTGTTCAGTTATATTCACATTACTTGTAGAGTTGATAGAGAGAGATAGGCACCTCTGAAAGATGGCTTAGAGCAGGATTTATGAGAGCTTCGGGAAACTCCACTCCAAATTCTGGTCTTTTTAGTTAAGCCAAGTTTTGGGCATATTCTCTACAATATATGATTTTAGTCATTTGCCTCCAAGAAAGATGTAATTAAATTGTAGTAAGTAGGGTATAGCTCTGCTGAGTTTACCAGGAGAAAGACCTGATTGTGAGGGGACATCGGCAGAGTGGCATGTTAAGTTTAATGGAGTGATAGCAGAGAATGGATGTGACGACTTCCAGTAAGGTTTGTGTTGGAAAGGAAAAAACTGCTAATGCTAAAGAATCTTGATGAAGACAAATAACAAAAAAAGATGTGATAGGTTGTTTGTAAATAAATTCAGTTTAAATAAGGCAACTTCTGTCTGTGTGAGAGAAATTCTTGAACAGCCTTCAAACACCTTATTAGTGACAAAAGGTACACATTTCAAATGGAGCTGAATACACTTTTGAATCAGGTTAAATTAAATGATTGTTTGTGATTGCAGGTACCTTGTTGTGATGTGACAGGAGTTCATTTCCGTTCCTAAATTCTTTTGAAATCAGTTTTTGATGAATCCAGAGATATCTTCCATTGAACAGCATCTTTGCACACAAGTTGTCTTTTTTGCTGTATGGGCTGAGCTCCATTCAATGAACTCTGTGCTCTCCTTCCCTTTCCCGAAAACTGAATCACGGTTGGTCACTCCCTCTCCTACTCCCAAGAGCTGGGGAGAGTTGGTGCCATCTTTGAAAACTGATTATTAACACCAGTGTAAAAAAAGATCTATTCTCATGTAAACAGAGTTATAGCTAGGCATTAGTCTTAAATTTCTGAGGTTTTTCAACCTAGTAAAGTTGTGATGATATTGTGACATAAAAGTTCTAACAAGGTTTTTGTTTTACAAATGCAGTTTAATAGTCTTCACCGTCTAATAACAGGTTATTAACCCTGTGTGTGTTATTTGACCTGTAATATTAAATTACACCCATGTCTATTTAAAATATTAGAGTTAAAATTTAACGTAAATGACAATTATGTCTGTATTGCCTGAACTGAATTTTGTGCAAGTTTGTGATAGGAGTTGACTTAGTTATGGTTTGGTGTCAAAAGTTAGAGAGATACAAAGTTCGATTTAATTATTTGATTGGCAGAGAGAAATAGTTGCTGCAGTTCCACAGCTGTTCATAAGTATGTTTGTGCTCAGCGCAGCCTTGGTTTCTCTAAGTCAGAACTGAAACTGGGCCTGTGCTCCTCCCAGAGGGGCCCCTGCAGCCCCGCTACTGCCAAAACCTGGACACCTGCACCCAGAACAGTGTGTCACCAGTGAGAAGAAGCTGGTGAACCCTTCTTTGTCACAGTTTACATGGAATGTGTTCTTCAAAATCTCTGTTTCTTCTAGCACCACGAAACTAAGCTGGCTTGTTTTCAAAGCATATCATGGTAATTGTCTTGATGTGTTAGAATAGTTTATAGTTGCATTACTCTTCATTTCTGTTCAGAAACAAATTAAAAATTAGTTACAAATATAAAAATATTTTCCAGTTCTGTTTTGTTGTTTCCTGAATTTTTGCCCAATATTCCTGAATATTACAGTACTCTTAATTTATACCTGTTTTTGCTTTCCAATGTGTGTGAGAGGTGAATAGTCTCCTCACAGTGTGAAAGACAGTTCTCTTCCATTCCGTTCCCTCAAGCCATAACAACCAATAGATGTCAGTTACCTCAAAAGCAAATTAATCCCATTCCTGTTTTGTCGAATCAATACTAATGCATTTATCCTGTAATTTTCAGGTTTTGACAACGCTGGCTGCCAGCAAAGCTGAGGTAGGAAATCTTGTCTTATACTGGTGGAATGTTAAATAGCTGTCTGCAGTTTTGATAGTGGGGCTAGCTTTCTTACAATTTGGGGGTGAAAATTTAAGAGACTCCACTATGGCATTTGTGCTGCTTCTAGTATTTAATGAGCCAATCTTTGGAATTCTTGTCTTGTTATAACAATGTTTAAGCTGATAAAGTCCTCCTAGGAAAGTTTTATCATTATGTATGTTTTTCTGAAGATTTCCATGGCATTGAAACCACATGATTCTATGGCATTGAAACCACACGGTTCAGAGCTTTGTTAAGCATGTGTTATAATTTTCCATCAACTGAAAGTGGTTATCTGACCTTTTCCCTATGTCTTTCAATTTTTCTACTTTGCTTCGCAGCAAAGAAGGTATTGTATCTGCTCTGAAGTTGGTTCTGGTGGTTGGCATGCATTCCTTCCAAGTCCCCATCTAGCTTGCCTCGCTTATCTGGTACCATACGACGTGAGCTGTTTGAACACACTGGGACGTGAGAGAAATTTAGTTCTATGACAGAATGTTACTAGCGGAATTCTTGTTAAAGTCTGGACTGACATTAACTGTGTTGTATGTTGCCTACATTGGATGCTTGACATTGCTATAGGTTAGATTGATCATTTTGGATTTGCATTTAGTTTGTCAGCTTTTCTATTCATGTGTGAGGACTTTGCATGGTCTGAATGGGTTTAACACTATTCTTAGAGGTGAAAATATTATGATTATTGGAGTATATGTTGAATAATTGATTGCTAAAGCAAAAATGGCAGTTCTTTGTGACTGTTAGCGTGTTATACTGCTTTTGCCTCTTTTGAATACTGCTGTTGAGTGAGTCACTGCACTTTTAATAGCTGACAGATATTTTTATTCAGTGCACAGTTACTGACTCATTTAAATGTAATGTCAATTGGAAGCTTAGAGTGTTTTTACAAGAAACAGGTCTCGGACTCACAGTGGGGAATTTGTGATGTACTCCAAAGCTGATATTTAACTATGACAAAATGACCAGGTGACTGTAACAGCTGTAGTCAGATAAATTTTTAATATGAACCTTTGGTAAATTAAATTGCACTATTAAAGAGAATAGAGAAACCGTGCTAGTTACTTTAAAGAACAAGGACACAAGTTCACTTGCATACTGTAAAAGAATGACATAATTCATTTTTATTTAGATTATGACTGTAATATCAGCATTCAGTTTTGCTGGTCTGATTCAATTGCATACTTGGCTTGTCTCAGAGAGTTTTGGGAGAAATATTTGTGCCTGATTTTTTGCTGTTGTGCCATTTTAAATGCCTGTTGCTCTTACATCAATAGAGTCCACTAATAAATAGTTGCTTTCAGGTTCTTGTTGTGTAATGGGATTTTTTTGGATTTAGATTTGTTACTGTACAGGTACTACTATTAATTTTACTCCCTTATAAAGTCTGTTTTCTCATTTATTTGTAAAAATTTCCCATATACTTTTTTCTTTTGTGTGTGTAAAATTCTAGAAATATTACAAGTTTCTGAGTTGGTCAGTTGTGTTGCTTTGTTTGTTAGTACTTTCACCATTTGAAAACCTTAAGAGAGTTAACACATTTGGTTGTTCTTTAAAAAAGCTTATAACTGGCCTTTGTGCTTCAGCCCCTGGACCAGCTGACTTAGCACAAATCTATACGTAAGAGGTTATCATTAGATGCTGTTTCTCCCATTCATGAAAGTGCTCAGGAGAAACGCCAAAGTTCCCCAATAGAGGGAAAATCCTAACAGAAGGTAGAGGATAATTAAGTGCTTTCCTAAATCAGGGCAATAGTGTTGTCTGTAAATAGTCCTACTGAATTCAGTGGAATAACTCACAAGAATAACAACTGAAAAGAATAATAAGCATGCAGAACTGGTTGCTGAGATTTTGAATTAGAGACAATTTTCAACTTGGGGGAAATAAGTTCTTTGACATAATGGCAAACATCCCAAGATTTCTTTCTGGGACCTACATAGTACACTGTATATTAGGCATAACATAGTACAGTTTTGGTGTATTTTGAGGCTAACACGCGTTAAATAACTGTTTGTGTGGATGACATACAGGACGTTTCCTCAGGTTTGAGAATAGTGGCCTCATGTTTTGCCTGATTTTTTTTTTTTTTTTTAACTCTTTGGTCTTTATGAACAGTTCTGATAAAGTTACAAGCCAAAATAGCCTTGCTCTGGCTTACGTTTGCGTCACATCTGAACTCATTGGAGCTCCTCTATTTTTTGCTACTGTATAGCACTTGTGTCCCAAGATCTCATCTGATTTTGAACAAAAATATGTACATATGTTTGCTTTCTAAAATCTTTTGTTAGAACTGCTATTTGGTAGTTCTTGAACTGTTGATCTAGGTAGTCTTGAAATTTGATTATTCCTCTTTTTCTTCTTATTTGACATGGCTGTGTTCCCTTATTGAATTCATACAAAGTCTGAATGAAAACTTAGCATGTTTATATTACTATTGAATCTTTTAGGAAGACACAGACAAGTTTGTTTGTTTTTTTTTTTTCCCAAATGCTGGTTGCCACATACCCACTGTAGAGAAACAAGTGCATCTAGAGGAAGCTGTCAAGTAATCTAAAGACCTTTCTGCCATCTTTTAACGCAAAGGGGCAACAAATAGTGACAGAGTCAAATCTGCAGGCAGTGAAGCCTTCCATGAATAATTGCCAAATCTGCCTACACTGTGTCTTTTAGCATCACAGTCTTGTAAATATGCAAGTTAGAAGCATCTTAAAAAAGAATAACTTGTGCATATGTGGTCAAATATGAAAATTTTTATTACAGATTACTCTGGTCTCTTGCACAATGAAATACATAATGGATTGTGTTAATGTCATTACAAAATGGGCCTGAGAACAGTCTCAAGTACAGTTATACACTGTACAAATTGCCATAACATATACAATACTTTATAATACAACTTTCATGTAATTCCCTGGAAAAACACAGTTTAAAGAATGACTTTTTTCAGGTCTGCTAACTTTAACTAATACAGGTATATGGCAGTCTAGTCCTTTTGTTGCGTTTTTGGATATACATTTGTCCCCTTCAAAAGACACCTCATTCAGTAAACTATGTGACTTTTTCCAGAGTGTCCTTCTTCCTAATTAGCTGTTAGTATAAATAATCTTTATGTTGGGGAAAGCATCTTTTTTATCCTCTTTCTGAAACAAAAGTTGTTACCAAAATACAGAACAGAAAGCTGCTTATGATTCCTCTTTTCCTCCCCAACATATGAATAAATGATACAGTGAAGTTCAAGGCTGCCTTCTTGTGAGAAGTTAGAGGTTGTGCCTGATAGAAACACAAGTTTAGTATAACTGTGTGTAAGCTCTCTGCCTGCTTTTATGTGAGCAGTGTCAAGGCAGCCTTTTTTTACTCTCATAAAGAAAAGGCTGCCAATATGTCTCAATAAAACTGGAAATCAAAATCAGCTCAAAGCCAAGGAGGTTATTAAATCAGAGTTTAAGGAAACCCTCAGAATAGTAAGCAGACTATGGTTCTAAGGATAACAAAACTGTGACTGATTTATACTGCAATCTATAAGGTCCTTGATCATCAGGAAATGTCATTGTTAAACCCTCCACTTTCCTTACATGGAAGGAATAGGTCAGGCCTGGTGAGTAGCATGTTTTGATAAGACCAATAAATGTATTACACTTCAGTCATCCTTTTGCTGCTCCGTGTGCAGGGTGAGGAGTGGGGAAAAATCCTCTGTTAGGATGGACAATTGTTTCATTTATTTTTTGTTTGTAAAATATTTATGAAAAATCATGTATGCTTGTGGTGCTGTGGAAATATGTTTGCATGAATGATGTGAGAGATGCATATGCAAGGTGTCTTAAGCAGATACGGCCTGAAAGCCGTTCAGAGCATTTGTGCTTGCTGATATTATTGTCTCTTTGCATTACACTAATGCCTAGAGGACCCAGTTGGAATCCTAGTCTTCCAGGTTGTGTACAGGCATGTGTTACACAGACAGTATTTCAAAGGTCTTATGCACTTGCGTAGATAATACATAAAATGGCTAGAGCGAAATGAAGAAAGTCATAGAGCAGGTCAGTAGCAGAACAGTGGGGTTTCATTGCCAGCAGGACCATAGTGCCTGTTTTCCCTAGTTTTAATGCCAAAGTGAAATAATTCATTTTTGAAAGAGAGTCAGTGAAAGAGTGTATGTAAACAGATAGCAGAACTTTCTAAGAAAATATGCACCTACCAATATTGTTCTATTATTAATGTTTTGAGAGTTTGCAGTGCACTCTATTCCTAGTAGGCTTATAATTCTTTTTGCTATTATATGAGCAATTTTTAAATCCTGTTGGCTGTCTGATTTATTTCTATGGGAAATATATGATATCAGTGGAAACTTTATTTGGGGAAACATGAATACTTGGTTGGATGCTCGTAGGATAAATTGCATGTGTTGTGTTAAAAATCCATGGTAGATAAAAACATGTCATTCAGTCTTCCTGGCTTCTGTGCCCTACTTTATTCTCCAAAGCACACTTAACATGCAAGGACCTAGTCTGCCATCACTCCAGGGTAAGTATGTGCTCAGGACAGAAGACATTTCCATTTCTATTTTCAGGTTGTTTTTTCAGAATGAATGAATGGATTATAGCCTCTCCCTCTTCTCATGCATCAACACTTTG
The DNA here is from genome assembly GCA_031468815.1 of Morus bassanus. Lineage (NCBI taxonomy): Eukaryota > Metazoa > Chordata > Aves > Suliformes > Sulidae > Morus > Morus bassanus. The sequence continues at coordinate 51,063,395 of CM062572.1, forward strand.
CATCAGCCAAGGAATTGATTGAACCTATGCATTGTTAATCCTATTCAGCTGTACATTCCCTCTTCCATAAAAGAGGACTGAGGCATTGAGTGATCAATCGTGATGACTGATAAAGAATTCGCTATTAGTATTTTTCACTTTTCATATCTTTAATTTATTTAGAGCAAGAAATATTTGCATTTTAAAGAGCAGTAGCAATTTTTATACAAGTGTAGCCTAATGCTTCTATATAGTCATAATAATGATTATTTTAAGGGTTTTACCATCTCTATAGTTTGTAGCTTGACTTCAGAATTTATAAAAAAGATAATTATTACAGTAAGATGGTCCTTTTTGCTTGATCTGTTGAAGTCCTTTCAAATTTGACTAAGTCATAAGCTGTCACAAATTGTGTATAAATAGGTATCACTAGTTTAAAAAAAAGATAATTGTGATCAATTGATAATTGTTTACTACATTACTACTAAGAATATTCATAATTTTAAGTGTAAATTCAAGAATTATGTGTCAAAGTAATTTTTACTTGTCAGGTTTTTAGAACTGAACAGTTATAACTGTGCAGAAGTTGTTATTTTGATGTTTACCCATAAGTCGTTTCCACTGAAAAGTATTTTACAAGCATATAAGCTGAGTAAGAGTCTGAACTCCCACAGAAAGGTGTCCGCGGGTAATTCAGTGTCACATATAAATCCTGCTGAGCACCTACCTATGTCTTCAGATACCTAATAAACTCTTGATTGGCAGTGACGGGAACTCCCAGCTGTAGCAATTATCTTGACAAGTTAATATGGACATTCCAAATGTGGCAGAAAAAAAATTCATAGCAGTGTGTGCCTGGTAGATGACCTTTGAATGTGATTTGAGTGCATCCTCCTCTGAACACTTAAAATACCTGCCTTCATTAGTATTTGCTAGATTCCTCTCCAGCTTTTATTATCAATGGCAGAATCCTGGCAACCTTTAATGGTTTAGAGATTTAACAATGTTAGTTACATATATATGCATAAAAACTATACGAATGGATGGGAAGCAATTATAGGAAATTTCCAGCCATTTTTTAATTGAGTATGAATTTATAGGATTGTGCTCCTTCAATATGAAATTCTCTATGGTAATTTTAAGCTGTGCAGTGTGAGGGGCAGTCTTGCTGTAGCTGCTACTGCAAAGTCTAATTTGCTGCATAAAATATGAGAGCTATAGTGAAATATGAGCCTGGAGAGCAACTCTTTTGATCTTGAGTAGTCAAAAGGTTGGCATGTATAATGCTACGAAAATAAATGATGTCAAAACTGTAGGATATAATTTATGGTTTGGGGACTATACTGATAGAAGCAGAAGCTTCTACCATTGAAAAGCAAATAGTTCAACATAAGATAATGAATAGAAATTACAAACTCTCATAAAAACCCAAATATATTAAATCTTGCAATACATCACTTTAGACATAACCAGTTGACTAATTTACTGATTATAGTTTATTAAGAAGAGCATTTATAAAAGATATGATTGGAACTTTAGCCTTTGTTTTGTACTTCGTTAAATAAGTAATAGGCATTAGTTGTGTCATTGTTTAGCCCCAGTCAGCAACTAAGCACCACCCAGCCGCTCGCTCACTCCTGCCACCCCAGTGGGATGGGGGAGAATCCGAAGAGCAAAAGCAAGAAAACTCATGGGTTGAGATAAGAACAGTTTAATAATTAAAATAAAATAGTAATAGTAGTAATGGTAATGATAACAATAATGGTTATGATAATAATAATGACAATGATAATATAATAAAAAAAATAAAATAACAAGAGAGAGAAATGAAACCCAGGAAAAAGAGGGAAAAGGAAAAAAATCACAAGTGCTGCAACTGCTCACCACCCGCTGACCGACACTGCCAGTCCCCGAGCCATGATCGCTGCTTCCCCCGGCCAACTCCCCCCAGTTAATATACTGGGCATGATGTCACATGATATGGAATATCCCTTTGGTCACTTTGGATCAGCTCTCTTGGATGTGTCCCGTCCCCTCCCAGCTTCTTTTGCATCTCACAGAGCATGGGAAGCTGGAAAAGTCCTTGACTAGTGTTAGGACTACCTAGCAACAACTAAAACATTAGTGTGTTATCAACATTATTTTCATACTAACTCCAAAATGCAGCACTATACCAGCTACAGTGAAGAAAATTAACTATCCCATCTAAAACCATGACAGTTGTCATCCAGTTTGGCAGAGATTTGATCACATGAATTTTCTGTACTCAGTGACAAAAGCTTAGCTCTATAATGTCTTAAAAATAAGCTTTTTTTTCAACTGTCCCAGTACAGTCCAAGGGTGTACCCAAGTGCTTCATTGTGCTTCTAGGAGAGTGATTGCAAAACAAGATCATAATATTTGTGGACTAAAATTTTTTTCATTACAATGCTGTGCAGATCCTTATGTGTGGCTCTGGTAGCTGAGACCTCATAGTTTACACAGGTTTCAGACTAGGATTTTTTTATTAGTTTTTTTTTTTTTTTGTAATGTGTATATGAAAAATGGTTCATGGACTAAGTCAGTTACCTAAATTTGCTTCTTTTAAAAATGCTCAATCTTCCCTAATAAAGTCTCTATCCCTGGAAACAGTCTTATTCAGATATTTCTTTTTATTAGAGCCTCTGTCTTTCTTTTGAGATCTGCTTTGTTAAGCTTTCCTAGGCTTCTCTCTTGTCCGTTTGTCACTCAAATTCTGCTCAGTCCCTTTGGTCAGGACTCTAAAGTTGTTTTTGGAACACAGCGTGACATAAGTCTGGGTTTTGTTCAGGCTGGGATTTCATTATACTTCGGAAAGAGTGCTATTAAAGGGAAAGTGTTCTTAGCCAGATCTACACAACTTCTGATAAGGCTGTTTAGATTAATATAGACCAGTAAGTCTGAAACTGAAATTTTTCTCCAAGGATCTAGAGATTGCACCGCCCCACATCCCCTCCCCACCAAACTCAGAAAAACCAAGGGAAAACACCCCACCGCCACCAAAAAAACCCAGATTCTGTTTGGACAGGACTCCTGCAGAGGCTTCTGAAGATAATTAGATTTAATAAAATTCTGACAACTGTGAACCATCATGTATGTCTTTTCTGTGCGTGTGTGTGTGTGTATATATATGTGTGTATATATATATAGGTATCTATATATGTGTGTGTGTATATACATACACACACTTTTTAATGAATATGTGGCTCCAGAATATGTTTCAGCAATGTGCATCAGTAATTTGATAGCAACAGAAATGAATATAAACTAGTCTCAATAAAGGGTTAGTATTGCCTTGCAAGTGCACTTTTTTTATTGTTTCTGTTTCTTAGTTTACTTCTATGTCTTCTTGCTAAATGTTTTAAGTTTTCACTACATATATGAGAATCCTAACAAGTTTTGATAAAGATTTTAAAGATGCTGTATTAATCACACTTTTCTCAGTCCTTTTGTTGTGAATTTCAAGAGTATCATACTGTCAAAACTGTAGATGTGCCATATTGATCTTGATGATTAAATCAGCCAAAGGAACTTGATTTCTAAGGGAAAACTTAATATTCTCAAAGCCCTAATGTCTCCTAAATATTTATAGGCTACAAAAGCTGATCAAGTACCTTTGTTCTCTGATTATTACAGTGAACAGTGACACTTAGTTCAGATTCTCATCATATTAATGTGATGTAGTAATATATAAATTCATATGTATGTGTTTTCAATCATGTGAATATGCGGAGGTAACTTTTTTTTTCCTATCTTGGCATGGCAAGAAGATAAATAGGTGAAAATGTGTATGTGTTTGAGCAATAAAGTTGGTTTAATGATTCTTGGGGAAAAATTTCCTGTGGTACATACAGTAGTGACTTGATTGAACAGGACAGAATCATGCAGTTCAATTAATGTGCAAATATGTGTTCACTGAACTTTCATTCCATTTATCACATGGACATGGAAATAGGGTCATTTTTTATCTCTGTATTATGTATATGACATCTTAGTTTGCTTCTCGCATGTTGCTATGGGAAAAATAGCAATGTGGCACACCACAGGCAGAAAGAATTGGAGATAAATTCCTCAGCTGTCACAAACATCTTTAAGTACATCTTTGTTTGAAGATAAACCTCTTCCTTCTGCAAGGATTAACGTTAAGGAGGCTTTTGCATGCTCTTTCCATTAAAATTGTATGCAACTCTTGGCCATATGCTGTGACGAATCATTGGCAACAATTGTCATGTTTATGAAGTATGTAGTTAGCAAAGAAAGTGCAATCACAGAAAAAACTCAAAAGGAATTTTTAGTTGAAAGTACATTAGTGTTCCCCATTGGTTATTTAAAATAAGAAGCCACCCATTTCAAAGTAAGTTTTTTCTGGTGCTTATAAAGGTTTTATTCCATGCTTAGACCTAGTGAAATTTGTTTGGCGACTGTTCTCTTTCTTGTGACTAACTATTCTAAATCAGGTTATCAAGGGAACTGTTAGTTATTTAGCTTAGACAGTGAAAACCTACAATGGAAAATCTGTTACTGGAAAGTAGAGTGTATAAAGTTATTTTTCTTTTCTTTTCTTTCTATAATTGGAAAAAAAAAAACTTTCTTTTCCTGATATTGAACAAAAATAATTCATAACAGCAGGGGAAGAAGATGGAATTTCATAGGTACAATGTAAAATAATGTGATAAAAAATTTCCTTTCTTAGATACCTATAAGAATATAGAAATGTGGTTAAAATTTTCATTGTTCTCTTTCACTGATATTCTAAAGTAAAGACCTTTTGGCTGACAGGGGCAGCTGTATAAATTAATGACTAGCTAAATTCCATGTGGAATTGTAATCTTTGCGGGCAAAGTTTATAACCTTTAAACAAACCACAGGCCAAGTTCTCTGCCACGTAAATTGGCAGAACTTCATAAACTTTAATGGAGCTGTGCCAGTTTTAAAGAGCAGTGAATGTGATCTTAAATAGGTAGAAGGTGGCAGAAACTTAGGAATATAAAGAAGAGTCTAAATTGTTAATTATATGTCCCCACACCTCACTGTTAAACAGGAAAAAGTCCCATTGGCTTGGGGACTGCAGTGTCTGCTCAAAAAAGATATTTTTTCAGCAATTACTTAGTTCAACAACTTAATGCTTTAATTAATTTAATAGAATGAATCATTGCAATGTAGCCCTCTCTGGTTTTGGTCTTTTCCGCAGTCAGCTAGTTTTCTACCTTAAAACCGCTAACAAAGAGCTTTTGGTCTGAAGCACAGCTAAGCACCTAACAATGTATTGTGGTTAACTTGGGTTGACACCTTTTAAAGTATTAAATGTGATCAGTTTTCTCATTTACTGTGTGTGTGCTGAGGTTAACATAGTAGTGATGCCTTCTAGGTGCATGCACATATGAAAACAAATATTATCAGTATACTCTTTTTCCTTGTATGGGTAAAAGATGCAGGTCTACTAACGAAGTAAGGGAGTACTCAATGATGTGCAGAGAAAAAAGCCTGTCCCATCAGTGAAAGAGTAAGTCATATTTTACAAAGGCATTACACTAGTAGCACTACAGTGACTACATAAGATGTTATTAAAAACTATTACATAAAAATGCAGAAATTACTGTATTTCTCATTAATTAAGCCTTGTACTGCTACTTAATGTTGTGCAAGAAATGGGCAAAACAGATATTCTGGTAAAAGTTTATGAACAAAATGTGAATAGTTTGGAGAAAACAAAAAACCCACTAAAGTGCCAAAGTAACATACTTTTCCATCAGTACAAAAACACTGATTGCAGAAGTTATAGAGTATTGTGGTTTTATGTTTAGGGGAAATAATGGGTTTGTAAAAAATAGGTTTTACTTAAGTTAATTCACAAGTAAAGCAATTAGGAGCCAAACAGCATTTTGTTTTGGGACTCCTTCACTAGGAGGCTTTGGAAAGGCGCTGCTGACCATTCACATTGTACACCTTAAAAAAAAAAAGCTTTACTTACTAGCACTACTTGCCGCAAAGGTGAATAGCCAGACTCATGAGGTGGTGTTTGGGGGAAGTGTGTGTGTGGTTTGGTTCAGTCTTTTTATTTTACCTGAAGTGTAGAAGTTGTTTGCTTTCCCATTCATGTTTGACTTGCCACTACCCATGTTTCTTATCCTCCTGTAAAAACATAGGGTCTGAGGTGATTTAAAACTGCAGTGGCTGTTTGGAGAAATGCTCATATTGCTAAATAGAGGCAAGGAATAAAAAAAGAGTTCTCTGGCTCCTGCTTTTCATAAGGTAAGATACTGGGAAGATGGACAGTAGTACCTGTATTGGTATACCTGTGATGCAGGTACTTGTGGTGTATCTGCTTCGGGGAGAACAGGAGAGAGAAGCTCCTGCCCAGTCTTAAAAAGGTGAGGAAAATAGGTGAATAGACTTGGGAAAGAGACTGTCATGTCATGGAGGAAAGTGGGGAAGCTGAGCCAGTAATGGGTAAAATATATCCCTTTCCTCTCCTCAGTAACAACAACTTTGAAGAAGAGTCAACAAGGCATAGCCAAAAAATTTCCTCCTCTACCCCTTTAATCTTGAGTTTTCTCTAATGGCATTAAAATATTTCTGTTGTGAAGCAACTGTTTGCTTTGGGATACAGAGGAAAATCTGCATCTTTCACCTTATAAAAGGGCAAATGACAGAGGGCAGCCCAGGGTATGTATTAGCCTGTTGAGGTACATTTTTTACCCCAGCAGTTCCACATTTCTTTGCCACTGAAACAGGAGCCCAGTTTCTGGTCTGATAAAGAGTTTCCAGCTACCTGTAGTCTGGAAGTAGTTTATTCAGATTATAATGAATTATTCGCTGAATGACTAAAGTGTTTTCCTAACCAAAGGATACTGTCTGATTAGGAGTTTATGATTATGAGACTAGGCTAAAGTCTTCAGAATCATCTTTACAGGGTTTCCATAACAGAACAGACTAACTCACAGCACTTGGTTTGAATATTACTCTTCCTTGCTGTATCTCATTTTCTTCTTCCTTAGTGCCCTTTATCCCCAAAGGACGCTGTGAATGTTGTAGTCTATAGGATTTGAAGAAATTCCAAGTAGATTCCAAATCATCTAGAGAAGCTCAGCGAGTTCGATCTTTTAAACTCAATTACTTTTTTCTGCAGACTCTACATTCTTAGATTTCAAACATAACAAGAGAATTTTTGTCGTGCTCTGGTGTCGTGGTTTAATCTCAGTCAGCAACCAAGCACCACGCAGCCGCTCGCTCTCTCCCCCCTGGTGGGATGGGGGAGAGAATCAGAAGAGTAAAAGTGAGGAAACTCCTGGGTTGAGATAAAGACCATTTAATAGGCAAAGCAAAAGCTGCGCGCACAAGCACAGCAAAACAAGGAATTCCTTCACTCCTTCCCACGGGCAGGCAGGTGTTCAGCCATCCCCAGGAAAGCAGGGCTCCATCACGCGTAACGGTGACTTGGGAAGACAAAGGCCATCACTCCAAACGTCCCCCCCTTCCTTCTTCTTCCCCCAGCTTTTTATACTGAGAGTGATGTCATATGGTATGGAATATCTATTTGGTCAGTTGGGGTCAGCTGTCGCGGCTGTGTCCCCTCCCAGCTTCTTGTGCACCCAGCAGAGCATGGGAAGCTGAAAAAGTCCTTGACTAGTGTAAGCACTACTTAGCAACAACTAAATCATCTCCACATTATCAGCACTGTTTTCAGCATAAATCCAAAACATAGCCCCACACTAGCTACAGTGAAGAAAATTAACTATCCCAGCTAAAACCATGACATCTGAATTCAGTGAATGTTTATGCTGTAACTTCTCTGGAGAGGCAAAGTTGCTTCCAGCTGAACAGCTCTTCACATACAGCATGATTTTTAAAAAAAATTAAATTGAAAACAGCATAGTATTTGAGCTTTAGATGATTTATTCTGGCAAATAACAGAAGGGCATCTACGTTTACACATAGATGATTACATGTTGGTAAAGCCACAGATTGTCAAGAGACCAGAAGAATGTTCTAGGAATAAATATCTCTGATGTTTAATGAATTATGACGCACCACAATAAAACCTGCCTAAAAAACAGCTTTCTAAATCAACACCAAGAATGTACTTATTTTATAAAGTCAGTGTTCTAAGAACTGTATTATGTTCATTAGTTTAGTTTATCTTGCATTGACGTAACCCAAGAAGCCAACTTAATACTGTTTGTATGTTAGTTTTGAAGCCTACTTTTCAGAAGAGAATCACAATAGCAGATTAAGGCCTAGACTAATATTAACAGATTGCCAAACCAAACAGGCAAACTAATTTAATCCTGTCTCTGTTGAACTTTTAATAAATACTTTATTCATTGTTATATGGATGATATATTCAATTATGAATCTCTACTGCTCAGTACAGTATTTTAGGAGAGATGTTACAGAAAACTCAAGAAAAGTTAAAACAGCAGTAACAAGTATTTTTGAATGTGGCTGTAAGTGGCAGAAAGTTGGGTTTATGGCTCTTTGCTGAATAATTTAAATACCAAATTAAAGGATTCATATAGAGTAGTCAAATGTGTCTCTCCTAGTAATTATATATGCATTCTGGTAGAGAGAATGTGAAAGTTTAGCAACCATATGAGCCACTAATTGAACTGCTTCTCCCACAGGTGATTGGGCACTTCATTCCTTATCACCCATAGCTAGTCTCACAGTGTCTCTCTGATCTCTCAGTCTCTATCCTGTCCATATAGAGACTGGCAATTTTCTGGTTTTGGTTTTTTGTTTTTGTTTTTTTTTTTTTTTTTTCTGACCATATAATCCTTCACTAGAAAACACTAAGCTTTCAAAAACAAAAACTGTTTGGAGAAGACTGGTAAAGTGTTGGCATATTTTCCATTAAAAGAAAAAAAAAAAGTTGTAGAATTGTCAGAAGAAGAATACTGTGACCCAGTCCAAAATTCTCTTTAGTTCTGGGATACCTTCTGGTTTTTTTGTTTGATTGGGGGCCGAAGGATGGAAGAATTTTTGTCAAAAAAGTACATGGAAGAATTCCACTCTTAATAGTAGAGAATATATGGTCAGTGATTGATACCTGTTTTGCTGGTACTGAAATGCCATCAAATATGGTATCAAAGGGCAGTCTGTTAAACTTTTCTGTTTCTGGATAAGATGGCCCAATTCTCCTTTTGTATTTGCAAATGATCACTTTGAATTTTTTCAGATTCTAACAGTTATGATTTTTTTAAAAAAGGAGACTTATGGAGTAGTAATTTGAATTTAAGGATTCATTTTCACAGTAGGTGTGGTTGTCTCATGTAGATATGTATTTGAAATTTTTTGAATGTTTCTAAAGGTGGGAATTGCTATGGCATGAATAACGCTAGAAAATTTTAATATTACAATTTATTTGAAGCAATTAATCAACAACTCTGTGGCCCCAACTACAGAAAGAAGGCTTTAAACCGTCAGCTGGATTTTACCCCTGGATTTTCTGTTTTCATTTTCTTGAGCAGTGAGTCTTCAGATGTGTTTCTGTTCCTGCAGAGCATGACCTGTGGTTTCGTTTTGTTTAGGTTTGGTTTTTTTTTTTTATAAAGACCCCAACTTCAGCTATAGAAGTGTCCACATCCAGTTAATGGTAATATTTTAATAACAGACTTCACAATATTTCACCTCTATGTGCTTGATGCTCTAGTTCTACACTCCTAACTGACATCTATATACCAGAGTTGCATCAGTCTTGCATGCTCTTGAGCAGGACTGATGATGTGGAAAAATTGAAGTATTTGGTTTATGTCACCAAACTCTTAAAAATTGTTGTGGTTTAGCCCCGGTCAGCAACTAAGCACCACTCAGCCGCTCGCTCACTCCCCCACCCTTGTGGGATGGGGGAGAGAATCGGAAGGGCCAAAGTAAGAAAACTCGTGGGTTGAGATAACAACAGTTTAATAATTAGAATAAAACAGCAATAATACTAATATAATGAAAAGGAAAATAATGAGCGAGAGAGAGATGAAACACTGGAAGAAGAAGAAAAAAAAAGAAAAAAACCCAAAACTAAACAACAAGTGCTGCAACCGCTCACCACCTGCCGACCGACGCTGCCAGTCCCCGAGCCGCGATCGCTGCCTCCCCCGGCCAACTCCCCCCAGTTAATATACTGGGCATGACATCACATGATATGGAATACCCTTTGGCCAATTCAAATCGGCTCTCCTGGTTGTATCCCCTCCCCTCCCGGCTTCTTGTGCACCTGGCAGAGATGGGAAGCTAGAAAGTCCTTGACTAGTGTAAACACTACCCAGCAACAACTAAAACACCAGTGTGTTATCAACATTATTTGCATACCAAGTCTAAAAAACAGCACTATACTAGCTACAGTGAAGAAAATTAACTATCCCAGCTAAAACCGTGACAGTATCCACCCCTTATTCCATACCATTTACGTCATGCTCAGGTCTCATACTATCCAATATGACCTCAATAACCACCACCCGCCTCCCCATCCTTTGATGACATACGCAGATATCATTTATCATTCCTGTAGTCTATGGACCATCCCTGTAGAACATCTGTAGAGGGTCCACACATGTCCATTGAGTTCATTTAGTCCATAACTTTGGGCTCCGTCTATTGTAACAGTCTTTCAAGGCCGGAGAGATGGTCTGCGTGGTGTTGGATTGTTGCATGCTGAAGTCAGTCTTTGTTCCACCACCGCTACATGTTGCTTGGTTCAATCAAAGTTCATTCTTCATTAATTTTGGAAATTCTTACTATGATACCATTGATACGGCATATAGCAACCATAGGAGTGATGACATACAATATCATATAGCAATTAACAGCATACCGTTCAGTTCATTGGCTATTTTCACCCAAAATCAAATCCCCTTGAGGCACACATCGAACTCCCCCATCCTCCCGCATCACCCACCAAGTGCACCCAGGTCCTCGAGCAAAAGCAATCCCACGAATGGGTTTGCCTTTGCCCGAGACAGGAATAACCCAGACGGTTTTACCCAGCATAATTTTATGTGCACTACAGGGACTTTATCCCCTTCCACAGAATGTAGGAGTCCTCATTGGTCAGGGCCAGCTCGATTGGCAGATCCCCTAGTGTTGACTAACCAGGTGGCTTTTGCTAAATGTGTATCCCAGTGTTTGAATGTCCCACCCCGCATTGCTCTCAGTGTAGTCTTTAACAGTCCATTGTATCGTTCAATTTTCCCAGAGGCTGGTGCATGATAGGGGATGTGATACACCCACTCAATGCCATGCTCTTTGGCCCAGGTGTCTATGAGGTTATTTCGGAAATGAGTCCCGTTGTCTGACTCAATTCTTTCTGGGGTGCCATGTCGCCACAGGACTTGTTTTTCAAGGCCCAGGATAGTGTTTTGAGCAGTGGCATGGGGCACGGGATATGTTTCCAGCCATCCGGTGGTTGCTTCCACCATTGTAAGCACATGGTGCTTGCCTTGGCGGGTTTGTGGCAGTGTGATATAATCAATCTGTCAGGCCTCCCCATATTTATACTTCAACCATCGTCCTCCATACCACAGAGGCTTTAACTGCTTGGCTTGCTTGATTGCAGCTCATGTTTCACATTCATGGATGACCTGTGCAATAGTGTCCATGGTCAAGTCCACCCCTCAGTCACGAGCCCATCTGTATGTTGCATCTCTTCCTTGATGGCCTGAGGTGTCATGGGCCCACCAAGCTATAAATAATTCACCTTTATGTTGCCAGTCTGGATCTACCTGAGCCACTTCAATCTTAGCAGCCTGATCTACCTGCTGGTCGTTTTGATGTTCTTCAGTGGTCTGACTCTTGGGTACGTGGGCATCGACATGACATACTTTTACAACTGGGTTCCCTACCCAGGCAGCAATATCTTGCCACAATGCAGCAGCCCAGATGGGTTTGCCTCTGCGCTGCCAGTTGTTCTGCTTCCATTGCTGTAACCACCCCCACAGGGCATTTACCACCATCCATGAGTCAGTATAAAGAGAGAGCACTGGCCATTTTTCTCGTTCAGCAATGTCTAAAGCCAGCTGGATGGCCTTTACTTCTGCAAACTGACTTGATTCACCTTCTCCTTCAGCAGTTTCTGCGACTTGCCGTATAGGACTCCACACAGCAGCCTACCATCTCCGATGCTTTCCCACCAGACGACAGGACCCATCAGTGAACAGGGCATATTGCTTCTCATTTTCTGGCAGTTTGTTATACAGTGGGGCCTCTTCAGCATGTGTCACCTCTTCCTCTGGTGATATTCCAAAATCTTTGTCTTCGGGCCAGTCCATGATCACTTCCAAGATTCCTGGGCGACTGGGGTTTCCTATTTGAGCCCGTTGGGTGATCAGTGCGTCCCACTTACTCCATGTAGCATCAGTTGCGTGATGTGTAGAGGGGACCCTCCCTTTGAACATCCAGCTCAGCACCGGCAGTCGAGGTGCCAGGAGGAGCTGTGCTTCAGTACCGATCACTTCTGAAGCAGCTCGAACCCCTTCATATGCTGCCAATATCTCTTTTTCAGTTGGAGTGTAGCGTGCTTCGGACCCTCTGTATCCCCGACTCCAAAACCCTAGGGGCCGACCTCGGGTCTCCCCTGCTGCTTTCTGCCAGAGGCTCCAGGTAGGGCCATTCTCCCCGGCTGCAGTGTAGAGCACGGTTTTTACATCTTGTCCTGCCTGGACTGGCCCAAGGGCTACTGCATGAACTATCTCCTGCTTTATCTGTTCAAAGGCCTGTCGTTGCTCAGGGCCCCATTTGAAATCATTCTTCTTCCGGGTCACTTGATAGAGAGGGCTTACAATCAGACTGTAATTTGGAATATGCATTCTCCAAAAACCCACAACGCCTAAAAAAGCTTGTGTTTCCTTTTTGCTAGTTGGTGGAGACATGGCGGTTATTTTGTTGATCACATCCATTGGGATCTGCCAACGTCCATCTTGCCATTTTATTCCCAAAAACTGAATCTCCTGTGCAGGTCCCTTCACTTTACTTTGTTTTATGGCAAAACCAGCCTTCAGAAGGATTTGGACTATTTTCTTCCCTTTCTCGAAAACATCTTCTGCTGTGTTGCCCCACACAATGATGTCATCAATGTACTGAAGGTGTTCCGGAGCTCCACCCTGTTCCAATGCAGTATGGATCAGTCCATGACAAATGGTAGGGCTGTGTTTCCACCCCGGGGGCAGTCGATTCCAGGTGTACTGGACACCCCTCCAAGTGAAAGCAAACTGTGGCCTGCACTCTGCTGCCAGAGGGATTGAGAAGAATGCATTAGCGATATCAATTGTGGCATACCACTTGGCTGCCTTTGACTCCAGTTCGTATTGAATTTCTAGCATGTCCGGCACAGCAGCACTCAGTGGCGGAGTGACTTCATTCAGGCCACGATAGTCTACTGTTAGTCTCCACTCTCCATTAGACTTCCGCACTGGCCATATGGGACTGTTAAAGGGTGAACGGGTCTTACTGATCACTCCTTGGCTCTCCAGTCGCCGAAGGAGCTCATGGATGGGAATCAGGGAGTCTCGGTTGGTGCGGTATTGCTGCCGGTGCACTGTTGTGGTGGCAATTGGCACCTGTTGTTCTTTGATCTTCAGCAATCCCACAACAGAAGGGTCCTTCGAGAGACCGGGCAAAGTAGACAGCTGTTTAATTTCCTCTGTCTCCAAGGCAGCTATACCAAAAGCCCACCTGTACCTTTTTGGGTCCTTGAAATTCCCTCTCCTGAGGTAGTCTATGCCAAGGATGCACAGAGCCTCTGGGCCAGTCACAATGGGCTGCTTTTGCCACTCATTCCCAGTTAGGCTCACTTCAGCCTCCAATACAGTTAGCTCTTGGGATCCCCCTGTCACTCCAGCAATACAAATGGGTTCTGCCCCTACATAGTTTGATGGCATTAGGGTGCACTGTGCACCGGTGTCCACTAGAGCCTTATACTCCTGTGGGTCAGATGTGCCAGGCCATCGGATCCACACAGTCCAGTAAACCTGGTTGTCCCTTTCCTCCACCTGGCTGGAGGCAGGGCCCCTCTAGTCCCAATTTCAGAATTTGCAACTCACTTCTTGTGAATGGGAATCAGAAGTCTCCCTATTAAGATCACAGATAGAATCAGCGCTTCTACTCCTCTGTCTGGGGAACTGCTTACTGGAAACTGGAGCAGCAACTCTCCTGGAGGACCCCCCTTGAGTGATTGTTTTTCCTTGCAACTCACGTACCCGTGCCTCCAGGGTCGAGGTAGGTTTTCCATCCCACTTCCTCATGTCCTCTCCATGGTCACGCAGGTAAAACCATAGGGTGCCCCATGGTGTGTATCCTCTCTCTTGAGCAGAAGGACGCTTACTCCTAATGGCCAAGATACTGGTCCGTACAGGTGGGGAATAGGACATATCTTCTTTGATTTGCTGAACCTCCCAGGACAGTTTCTCCACAGCTGAGACGAGGGAGGAAGAGACATGTGCTTCGTAATCCCGGAGTTCATCAATCACATCCTCTACCGTTGGTGCCTCTTCATCTTTCCAGGACATTACTGCCAGGGAGTTTACATGGGATGATGGTGCACTCCGTACAAACTTCCGCCACATGGGTCGTGTGAACTGGGCTTCATCTGGATCTTTGGATGACTATTGACTACCCAGGTCACCATAAATCACCTCAAGCACAGCTAATTCTCTCAGGTACTGGATACCTTTCTCCATGGTGGTCCATTTTCCAGGGCGATATAGAACATCTTCCTTGAAGGGATACCTTTCTTTCACAGCAGACAGGAGTCGCCTCCAGAGGCTGAGGCCTTGTGTCCCTTTTCCAATTGCCTTGTCAATGCCCCCGTTCCTAGAAAGGGATCCCAGTTGTTTGGCTTCCTTCCCTTCTAATTCCAGGCTACTGGCCCCATTATCCCAGCATCGGAGCAGCCAGGTGACAACATGCTCACCTACATGACGGCCGAAATCTTTTCGTATATCTCGTAGCTCACTTAAGGATAGGGATCGGGTAGTTTCCGTCTCTTGTACAAGTTCTTCCTCTTCCTTCTCGTCTCTTAGCAACGGCACTGCTTCTCCATCATCCTTTTCTAAACGAGTTGACTTTCTCTTTGAAGATTTCTTCTTTTGTATAGGGCCAACTGATACTGGCACGGGTTGATTCTCTGATTCAGCTTCACTGTCTGTCATGGGTGTTTGAGTGGTCACAGTGCCTGTCATCGGGCTTGGAGCAGCCGCAGTGCCTGTTGTGGGGGTTTGAGGGGCCACAGTGCCTGTTGTCGGGCTTGGAGTAGCCGCAAGGCCTGTTGTGGGGGTTTGAGGGGCCACAGTGCTTGTCGCTGGGCTTGGAGCTGCTGCAGTGCCTGTTGTGGGGGTTTGAGGGGCCACAGTGCTTGTTGCTGGGCTTGGAGTAGCCGCAGGGCCTGTCGTTTTCCCTTGGGGGTACTGAGTACTGTTGAACAGGGCTCGGTAGGCATGAGCCGGGCCCCAACACATTACAGTGATTTGTATCTCTCTGGAATTGCTAGGGTGACAGCATACTTCCTCCAAATATTCTACTAATTTTTCAGGATTCTGCACTTGTTCAGGGGTGAAGTCCCAAAACACTGGAGGTGCCCACCGTCTCAGGCATTTGCCCATACTATCCCACATACCCTGCCACCCATAATTATCGAGCCTTGGGGCAGATCTCTGGATGATATTCTTGAATTGCTTGTTAACCTTAGACAAAACCGAAACAATCTGCCATAGGAATATCAACAGATGTATCTTAACTACCCAAGGATGTTCAAGATACTGAAAAGTTGTTGTAATGAAGGAGGAGACATTACAGAAGACGGTAGCTAAGGTGCCATTCTGTATTTCCTCCATAAAGAACCTTTCAGAGGAGGAGGTATAATTGCTAATTGTCTCCATGAGGTGGTACCTGAAGTACAGTAACGGCTTCCATGCAAGACCCAAATAACCGATAAAACTCAAGGCCAGTGTTTTAATAACAAATCTCCTAGGCAAAACATCTCTAACCACTGCAGAGCACAGCAAACTACAAAACCCAATGCCAATCTTTAACATGTACTTCAAAATCAGCATGGTGTAGGTCTGACTAACTAATATCGAGAACAGATGAATGAATGCTGTGACCAGCAACTGTTATTATCTCAAACCCTTCGTGCCCCACGTTGGGTGCCAAAAAGGACTGTTGTGGTTTAGCCCCGGTCAGCAACTAAGCACCACTCAGCCGCTCGCTCACTCCCCCACCCTTGTGGGATGGGGGAGAGAATCGGAAGGGCCAAAGTAAGAAAACTCATGGGTTGAGATAAGAACAGTTTAATAATTAGAATAAAACAGCAATAATACTAATATAATGAAAAGGAAAATAATGAGCGAGAGAGAGATGAAACACTGGAAGAAGAGGGGGAAAAAAAAGGAAAAAAGAAACCAAAACTAAACAACAAGTGCTGCAACCGCTCACCACCCGCCGACCGACGCTGCCGGTCCCCGAGCCGCGATCGCTGCCTCCCCCGGCCAACTCCCCCCAGTTAATATACTGGGCATGACATCACATGATATGGAATACCCTTTGGCCAATTCAAATCGGCTCTCCTGGTTGTATCCCCTCCCCTCCCGGCTTCTTGTGCACCTGGCAGAGATGGGAAGCTAGAAAGTCCTTGACTAGTGCAAACACTACCCAGCAACAACTAAAACACCAGTGTGTTATCAACATTATTTGCATACCAAGTCTAAAACACAGCACTATACTAGCTACAGTGAAGAAAATCAACTATTCCAGCTAAAACCATGACAAAAATGAAAAATGAAAAAAAAAACCAAACCTTTTTCCTTTTATTAAAGGTTGTAAAGTGAAGCCATACGATTGCATTTTGATTAAAAGTAATTACAGGTAACCTTAATTAGCTCCTGATCCCATGAGTTTAGAGGAATGCTCTATTTAAAGTGAACTAATATGAAAAATGAATATTTCCTGAATATTTCCATAATGAACAAGAACGTTTTTTCCTTCATGCTTTCCTAGTCTTTAAAAGTAAAGAACTCTGAAACAATACATCAAATTTAAAATTCCCGGAAGAGGAACACGGAAGCCACTAGTAACCTTATTGTCATCATTCGTATAACTGATTTTAAACATTGGATTTTCATGGATAGGTAACCATTTACTTTCAACATGAGTTTCTGTGATAAGAATTTATTACAGGACCTCAGGGAAATGTTGTTACATCTATTAAAAAAAAAGTTACCATTAATTTTGTGGAATTAGAACATCGATTTAATTTGGCCTCCTTTAATTGATGTTAGGTAGCTTGGGAACTGATGTCCTCACTTTGTAAATGCACTTAATCACTTCTTGCTACAAAACCTTGAATGTAATTTTTCCAATCACAACTGACAGTTGTAGGGTTAAAGCTCAAAGCTAATAAATTCACATGGACTAGATACTGTACTACCTGGTGTCTTTCTTCAAAAATGTTTATATTGCAAAGCAAGTCTGAATAATTTTAATTAGATAATCTCACTTAAGTATTCTTTTTCTAAATTAATTTTATTTGCTCATGTTAGCACAGTGATTCAATTTGGTGATGTTTTCCGTCATGGGAAAAAATATTCCTCTGCTTGTACGGTTGTCAGCTAGCATACTGTAGAACATAGTTAAATATATGGTCAGAGTGCCTGGTATTAGGTGGCACTTTGGTTGTCATTTCTGAAGGCAGAGAGATTTTAGCAGCATGTGGACAAAGACACTGTCAGGTTAAAAGTTATGCAGTTTACAAAAGCAAATGTCAACATGCTCAGGTTAATGATGGCACTTTAAATGAATGATACAGAAATAATTACTTTAAAAATCAGTCTGCTTATTCTCATTTGTGGTATTTCTTCAACATTTCACACTTCATTTGGAGAATAAAAATAGATTTGCAAGTGAGGTGTTTTAATGACTTATTCCTGATGAATAATCATTGTTGCAATCAAAGTTTTCCCTGGAGATCGTGGCCCAAATAAGAATGACATGTTGGTTGGGGAGGAAATAAGAACTCCAGAAGTTCTGTTACTATAGAATACCACTTTTCACTGAAGTTGTTTCACCTCTTATTATTAGTCTTGCTTATGGTCTCCCAGACACCTAGTAGGAACAGTGGGATAAAAGAGCAAAAAAGCCTTTTGTCTTGGAAAAACTGCTCAAGCAGTCAAAAAGATCAAGTAGTTTTTTTGGGTGTCCCCCCCACCACCACCACCAGTGGAGGGCTACTAAAATAAATAAATCCCTGTGGCAGCTTTTCAGGCTATTAGTAGGTTACCCAGTCTTCTTTTCTATATTACTAGTGAAGGAAGCTCTTGTTATCCATGACGGAGCCCAGATACCCCTGTACTTACTAGCATGGTATGCCAGTGATCCTCTTCTACTTTGTTCAGCTTCATTGCTGAATCACAAGTGTAAGGCTTCTTTAGTTGAGTGTCTGTGGGATTTACTCTTGTGATAGAAGAAAAATACTCTCTCAAGTAACTGTGACTTTCTGTGTGCTCTTTTTAGTATACTTTCTAGACTCAGTAAATTGGCATGCAGTGTTTTCAGTAGCTGCTCCATGACTCTGGAAGATACTTCCTTGAGCTGGCAATGGGAAAGGATCATGCTACCTTCCCATCAGAAAGCCAAGCTCGGTTCTCCACTTAGATCTCACAGAAAATGAAAAAAATTTGAATGAGGCAAAGACAGAAACAAGTCTTTTTTTTAGTCTTTCTTTTTTTTTTTTTAAGGTGGGGAAATTTAACACTTCAAAATTATATGAATAATTAACTAAGCAGACCTTGAAGCTGAGGCCTTTCAAAGACATAACAACAGAAATTGACCACAACTAAATTACTAAATTATCTGTTCTGTGGACTTCCTCTTTTTCATTTTGTTTTCAGAAACTTTATTTGTATCTATGGGCAAAATTAATTTGGGTTTTCAGTTCACTGACTTGAAGTCTACTCTGTAAACACATAGCAGAGAGAAACTTTTAACTGTACATTTTCTTTTAGAACTGTTTGTTTCCTTGGTCAAATGATAATTTTTCAAAAACAGTTGTAAAATATGTATTCTCCTGCCTTAAAAAAGTAAACCTAGTTGTTTCAAATTTATAAATGAGAGCAAAGAGCCTTATTTCCCAAAAGGTCATAACTCTTCTCAGGTAAATATGTTATTAGGCACTTTTTAATCATGAATGTAAAATACTAAATAGATCAAATCAACATAAAAACTGTTTTGGCTTACTATGTCATTAGGATGTGTTTTATATTTACACCATTCAGATTTTGATTAAAATTTTTTAATATATAGACCACTGTCAAATTTATCACTCTTCCTAATTTGCTTTTCATACATAACTTTGAATGTTCCTACCACTTGTCTGGGACTGCAGATAAGCTCTTCTAATGAATGCAGAAGAGTTTGAGCTCTAAGGAATGAAGGAGATGATGTTGTAAATGTGTAGATATTTCCCTCTCAAAGAGGAGTATCAGGGGATGATTTTTATTCTGAATCCTGTTAATACAGATCAGGCAGTGTGGTGTCAGTAACTGATGTATTGAGGGCAGATGTTCAATTTTCTCTGAAATATTCCAGCACTGTAAGTCTTAGAAACTGGCAGATATAATGGGGGATAACTCTTCTACACTAGGTAACATTGTGAATGCACATGGTTAAAAGCAGCATATATTTATGATCTCATTTAATGGAACTTCTAATGGAAAGGAGGAGGGACTTTCCCTTGCATGTGTCACATCATCCCAAGCTAGTACCTAGCTTCTGAGCATCCTCCCTTCACATCATATCTGAGAGTCACCCAGTTCCTCTATATGACAATATCAATACCAAACATCTATTCTTTAAGCCTTGGTACATCCATAAATGTATTTTGTGTAACTAACTACTTTTAACCTTTCTGTTAGGAAGTTGTTGTAACAACTGCACTGTGCCAGTGAAGGAATACTGTTAATTTTAATACAGATGTGTTATTTCTTTCAAGGGCAGGGAAGTTTCAATGCTGTAAAATTAAGATCATTGTTTCCTATCATTCTCACCTGAAGTAACTGCTTTTCATTGTGTTCATAGGGAACTCATCCTGTTGTGTATTGCTTAGATCTTCAAAATCAGTTTTAAGTAAATTCCTATATTGATCTGATTTAATACAGAAGTGTACAGAAATACTACTGGGATACCATCACTATAAAATCTGTCCTGGGGATTTTATTTAATTGGATTTGCAAAGTACGCATTTCTGTGGTCTGACATTCCTATTTTTATTTTAAATATTTATCTTTCAAGTCAGTAGCTTGCACTGACCATTTCACTGATGAAATTGAGGACAACTTGGACTCCTGTTGTTGACATTTGTATTTAACCTATGACTGTTAGAAGGAAATTCAGTAGTGAATATACAGTTGCCAGTAGTTCATTTTACTTTTTTTGTCATGCAGTAAGGCCACCTTTCCTAGATCCGCAGCCAACTGTTTATTGCATTTTTTTAATGAGCTACACCACCTTCAGGGAAACTTACCATGAGGGACAGCTTTAGGCACAAATGAAGATGGTTGACAAGGGTTGTAAACTGATGAGGGCAGCAAAATCCCGGTTTTAGACAAGACAGAACTTTGCTGCATTTACCAGCAGCAGCTGTGGCTCCCTGCCTCAGTTTCCCTCATCCTGCAGTGATGGCAAAGCAGGTCTACAACCACAGCCTAATTGAGAGGCTTGGAGCACTGCAATGGGCCATTGCACATCCACACATTTTCTGCCTTTTCCTAGCTCTGTCCTTATCCTTTAGAGGGCAAGAGATTGCAGAGAGAATGTAGTCCTACTGATACGATGCAGGCCTTGCTGGCAGATGCCTGCACTTCCCTTGTTGCCTGTCTTTTACAGTCTCAGTTGTGCAGATGCATGCATTTCACATGGGCAGTTATGGAGAAAGATACAGGCAACAGGATCATAGTATTTTGCAGAGACAGACAGCTTATTCTAACTTTCTTGGGAAAAATAATATTTGATGAAGCCAGTCTGCTAAAGCTGTAAAGTAGAATTTGTCTATATTGTGAAGAAATTTTGAAATGTATTTTGTTTGGTTCTGCGAAAACTGATGATTATATTCATGTTCTTCATGCTATGTGTTGTAAAGTAAGAGTAGGCAAACATGGGTTACCGCTGGTGACAGGTGTAGTCTCTAAGCAGCGAATGGGTTTGCAGCTATCTCTTGTTCTTTCCTAGAAAGTATAAGAATTCTTAATTGTGCTATTGTCTATTTAACATTGCAACTCATTTGCAGGAGCAAAGGGGAAGCAAAAAGAGCAAGACCCAGTATGACTCCATACCTGTGAGTCATATTCTGGTATCAGCTGAGTGGCAAAGCTGTTGAGAACTCCTGCTGTTCCACCACGTTCCCAACAGGCAGGCACCTGGTTCCCCAGCTGATCTGTGAGTCTGCCTTGAATGAAAGTGAAGTTCAGTCAGGCTTTGGTCTCAGGTAGGGAATGCAATGTTGTTAGTTGATTTCCTTTTAATGACACCCTTACCTGTCTGTGAATACATTAGTGTGCTATTAGGCTCATCAGACCAAAATGCAGGACTTGGACCAGGCCGTAACATAAATTGCAAAACTAGCTACTTTTTTAGCTCTGAGAAATCTAGAGCTTGAGAATTAAATTCCCGAATCTTAGATCCTGGCTATCCCTGTGGAGTCCCTGAAGAGTGAATTTCCTGGACTCCTTCCCTTAGCTCTCTAAAGTAGAGGGGAAGACAGCTGGGTTCTCTGCTTTAATTAGACTAAGGAAGCAGCTCAAAAAAGATTGGAAAGAGAGCAGAAATCATCCAACCTTCTAGTGGAACTGCTGCATGAGTAATGTTGGGAGGGAATCAGTAGCTCTGAAAAGTTAAATAAGCCAAACAGTTGTCAATTGTTTTTTCCCTGTCTTTTCAAATTTCCTTGGTAACTGTTGGGTGAGTCGGTGATTCAGAACATGGTTCCATTTATTTGGTTGAAAAGTGATAAGAGTTGTAAATATTTCACAGGAATGTGTGGTAAGTTTCCTCTTCTGTGACTCACAAGGATTTGGATTATTATTATGAAAACATTTGTAAAGTTATTGTCTTTCTTTTCATCAAGAAATGTTCACTTAAGGATCCGTGCTAGGACTGTGCTGTTCATTGCTTATCTGTTTTTCTCCAGGGTTTAAAGCATTAGTCATTGTATCAGGGCATTAAAATAGTGCCTGGTGGTATGTGTGACAGCATGTAAAATGAGTGCCAATATTCAGACCATGTATAGACTGAAAATATTAGCATCAGGCAGCTATTGAGAGAAATAGAAATTGCTATTGCATTCACAAAAAAAATTCAAAATTAAAGCTAAGCAAGTTTTAATATGTATTTCATTCACCGGGTAATACAATTTCTGGGTGCCTGGGGGGTAAACTTATATATAAATAAGTAAAGGAAGAAATGAACAAAATACTACCCCCAATGTTTCTTTCAGCAAACACATTAAAAAAATAGTATTTGTAATCTTTCAGGAAAGTTCTAGAATTAAATTATACTGCATATAATACCAGTACCATACAGTATGCCAGCATAACATGTCCAAACTAAAAAACCTAGCATGCTTTTCTACATGGTATTTAGTGCAACTCTTTTCTTGGGGAGGGTAGTTAAATAACTTCACCCTGCTGAGGTTTAGGGCTGCAGAGTATAGACACATCAGACCTTGATACTTAAGCCACCAAGTGTCCAAGCCTTGAAAGGAGCAGTGTTTTCATTATGGGTATTCATGTTATTGTGCAGTGACTACGTCTATAAATTGCTTAGAGAAAGTGAAAAGACTCTACAGACAGAACAAGTTACTAGCTAATGCAATTGTTTTCCCAGTGGAAACAATTCAGAACTAGAGGAGATAGAATTATGGCATGTACTCAGCTGTCTGCATTTTCCAAAGTATTATGTCCTAGCCAGACTGTGTGGCTAACCTTCTTTAAGATCTAGGGTATTACTGACATATCCACAGTGGTCATGTATGCTTCTTTCTGTGGACCTAACATACTCAGCAGGGACTTTAAAACCAAAACAATCTCTATGATTATGTTAAATGACATCATATTTGCTATACTCAGACCAGAAAACAATTTCTGTTCTGAAGGCTGTAACCTCCTTTACAGCCCTTCTTTAAAAACAAAACAAAACAAGACAAAAATAAAAGCCAACCAAACAACACAAAACAAACAAAACCAAAAATCCCCACTGCCCGAAATCTTTCAGAGAAACTCTTCTAAATCAGAGACAAGATAACTAAGATAATCTGGATATTAAGAAGTACAACCATTGTATAAATATAACCTGGTAGAGAATTATTGATTATCAATTTCCTCCTTTGTAATGCTGTGTGGAGAAGGAACTGGTTGCCTCTCTCTCCTGTGTCACTGAACTCAGTCTGATAACAGGTAGTATTTAGACATTTGTGTTTGATATGTTTTGTACTACGTGTTGGTAGATCTACAGAAGACACGGCAAGAAATTCTCCAGCTCCAAGCAGGCAATCGTGGATGGAAGAGACTAATAAGTGTGCAACTAAAGTTTTGTTTTGTTTTTTGTTTTTTTGGTTGTTTGGTTGGTTGGTTTTTATCTTCCATCATATCGTCTGTTACTATAGAACCAGTTATGTGAACAAATATTAAATTGTTTATATTAAAGGATCAGTGTTTTATGCAGTAAATGTTTCACAAACCTATAGCTACTTTGAATTAAATTTAAAAATCACAACAGAATTTTCACTTTAATGTTATCAATTTTAAAGTTATTTTTAACTAATATAAAATGTCCAATGAAACCTTTTGTGAGTAATTAAAATAGAAACTGCATGATACTTCAAGGTATTGCATTAAGAATTTACTTATTTCACAAAGCTGTATTAATATTTGATTCTCTATTATACTTCTGATAACAACAGAGTTCTTTTTAGGTACATCTCCATGGTGTTGTGTGAGGTAGAAATCATTTAATGTTTGTTTGCTACTTTGGCTAGATAGGTCTATATGCACACTTTCCTTTTCCTTTCTCTACTTTCTGTCATGCTTGTCTGCTTAATATATAGATAGAGATCACTATTTAAAATAGCTTTCAAAGTGTCACTTAAACCAGCCTTGACTATTTAATACTTGCTAGAAAATTTTGGAATAGTACTTAGGAACTGGTGTTAACTTCTGTTTACCCAGTCACAGGCAAAGGAATATAATGTTAGTTCTGAACTATAGCTTTAGAGCTCAGGGTGCATCCAAAGTATCTAAAATGCAGGTTCTTGTGTTTTGCCTGCATATTATTTTAAGTCATAGCATTGGTTGACTTCTGTTGCTATAGAAATATTATAAATGCTATTTTAACATAGAACAGCTAATTGTCCTATTACTGTCATGGAAACAAACAGCTTTTTCTTTCATCTGCAACAATGCGTAATTGGATGGGTGAAGTTGAAAAATGGCAGAGTAAAGCCAGCAGAAAAACAATGAAGAACTGTCACCAAGCATCTTGCATGTATAACAGTGTTGAAACACCCCAAGCTAGGCTTATTTTTGGTCTAATGTAAATAGAGTTTGAGGGAAGTCAGGGCATTTGATAAGAAAGGAAAACTGAGCCTTATGTACCATAATACACAGAATGAATTTAGTAGGCAATCCTGGCTTTGCAATAACTGAATGTAACATGCTTACATACATCAAGTTATTTTAAAACTTGGAGTATCACCGTGCTCAATGATTTTGCACACCCCAGCGTCCAGCCCCATGACACCGAAGGTAGCTGCTTTGTCTGGGAGCCTCTGCTCCCTGTTCAGTGAAGAGGTCTTTGCAGAGCATTTATTTTAGTCAGGAATTGAATTCCTGAACAGTCTTGCTCTGTTATTGCACCTAAGCTCCAATTTTCAACATTTTTGGATAAGTGACATAAACAATGGAACTTTGATTTCAGTTGTGCTCAATACCATTTTGTGTGGCACATGTTTGTATTGTAAATGATTTAGCATATCTCTCAAATTATTTTTTAATAACAAAATTGTTAGAAGTCATATTATCAGCACATGGTAGACTAATACCCTGGATTTTTTTACTTATCTTCACTACTAAAAACTGTAAAATTTGCATGGAAATTTTGCAGGTTAGATATTTTGCTCACCAAAACAAATAGACCAGGTTAGCTGTGCAAAAGAATTATTTTAATAATAGTAATTAATAATGGATAAACTTAATCTAACTTCCATTTGGGTTTGGTTTGTGTTCTAGAAAATGACTGACAGTTTGTTTTTTTTTTTTTATATATATATATATGAACTGATGTCCTTTAGTGATGATTACAGGCACCGGATAGGAAAGTGTTATACAATAAATGTTCCTGATTGTCTCTGCATTTGACCTAAACAATTTGATCTAGAAAACAGGACTAATTCAGATTCCACCTTCTGCTCTGCATATTGCCGAGGGCCAGAACTCTGGCAGTGGTTCCTCCCCTCCTGCTTTCTGAGTGATATGAAAACTAGCAAGCAGACATAGCTTCCTGATTTAGGATTCATTTGGTGCAGGCTCATTGACTGATCCTTTGAAACATTCCCGTTTTTTTCTACCCATGGGCAAAACTGTGAGGTTACTGTTCACCGAGTATTCACATGTGGGTGCCCCTTTGTTTTAGTGTAAAGACTGCCTTAAAGCTTCTCTCGCTTTTCTAAACCTGGAACCAACAGAGAAGCATCCTGTGAGCAGGAGGGTGCTGCCCGTACATCTCTGTGCATCATCACTGTGCTCAGTGAAGTGTCAAGGCTACAGACTATACTTCCATTGCCACTCTATGTACAAAAGACGGCCAGGGGACATTTCTTTCTAGTGGGAAGTAAATAATGTGATTTATTGCATTGTTTATAGAGCAATGAATTATATACTTGTTCTCTCTCACAAAATTATTCACTTCTGACTTATTGCACTAATTCAGCTCTTCAAGGCATCCACAAATCTGTGATCCTTTATGAGGACACAGGTATTTCAGCTCTGATCTCTGGGCCATGCTGTGTTCATTTCTATTGTAGGATTGTTTGTATCTCTCAAATCTAACCTGTAAACACGTTGAGCTATTCAGACCTACTTTTTCAACTTCTGAAAGCTTAATTATTCTACAAGATATTTTTATAGAAAACATCGCATCAGAAAGAATATATGGAATAACTTGTTCTAGTCGTACCTAATCTCAGATCTGTCTTGGAAGTGCAGATTCTGTCAGGTGCTCACACAAGGTCATTCCTCTGTGCCTCATCTCAATTGCTCAGTTCAGTCAGGAATCTGTGCATAAGTATATTCTGTTTTGAATTCCTTTACATAGCAAAGGAAAAATCCACTCTGAAAATATATGAACTGTCCTGTTTTAATACTAAAGAAATATATTTAGGATGCTCACATAATTTTTAATTGTTTCAAGATCACCTGGAAATTACTTTCTCTATATTCTACTTTGAAATTTAAAATATAGACTTAGTGAAAAGATAAGTGTTCATAATAATATATTTTTGGATGCAGGAAGTGAATAGTTTTTCTTCTGCAATAAAAGGAAAATTTATTCTGTAAAATAACAGGATGTAGGGTTCAGTAGATATTTTAAAGAAGAGGTCATTCGGACAAACTGACAAAATGCGTAAAATTGACTGCCCTCTATTTAGTCACTTGACATCTAGATTTGTGCAGATTATTCTGATAGAGATATGATACTTTAAGAATATAGCTTGTTCAGCTAGTCTTTAGTTCAACAGCCATGACAGCTAGAACTGTTGGAATTTATCAGTGAATCCTATACAGGAGTCAAACACATTTTGTGTTTCATAATAAAGATTATAATATTTGGGAATAACTTGAGTTCTGTAATGAATAGATTTTCTTGTCTGCTGTAATAAGTGTAGTTATGTAAGGAGGTGGCAGAATTATACCTGATTTTATTTAAATGGTAGTCTGCAGCTGTAGAAACAATTATATAGATTTTTTCAGACTTTTCTTCTTTTCAGAAAAGAAACTTATATTTGAGAAATATGCAGTACTTGAGCATTTTTTCCCCAGTTGTGAGCATTTTCCATTCTTCTTGGGAAAACTCATCATGGGAACAATGACATATTATGAATGGCCTTGAAAAATAAACAATGTATTCTTTTGTTGTTAAGAGAGCATGTGCATCTTATCCATCTGTCCTCCTCCTGTGTTCCTTCTATGTTATTATTCTACAAAGTCAATTCTTCCAGAAAATCTATTTTATTTTTTTTTTCCTTGTAAGAAGCTTACAGGACAAAAAGCAATAGAAATTCACCTCAATATTGTTCTTGAGGAGCTATTTTCCCTTACTACCTTGAACAAGCTCCTTGTATGAAAAATTAAATAGAAGGAAAAGATAAACCCGCCTGCTTTGTGTGTCTCATTTAACAAAGTAAAATCCTCCTGAAGAGTGCCTTGGAGTATTTAAAACAACTACTGATACAATAATTACAGACTCAGGAAAATGTTGCTGTCTTGTCTGGTGCTCTAGGTGAAGCTTTGCAGGAGTAATGAAGATGAGCTTCCACAACTTCATGTTGCTAGAAGTGAGGAAGTGTGGAGGCATGGGAAGCAGTTTGAGAGTCACTAGTGACACTGCGCACATACTTAGTCATGAGCAGTGTTGCTGCCTTTGCCTTTTAGGAGAGGTTAAAATGGTAATGACAATTTAAAAAAAGATACTAAGGAGAAACTAGAGAGTTTTCTGTAAAGGCACAAACACTCGATAATAAGTCCCATTAATCACAAGTAAGATTTCATACTTATGGCTGTTCCTCCATTAGGTTATTGTACCACATCATCTCAAGCTACTAACACTGTCAATGTAATTATGTCATCTCAAATTTGATTATGCACAGCGATGCCTTTTGATCCTCTTGAAGTCCTCTGTTATTCTCCTTTCACTGTTGATGTACAGCATTGCATATGGTCATGTATTTCTTGAAAGAGCAGACACTTGATGTAAACACGACTACAGCTGGAATAAAAAAGCATAATCAAATAGTATATCTCTAAGCTAGAAATAAAAACCAGGTAGTGTTACTGCTAGTTAGGCCTGAAAAATGCTGTAGCTTTTGCTTGATTGCCAGGTTTATGAGCATCAGAAATGTTCTCACAAAATGTTGGTGACTTTTAGAAATTGAGATGACTATCTGGAATAGATATTGATAAATATTTAAAAGGTTTCCATTACTTGTTATTTTGAGGAGAAAGCTATTATTAGAAAATCTAGACAATAAACATTTATGTAATGAAACATAGTTGGAAAATGTAATGTTAAAAAGATCTCTACTGTCTGTGATCCAAAACTCTACTGGTAACATATTCTTTAAGCTTACCAATATCTCAGTCTACAGTCATGAAGAATCAGAATAGAAGATAATAAAGCTGCCATGTGTGAAAGAATCCCCCCAAAAGGGAAACCCAACAGTCAATATTCATTCTAAACACTGGCATAGCAGAAATGATCAAGGCTCTGTTCATCTTCATTTTGTGTTGTCATTCACTAGGTATAAAGCAGCGTAATTGATTTTGTTTCCTTTAATAAACAGAATCCTCTCATTTTTATAGAATGTAACTTTACAGTTTCTGAAGAGGTCTCTTGTCTGACAAATTCATTACTATTTAGTATAGAATTGCATCCAGCTTTAGAATTAATGCCTTGTATTCACATCACTGAGCAACTATTCTGCATCATGTGTAGTGGAAAGTTGATTTAGGCAATTTTCCCTATAGATTTGTGCATATGTCACCTTTGGGCAAAAGATGAGCTAATAGAATTGAAATGAATGTAATTGGCAGAAGGTCAACCAGGGAGCTGTATATGTCTAGAGTTTCCAGAAAAGCCAGAGTTGTTTCATGTTGGCACATTACTTGATTAGTATGCAGGTAAAGTGATTGTGCCTCAACAGAATAATTGGATCATTCAAATATCTGCAAGCCCTGGTGTATCTACAAAGCCTGAACAGTGATTAGATCCTGCCTGTTCATTGCAGCAAGCCTTGAAATTCTTCCCACTGTGAAAAACTAATTTTCTGTGGGAATTTATTAAATAAGAAATCTGCATGCCACTTTACCTTGTAAGCATTACCAGCAGAATACAAAGATTTCTTTTGACTTTGATGTATGCACTTCATGGATGCTTTTATATCATTGTTTTTGTTATTTTTCTGCATTCAGCACAAATTCCAGTATTTCTTTGTTACATAGATTTCTGGAGAAGAGTTGCATCTCCATTTGATGATAAAGCAGCAGTTCATTTAAAGAGAAGTGAAGCAGGGAGGGGTATGCTGTGGAAAAAAAGAAACACAATTAAAACATGATAATATATTTCAGTTGTTATATTATGTCAAAAGCCAGAACAAATATTCACAAGGTGCTGCTTTTCAATCCTCTTATTTCTGTGCAGTAATTGGTTACTGCTGAATCAGTAAACAAGTTTTATCATGTCATCTGATTTTTGTTTTAAAAACACAGAATGCTAATTTGTGTTAATAAGCAACCAGTATTACAGTGTAAGAATTCTGTGCTGCCCAGCAGATTTAAAAAACAAAACAAAACAACACCAAAACAAAAACCCCAAACAAAAGAAGGAGTTTAAGCTTCCTAGCAGGTTTGCAATGCGTATTTCATCCATATACAGAAGTGCTCTGAAGGGCAAAATAATAAGGTCCTTTTTTTACTTACAAAATGAACTCATGCTGTATTTTGAATGCCTTGGAGCCAGTGTCTCATTCAAAATACCTTTTCAGTAAGAAGGTGTAGGGTGCATTTCTGATCTCAGCTAATGGCAGTCAGCTTGGTTGTAGTGGAATAGAATAGTCCAAACATCTGCCCTTCTTTGCTCTGTTTTTTTGTTTGTTTGTTTGTTTGTTTTTTGGGGTTTGGGGTTTTTTTTGTTCTTTTTTTTTGGGGGGGGGGCTGCTGTTTGTTTTTTTTTTTTGTTTTGTTTTTGTTTTTGTTTTTTTTAAGTACTTAATGGCTGAAGTACAGCTACTCCTGGAAGCCCATCTAAAGTTATAAACACAGTAACACTTAAGCTACCGTGTAGCAGACCCACAGTAGAAGATAATCACCTAATAAGAGTAAATCCTCTTGGGTTAAGGAAAAGAGTTGTATGCAGAACCAAATGAATAATTCATGGAAAATAATTTTTTTCAGCTTACAGAATGGCTCGAGATTCTCTCAACTGTGTATTAATTATTCAAATGTTTCTGAGAAATGTTTTTCGTAAATTTCATCGTAAATATTGGAAATTTGAGCTTGATTCTTGCAATGATTGATTTAGAAGACTGTATGGACCTCCCAGACCTTAACTGGTTGGGTACACAAGCACCTACATGAATATATTTGGTGTAGATTTAAAACATTTTTCAAGAATATCTCTTCTAATGAAACTTAAAACCTTCCTCTTCACAAACTATGTTTCTGTAGTAAAACACAACAGCTTTAATTTTTTATGAAAGTAAGCATCCAGCACAGTTTAACATGGCTGAAAGTAACTCATTTGGAAACTCAAATGGATCTTTAAATACTTTTTCCTGCATAATTTACACAGCTCTATTTGTGTGATACTATTCACTACTTATTAGGGTTGAATTTATATTACTCAATAGAGGAATATTTCTTTGTTCCTTGTCTTATAAGTTGTAATTATCCCTCCATTGCTACATGTCAGTATCCAAGTGGTTTGCGGATGGTACATTAAATACCCATATATTTGTGTAATGTACACAGTTTTGCCATTTAAAAAATCCCAAACTAATACAAACTAAGTCATACTGCTAGATTTTCCTCATTTGTGCAAAAAGGAGGAAATAGTGTCATTGCCTTGATAGTTTCATATCAGGATGCTAGAATGTGTGAGAAATACAAAAGGCTGGCGTATTTGTAGTATTTTTTGTTGGCTGCTTTGAGGCCCTTTGGACGAAATGTTTATCAGGTCACTGCCTAAAGTAGTGCCACGTCATGAACTCACAGACCTGGATACTGATAATGGATGGGCTAGCTACTTGAAATATGTTTTTGACACATATGTGATGATTTACAAAAGAGACAGAAATGTATTGTTGATGTCCTTGCTAAGTTCCATTCAGGTAAGTACATTTTGCTTACTTTGCCAGAGTAATTACAATTTGCTTACCTTGCCATAGTTGTCCTTATAATTTCAATCAGATAAAACTAATCAGCAGTTTCCTGTAAAAACTGTTATATGCTGATTCTGCAAATGCATAATGTCTGTTGTGTTGTGTTCTACGAATGCCTGCATTTCAGTGGTGGTTACAGTAATACAACTGGAGAGGAACGTGAGCTATCTTCAATGGGAAAGTTGCTGTATAAATGTGATAGTATTACCTCCTTTTTCCTGTTCTGTTACTGGTTCTGTATCCAGTGCCCTATTTTTGCCTTCTAGTCTGTGACTTCTAGCCATTAATCTCTCATGTGGACTTTTTTCAAATGCTCTTTGAAAAACTAAATGCACTACAACCACAGTATTTCTCTTATCTGTCACAGCACTGATATCTTCCTTCAAAGAACTCTAGATCAGTTGAGCATAACCTCCCCTGCCTAAATTTGTGCTGGCTACCCTTAATCATACTGTGTTCTCTCAAGTGCTCTTCAACCTCATGGTTTATTTTTCTCCTTCAGCTGACTTCAGTTAAACTTAGGACATATATGTAGAGTTTACATGAAGATTAGGCACGGGTGAACAATGTTATCATTAAGCTTCTACATGAGGAACAACAAAACAGAAAAAAGACTCTCCAGCCTAGAAAAAAAGGTGACTGAGGGAACTTATGACAAAGATCTATAAAACCTGAGTGAAATTGAGAGGATTAATAGGAAAGGATAGTTCATTGTCTCTTCCACTGCAAGAATTCGGACACACTAAATGAAAATAGCATTCGAAACAAAAGGAGCTGGTTATTAACAGAATGTGTAATTAAGTCATGGAATTTCTTACTGTCAGATTTTATGGTTGATAAAGTTTACATAGGTTCAAAATGAGACTGGGCAAATTTATGCAAGAGAAATCCATCAAGGTCAGCTAAATGTCAGGACACTGAAATGTGAGGAAGTCCTCAGGCTACAAATAGCAAGGAATTATCACTGGATGTTAGCCCTGTTCTTGCACTCTTTCCTTGGCATTTTCTGCTAGCCATGTGATATGGAGTTACATGGACATCTAGTGTGGCCTGATCTAGCCTTTATTTTAATTTTCTCTGAGCCTGCTGTAGTTCTAATTGAAAGCTTCCTGATCATCTAAATCTTCAAGGATGTTCATCTGTATGTAGACTGACATAGCTTTTGGACTCTCGTTCTCACAAGAATAAAATTTTAAAGTGGCTAAAGCATTAGCTTAAATTCACTGTTAGGCTTAGCGCCGAACGTGTTTTGCATAGTTTGCAGAAATTTAGCATTCAGACAACCTGTGCATTGATTGCAGATAGTTTGAAGTTATACTAGAAAATGCAAATGACTCCATTTAATCTCTGTCTTGAGTTTAGATTTTGTGATTGGTTGGGTTTTTTTGGTCTTAATTAAAAGTTTATTTTTCAGAGCTGTAGAGGGCTTTTTTTCCTGCTGAACAATTTCCCCTCATCCTCCTCCCAAGGGACAGAATTATCTAGATCAAGGTTGAAGGAAAAATTAATTAAACTAAGTGATAGAATAAAGTTACAAAGAGAGTGTTTTGAGTTTCTGGTCAATGAAGCTCCTTATATAAGTAGTTTTAAAATTTCCTTAAATTTCTTCGCTAAAGGTAGCATTACAAAGCAGAGTACATTTACAATGTCAGAGTGTGCCTGCCAGGCTATCAAAATCTGAAAATATGAGAGTATAATCATTTCCTATTTGCTTGCTTGGACTTTCAAGTCAGTGCAGCAATTTAAATATTTTTTTTCTGGTGACATGCACAAAGGTGTTATGACTGGTTTTAACTTTTTTGCTTAAAAAATTATTATCAGGAAATACATGGAGGTAGGGGAGTTGGCATCAGATTGCCAGAGCTGACCTGGCAACAGAGTTAACATTCTCCCGGAGTGGGAAGAGAGACAGACAACAAAAGAAATTCCTCTGTGTAGATAATGTATTCAGTTTTACTGGTCTTAAAACCCTGAATCAGAAAGAGAAGTGGTAAACAAAGAAAATAAGCAAAACATCATGTACTGCTATCTGAAAAGAAAATAGTTGAAATATTTAAATAAACAATATAGTTTGGGCTATGAAAGTAACATTGATTAAAACCGGCCATCCTCTAGCTGTGGAAAGATGGCATGTTTGGGTTTTTTTTTGTAAAGTATTTTATAAAAGCAGTTCATTTTAATGGAAAATTCATGAACTTAAGTACATGTCCAAGCAATTTAGTGCAGCATAGTCTAGAACTTCAGCTGTACTGGTAGCTTGGCATTTCTAATTGTGTATAGCCACTGAATACCTGAGCTGTTAAGTCAGCATTTAAGTCCCAATGCACTAAACTGGGAAATCATCAGAGATAATTATTAATGTAATATTAAAGTAGTAATACCATTTTGTTCAGCTAGAATTCCTCCTCTTTGCATTTATGTTCCAGAAAGATATTTATGTAGTTGAGTTTGTCAGAAATGTTAATGAGAAATGAAGTTTTAAGTCTCATACCCAATAACTGACACTGAGAAAGGAAAAGAATAACCACAGTTGTGCCCTACTGGAATGATCTGACGGCAGCTTAATGTAGGAAAACATTTTTCTTGGTATCAGTGGACAGTAAGTGTAGCCTGAGACAGTTTCTGACTAATCACAGCTACCGACCACAGTGTTCAAATACTAAGCAGTGATGAAACCATTTTCATTCACTCCTTCAGAGTAGAGAAATGTGTAAAACTAAATCACCAAATGTTTTTGTGAAACAAATTCATTCATGGAACTCAGAATTTGCTCACTGACAAACCATAACTATGAAATGCATCTATCTTCATCAGAGAAGTTATTCATTGCAAATTATTTAGTCAGCTTTAGCAATTTTTCAACATTAGTTTAAGAATCTTTAAACAGAAAAGAGAACAAGTCTTCATATTTATCACATGAGGTGCTCTTTTTTGGTAGTTTATATCAAGTCATGTCAAAGTGATGCTTCAATCTCATCTCATAAAATGTCACTTGTAACATATATCATAGTATAAGGATAATTTCTGGAGTCAAAAATATATCCTGAAAGACACTGAAGGAATTAATAAATTTTTGGTTGAAATGGGGCAGAGTCTGGTAGGGAGACATGGTTGTGATGGGAAAAGGACAAGAATTGTCCTGGGAATCATCCTTAGTTACTGAGAGCAGAGACAGACAAAACACCTACTATGGAAGGAAATCAGACACTCCAAAGGGATTGAGCAAAGGGCTGAGGAATTAAGAGTTGCTTGATAGCTTTGGTCAGAGAGTAGAAAAAATACACCTAAGAGAAGATCAAAGAAAACAGTAGGAAAATAAATGTGGAATTGTACATGTTCCTATACACTTATGTATTTCAGGTATGTCACAATGGAAATGCTTAGAGCTATGGCTGGCTGTCTTTATAAACATGAGTGCTGATTCCCAATAGAGAAGACTGCTTTTTAATTTTTTTTTTCTGACTGTTTTTTTCTCCTCTTTTGATAGAGCAATAAGGTGCCTGATAACTTGCTCTATTTCAACACTCAAGGTCTAGAGAATGATTTTGAAGATTTGGTCCAACCATTTTTTTAATTAAGCGTTTTAAAAGTTCAGTGAGACTGAATAGCAGGATTGAAAGAGTGAAAGTTTTAAAATGAACTGACAATTATTCATGGGTCATCCCTTCTCAGATTTCATTTAATCAAAGACCCAATAAAAGCATTCATTGTAAGGTGGTTCATTTTTTATAATTTCTTTAACTTTTTAATCTCATTTTTATAATTACAAGAGTCATTAAGACACTAATTTTGAGATTCCCTCCAGAGTTTTCTTAATCAGGCATATTTTATTCCATCTGTGGTAGATGTGCTTTAAGACTTACTGAGTAAAGTAGTTAAATACCTGTTTAAGTATACACCTCTGGCTGCATAGCATTGAAAGTACACATGTGCAGAACCAAAATGCATTGGTAAATTGGGTCTACAACATAATATTGTTAAGACAGTAACAATGCTAACATTAAATTAACTGAATACATTGGAAAACTGTACTCTGATTTGATAGCATTTTGTTGTTATGTTGATTACCTTAAATCTTTTATAGGATACTGCAATAAATGAGATTTTAATTTTTAACTGTTTACTGATCAAATACAGTGCTCACTTTCTCCTGTTTTTAAATGTAAGCACAAAGCATACTTGATTGTTCCTTTCACAAAAATGGGCTGTATTCTTCTGAATCCTCTTCCATATTGGATGAGAGGCTGAAGCAGGAAATATTACCTGGCTGAATAAGGCAGAAACCACAGATTTATATTTCTATAGCCACTGAAAACCTGTGGCTTTTAATACACCTTTGATTTGCAAAGCTTTGTGAATGAGGAAGAAATTCGGGTTAAGAATTTTGACTGAGCTGTAAGTGCTTGAGCTTGCAATTCAGAAAGATATTGAGAAAATTCCTTACCTTAATAAGGCATGAACAGGACTCTAGCTGCTCTTTAACATCATAATCCTCCCCACTATTCAATGAAAACTAGTTTGTTATCTTTCTTTGGTAGTTTAAATTCTGTGTCAAATACATTCATTTCAGCCCTTTAGCATGATAAATCTCAGTTTTCCAATTTACCAAGAATTACTGACCGATAGGCAAAAAATATTCATTTAGATAATTAAAAATATGTATTGTCTGGCAGTTCTGTCATCTTCCCAATATCAGACAATATTGCGTACTATACTGGTACCACAGGACGTGCCGAACTTTGGAATAAAGTCTTAAATAGTTTATACCAATGAAATATCTGACTAAGAACAACAAGAAGGACACCCTGGCTGTGCACAGAGTTCAGTTACTTGGTAGGAGAACTTTATGCATCATGAAAGTGCGTTGGTTGGAGCTAAACCCAGAAACCACAGTCATAAATGTGATTAAATTGCATTACTGCTAAAGAAGTGGCTCAAAATCCACTTGAAAATTTTGTGTGGGTACTAAATATTATATAAAATAGAGAGTCACTGGTCTAACTTTTGCTGAGATATAAGTTTAAATCATAACTATTCAGCATTAAGCCTTCCCAAGTGCTATATAATCAAAATGAAACAGAGACACACAATT
The DNA here is from genome assembly GCA_031468815.1 of Morus bassanus. NCBI lineage: Eukaryota > Metazoa > Chordata > Aves > Suliformes > Sulidae > Morus > Morus bassanus. The sequence continues at coordinate 51,099,664 of CM062572.1, forward strand.
GTTACAGCTGTGACAGTAAAACAATGCAGCAAATGCCACCAGTGTGTGATTAACCTTTTAGACTCAATATAAGGACAAACAGTAAATTCTGAAAACCTCCTTTGCCTTTAGAAACCCAGATCTAACTGACTTTCACTGGGGCTTGGAATTTAAAAAACGAAAATCCTTTAAAACAAGATTACAGAGTTCTTATGACAGCTTCAAAGCAATTCTGAACTATATGTCATCCAAGACACAAGTTATACATACAAACAAAAAAATACTTAGTATATCTGAATAGAATTGCCTGTAGTTTACCTTAAGAGAATGCAAGGAACAAGGTAAATCCATTCACCTTTCTAGGTGAGGAACTGGTTTTTCAAATTGCTCAGTTCCCTACTGTTTCTCTGAGTGTGATGGAAATCTGCCCTCTTTCTGCTGAAACCTCATGGAAGCTGTTAAGTGTTCAAGAAGGGTTGTTTGGGTTCTCTTTAACGTGGTTAGCAGTTTGTAGAACAGAAGTTGAACTAAACTACAATATTTTTGCTCTTTGGACTATGTTTGCTACCTTTTTAATATCCCATGCTTGATATTAAGGGTGTAAAAAGAACGTTTGGAGGTTTGGAGATACAAACGCAGTGCTCGTGAGCTGTTCTGTTCAAGGGTGGCAGGGGTGACTTTACCCTCCCTCCCGCACCCACTCTGCTCTCCCACTGGTAGCTATGAATGTGCTGCATAAATAAGCCCAACTATATCTTGCCACAGTGATTCCACATAGATGCTAGAGTACAGAAGTTTCTGCATCAGCAACCTGGGATCATAATAGACTGCAAGGTAAATTGAATGCTGTTCACTCTCCTTTAAACTGCTGTGTTTGGGTCCTGATGTTCTTCACAAACAATGGAATTTAAAACCATCTCTGGGAGATTTTGCTCTCTTCCGGAAATGAGTTAATAAGAATTTTCAATTTCTTATTGTAAGTCTTAGGCAAAGCTGGAAGCTACGAGAATAAAATTGCACTTTGTTGTGTGTAATTCAATGCAGTATGCCTCTCCAGATCTCTGTGGTCTCTGCAACATGTAAGGGAGGCCATTTCCCCATCTTTTCCTCTTGTTATCCAGTGTCTGAACTTTAGGTGGATCCCCCCCAATTCTGGTAGGATTGACTCCATATATGATAAATCATTGCCATTATTTTAATTTCTGTAATAGTACTGGGAAATGGAGTAGGTGACTGCTAATATACTTATTGCCTGCACCTTCTGAGCCCTTTAGTTAATACTTGTCCTATACGGAGATGCAAAAAATGCATCTTTTTCACGTGGGGCATTATGCTTTACTTGATGTAGGGCAAAGATTCTTCTCTTACTCTGAAATCTTGGATGGTGGTCTTTGTTAGGTAACAGACCACCAGTCTTTGAGGACTCAGTGATTTGATTCAGCACGTGACAAATTTTACTTTCTTATGAACATTTCAGGAATGCTTTTTATCTGAAAGCCAATCCAAAGGTGTGCTGGTTGATTCTGTGTTACGGTGCAAAGCAACAGCTAATTAGACATTCCTTTTACTCTTACAGAGTTAGCATTTGGATCATTTGCTCTGATCCTTTTCTCAATGTTTAATAAATTATTGGCTGTTACTCTTTTATTCATTAACTTCATTTTTGAAAGAATCGACTCAGCTTTTTCAGATGTGTACATGAACATGAAAGAATAGTGCCAAGATGCTTGATTCTTTCAAGTCACAATCCCAGATGCCTCCAAACTAGTTTGATGATGATTATCCTGCTGTAGTAATTTAAGCACATTATTGCCAGGATGCTTTCTAAGAGTGCAATTAGAAACTCTGAGCTGTTAGTCTAAGCTGTGCTCTGCTTCTATATTCTTGGTTGAGAACATTTCACATTTTCTTTATCAATTTTGAGAATCTCCTTGGTTGGGCTAATGAAGTTCTAATGTCCTTTAAACAGAGAGAGAGTAACTTTGTGCCCTTCACTTTTTTTCAGTACATTGGTTTAAAAAAGTTTCTGGGGCTAAGAAAATGCCTGAGAATAACTATACAATTAAAAACATCAGTGTTTTGGAAGTGCTGGATAGCGTTAGATGAATCTTTGGAGGTGGGTTCTAGTACCAACAGTTACTATGTAGAAATGCCTTGATTTTACTTTAGTAGGCAAATTCTGTAGTATTCCCTAGGAATAACTCTCAAATGGTTTTAGCAGCTTCTCACCCCTCTTGTTTTGTATTTTTGTAATGTTTATTTGCATTAGTAAAATGTACAGAGTATACCAGCAGCTGATTCAGAGAGATTAACTCTCCCTTGTGAACTAACAGAAAAATCAGTATCAGAACAGACAGCAGGCATCTATTTCAAGAACTAACTCAGCACAGCCAGGCAAACAGATCCTTGGTACAGTCTCTGATCATCTGTGCTGGAACAAACTACAGTTTTGAAAAATAAGTTTAAAATACTCAGGAATTAATAGCAGTACTGTGTGAGGAAATAATCTTTAATCTTGTTTGATGGAACCTGTGGTGGTTTGTCATTATGATAAGATCCTGTAGTAGGGTAAACACCATGAGCTGCCTTAATGTCTACATATATGTAATAGATACTGAAGCAACATGCATATATATATTTTTTATTGACCTGTTCTTCCAGCTCATTAAACACAGCTGCCACGTACTATCAGGAGAAAATGCAATGAAAGTCATTTGAAGAGGGAGATGATTGGTTCTATTAAATCCACCATGTGTTGTTTATTTTGCTTCGTAAAAGAGAAGCCGTTTTATTGCAGATGTTTGCCAAAAAACAGTCATCACTAAGTGGGGGTGAAGAAAGAAAGTGATAGAGAAGTGTAATCTGATAAAGCTAGTGGGAGAAAAAGCCTTTTCCAATGTTGCTGGTTAATAACAGGTATCCTTCTGTCAGAAATGTAGAGGAGAGTAGAAAGAGCTTACCTGAGCTGTCTTTATTTTCAAAAGCACTTTGATTTCTAGCCTACATTGACAGTGAATGGCTATTAATATTATTTTCGCGTCTCCTAATTTTTCAACTGCTTACAGGGGAAATATAGACCAAGGTATGTGTTAAGCACCCAACTCCCATTCATTTTAAAATCATGTTGAGGTTCCTTATTCCATGAAAATTTTCCACCACATTCCTTAAGTTATCTTCTCATATGCCCTTGTGAACCATTGTAGCTGATGACATTAAATGATATGTGTATCTCACAAGTGATATTAAGGGTCTAAAGGAAACTAACTGACTGTTTTTTCTCCTTGGTGAAGTCATTTAAATTTAGTTTAAATTTAAATTTACTGAGCACCAGTAACTTCTGGAAGAACTAGCTGAGATTTTTTTTTTTTTTTTTTTAATGGGAATTTTCATTTTCAAGTCAATATTCAGGAAATTTTCTGAGGTTGTGGATACAGTTTATGTCAACGAAAAGAAATTTTGAAAGAGATCCACCTAAGAATACTGTAGTAGTTGCTATACGTTCATTCATTAAATTAATTAAATCAATCAAAAAATTAGTGCTGACTTCTCTCATGGAACTGGGTATTTCATGAAGTAAGGTTTAGTTTACAGGTGCAGGTTATATCTGAAAGGACAATCTACAGTTGCGACAAATGAATTTAATGCTGCAAAGAAAGTGTAAGAGAAGCCTACCACTCTTCCTGTAAAAACAGGACAGAGTATGTCCTTTTTGAAACGTGATGCTTAATGCTGCCCTGCATTTCTACTTTATCTTCCTCTGCCCACTTTACATAGTTACTCACTAAAGAACTGTGTAAAAATTGTCATATTCTTAGACTAATAACTTCTAAATTCAGAGTGCTGTCACTGTCTAGTAAGAATGACCTCCAGAGATACTATCATGTGCAATGTTGCACAAAGGATGATAAATGTTACTTTAATGCCAAATTTTTTATATGCAGAAACATAATTTTATATCCTACTTGTTTTAACTAGTGTGCAGACTCCTGTTTCTGACAGAGCAATGAGAGAATAATCTTGGTAATCTTTCATCTTCGCAAAGATTTAGAAATAATAGCTGTTAGTTAATAAAAAGGGGTATTTGTTTTCACTTATTTTACATTTTTAAAAAACCAAACCATTAAAAACCAAGTTGTTATATGCCTTGATTTCTAACAGGGATGCTTCACTATGCTCCTAATTCTTATAAAAGCAGAGAAAGCAAAATGCCATCAGCACCAGAGCAGTGCATAGGCTACACATCATTTATACAACTAGACAGTATGTCCCCGGGATGTTACAAAGAAGGAGCTGATTGAAGCATTAACATGTCTTGAGTCTTTTTCACTAAAAGACACAAGGTCACTGCACTGGCTTAGTGAATGAGAAGTTGATATCTGATTTCTTTCCATCCTTCTTGCTCTGACTGTGCCTTAATCCACTGACTGTAGTACTTCGTCTTTTTTGGAGGGGGGAGGAGGTGAAAGCAGCCTAAAGAAATGAATATTTATGTGCATATTTCTGTAATTTAAATTCACTCATTGAATCCAGCTAGTACATACAGCTTCCACCAGTGGGAGGATCGAAATCTGTAGAAGTGCAAATACTGCTGGTGAGAAAGCTTTCTTCACTAAAATAAAAAAAAAAAATGGAAGCAAACCTTGTGGTTAATGATGATGAATATTATAAAAATGAATGCATTCAGAGGAAACATGTACTCCTAAATGCTCTGTATATATTATCCTCATGGTTTTCTTTCATAGCAAAAATGATGAGCAAAGGAAGAAGCATACTGATGCTGCCTAATATACAGCTACATATGTATCTCTATATATATCCTAGAAATACTGTTAACTCTCTTTTCTAATGGTCATTGCTTAACTGTAAGAAATAGGTGGCAAGCCCAGCTTGCTTACATGGGAGAGGGTGCAGACATGGTAAAGGAGAAGATGAATTTTATAGTAGCTTTCCTGTCTTGAGTCTCCAATTAATTGTACTTGGACCAATAATTAAAGAGAGAACAATAAGATTTTACACTACAATACATGAAGTGGTTTTCATTAAAACCACAAACCAAAGCTAGGCTTATCCATGAAGCCCCTGACACTACCACAGGAAGGAAAAAAGCCAGTAGCCTCATGGCTAACCTGGGGACTGCTTTGCACAGCTGAAGCTGTCTCTCCTGACCCATCATAGTCCCGGCACTGCTGACAAAGGGAAGCAACAGTCTTCCAGTGCGCAAGAATCTAGAAGGGTTGCAAAGAGTGATTATCAAAAGAAAACTAGAAGCTCTGCTGAGCTTACATGGATGTTCTGAACATTTCTCTCTCTCAGTTTTTATTTACTGTCTACTTATTTAGTCTATCTAATGAACAACCTCAGTATGTAACCTCATAATGAAAACATTACAGAATATTTCATGCTTAGTTGGAGCTGAATTTGTCTCTTTGTTTAACCAAGACACACATTTGTAGGGTTATTAGAAAATAATGCATCCACTGTATATTTTAAGATAATTGCCTGACATTGATTTTGAAACTATGAAAATTATCAGAGAATAGCAATAATGATATTATTGATAATGCATACTCATTAATGCTGTTACTTTTATCATTAGTGATAAAGCCTAGGAGCCACAGTTTTGAATTAAGCCTGTGCGCTAGCCACGATATAAAATAAATCCAAAACCAGACTTTGCCTCATAAAGCTTATGATCTAAATATAAGAGAAGAGATGACAATAAGATGTGGCTGTAGTCATAACGCATCCACGACCTAGGTTTTATTAACTGGGGAGGGCATTGCAGCAAAGGTGAAATTTAAGGGGAAAAAATGAGTGAGGATGATGGGCTTTATTTTTTATTATTGCAAGTGTGAAAGAAGTTGTAAAAGGGTCTCTTCTAAAATCAAGTACTGGGACTGTAGATATTGATACATGCACTGATCTGGAGTAGGTCACCTGCCATTTACTGAATATCATGAGAATTCTTGATCTCAGAGATCTAAAGGAACCATTCTGGTGACTGGCATAAACAGCTAATTAAAAGGTAGTTATTGGCAACCATAGCAGGGGATATGTCTGGTAACACATCTGAAAAATAAGACTGGAGAACACTATCATATTCAGTAACTATATTCAGTAGTCCTGTAATCTTTAATGTAACATAGAATATACATGTTACGTAAAAAATAAAAATGTGTAGTAGCTGTCAGTTACTGGCCTGATCCAGAAGTCCTTCTCAGGAAAGATGGGGCTCATTAAAATAGAAATTTACATAGGCTAATGATGTGATCTCAGAAATCTGCTACTAAATTTATTATAAAGCAATATTATAAACAATTAAATTTCAAGCCCCAGACAGCATGTGTTGCCATAATAGATACAGTAATCTTTCTGTCCTCAGGTGGTGGATTTTCAAAGGTACGTTGATGTGTAAGTCACAAGGATTCATGTGGTCTCTGCTGCTGCAGACCTGCATTCCTTTCTGGTTTGGGTCCCGCTGATACTGAAATTTGACTATTTGTGCCAACGTGTAACTTGCATTCTAGATATTTCCCCGTTCCTAGCCCTTGAGACAGCACACATCTTCAGGACAGTGTTCTGTGGTAGCCCTTGAAAATAACAGCAAGCACAATGCTTAATTTAGCCATTGTCTTTATCAAACCTGTCTGAAGAAGTGGTGCTGTGAGCCAAATGCTCTGTTGATTTACAACACAGCAACAGTGGAAAGATGTGGGGGTGAAACACAGCACAGTGGATGAAAGACAAAAAATAATACTGTGGCAGGATATTTTAAAATTCCAAGTAGCGAGTTTGTTCTTAGTTTAAAATGGACATTCTAATACCAAAACAAATCATCCTGGTAACAGTCCTCCTAAATGAAATGCTTCTGAATGTGAATGGGAAAAGCTGTTCTTCATGAGGTATTCTAATTTTTAAATGGTTTTCCAAAGCATCACAGTTTCTAGCAATTTTTGAAGAAAATAAAATACATACTGAAAATGTGCAAAATGAGAAACATAATTTTCCAATCAATTTAATATAATCATGCTTTGTATCACACAAGCAGAATAATATTTTGATCAGAAAAATAACAGGTAAAACAAACATTCTTGTATTTAGAACAGTCTGGGTGGGGTTTTTTCCTATTGTTTTAAAGTTTACATTGCAATACAAGAAAGGTAATAATATATCAGAAATTGAAAGGCTAAATAGATGTATGTTAATCACTTAGTAAGAAATTAAAGACAGACCTTAGAGTAGAATAAATAACAAAAAAAAAAAAAATCTATATTCATTCCATATCTGTCTAAACTGATGCATTGTCACAGGCTTTTAATGGATCCAAAGTCCCTGGAGCCTGGAGGCTTCCAGACTTCAGAAAACTGAAATTAATCTGATGGAGGGGTTTTCAAGTGGATTTGTAGAGGTTTCAGGAGTTTCCTGTTGTTCCTACATGTTACAATCCTTGCCAGCTGTTGTAAAGAACTATTTATTTTCTGGTTTACTTTACCCAGTCTGAGACAACAATAATTCAGTAAATCAAAAGTTACTTATTAAGCATATTTTGTTTTAATTTTGAATACTTTCCATTTTTGCTAAGTAGGAGGGTATGAACTTTTCATCATGAAAAATCAACATGACCTTTTACAAAAATCAGGTGCAAGCATTTCAGCATTTGGATGTTCCAGCATTTCAATAAAAAGGATTTTAACACATAATGTATCTTAAAATGTGAATAGTAACATGAATTTCTTTCCCTCACTTGGCTTGAAATTTATTCATGTATTTTGAAGTGATCATGAGAGTTCACCTAATAATAAAAAAACTTGACCAGGAAAAACACTGGGAAGTTTTACATAAATTCCTTTTTGTTAATTCCTTGAACACTCCTTAGTATTATATAAAATATGATTGCTGTGAATAATTTTTTATTTTATTTGGTGTTTGCAAGGTATGAAGAATTGTTTCTCCTAATAGAATCTAAAATGTGTCATTAGCTGTTAAAAAAATTTTAGGATTTGGAGCTGATATGATGGGCAGGGTCATAGATACTGCTTAATGTATGTTGCTGACAGTAAACGTGAAGCATGGAAGAACCACTGCAGACTGCTCTTTTTCTATAAATCTCTAGTTAATGTTATCACGACAGTGGCAGAAATTGTTATTTATTAAAGGATTATGGCTTAATAGGAGAAACCGTTATGCACAAATTTGACTTTAACAATGTGACATGACCATTTGGTACCAATGTAGCTGCTTAGCTGAGTAAGGTAAGCACATACTTGTATGCATTTCTGGGCTGCAGTTTAAGAGAGGAATGAGTTCTAGCAAACCAGGTATTTTAGAGCAAAGGAGTTCACCTACACTGGACCAACATACTTCTGCACTTTTTAGGTAGAACACCTTATCTGATAATTACTTGAATAAATGAATACACTAAATAATAAGAATTTGTATTTATAAAAATTTTTTGTTCTTTACCTGGGCGTTACTCAGATTACCTGTTCATAGCTTAAAGCATGTTAAGTGAATGGGTGGGGCGTTTACAATTCATGTTTCTGGCACTCAGAGAAATGAGGTAAACAGCTCCTTCCTTGCTCCTTTATTACTGAAAAGACTCTCTTTGGAAGCAGAAATGTTCACTTACACATACTGTTTAAAGAACATGCCCTTTGAATTTTAGAGAATCAAGAAGAAATTAATAGAAAAGCACAGATTCTTTTTTTTCCAAACTATCATATCTGTGAGGTATATAGCATACGTTGCACAAGTTTAACTATAGGTAAGGGATAAAAGTTAATCTATAAAGAACAACCTTCAGTAATGCATTTTACATTACTAAAAATGTTCTAAATTCTTAGTGGATAATTGGTAGACCCTTGGCATCCCTTTGTTCTCCGTATGCTGTAGGGATTGTCTATTCTTTAAAATAGAATTTCCACCATTTTAGTTTACTCAAGTTGTGGAAGACAGAAAATAGCATTTCAGTAGGTACTGCTTGGCTGTTATTCTTCCCAGATGGCTCAGAGCGCCTTCCTTCAAAGAAAGAAAATCTTGTCAAAGTAGTTACATACAAGTCTTATGCAACAGCAATGCATTTTTGTGTCAGCAAAATAGTTCTGACAACTCGAGGGAATGCTTGTATTTGAGGATATTCTATGGAAATAACTGCTGCAGTTAAATGCTCATAAATTTACCGTTGTGGTGGCTCAGTCCTGTTGTTTTCACTTAAGGGAAAATCTGGCCGGTTTACGTAAGCACGTGCTTTGCATTGGTGCAACACCTTGGCGTCTGGTTCAGTGCCTGTCATTACCTGGTTTTTGCGTGGTTTGGTTTTCTCCTTTGTCAGAGGGTAACATGCAGGCTAAGTTTTGTGTCACCCAAAGCCTGCTGGTTGAGTCATGCAGTGAAGCTATCTGTCCTGCCTGTTACATCTGTGGCAATTCTACCCAGAGGAGATGTTGCAAGACAGTGAGTCCCCAGTGGGATGTAATAGAATGGAAGCAGATGGTGAGCTGAAGAAAATTTCAGTGGAGGATTACATTTTCCAGTTACTGTCTTTTTGATTTCACTGTTATTGTCTGATGAATTCTGTCAGATTTGATCCTTCAGATTGAAAAGCTGGTCCTCAACGTGCTCCCAAATGCACAGATAAAGTAAATGGCTACTGCCAATGTACTCTTTCAGAAACTTAATTTTGTAAATGCATATTAGGAAGGGTGTTTCGTTTTGTTATGTCTGCTGTGCGATTTTTGCCTTCAGCTGAGGATTTTTGTTTTCTGTCATGTTTTATGTTGATGACTGAGTTTTCAGTAGATGACTGTGTTTTGATCCATAATAGTATGTACCTATGTACTCATAATTTATTTTTGGGCAAGGCAAGCAGAAATGCTTTCTCTTGCCCTGACTTATTTACACAGCCTTCCTTTGGCTTATTTGTAGTCTCTGATTAACAATGGGGTCTATATAACCCCGTTTGCAAAACTGATACTAAGAGAGAAGGGAGGCACAGACCCTGAGACCTCAGAACTGGAACTAATGTGGACACACAGCCACAGTCCATCCCTAGTGGAAGAGTAAGCCCAACCTCCGGGAAATGTGAAGAATGGAAGCTGGTGACTTCTGGCACCAAGAAGAAGGCTCCTGCTCCACCTAAAGGCTTGCAACTGCAAAGCAGGTTCACTGCCCTCAAAGCTGAAGAGAAGCCGGATGTGCTCCCAAGCAAAGCATCTGGGCCAGCTCACCCTGAGCCGTGTGGCAGCTATATCCTTTCTTTAAAATTTTCAGGAAACTATATCAAAGTAGGGGAGGCTAAAATTAAGTCATACGGTATTGTAGGAAGCAGTGGTCTGTGCTGTCCAGAAAGCACAGTCCAGCATTGAAGCTGATCCATTTTGTACAAAATAGGACACAAACTGGAAGCATCTTCACTGTAAGAATACAGGGAACTCTGGAATCAGTGTGGTTTTTTGTTCTTTTGATCTTTGCTCCAATTACTTTCTAATAAAATAATTACTGGGCTAGGGAGAATGTAGAGGATGTTTAATTCCACAGACTAATGGTTTGGACAACAGTTGGGATGGGAGATGCTTTGCCTTTATGTAGCAGAGGGATTTTAATCCTGCTTTCCCAATTCCTCAGTGCCCCACACAGTACAGTTGGCACCACTGCCTCATCCCTTTTGCTTCCTTTTGATTGTTTCCTAAATAAAAACCTGTTTTGATTGACAAGCAAATATTTGCCAAATTATATCATATTTGTGAAATAGACTGAAATGTTTTTGATTATCAAAAAAAAAGACAAACCAAAAACCAAACCCAATACTGTTTGCCTTCTCATAATAACAATGAAAAAGTTCACCCAGCCATGACTTTCAAGATAATCTGTTAAAGTAAGGACACACAATAACTCTTATTCAAGACCATGCGGATACTTGATGACAACTTCAAACCTAGCACATGCTGAAAGGGCAACACAGTTTTTCTTATATTTTAGCCATACAGTTTTGAAAGCTGTGGTAGTCAAAATATGAGGACCTGTGACCGAGATGAACATTTTTCTTCAAGTTGGTGTGAAAATAAACATTGTGCAAAATGATCAGCCCTCAGCTGAGTGGAGACTGGAAAGTCTGTATTGGTCAAACTCAAATTCAGCTGGCAAATTATAAGTAAACATTTCTGTATTGCCTGGGAACTCCCAGACCTTTCAGTCCATGATTTTTTTTTTCTGATTATTAATTATTACTTTGTTACATGATTAAAATTCAAGAGGACTGAGAAACATCAGGGTACAATTCACGAATTACCCATTTTCTGTTCAACACAGAAGTGTAAAATTCTTTCTTCATTGTTTCATCTTCTCTATGTCATTTTCATCTGCAATAGAGGACTGAATCAGTTCTTCTAACCATGATTCCATGCTACAGATGCAGTAATAGCTAAAGAAGATTATTGAATGTACAGACATTATCTACATCCATCTTATCAATAAATGTGTTGTGAACCAATTTAATGCAATTACATAGACGTCCCCTTTCTACAATAGCAGTAGATCACTTTGATGTGCAACGTAATAATACTTTAAAATACCTATGGAAAAAAAGAAAATCAAAACTTATTTTCAGCAAAAGAATATTCTCTAGATATTCATTAAAGAGAAGGCTGATAGTTTAACTTAAAAAAACCCAAACAGTAGAAAATCTTTCATATAAATTATGTGGAATCAGAACTTAAATCTTGGATACAATTAACCCCCCTCTTTAACTATGGCCAAACACTGTTGTACCTACCCCCATATTAGATGTTGCTAGAGTTAATAGTTTTTTTTTGTTTCTTATTACAAAATGATCATTACTACGTTGGTGGCTATAGATATGAAAGTGTAAACAGAAACAGACCTTTTCTGTATCATTCCTTTCCATATCCTTATATCGTGTTCACTCTTATTTTTCTTTTCTATCAGTTTAATGCTGCATGTTGATTTATTCCATTATGGAAGACGAGGTTATAAAAGATTTTTGAGTCTTTTGAATTGAATTAAGGTATGAGGAGTGGGTAAATCTAAATGAAGTTGAAGTTTCTAGTAGGTCATATTGACAGATTTCTGGCTGCTTCCTTTTATTTAGTGTTGGCATATTTAGTCAGGCTTAGAAACTCATAAACATTGTAAACATACATGTAAATTTAATTAACTACTTTTCTACACTGTTATCGGTCAGCTTCCTTTGGTATATTTTAAAAACTGCAATTTCATATATTTATTTGATCTTCTTCCTGTACTGATGTTGCAGATAACTAGGATATTTGAGATACCTGCTGTTGTTGCTACTTAAGTACTATGATTATGTGATTTAACATGCTTTGAAAGGATACAAGTTTAACACTTTTCATGTGAGAATGATTTGGAAGGATTGGAAGTTTCCAGCCGTTCAGAATGTTTGACTCAGCTGCCATGTGCTATTTTCTAGAGCTTAAAAAGACAAGAGGTTCATCAGTTTTGAGGGAAAAATAGGCTGTGGAATTCATATCTATATTCGTGAGAGACTGGCCAAATTACCACACAGCTGTATAGCCTTCACAAAGGCTGCTGCTCAAGCAGCTACATTGCTGATCTCATCATGCAATTTTTCATCTAAAGAGTAACAGTACATTGGAGGAATGTAAGGAGTTATATATAAAAAGGAGGATACAGTGAGAGAGAAAGTTTGGTCCCACAAACAGCCTGTTTGGGTCAGCATGGTGGGGAAGAAATAGGACATGGCTCAGTAAGAAGGACTCAGAGCACAAGCATCTCATTGTTATTTCCTTCGCAGATCAAGTTTTGATACATAAAACATAACTAATGAGTAGTAGGTAGTTTATTAGCCTTGTCAGTAGTTTATTATACTGATAGCTGTATAGACATAATTATTATCTTCTTGTGTAAGGGTAGATATTTTGCAATTCTCAACATCTTTCAATACAGATGGAAATCATACTGTAAATGTTCACATCATTCTGTGAGTACCAACTCTGCATTCATCCAGCACTCCAGCAAAAGATGTACATGGGCACCTACCCACAGAGAAAATCCTATCTATCTTACCCTACTTAAGTCAGGTAGATGAAACTGCACGTATGTCATACCACATTTCCATACACTCTGGTTGTAAAATGGAGCTTCCATGGGAAACAACAAAAGCAAATTAGGATAACTACACTTTAATAAGCACTGGAATTTAACAGCGTTGAGATGATAATGGGTATTTATTTTAAACTTTGATTTATGCGTTTATTATTCAGAGTCCAAACTCTTGATTCTATTTCATCTGGTTTGCATTATTCCTATAGGATGGAATTAATGAAAAAAGTATCTTGAGTTTAATCTCCATAAAGGGAATTTGGAGTTGCATATGGCCATTTTAGGAGTTCTTTCAAGCATTTCTATGTTCCAGCAATCTTCATGCTATGAAAGCCCCTTGGGGTTTTAGATAGTTATATATGTCTTTTTGTTCCTCTCTAATGAAGCTACAATATGGCACCAAATCTCTCAGAATCATTTTTGTAAAATGAAATACAAAGCCAGTGCTGTGGTGTGCTATCGCAGCACTGTCAGCACTATGTGATAAAGTAGTATAAATACAAATTATAGAAGCAACAGGTTTTTTTCTGCACAAAGGTAGGAAATACTACTTTCCTATGCATGTTTTTGATTTAGCGTAACTGCTGACTGAACTGAAACAGCTCCAGGGATTATCCTACATGGATTTCAGGAATGGTTTAGTAGTTATTGAGCTACTATCAGCTAGCTCTTCTGAAGTTGATGGCAGTAGGAAAAGCAGAAGTCACATCACGTTTGAAAAAATATGGAAAGTGAAATTAAAACTGCTTATTTTTAAAACAGGCCAGAATGGTTGGAGTACAAGAATATCATGATGACTTCCTATGACTGACCGTCCTGTGCATTGGTGTTGGGGCTTCTAAACGGCTGCAGTTTCTGTAGACTGTTAAGACATAAATACCTCTTGAAATAGGGCTCAGAAGTTATGTTTCTAGTTTTTTCAGTAAGCATGTGAAAATTCCACATCAGGATTGCAGCTATGTAATTCAGTATTTCTGTCATAATCAACGATCTCATCTGAGTGTGTTCATTCCCCTTTCCCATACTTAATGTGCACAGAAGAGTTGGGCCTGACTTCTCCAGGCTACCTTACACAATTCAAGGTAATCCGTCTCTGTTACTCTCACTTTGAAAAATAAGGTTCTTTCAAAATCATTAGGTAATGATATTGCTCTAAAAAATCCACATAATATTTTAGCAGCAGGACTCCCCTTAGTAGTGGTTTAATAAGTATGGAAATACAAGACTTAAAGTGACCATGGTTTATAATATTGCAGGTAAATGCTACTTCCACTTGCCCCACAAAAATTATTTCTCATAGGAACTTCTAAAATACTTTCAAATAGTGGAGGCTTATAGAAATATTTTAGTGTGTTTGCATCTTTGTTTTTGAACCTCCTAACTGTATACATTTGTGAATTATGTACTTTTGTTTTTCTTATTCCAGTGTACATAAACTGTATAGATAAAATTCATAAATTTTATTGTGCTACAATATGCTATACAACATAAAACCAAAGACCAAAAAAAATTAGATCTCAACATAAATAAATACTTTATTATTTTTTCAGGAAACTATGTAAGATATATGGGATTGATTTCTTTAGTGTTGATGAGAATCTGTAATATAAGTTTCTTGAGCCAGTATTCTCTAATTTACAATTGCAAGAGATAGAGATAACACTGACCACACACAGAATGAAAGAATTTGTGGACTTCTTGAGATTTGGACAGTTATATTTTCATTTGTATTTTTCTGTCCTCTCTCTGCCTGTTTTAGCATTCTCCTTTTCATTCACTAGGCTCACATAACTTCATATTGGTTTACCTTTATTAATTATAAAGTTTATATGCACCTGTAAAGGACTTTAGTGTAAATTCAAAACAGATTGTCTAGTAATCATAATTTTGAAATAAATGAAAAATGCTTTGACAGACCATCTTAAAGCACATCGTGTAAAGAAGTGAAAATATGGAAAAAGCAATAACCCAACTTAACCCTCAGGAAGCTACAGAAATAGAATTGAGCTGCAGTAGTTTATTGTGGGAAAATCTTTGAAATTTATGCTGCTTATGACTGTACTGAAAAGTTAAAGAGGGTAGTGAAAATATATATTTTAGTGATAAAGTTAAAATAAAACAGCTGATACTATTCCTCTGTAGGACAGTGGCCTTCCCCATGTGTGGAAAATGTTAATGTTTCTTGATGAAAACAAATTTGTGACTTAAATTGAATAGTAAGACACTGGCTAAGTTGGTTTGCTGATGTTTAATATTGTCTCATTATTTGAGACAGGTGCCAGAGCAGTTAGACACGAATCACGTGAATGTCTGGAATTCCTGCACACTGTAAGAGTAAAACTGAACACAGGTCATCCATCTGGCAGCACAGTTCTGCTGAACAACTGAACCAGACTTGTAAGTGCTTGAAAGTACATGAGATATCTTCAGTTCCATCACGATGAAGGAGGAAGGATTTCCTTAGTAGTAAGTGTTAGGAGTCAGGTAGGAGGAAGTAAGCTACCTCCTATAGCAGTTGTTGAAGTAGAAGAGAGCATCAGAGAGATTGTGTGTATGCGATTATGATGAAAAGAAAAAGAAAGTCTCTGTAGACTTACTATTTTGTGCTAAGTGCCTAGGTCTGGCTTAAGTTAGGACTCTGGGGAAGAACTGTTAATAGTTATGTGATGTATTTCCACAATCATTATTGCTTAGTCTCAGTCACAACAGGGAGCAGCATCAAGGTTGCTTGAACTTCTGTCCTTAGTCTGCAGTGCAAGAAATACGAGGTGAAATTGTGCTCTGGCTGAGCCTCTACTATTATGCGTACCTAAGAGAGAAGTAGCAAGGTATAAGCAATTTAAAGAGTTTAAAGACAACCGAGGCTGTGTATCAAGAGATAAAAATTTTCATCATAATATAATTATGAAGTCTGAAGTCTTAAAAGATACACATGCATACGTGCACAGACACACATACATGCACACACAGGAAAGAAAGAAGAAGGAAGAAAGAGAAAAGCAATCCTTGTGAGGTAGCTGTTAGATACAAGCAGGTGGATCCTGTGTTATACGGGAAAAGATAGAGAAAGTAAGCCGACTCTGGCTCCAGACCACAAAGTTTTGTGTGGAGTCATGAGGAATCTTTGATATAAAAAGAATCTGTTAATAGCCATCCCTGGTGTCTGTAAATAAGAGACATAAGTGAAGCGGTGCTTGTTTTTTAAGGCTGAATGTACATCTGTCATTAACAGAGAGCTTACTTTTCCTTTGGACAGGGCTAAGGTTAAGACAAATATAGATCGTTGTCGTGGTTCAACCTCAGTCAGCAGCCAAGCACCACGCAGCCGCTCGCTCACTTCCCACTGGTGGGATGGGGGAGAGAATCAGAAGACTAAAAGTGAGGAAACTCCTGGGTTGAGATAAAGACCATTTAATAGGCAAAGCAAAAGCTGCGCGCACAAGCACAGCAAAACAAGGAATTCCTTCACTCCTTCCCACGGGCAGGCAGGTGTTCAGCCATCCCTAGGAAAGCAGGGCTCCATCACGCGTAACGGTGACTTGGGAAGACAAAGGCCATCACTCCAAATGTCCCCCCTTCCTTCTTCTTCCCCCAGCTTTATATGCTGAGCATGATGTCATATGGTATGGAATATCCCTTGGGTCAGTTGGGGTCAGCTGTCGCGGCTGTGTCCCTTCCCAGCTTCTTGTGCACCCAGCAGAGCATGGGAAGCTGAAAAAGTCCTTGACTAGTGTAAGCACTACTTAGCAACAACTAAAACATCTCCACATTATCAGCACTGTTTTCAGCATAAATCCAAAACATAGCCCCACACTAGCTACTATGAAAAAAAAAAAATTTAACTCTATCCCAGCTGAAACCAGGACAATCGTGCTGTATCTTTTCTGACCACATGTATGACATTGTGTATTTTATTACATTCTTTAGTATGTCTGAGAACTGTGGAAGTCAGCTTGTTCCTTTCAGGTTGTTCTTAATGTTAGAGTTTTCTGTTTTCTATTATTTTACTGGAAAGATGCAAAAACCCCGAGAAAAGCCTTCAGAATGTGAAACCTTAATCATTAGTACGAAATCCAGATTTAGAGGACTTCTATCAAGAGTGTAGAAATTCACTTTTTTAGTACATATTTTTTACAAAGCTGTGAACCTTGGTTAATATTATAAAGTCTGATGAACTGAAATAGATGTCCTCTGCTTTAAAGTCGGATGACTCAGTTGAACCACAGGCCCTTGAGCTTTTCAGTGCTGCAGTGGTATGGAGGCTCTGACTTTTAAAATGGAAATAGAAAGCAGGTAGGTTTGGCTTCCCCCCCCACCCCACCATTGGAACATTCTTCTGCAGTATGCTTTGAGTTTTTATTGAAAATCTGTGAATGTATTATCCTAATGTTAATAGTTAGCGATTTGCACCACGTAGTCAAAGAATACTGTTATATATTTCCGAGAACTACTTGCTGACTTTGACCCATCCTTTGCGTAATAACTGTATACTGTATTTCTATTCCAAACCCTGACATAAACTGGTGAGGTATGGGCAGGCATTTGGTTTACTCTCACTCACCGAAAAGGTTTTCTTGCAGGAGTGTGCAGGGAGGAAGCAATAGGAAAATTTGGATTCAGAAAAACATCTTTCAGCTGAAACATCCCTAAAGCCAGTCATCCCCTATTTGGAATCTCCATTCCTCCAAGCTGTCAAAAACCTTGTTTTCAATGATTGTGGCCTGGTTTTCAAAGCACACTGACTACGTCTCCTGTGAACTACCATAGGAATTGAATATTCAGCACATCCTAAGGTCGTTCTAGGACTTTTTTCTTGTTTATTTGGATATGTGCCTGAAGAATGGCAGAAGGTGAAGTAAAGATTTGTAAGCCAAACCTAGAAGAAGCTGGGGTGAAAATTCTCACTTTTTTCTCTTCTGTCATTATTCTTACTAGGCAGCCATTGAAACTTAGAAAAAGAACAATGACATTTTAAGTTCCTACCAGATTTTCAGGGAAAACATCATGGCAATTTGGAAGAAAGAAGAAAAGAAAAATTGTTACCAAAATTGTTCTGGCTCTCTGAAAGAGAGAAAGCACCCATGCAAAACTGAACGGATGCACATTCCACCACACGTACAAAGTCTCTTCCAAGGCTTTGTTCATGTTTGAATCTGGCCCTAGTTCTCCCAGCAGATTTGTGATTTGGACCTCACATTTGTAGCACTGGAACAGTCTAAGTCCCTTACTGAAAGAATATTTTGGAATCAGATCTCTGAAAAATATTAGGATTGAAAAAGGTTAATTACAAATATAGTTTTAGAACATAGAATAGAATGTTTCCTGTAGAAAATAGGAAGTGTCACCAGATTGAAAATCTTTCAAGGAAACCTCAACTTACCTATTTTGTTCTGTAGAAATTATTCAGTATTTGTGGTTACATCACAAGGACAATGTGGTTTAAACTGAATTTGTAAGGACAGTTTATTCTGAGACACTGAATGAAACCTACTGTGTACGAGTAGAATAAGTCTATCCAGACCAAAATTAAAGGAAGTTTCAGATTACTTTAGTGGAATGCTTTAAGGGAAAAGGTAATGTCAAATAGTAAAGCTTCAGAACACAGAATCTGGGTATATCAGTGTGACAGTTTGGGGGAAAAATATTGGGGAGGGATATTTAGTCAGAGATTTAATTGGGTTTACTGGCAGATAGATGATGTGTAATCCTTTATTCACAATACAGTTGGAAACTTGTAGAGTCTGGATTGCAGGGATGTCCTAAACGCTGCATAAGAATGAACAGCGTGCACGAAATATATGTATTTCTGTGTATTTCAGTTTTACATATTGTGCTTTTATCATGTGGTACAGAAGAAACAAAATGATAGTCCCCCAAATTGCAGCTTTCAAGATAAATATTTCCAATGATGCTAAATTTTTCAAAGACAGTTTTCATAACATGTAATCAGGGTTTTTGGCTTCAGACTGCTAAGTTTTCAAGCACAGATAGCTAAATCTAAAGTGTGCTTTATTTCTTTTGCTTTTTATTAAAGGTAAACTTCAGTCCATAAACCAGATTTTATATATTAAAATCAGGACATCACTTGCATGGTACATCACTGGTACAGATACTAGAAAACAAACCCTAAACTTTGTAGAGTGGTAACTCTAATTTTCTGTCACTGATAAGTGCATACATACTCCTCTGGTTCTAAATTGTTTTTGTGTCATAAATTGTTTCCTGAGTTCTGAACTGTGTTCAACCTTTAAGAACACTTTAGCCTATAAAAACTGCAAAAGCATGTAAACAGCAACATTCTACCTGACTGAGATAGCAGAAACACAGAGAAGTGAATTAATTTCACTTCTCCCTAATAGACAAGCACCTGTAATTTCTCTTCCACTTGTTGATGTTTGGGTGCACCTGTCTGTTGCTGTGTTTCGTGATAGTAGCTTTAACTGAAATTGTATTTTGAATTTGCTAATAGCACTCATTGTAATTACTGTGTAATACTTAATTGAAATTCATGTAATTTTTATTTTAAACTACTTTACGTGTTCTGATTTGAATTTTTAATTTAGAAAACACATAGTCAGATCTTCGATCTGATTCCCTTTGGATCACTGAGAATGGAGCATACATTTTAACGTTTCAGGTTATTTGTATGCAACAGAATTTTCCTAATCTAGACTCCTGAATATATGCTATGCCTTTTTTTTGTGTGCATACTGATAATAAAAATATCTAGTTGTGCATATATACACTTTTTTATTATTTATTCTTTATTTCAGAAAAATAAGTATCTTCATATCAAATTTAGAAGTCACTTTACAGAGTTTAAAAGCAAACTGTATGGATAGGATGCTAGGAAGTGATTAAACAGGTAGAGTTTAAAAAAGTGTGGATCAATTTTCTACCTAGCTGTGGCCTCTAGATAAGCTCGTAACAGCTGATATTGTCTTATCCTTTTTCTGTAAAAGTACGGAGGGTGTCATTTGCATCCAAGGCCTGGGGAGGTGTTTCTTTTATGAATGGTTACAATCCTGGTGTCCTGTTACATTGGCTTCAGTGAGAGTAAGTATTATTCTGAAGCAGAGCCTAAAATATCACCAGGATCTTATCTAGTGGCACCAAGCCTGTCCGATGTATAAAATAATAAGGCAGACACTATTTTAACACAATAATTTGAACAGCCTTACTTTGTTTAGTCCATCACCAAATGTAATAGAAAGAAGTGATATAATTATCTGTAGCCTGTTACTGAAAGGCTAAGTATGTCTCATGAAGAAAATCTCAAAAAGATTTTAATTAAGTTAAACTAAACTAAGAGCTGAAGTATAGAAAGTGCCCTAAAGAATCATTAATATCAAAGTGAGCTCATAGCATCTTCTAAAATAAAGATTAATACAGGCAAGTTAATATTTCTTCAGTAAAGAAAATTAAAACAGAATTGTACACTTAGTTTTAGAGGGCTTGAATACTTTGCTCTTATCAAGTCCTGTTTTCTTTCTGTCTGTCTCTCAAGCAGATCATGAATGAACCAAGTCTTGGTGGAGATATGTCTTTAATTTCTCTCAGAAAACAGAGTGTCCTTATTGCTAAGAAACTCACTGGTCCTCTGCTCTTGATACATAGAAAATAAACTTAATCCTTATAGAAGGCCACTGCTGAATCTGGTACCATGGGAGGTAGTTTCCTTACAGCAGTTTGTGAATTCAGTTTATTAATCTTAATTCAGGAAAAAATAACCTTTCCTATACCCTTCTCAGCACCTCAGAGCAGCAAGTAACCTGTTAACATCATCCACTATATGTATCTCTGTTAGCAATACTGTAATGCCATGGAAAGGAAATCATACTGTGAGAAAATATTAGGATGCTGTTTGTAGCAGGACAAGTTTGTAGATCTTTTGTTTATAGTTTGGAAAACTTGGTGAGTCCCTGCGGATTGTCAGATGCCAAATGATACATGAGCTCCAGCAGCACTGCATTGCAGTGAATGACCTACTGTTTCAGGGGTTTCAAGTCTGAGGCTGGATTTATGTCATGTTGCTTCTCAATGTCTGTGTAGATGCCTTACAGCTTGTGCTTCACATACGGTTTAAAGGCCAGTGTTAACAGTTTCAAACCAGAGCATATGCACAGCATGAATCTTTTAATGTATGTGTACCTCTTTTATGTTCGTTGCTGCTGCTTGCCCCCTGTCCAGCATTCAGCCGTATGGTTCCTTGCACTTTTTCTTCATCTTTGTTTCTGCTGCTGCTTCCTGTACTCATAAGAACTAAGTTTTTCTTTTCCTTCCCCCTGGCTTGATGAATGGCCTATATCTCAATGTTAAAGCTCACCTTTTTCTTAACTGAAAATGATTGATAGAGCAAGAATAACAATTGAACAGTTTATCTGTCCTGACAACCTCAGCTTTTGCTAGGGCTTTCCTCAAGGGACTGGCAGAAGTGTTATTCTGTGCAGGAATTTAGATACCTACGAATCTAGTGAGAAACCAGGTGGGATTTTGAAACTCCTACTATATAGTCTGAATACCTTTCAAAAATAGCGAGCCCAGAGTGCTCTGTTGATTTTTTTAGCATGGAATACTTTGAGGGACAGATATTCCTTTTTGTTTTGCACAGATGGCATAATTTTGGCATATGAACTACAGCATTATCAAATACTAGTTCACATACTTTTATTTGTTTTAAATGTTAAGAAATAAGATGAAAGACCATGAATATACTTTGTTCAAAAACATTCATTATTCTTATGTCTGCCTATACTTCGATGCACATGCTACATAAGTCTATAGTGTTTTAAGAATATTATTACCGTTCTTGCTCTATTATAATTTAAGCATGGTCTTTCCCCTTAGCATGTTCCCTGTACACTTTTATTATTAAAATGAATGTAACAATAACCTTCTTGAAAGAATGTCTAGATAAATTAGTTACACTTTTAAATATAATGAGCCCTTAAGGCCAGATTTTTGAGTGGTGTGGCAAGGTGGCTTCACTAAGATCAGGGGACTTATGCCAGATTACACCTACAGAAGATGTGAATATAAAGCTTAAGACAGTTGTTTATTAAAATTTGTATATCTAAATTTAGGCAGAGAAGGAAAAAAAATCAAGAAGTTACTCAAGTAAGAATAGCTGTCTAAATGATATTGACTTTCCCAGGTTCCTAAGTCATGAAGATGTATGACAGTTTTGCTCATAGATCTGTAGATAGAAATGTGTTGGGAGAAGTTAATGGCTTTGAAAATAAGAGACCAAAGTATAGTAACATCCTTGAAAATGCTGACTTCATAAATAAACATTTAAATGGGAGCCTGTCTTCCTACTAAATAGCCTTTCAACTTCTTCCTTATCAGAGTAGTCCTTAGTTAAAATAGTTCAAAGGAGTTGGGTCATAAAACTGCATTTGTTTTTATGCTAAAAAGAATTTCTGCACTCAGCAAGACTTCATCAGTTCTCATAACTTAGCAGTTGAGTCAATAATCTTCTTTTCACTATGGTGAACCACACCTTGAGAATGCCATAAGCAATTATTTAATCTTTGTAATTCAGGGTTATTTCAGGACCACAGTGGTCTAATTAAAAAGTGCTTCAGTGTATCATTGATTTCTTGATATGATGACAAAGTCCTACTTAATTCTGCATTACTTTGAAACCAATAATGCTGATAGCCAAGCAATCTACATAGACACTGAAGGGTAGAGAAAGAGGCAAAAGTGTCCATGCATGCAGTTTGTAGGAGCGGCAAGGGAAGAATCAAGAAAGATCAGAAAATGGAGAGAAGAATTTAACACACAGGGGAAAACGAGGTCTATGATATTGGTTTAAAATACTTGTTCAGTCGGCCAATCTAACTAAATTCTGAAGGAAGGTTTGTTGTTGTTTTCTAAGGTAAAGGTTTGCAAAAAGTATGGCATTGCTCGCATCAGGCATTGGCCTTCAGTGATCTATTTGCTTGTCAAAACATCAACATCACAAATTCATTGCATTGCCTTACGAATGACCTCCTCTTAGCCCTCCTTTCTATAGTTTAGAGTTTCATTCATTTGTCATGTTGCAATCCTATTTCTGGTTTAAATTTCCACTTCTGTTGAAGACATAAGTCCAGGTAGTAGTGTAAAGGAGCTCATAACCTCATTCATAACTGTCATGACCTTTAATTCAGAAGCCATAACACCAGAACAGCTGCAGTTAATAGTCTTTTCAAGAAGTCTATTCAGTCTTTGACTAAAAATACATACGGTAATGTTGATTGGGAAATTGAAAAGTCTCATGTGGAAAGTGAATTGGAAAACAGTATTTTTCTCTTATTCTAAGAGAAAAAAGAAATCTCAAATTTTTAGGTTTTTATTATTATTATTTCACTTCAGCTGTCCTACTAGCATGCTTCTTGCTCCAGTTCTGCTCTGTAGCTTTGTGCTTTATTGTATTTTTACAGTGCATGAAAGCAGTTATGTTATGGAGTCTGGTGTCATGAGATGATGCTGTCTACTTGTATAACTTTCAGTAAAGAATAAGATGTAAGAAAATTGAATGATAACAACAAGCTAACAGGTGTAAAGCTAATAAGGTGAAATGTTTTGCTTTTTAAACATTTGAATTTCTGTATAAATATATTCTCCACACAAAGCTGCTGCTTACTTCAATACCCTTGCTCATTCATCACTAAAAACAGTTTCCCTAGAAAAAAACCCATTTGACAGTCTCTACCCTTAAAGAAAAATAAGATGGTATAGCCTATGTCCATTTATATTAAACAGCTGTGAGCAATTGTTGTGCAGAGGCTATAAAAACCTCACTCTGATTTTCTTTGCATTTATGGACTCTTTGTAATCAGGATACTAGCTGAAGTAGAATAGAACTTTCCTACTTCTGAGTTAAATCTGCACCTGCCTGATTAGAAACCAAAGTAGGTATCTTCTTTAGGCTAGAATAAACTCCAAATATTTCATCTTGGAGAATTTCAGAAAGTTGAGTATATGAAGGACTTAAAAAGAAAAGTGTAAAACTAAATTAAGAGCTCAAGTCCC
The DNA here is from genome assembly GCA_031468815.1 of Morus bassanus. Taxonomy (NCBI): domain Eukaryota; kingdom Metazoa; phylum Chordata; class Aves; order Suliformes; family Sulidae; genus Morus; species Morus bassanus. The sequence goes on from CM062572.1 coordinate 51,123,766, forward strand.
CTTGTCTTCTCAAAATTCCACTCTTGGTATTTAGAATTCTGTTTGCACCCAGACCAGCTCCACTGTCGAAGAAATGGCATCTGTCAAAGTCAGTGCCGTCAGTGTGATTTGCCAGTAAATCCTTTATATTTTTGCATCTTTTCCCACATATCAGGAATTGGTTTGACATGTCGAAACAAACTCCACCAAATCTGTTTTCACAAATTTTGGTTGTGCTCAAATTCTTAGTATACTTCTGCTTCTTGCTTTTTCTGTAATAATACATGAAATTCATCATCACATCTGCAGTGTTAGAAATTATCCAACTTCTATAATCTAGTTTGGATGGAGCATCTTGTTCACCGAGAATTCAGTTGTGCATATATTCCCTCCCTCCCCAATTATTTTAATACCCTTGCATAGTCTGACTTCTCACAGAGAATGATTAATAATGTTTAATAACATCAAATGCTTTAGAATCACCTGTTTTAGAAAGAAAGTTGCCTTCTCATAGTCTCACTGTATGCTAGAATTTGCTTCTTAGAGCAAAAAAATGTAGCTTGGTGTAGCTCATGTAGAGATGTTTCCCTTATTTCCAGATAACTTATTTGAGGATTTTAACAGTTCCTTTATTGCTCCTGGCTCACCTTGTCAAGCTGCTTAATTCTACAGGACTATGGAGCCTCTTATCATCTCTTAGCCCCAAGGATTCAGACAAAAATCTGCTTCCAGCTTCACACCATGCTGGATAATGTAGCAACCCTTCCAGCTGGCTCCTGCCAGAGATGCCTAAAGTCACTGTAACCCTCAGATTCTGCCCTTTTATGGTTCCTCACTGAGCTCTAAAAGAAAAAAAATCTCATTATTTTGTTGCTAAGTCCATAGTGTTCTAAATTGTACTGACTCTTCAGTCAGAGTTCAGTGAACAAACTGTGTAGGGAATATTTTTTGACTGATAAAGTTTTGGGAGACATATTATGTATTGCTTGCAATTTTGAAATGTAGCAAGTGCTGTAAAATATTTTTTCTTCAGCTGACCCAAGACAATGAAGAATAGGATAGACAATCTACTGCCTTGTCCTGATGAAACTGAAAATACATTTAGAGGGCTTTCTTGGTTGTTATTTTCCCCTACATTTGATAACCCATTGATAATCTTGACCAGTTCTTCAGTTTCAAGAAGAAACTTGTAAAGAGTCACAAAATGCTGCTAGTGTCGTTAAACACTATTGTTTTATATAAAATATAATTCATATGAATAAAAGGCTGAATATAATGAAAATTTTATTTTAATATATATTCAAAGGTTTAGAAAATACCTCTTTCCTTTGGGTTGTTCAAGTTGTTTTGAATCACTGTGATATCTCTATAAAAATATTTTAGCTTTTTAATATACAGTAAGTTGAACTGGTTTCAAAAATGAATATATAAATGGACAAGATATTTGAAACGTGTCTCTTGCAACAAATTTCATGAGTGTTGGAATTTGTTATGTTAGTAAGCATTAAAATCAAGGCCATTTTTCTATTAAGAAGCAAGAAACAAAAGTAGCTCCTCAGAAAATATACATTTTGAACCCAGGAAGTTTGTGTTTATATATGAGTATATGTAGAACTCACAGTCTGAAATGTTGTTGGCAGGTGTTGGAGGTTAACCCCAGTAGGCAGCTAAACATCCGCCAGCTTGCTCCCCCCACGTGAAATGGGGGAGAGAATCGAAAGGGCAAAAGTGAGAAAAACTCGTGGCTTGAGATAAGGGCAGTTTAACAGATAAAGCAAAGCTGCACATGCAAGCAAAGAAAAATAAGGAATTAATTCACTACCTCCCATTGGCAGGCAGATGTTTCACCATTTCCAGGAAGGCAGGGCTTCATCATGCATGACGCTTAGTTGGGAATACAAACGCAGTACCTCTGATCATCCACCCTTCCTCTCTCTTTTCCCCCAGCTTTTATTGCTAAGCACAACATCATATGGTGTGGGATATCCCTTGGGTCAGCTGGGGTCAGCTGTCCCAGCTGTGTCCCCTCCCAGCTTCTTGTGTAGCCCCAGCCCACTCGCTGGTGGGGCAGCCTGAGAAACAGGTAATGCCTTAAGGCTGTGTAAGGACTGCTCAGCAAGAAATAAAACATCCCTGTGTTTTCAATTCTGTTTTGGTCACAAATCCAAAACACAGCACCACAGGGGCTGCTATGAAGAAAATCAACTCCATCCAAAATAAAAACAATGTAGCAGGTTTCACTGGATATCAAAGAACTTTCCACAAACTGTAGAATATTTATGATTCATTTTTCACTACCCATTTTATAAATGAGAATACTTGGACTAATATTAATACATTTCTCATTTTATGCTGCGAACCTGGGCTGATGTAGAAATAACATCTTCCTGCTTGAAAGAATATTCTTGCTAAAAAACCACCCAAACACTTTACTAAATGCATTATCGTACTACTCCTATTCCCTTCACCTTCACTCTTCATATGCTTTTACATGTGCTTAAGCATAACTATCTGTTCTCAGATAAGTCTCCTTAACTCTAAAAAACCCCCGAACTCTACGATAAGAACTTGAACAATTTACAAATTGTCTATTGCTTATCTCAGTACTCACATGATGCAGTTAATACTTTCACCAGTGACCTATCTTTTAAAAGCAGCAACCTCGCCTGTATAACTATATCTAAATGACTTGTACTTGCTACTCTGCTCTTCAGCCAAACTACTGTAGTATGCATCATTATTTCTAACTAATAGCCATACAGTTTAGGTAAGCATTTTGTGATGTCAAACCCTGAAATACTTCTCCTAAATACAACTGCAGTTTGAAAGGATATGGCTCAGAAATGATTCACAAGTTGCATTGTTCAGTTTAAAATGCATTTTACCAACCATGGAAATTTTTGGAATTAATTGTGTGAACAAATCATGTGGACATTGTTTTCAAAATTAACTAGTGACTAAATATGCTATAGGTTTTTAAAGCTTGACTTGACACATTTTAGTTTGATTTTTTCAGTGGGCACACAACACTATTTTAAGATGAAGTATCCTGCCACTTCTTTGAATGCAAACAGCAAAGCATGTGTATCAGTAGCCAGTTGTCAAAATCTTGGAGTCTACCGGTTCATCTCCCTTTCAATCAAGTAAATAATGTGATTTCTAGTTCTGCCTAAGAAATTGCAAATACTGTGCTTAACTGATGTCACAGGCCACTTCAGTACATGTGAAGTCAGCAAAGTGATTAATGACTCGTTAGAAATTAATGCATTTCCCAATAGAATTTGCAGGGATTTGACTGCGAAATTCCTGCTGTACTCCGCGGGAGCTACATGACTTAATCCCCATGACCTGCACTTTATCAGTAACCTTTTGGGAAAATAAGCAACCTAAACAGCTGGAGACTTATACTGTTACAAGGTATTATATGGCATACAGCACTCCAGATAAAAATCATTCTTGAAATGAAAGTATTATTGAGAGACTTAAACTGGAAACTCGGAATCAAAAAAAGTTATGTTGGTAGTGACTGGCTTGTAGGGGATTCATATTCCAAATATGGAAGACTTTATGGTATTATCCATGATGAGGCTGAAAGAAGACAAGACAGGTTGGGTTTCACCATGGTATTCACTCGTGTACGGTCACTCAGTCTACTCATTCCTTTTAGCAAATGAGCATATTTTAGAAATATGTCATAAAAGTTTCCAGCAGACATAAAAATAAAAAAAAAGTATTGTGATTGAGGACAAATATGGTAGTGAAGGAATAAGGTGTCTGACTTCTAAATATATACACAGTAATTCATTACAAATGTAGTTCAGGAAGCAGAAAGGAACATGCGCAGTGTGCTGAGAAGGTAAGTCCTTTCTGCAGAAATGCAGTAAAAATCAGGTGTTTCCAAGGTGCATTACCAAATGGGTTCTTCAACCATCTCAGCAAAATATAGAATCTTCATTTATTCCTTTATTTTTTGGTGTGTTCAAACATTCCAGTTCTACACAGAATCTTTTTTTTCCTCCTCCTCTACAGAAATTATTTTTGATGCAAGGGATGATGTGCAGGACATTTTTTTGTGCCATTAAATGCAAGTACTTGACTTTTAATCCAAAGAAACAGGTAGCTGTTTTACAGGCTTGCACAGATAGATCTCCTTGAGTCAGTTATGTTAGATCTTTCTAAATTTCTACCATACTTATGTATAAAAGTATATTTGTTGCTTTGAACCATAGTTGCTTAGAGTGGTATTTACTCAGGTAGCATATCCATTGACCTTGTTTATGGCTACGTGAGGGACCGGACTGTTTTACTCTCAGAAAGTAAATGAAAACTACGTGATGCTGAAATTACTTATTTCATATAAATAACCGAAGCAAGATCATTAACCTCATTCCAGCACTGTGACCATACCCTCTTCTCCACACACTGCTTTTTTTAATCACACCATTGATCATTCATCATCTTTCATACCATATTCAAAAACCTTGTCCTTGCCACGAGGGATATACACAGTTTCTAAATTCTCTCCTTTAAAACATGGAAAGTTATAAGGACAAGGGAAGCAAGAATACAATGAACATTTTGCGGTTTCCTATCATTGCTTATATGCAACTGTGTTTATGACTTAATTCTCCAGATGCTTACTCAAGCCATGACTCTCCAGGATATGTATTTTTTCATGTATATCACATGAGTACAAACAAGCATTTAGCTACACTTAAATCTGGTGTTCATTTAGCTCTTGTAAGAGGGAACTGTAGACGCGCCATTACAATTAACTATGCAAGTATAGCTGCTCTCTCTGAAGAGGAAAGGTACTGTATTACAAAAAGCCTACCACCTTCAGCAATGAGAGTCTTCTCATTGACTTTAATGGACATTAATCAGGCCTGCTGCCAGTGATTGTTTATGTGCATATTTATATTGAAGCAGTAAACACTGGAAGCATTCATTAAGCTTAACAGTAAAAGTGGCTGATCTCTCAGTATCAAAAACAGTCACATACAAATAGTAAATTAAATCAAGCATTAATCAAAACTGTAAAATAGCCTGCTTAATCCTTGCAGAAACAACACACCCACAACCTTCCCCCAAACCCTTGTCAAACAAATGGTTTTTGCAGTGTATCTGGAAGGTCATCAAGTCCTGGGCTATTTCAGGAGCAAGTTCCAGATGGTCTCTAACGTGCTGAATAATGTATGTGTATGTGGGAGTGGGGAGAAAGGGGCTCGAAGGAACTATTATACTGATATGTGTAAATCCATGCATTTTACATTCATACACGACAAGCTAGGTGTTATAATTAAAAAAGCTCTTGCATCCTTTGTTTCAAGTGGCAAAAATAACTTGTTTCAAGAATCTTTACTGACAATACCAATTTAATACTTCACTCAACAACACTCTACACTCTACAAAACCTTTAGCTTTTGCTTGGACCATATTTGGTTACAGGAGCATTAGTATTTTAACGGTATGTGGTCTTCTTAGCCTGACATTCCATGAGCAGTAATCTTCTATCTTGTAATTCTTACAATGCTATAAAGTGAAAATCTAACAGCTATATATGCATTATTATATGTAAGTTAATTATATTGTATAAAGCAAACATATATGTTTAAAACTTTTTTGCATGAATTTATTTTAAATGCACAGAACAGAAAGGCAGTAAATTATTTTGAGCATAATATGTAAAACTCCAACTATCTGTATGCCTCAGACTACATCACCACCTTGAATGAGTTTGTCCTGAGGCTGCCTGTCTACCCACATTACGTGTAATAGGGAAAAACACTGACCAGATATTAAGCTAAGAACAAAAGCAGACAACCTGAGGCAGTTGTTTACTTAGGTCAGAGGTGAAAATGCGGTTTATTAACCAATGGTCCTTTTCAACATTAGAGCTCTTAGTCCTGTTACATTCTGACAAATGCTATGATGAAAGATGAAGGATATGGAGTAAATATACTTTTGGTGCCTTTATTTCTGCATGCAGGAAAATACAGATGGCACTGTATTGATATTAATTATAGAAAAAAAAAGAAATAAAACTAAATAACCTACAATAATGTTAAATAATAATAATGATGTTAATTATGTCACAGAATGGAAGGCTCCTTTTCCTATTGCCATCTTTTGAATTCCCTTATGGCCACAGCTCTAAATCCATGATACTGGTGAAATTCTGTTCATATGTAAAGAAACCAAGGATATGAAGGAAATCGCACATAGACAAATCAGTGCATCGTTTTTATCCTAAGGTAATAATATATCAAAGTACTTTCATTTTGATGGTTTTCAGAATAACTATTTGAAGTGAATTGTTAGCCTTGGACAAATTCCTGGAGGAAAGAGCGACGTACGTGTCACAAAAGAAACCACTGTTATAGGCACAGCTAGTGACAGTGCTCAGTGTCAACAAACAAGTTGACATAAAGTCTACCATTCAATTACTGGCATAAAGAAATCTCTAAAACAAGATTGAATGCGTGGCCTATGGCATCTCAAGTTTGAATAATAGAGCAATAGACAATATCAGCAATGCAGCAAGAGAAAAACTTGATTTCTTATCCTCATCATGTGTGTTCAGTGGACAAATACAAAATTTAAATGTCCTCTACAATCAATGATCAATAATTGATTTTTTGTAATATTTTTTACATAAATAAAAATGTTTCCAGTTTGACACTATGGCTCTTAACTCAAGATACTTAAGATTTCTGAACTCTCCATTAGAGTTGTCTTCTCTAGGTCTGTCACTGTTCCTGAACTCCAAAGTGCATTGATATAATTTAGCCAATCAGTTTATGCAAAAGAATACACAAACCCATTCACAACAGCAAATTGTTTCCTGGAAAGTTTGGATCACTAAAGTTGATAGGCTATTGACAAAATGTTATCCAGAAGACAATAGAAAACTAAAATAAAAAGCATTGTCAAACAGCTTCTATCACTACAGCATACAATAAAGCTCAGGCTTAACTTTGGCTGGACAGTGTTTTGAGATATACTTTAGGGTGACTGAAGAAAATTAGGTGTAAGAACTCTGCAAGATCATGTCCTTCAAAGAGAAATCTAATGGAAGGATAAGGAAATTATGAGTTTTCCACTGATGACTAGCTACAGGTATTCTTAGGGGAATGTATATGAGTGATTGAGAACTACAGATATTAATTACATTATGGTCATGATTAAGGGGCATGTGAATTTGAAAGTAGACAGGAGTATGGACAGATAAGTCTTTAATGATCATACACATCCCAAAGTCTCAAAAGATGTGAAATATGTACAAGGAATTCTAAAGACTTGGAGAAGGAGAAAATTAAGTCATTAGGCTCAGTCTTTTCTGTGTGACAAAAACTAGTGATTTCCATATGGTCTTGCCCCTTCCTCTGGGCATTATTCCAACTGGCAGATATAAGCTTCTACTTTATATATTGATTCATCTGTTACAAATATTCAGTTCTAAATACACAATGTAAGTTATCATGCCAGTAAATAAGTAGCATAATAATATGTAATAAGACTATTCATTAAAGTAACAGGTGTATGTTTTCTTCATGACTCTGCATGATTGTTGTGATTTTGAGTTAGTCAAGACAACCTCAACTTTTTAAATAGTTGAGAAGTAAAATTATGATGAGCTAGTCTGGTTGCTTGCAATGTCAAAGGAGCGTGTAACTCTGTGTTTCCTAGAACATGAAGTTGTGTTCTGCTTCTGTGTAGGCTAGTGTTACTTATCACCCACTACCATAGGGATTCTGATGTATATACCTGTGATTTTAAAGTTATTACAAATTTTTAAGTGTTCCCTTTTTATAACAGGAATTCTGCAGAAAAGGAGGAAGAGGAACTAATGATATTATTATGCACAAAAGTTTTAATTTAAAAGACATACTTAGTAACAAAGAATCACAGATCATTAATTCTAGCCATTTGATCGTTTCTGTCCAAAACCAGATTATAAAGTAATATACTAGTTAACTAAAAGCAACTCAGAGGAACTTTACAGAAGCCTATCTGTCATTCAGGAGCTTTCTGTCTGCAATGAATGCTCTTCCTCAGGGTTTAAAGTTTCTGCTGTTTTGGTTTTTTTTAAGGTTAAATGCTCATATATGAGGAATTAAATGTTAAATTTAGGAAAGGAATATGCATTTGATATGTTTGCTGTTTTTCATATGGAGAAATTTCATGTTTTCTATTCTAAGGCTTAATTTCCAGTAAAAAAATGTTTTGCTCTTCTGAATCAGGTATGTGAACAGGCACCTTGAAACTTAATGTCCAAATCCTCTATGCATTTCTATTGTTTGGAATATTTATGTACTTTCCTGTACATATGAACTTATCTGTGACCTATGAGGAACTAAAAAAAATAGAACTATTTCACATCTAAAATATACTGAAGTTTAACGGTCACTTTTAACAAGAAATTAGTTTAAGAAGTTATTAGAAAAAATATTAAGATGAACAGTGGGAATTTAGGTCTATCTAAGGTAATAGACGATCTGGCATTGTTTGAATGCCATTGGAGTTTTGCTGTTAAATTTGGCAATATCAAACTTCAGAGACTTTAATATATGTTTCTTACTTGAAAATCTTTAAAAGGCACACTGCATTTGATTTATTTCAGATTTTCTAACATAGCTCAACTTAAGGTAGAGAATGTGGTTCCTGTACATTTAAAATTTTAAAAATGGTTGAACAAGAAATCTTTTTTTAAATAAAAGCAAGCTCAAAGATCCATTTTAAGTCAGCATCCACTCTCAAGACTACTCGCACAAGAGAATTGTGATGGATTAACTGAGTGCATAACAGATATTGTTTTAGTGCATTAGCCCTTATTTCCTGTTCAGAGTGATTGATTGAGCCTCAGTCAAGACAGTGTCCACAGCAAATATTAAGCAAACTTACCCAGACACAATCAATCACTCTTATCAAAGGATCACCACATTTGGAGTAAAAAAATGCTAAAGCACTACCTGCCTTGCACTGTGTTCATCCAGTTTAAATTATTTTTCTTAAAAGCACAGAAAAGCAGATTGCCTTCGTAAAACTGTTGTTTGCTTCAGTGTATTTCTTCAGGCTGGTTAGCTGTAATGTATAGAGGTGTAATTTGCTTATATTACAATGCGTTTGCTATTTTCAGAAAAGACATGGTGAAGGTATCATAAGCTAATTCAAATTTTTAGAGAATAACCTGACAGTAAGAAAGGTCATTTGTCTATAAAAACTGACCTTGGTGGTTTCAGCCATCATTGATTACCACTAGTAACAATGCTTTTTTTTCTGAGGACTGCATTTCTAAAGAATTCTGTTATATTCTGCTGTTATTTTACTTTATTTACCAGTTTATTTAACAATTTTTACTTTTTTTACAATTACTTATTGCAATAACTTACTGTTACTTTTTTTACAATTATTTTACTTTATTTAACAATTACTTAAGCACCTATAAATATTATTTAGGCATAGTCAAAACATCTTATATATAGCAGGCAATTGCAATTTTATAATTTCAAGGGTATGAAAGATTCAGTTTTTCTTTATAAGTGATGTGCCTGAGCTTTGTGGTGCTCAGTGTTACAGCAGGCTGTTGTTAAGGAAGATGTTGTTAGTGGCTTCCTGTTCAGATGGGTCTCTTGTCTACAAACCTTAACAACAAACTGAGACAGCACAGGGTTTTTTGAGCTCTCTCTTGAATGGTGGAGTTTAGACTCTCAACACACTTAGGAGGATCCTGTTTAATCACCAGAAGAAAAAAATATTTTTTTTTTTTTACATAGATAGGAATAAAAGCACCCGCCAAACTGGTCTAAAATGGAGAACAAAAAATAATAATCCTACACTATAGGAAAGAAGAGAAGTAGTAAAATTTCATCACTAAAGGTTGTTTTTTCTTAAGAGCTAAGAAATCACTTATAAAAATAGTGGAAGAATGGAAAATCAGGATTAAGGAAGTTAGTAATCAACTACAGGAGAAACTGTGGAGTTAGAATTGCTCTGTGGCCCAGGATGCAGTGGGGATGTCTTCAAATGAATTTAAATTGCAAGTGTGGGCAACTAAACTGCTTTTAATTGTTCTTTGGCAGCCATTCAACCCAATTTTTACACTCGGATTGTAGTGCATAGCTGCTTTGGTGTGTGCATGTTAATAATACAGAGATATATCCATCCAAAAAAACATTGTCTAAATGTATGTGACACCATGTTAAAAAAACCTACAGTCATAGAAAATATATTTCTATTCTACATTATAAGATCCACCTAGTAAGCAAATAGTTTCCCTTTCCTATGTTTTAATTTTCTTCCTTCACTTTTAAAATGAAAGAGAAATGAGGGAAGAGGAACAGCTGCAGTGAACAAACTGCAGTGCTCCTCTCCTATCTCCCTCTTCTATCTCCTCCCCACAGACATGCTTCCAGGTTTCTCTAGACCAGTGTTCATGGAAGGATGTAAGTTGTCTCCTTCCCCATTCCTCTCTCAGAGAAGCTCTTTCCCTTTTTGTTAGTGGTAGGGGAGTCAATGTAGGAGGAAACAGAAGCAGCAGAAAGTGTACACACATGGAATATTTCACTGGCCACCTCTGGACATTTTTGCTTTCTATCATTTAAGTCACAGGGAGTCAAGCTTGAAGAGGTTATACCAGAAGCATATTTTTTCGACATATTGTCCAGTTTTGACTTATGGTAACTATACAGTCCTTTACATCTAGGCCACTTTACTTTTTTTGCACTAGCTTTTTTTACAATAAATCTGATTAAGGTCTTTTGGTGTAAGAAGTATGACTGAAAGCCATGTTTGATTTTTCTTAAGCATTATCATTTGAAAAACTCAAGCTAGCAGTGGAAGTTCCCTTTTTGCACTACTGATTCAATTACAGCAACATGTAGTAGATGATTTGTGTGATAAAGAGATTTCTTATTAACCTGATTGAGGTCTTTTAAGTTTCTCAGTAATTTTTTTCTCTGCTATATCCTATCCTTGCCTTATGTGGCAAGGTTTTGGTAGCGGAGAGTGGGGGTTGTAGGGATGCCTGCCATCAGATGAGATCAGGAGCTGCCCCCATGTCAAGCAGAGCCAGTTTCAGACGATTTTAGAATGGACCCACCGCTGGCCAAAGCTGAGCCCATCAGCGATGCTGGTGGCACCTATGTGATAACATATTTAAGAAAGGGTAAACAACGCTACGTGAAGTGTTTACTGTAGCGATTTGTCTGTCTGTGCTTGTATAACCTGTAAACTGAGATTGTGCACATTACAGTGCCCACGCAGATTACCAATAATTTTATCTTTTATGCCAGAGTTTCTTAAAAATAGACAAACACTGAATTATACCCACAATGAAAAAGAACAGACTTCAAAGTAACGATAATAAAATCCACAGCAGATGCCTGTGGTGGCTGCATTTGTGGGTCTGCAGAATGTTATAGTCCAGTTAAGTGGGTTTTTTGCACTGCATGTAGTAGTCTTGGATCAAGCCATTCTATAGCAAGTCATTTAAATTGTACAAGTTTCCTAAATATTCAATGAGGGTTTCTTAAAGCATTTTTAATTAAGATATTTTAGTAGTATAAAGGAATACTCTCTACTAATTTTCTTTACTTAATAGACTAAACCAAGGTAAACCATGAGAGACTGTATAGTCTTTCAAGGAAATGTCCTCATCAGACAGAGATTAAATTAGGTCATCTTGATAACCTGGTTTGGTGAGCCAAATTGGTTTGATATATGATAGTACTTCCCCTGGAGTTTTGGGTTAAAAATAGTGAAATACTAAAAGAAAGTCTCCAAAAGGGATTTTGCATCTCAGCAGATGTTTTTCCTTTGAACAAAATGGTGTTTCATTTTATAATTGAAATACAGTATGCCTTTGAACTTTCAATAGCTAAAGCTATTAAGTAAGAGTATCACATTTAATTTATTATATTACATTTTAAGTTCAGTCTATGCATTTTTAATTCTGTTTATGTCTTGAGAGTGTGCCTCTAGTGGAATAAAACCAATCAGGGATCTAGACCAAGAATTAAAATTTAGGTCCTAATTCACCATTGCCCCGTGGTTCCTTTGTGTTTGCTTGAATAAGTACAAAGGACAAATAAAGTAAATGTAAGGACCCTCTGGAGAATACTGTTATTGTACAGGATCAGATAATGCTCAAATTCTGCCAGGCCCAACTAAGAGTCTCCTTAATGTAAGAACGCCGTGCTCCACAGTGGCTAAAGATAGAAGGAAGCACATTAGCTCTATGCCAGCACAATGTAGGAGAAAGAATGGCTAAAATAAATGGTTTTACAAAGAATCTGTGTTCATAATATTAAAAAAAAAGTGAATGAATTGATGTTGAAGATCAGGTCTATGCAAGTTAGCCTTCGCATAAAATAATAGTGGTGACTTTCCTAGCTCTCAGAAGTCTGTGAATAAAAAAAAAAATAAAATGTGATAGATGGGAGGAGAGGAGGTATCAGGGTACTGGGGGAAAAAATCTTAGATATGTGTCTCCTAAGAAGTCTTGCAAGCAGAAACATGGTGTGGTGGTTTGTCTCCTGCTGGCAGCTAAAGCCCCACTTGGCGGCTCACTCACTCCCACCACATGAAATGGGGGAGAGAATCAAAAGGGCAAAAGTGAGAAAAACTCATGGCTTGAGATAAGGGCAGTTTAACAGATAAAGCAAAGCTGCACACGCAAGCAAAGAAAAATAAGGAATTAATTCACTACCTCCCATTGGCAGGGCTTCATCATGCATGACGCTTAGTTGGGAAGACAAACGCAGTACCTCTGATCATCCACCCTTCCTCTCTCTTTTCCCCCAGCTTTTATTGCTAAGCACAACATCATATGGTGTGGGATATCCCTTGGGTCAGCTGGGGTCAGCTGTCCCAGCTGTGTCCCCTCCCAGCTTCTTGTGTAGCCCCAGCCCACTCGCTGGTGGGGCAGCCTGAGAAACAGGTAATGCCTTAAGGCTGTGTAAGGACTGCTCAGCAAGAAATAAAACATCCCTGTGTTTTCAATGCTGTTTTGGTCACAAATCCAAAACACAGCACCACAGGGGCTGCTATGAAGAAAATTAACATAATGGCCCCACTGCAGATGACAGCTGAGCCCATCAGTGAAGCTGGTGGCACCTCTGGGAAAATATATTTAAGAAAGAGCAAAAGGCTTACCAGGCAGTGAGGCGTGAGGAAAAAAAGCGTGAGAACCAGCCCTGGGAGCACCTATGTGAGAGCAGGAGGAGGGGCTGCAGGTGCCAGAGCAGAGATTCCCCTCCAGCCCCTTGGGACACCATGGCAGAGCAGGGCAAGAGTGTGATTAAAAATGAGTAGCAGAGAGGAGCTGTTACAGACTGTCCACAACCCCACGTTTCACATCCCGGGGCAATGAAGGACTGAAGTTGAGCCTGGGGAAAAAAAGATGGGTGGGGCAGTGGGAAGGTGTTTTAGCTTTTGTCTTTGTTTTGCACCATCCAAATATATTTTTAATTGGTAATAAATTAAATTAATTTCCCCTAGCCAAGTCTGTTTTGCCCATGACAGTAATTGGTAAACAATCTCTCTGTCTTAATCTTGACCCGTGAGCTTTTCCGTCTTATTTTCTCTCCATGTGCTGTTGAGGAGGGGGAGGGAGAGAGCAGCTGGGTGGGCATTGGGCAGCCAGACAAGGTAAACCCATCACATCTAGGAACTGAAGATGTCTTCTTCTTTGTGCCACTACATGGTTACATGTCTACATGTGTGTGTTCATTATTCTTTCACTGATGACTTTGCTATGTAATTTTTAGTTTTGCTTCTTTTAAATCAGAAAAAAATAATGTAATCTTAAGGTACATTCAGAGCTCAGCTTTGTTAGCAGAACAATTTTCAGCTAAAAGTTTGCAGGCTTTTTTATATTCAGTTCTATTCTTTGCCATTAATGGGCTCATAATTCTGTCAAAACAAAGACTGAAAAAATGACATGTGTGCTTTAGTGTTCACCTTTGTAAAGGACATAGCTTTTCTGAATACAGGAGGAGGATTCAGGGCTGAATGTTCAAAATTTAGCAAGGGTACTCTATTTTTCAACCCTAAGGATTGTTAGACATCCCTGGAATTAGAGTAAGGCTAGATCTTTGAAAATCTATGTTTACCTTGTTGCATTTATGGAGGAAGCATTTTTCCCATTACCAGGTTGGTCTGGCCAATGTAAATGTTGGTTTTTTTTTCTAGGAGGGCTTCATTTATTTCGTTTCCTTGTCAGGGAGTCCTAGGTAGATTTGGGTTTAAAGTTCATTTTTGCCATTTAATGATAGGAGGCAGTACATGTGATCGCTATATGGAACAGATGGCAAGTGTGTTTGAGCAAGGCTGTATCTCAGGAACAGTCCTCTGATGAGAATCTAAACCATAATGCTGTTTAATATCAGGATATTATACTATATTTCAAAGAGTATCTATCTTAGAAATACAGTGAATACTTTGCTCATGTATTTTTGCTTTCACTTGACTGCAAGTCTTTTTATCTTTGATTGGGGAAAGTACAGGAGATGATGAAATATTTTAAACATTTCCACAAAGACGTTGATATGCTATTTTTATTTCTTCTCCCTTCCCAGGCATCCTTCTGCACTCTTGAGGCTTTATTCTTTTTGTTTGTTTGTTTGTTCCTTCCTACTGGTCCTCTGTGAGCAGAGGGATGGGTACATTTCTTTAGCTGTTTGTACTCACATGTCATGCACTTCTTGGGTTAGGTATTCCAGTCTCTCTCCCTTCCTCGGTTCTCGATGTTCTGACATTCAGATGAGTCACCAAATGAATTTTTTTTTTGGTTGTTAAATTGATTTCATATGTGAAATTCATTTCAAATGCCTCTTCTGAATATACTTGTCTACCTTGAATTTGCCTGGCATATTGAACAGAATGCGATTAGATGTGTTTAAAAAATGACTTATCTTCCAGGCCTGCAATTCAGCAGTAAGTGTGAGATGACTGGGGAATTTGTAGCTTGCAAGCTTCAATTGCTGGAACATACTGAGTCATCAAATAGATCTTCCTTTGTAGATGCAAAGCAAGTTTCATCTTAGGTATTTAATTACAGTATGTAGTTGGGTAGTGTGTGGGTGTTAACGTCAGCTGAGTTTCCAGAGTAATATCTAAACAGTCTTGTTTTATCTAAGAGACCAGATCTGGGTTCAGAACCCTAAGGTATAACTTGTATTTTAAACTAGTGTGATGAAGTGTGAAATTCCCTGCACAAAACTTAACCATAAAACACAAAGTATTTCCCACACATTTCTACTTCACGTTTTGTTCCTAAACTTGATATTTGTCTGGAAGTGGCTTCCTTCAAACTGGTTGTAAAGAGTTCTGTTCTGTATATAAGGTTATATTAGTATATCCTCTTGACTGCATATAATTACAAGGGATTATTCTAACTGTTGTTTTAGGCTTCTTTCCAGTATTACTTTGAAAACCAGTTCTGACCATATGCTGAAAACTATAATAATCATACACATTTACAAGCATTTATAATATGCTTTGGCAATAGAAAATAAATGAAAATGATTTAGTACTATAAAAAGCAGTATGTATTATGATAATGGCCATGACCAAATACCTGACTGGAGCAGATGGATATTATGGTGATTTTCTTTACCATCAGAGTGGGAATGTAGTTCTACTGACACATTTACATTTCACTCTTCTTCTCTATTGTTTAGCAAAGATATACTATTTCTAGATGAAAATAGTTAACAAAACATTTCTTCCAGTTTTTGCTGTAAAGTTGTATATAATTTTAAAACTGTATACACAAGAGAAGGTAATCTTCCAAAACCAGTAATAATCCTAAAATTGTGCGTGTGCAATGAGAAGATTTGTTAGTTTATTATGGTGAAGGCAAATTAGAGTAACATAGATGCTATTTTTTCTATTTATTTATTTATCATATAGTATAATTCTATTTAAAGATTCTAAGACTATGTTCTCTGCTTTATTACTGCCGTATGGGAGTGTTATGAGCAAGTCAGTATAAAACATGCTGTCTATTTGCTGTTATCTTCAGTGGAATTTTTGCTGGAGCTGACTTTGAGGAATGTATCATTAATGTACCTTATCCTTAAAACATACTGTTAAAGCAACATTTCTGATGATGTACTACTGTGATACATCATCAGCACCAGGCTCCTTGCTGCTACATTCCTCAGAGCATAATATTGCAAACGAAAAATAAAAAAGGAAGAGTACTGCAAAAATGTGGTGTTAACTTTGAAAAGTTAACATAGTGAATATGTTGTGGTATCCCTTTTGTTGACTCAGGTCCTCAATCTCTCCTCTATATAGTGCCAATATACTGTCAGAAAATTCGTATGATTATGATGAAAGAATTATGTCATCAATTATCTTCCCTGCTTTTGGATAAAATCTTACTGATATTTGTAAATATTTGCTTGCTCCTGCAAATATTTTCTTAAAATGTGAATATGGTTCCAACAAAAAGCCTGTACGAAAACACAGGCCAGATTTGGCAAAGTTCAGGCGTAGGTTTTATAACCAAGACCTTTCTTTAATCAGAACTTGAAACCCATCAGAGGAAAGGAGCCATTAAATAAATTCTAAGTCATTTGGAAATGAGATAATAGTCCATTAATCTCATCTATATAAGCATAAAATTTTCTGCTGCACTTCATGCCTATACATTTGTAAGAATTTTATCAGTGGAAATGGGACAGGAGCTATAGGGTTACTGTAGGGATGACTTCCTCACACCTCCACCACAGGCTTTTTTCCAATTTATTTTTTTAATATATTTTTTTCTCAATGAAAATATATAATTCATTTGTGGAACGATGCCAACCAAAACTTGTTACTGGTTCCATATTATATGAGAATTAGTGGGAAGCTTATAACCTACGTCTCATAAATCCGTGTTGAAAGTTTAAGTGGCAAGTATTAAAGAAACCTATACTGTGTGGTACAATTGAAGGGGTGGCCTACTACTGATCAAACTAGTTGGGAACTACTATGAATATATGTTGTTACTTAGATATGGTTGTGCCCTGGCTTTGCTCTACTTTAATCCCTGTATACAGAAACCACTAAACAAAACTCAGAAATTGATTCTTAAAAAGGAAGCAAATCTTCCTTTGAGAAGTTCTATTTGTTAGCATACAGCTCAAGCAGACAGCTCCTTCTCTCACCTAGTCTCTCAGTATCAGGTTGTTGCTCTCCAAACAACCCAGTTTTCCTGGTCTAGTTAAGTAGACAAACCAAAGCATCTATAGATAACATGAATTTTGTTATCTATCATTTCTAGGAACTGTCAGAGTGCAGGCTCTTAGAGAAAACATAATTTTGTTTTTCTCCTTCCCCTAGAGGCATCCCACCCCTTCAAGAACTTTTCTATAGGTAAACAAAGTGCAGTTGCCATTACAGAACTGGAATCTACATGGCCTTAACAACTGGGCTTTCTCCACTCTCCTGAGCTGAGTGAGGATATCCCTTTGCTCCTCCTTTTCCTGTGAGTTGTTCTGTTGTTCGTTTCAGTTATAGTTTCCCACATTTGAAACATCATCATGCAATCATGGCAGGAAGGTGGAGGCCAAAAAGAATAGCTTCGATGTTTTAAAGATTCTTTCCATGTAACACAATCTAGCAGTCTTGATTCACTGAAATAGTTGGCAAAATTTCTGTGTCAGTCTTGCAAGACAAGTATTATTTTAAGTGGTGCAAGCCTCATTTTATTAAGCTAACCAGCAGAAGAAGATAATGAGAACTGAGTACCAGAAGGATATTTGCCAGTATGACCCTTCTTTCATTTTTGATGAACAACTTCTATTTTCCTCAAATGTATTCATTACTTAAAAATCTGATCTGAATAAATCTGCTTAATCATGCTTGCCATCTATAATGTACGCTAGAAAATCACTGTCTTTAATATTCAGAAATCTTAGGATTTTAGTTTTTCTTATATTCAAAGGTAATAATTTATCTGGAACTTCTTAAAATTGTTGTTTTGTTGTGGATTTTTTTGTTGTTTTTTGTTTTGAGGGGGACAGTATAGTAGTGTGAACTAGCTTTATTTGAAAGGCTGAATGAAAATTCCAAATTCCAGAGGTTATCAAAGGCATTATCTTCTTATTGGAAAATCTTAAAGGTAAGAAAACAGGGAATTCTGTGTGGCTTGTAATGACAAGTTCTCTTTTGGTACTGAGCTCTGGTCATTTTTTCTACAACAAAATGAAAGGCAACTCTGTCTTCCAAGTGAAGAACTAAAAGTAGTACCTAAGTGTAGGTTTTAAAATGATTGTTATTTCATAATCAATTAAGACAGCTATAAATGATATAAATAGTGGTTCAGAATTTTCTCACGGAATTCCACTATGTTGATTATTTGATTTTCATTCTAGAGTAAATGTTATAATCTATGATACTTATTTTTTCTAAAGCAAGATCTATGTGTGACACATACCATACTTTAAATGATGAAAGAACTTGGAGATTTTACTGAAGATTTTTCCTCCTAAGGAAATTAAAAAGCATTATTTCCTGATGGAGAGTGTACTGTATCACATGTACTACAAACATAAAGATGTGTAGCTAAACTACTATGGAATTATTAGGGGAGGAAAACAATGATACAATTTCTCCATAACATAAAAAACTGACTGGATATATCCTTTCTTAAAACCTCTGGAAGAATCTAATAGGACAGGTGTTAACTGAAACAAAAAGATATTTTTGGGTCATTTCAGCATAACATAGAAGGCACTAGCTACATGTATATTCTCTTCCATCATATTTTCTACTGAGATTCACAGTAGGTTGCTTTTTCAAGCAAATACTAATGAAACAAGACCTACTTGCCTTCTTTCAATACACATATACTATAGGCTGGGTCCATAAAGCACACTAAGTTTTCCAAATTTATGCATACTGTTTTTTTTTTATTTTTTTACTAATGGTAAGGTTAGTGTAGTGTCATCAAAATAAGGTGTGATCTTAGTCCTTCTCTGTATAAAACACTTTTTTGGATATTATGCTATTAAAACTGTGCAGGTGCTTTGGTTTTATTGTAACTATTACCTAATTGACAATGCAGTAAATGGGAGACTAATTTTAAGCATAGTTTGATTTTTTTCTGCTGTCAAAAAGAGAAGATAACTCTAAACTTAAATGTAGACTGTACCCAGTTTCTACACTGTGCTGGACCTGCATGCATCAATTTGAGAATTTTGTGTAAAAGGTTTATAGATTGTCATATAAAAGAAAAGCTATATTTATGCAGCTAGTGATTTCAAA
Source organism: Morus bassanus (assembly GCA_031468815.1). Lineage (NCBI taxonomy): Eukaryota > Metazoa > Chordata > Aves > Suliformes > Sulidae > Morus > Morus bassanus. The sequence continues at coordinate 51,143,008 of CM062572.1, forward strand.
ATTGGAAGCAATTTTTATCTACTTTACATGATTCTCACCTGACTGATTATTAAAAGCAGCACAAAGCTCTAGATGGAACCAGTGGTGTCTATTTATTCCTATAGGTTTTTAAAAATCCTATGTTACTCTGCTGTAAGACAGAGGAAATTCTAGTGAATCACCTGGAATTCCATATAATGCAGAAGCATGCAATATCAGACATATAACTGTAAAAGACTTCTCATTGTCATGGTTAATTTTTCTCCAAACACTTGCCACAGCTTCACACAATTTCTGCCTTAAATAAAAATATAGCAGTTGCATGTATATGTGATATTCTCATCCAGAACACTAAAAAGTGTACGTGCCTGTAGTCACTGGGTAAATTACGAACCTACCTTCGGATCAGAAGCGCTTGCATCATAGGCAAGTATTCCATGATGCTACATAATTTCAGGCTTAATTAGTTTTCCAAACCTTTCTCTTTTTGGCAGAGAGGAGTAGTGGGTAAGCAGTGTGTACTGAAGGTGTCTTAGTTTGCAGTGAAAACCCAGCTGAGGTGACTCTTTTGTCATTGATTATTGGAGAGGTTTTCTCCAGCTGGATGCCTTCTGCCTGGTCACCATAAATTAGTTTTGTGTCACTGCTTCTAACAACCAAAACACACTGATAGTCTTTAAATGATGGTTTATATGACCTGAGACAAGATCTAGCCTTACTTTTCTGCTCTATTACTTTCAAAGAATAGTCCTTCTATTATTAACATTCTGTAGTAAAATAATTCTAAATTCCTTTAAAATTTTTAGTGGTTTTGTTTGTTGCATCTCCTGAATGCAGACCTTACTGGAGTTGTAAGCTATTAATGAGCAGATATATGTATATGCTTTTCAATAATGTGATCTTTTTTATTATTTTGGAATGGTTTACAGTTTGATGGTTTTTCAGAACTCTTCTGGCTTGATTTTTCTACAGCTGTATAAATAAGATAGGAATTCTCTGACAGTATGATGAAGTTATAAAAACATAAACTGGCTATGAGGGCACAGTCATGGCTGTAAGCAACTAGGTCTACCCTAGCAGGTACAATAGGCAGAATCTTCTCAGACTGGAGTCAAATTTCGTGGAGCAAAAAAGGTAGTGAATTACAATACCTTAGGAACGAACATTTCTTTTATAATTGGGCATTTTTCATCCGATTTTCAGGTAAAGATCAAAATTTGAAACAGTTCAATAGCAGTTTTTAATACTTGTTGCAAGTTGGTAGGGTTGCCAGTTTGCAAACGAGTAGTCCTTTGCTTTCTAAGTAAAAGATTTCAAAAAAGTAAATATGCAAATTCAATTTTACACATAATTGCACTTTTGATTAAGAACAGCAAATTCCTCTTTTGCATTATTGTCTAAGTGTCTGAGGCGGTTTTATTTTTTGTTAATTTGACACATTGAAGGTGGTTTTCAATCTACTGCTGTAGAAAGGCTAAGAAAAAAAACCCCAAACTGGTTCCAGTCAGCTCCAACAGCCTCACTGCAAGACAAAGCTGAGCCCATCAGCGAAACTGGTGGTGCCTTGAAAAGAACCAAGCTGATCTTGGTGAAGTCCTGGTAGGCATGATAGAACAAATGGCATGTGTTTCTTGAATTTATCTTCTCTCTTGAAGGGTTGTAAGACAGTGTGTGCTCCTTCAGCTCCAGGATTGTTACATAGGCTTACCAACCCACTTTAGATGGTTCTATGGTACTTCTGAGCCTTGTTTGGAAAAGTTTATGAAAGAAAAATTCTCCTTATAGTAATGGTAATCATGAGGTTCAAATAATTTTATGCTGTAGAAATGAACAACATCTACTAAAGATAACAAAAAAATGTTAACACGTTATTTGTATCAAAGTTTCTCATTTATTTACTGTAATAAAGTCCAGTCTTCTACTACTGTGGTCCTTTTGTTAAAAACCTTGGAATACTTTGATCGCAATTGGAATACAAAGGGGATTTGTGTGTGGGTTAGTATATTACAGTGTCTTGATGCATGGCCTTTACACATCCTGTTTCACAAACTTCTCATCACCTCATAATTTTCTGACACTTTAGAGAAGGTGAAGAATGCTCAATGAAAACACATAAATCATTAGACCTCTTCAAAACTTCCTGTCCCCTTTCCCACTCAGGAGTGCTAAAATGGTGGAGCTTTCACTCCTGGCACTTGATTCATAAGAGGTTGTCCAGTGAAAAGAAAGATGTAAAATGGAGTAGAACACAAGAAAACAAAACTACTATTATGAAACAGAGAAATGATGAAATATGTAGATAAAAGAAAGACAGCAGGAAGAAACACAGGATGAGTGCAAGGATTTTATATTTAAGGCACCAAAAGATGAAAAGTCAAGAAAAGGGTAAGGGTGAGTGATTTTGTCAGTCTTGTGGAAGAATTACGTCTCACTGGAGAATTTGCATAGATTTTTTAATTCTAACAGATAAAGGCTAAGAATTATGAAATTCATTTTACTTTGTTGGTATGCAGTCAAATGTATCTTTCAAACACAGATTTAGTATCCTGACTGAGTACAGGATCAGGACAGAATATTCTTCAAAACACAGCTAGCTTTACATAGTCAGCCATGGTCAGTTCAACTGTGCATGGTTCTAGTCAGCAGAAAGGTGAAAGAGGGACCGTTTGCCATGGTTTTGTGTCAGTTATACTTGTGAGACAGAAAGAAATGGCAGATAAGTGCAAAGGTGCATTGTTTATCCACAGTGAGTGACAGCAAAAGTTCAACTTTGGTTGAGTGGGTGATAAACGTGGTGGATGCTGCATATAGTGTTACAATTTTCTATAAAGAATGACTTTGCTATCTTCATTTTAGCTAGTTTGCACAATTTATGTCAAAGATGACCCCTGTGTGATCAGTCCACAAAATGTTTCCTAACAGACTTCACTGCTGTATTGGGTTTATATGGCAAGGTTCTGGTAGCTGAGGGGCTGCAGAGGTGGTGTTGGTGAGGAGAAGTCATTAGAAAAACTTTCGGAGTCTGATTTGTTATTTCCCTTTCACTTTACTTAACCATTTATGCCAATGTAAGATTTAAAAAAAGCTTTTATAAAACATGGATACACTGCCTCAGATTTCGTATGCTTTATGCAACCACTTTGGGGCACAGGAAAATAACTACGTAAGACATAGAGCAATAAAAGATCAAGTCCATGTGCTACTAGTCTTCACAGCTGTGACAAGAGGCTTGAGAATAAGTTTGGGAAATTTTCTGATATTGATTTCCTGCACGTGCAGGAAGCAGTAATAACAGTTCATAGATACAGGAAGTCTTCTAGTTTTTCTGGGTGTTAACATGGGAATTTAAATGTAGCTACTTATATGGCAATATTAACTGCTCTGTTAATGAGCAATTCAGGGGAAAAATCTCACCAAAAATGTGTACTTTCTATATCCTAAATCAATTTCCATGTCTTTTTCATTGTTTCCTACCTAATTAAATCAATGGTTCTATTGCTGAGCTTAAAATGCAGCTGACACAAACTCCCTAAATGCTGCAGAAACCAATGAACCTTGCAAAAGGTCTTTGTTTTCATTGCCACACAGTTCAGACATGTTACATCTGTTTTATTAACTGAACTAAATGTTTGCATCAGCATGTTCCCATATTTACCAAATTCCGACTGAATGGAGGTTTCCCATTACTATTGCAGAAGTACAAGCCCAGTATTGCACAAAGAAAGAAAGAGATATCATGTTACAAATATCTATTTCTCAGCAGTTACAAGGAAAATATTATCTACCTATCAAGTTTGGTTTTTTATTTCAATTGTCCTGAAAGATTTTAACTGTTTGGTGTAAGAATACAATGTAAATCCTAGTTTTATATGCTTCTGGAATCTGTTACCTAGGAATCCTTACCTAGGGTTCATAGTCCACCCCTTTTCAGGCCTGGGAAACAAAAGTTTTGAAATGCTTCTCTTTCAAGAAAGCCTTCTTTTTAAAGATATGTGGTTTGTTTGGGGTTTTTTGTTTGGTTTTTTTTTTGCCACACATACTCATAAAAAGCATTATCTTACTCTGCAGTTAGTCTCCCTGCAATCAAATAAAGGTCATGGATTAATTGGAGAACCACTAGAAATATTTTAAAGGGATTAACGTTAATGGAGAAACAAATTATCTTTCTGTCAAATGAGGTTAATAAAAAAATCAGTAGTGGCCCCCTACACTTAGTCAAAAACCTTACAGAGTTTGCTAAAGATTAATCAAGCAACGTTTTCTAGAAAATCTATGGAATTTCAAGTGGTGTAGTGTCCTAACTCTCATTCTGAAAAGGATCCAGCCCCTTGGAACCCTAACCCTTACTTCCATCTCAGGTTTTAAAAACTTGTTTCCTCAAGGAATAACCTATTAGCCTATTGCAATCTGTCTTGTTCTTGTGCAAAATTCCAATAGGTTCATTAACTCTTAACTCCTAATTAAGTTAATGTAGTAGACTGGAAAAGAGAATTTTTTTTTTATTGACTCTATTCTATAAAAAACATAATTACTTAATGCCTTACAATATTTAAATCAGTTCTGCAATTCACATGTGGCCTTTTTTCCATAAAGGGAATCACAGAAGTGATTTGCAATACCATATTAAGCACTGTTTTTATCTGTGTATTGATGTGATATTTTCTATATTCATTGGCTGGCTGTTAAATACATATTAGAAAATCTTCAGCATGTATCACAGTACTGAAGTGCGTGATGTTGCTGCAGTATGACTATCATCACTTCTAGCTGATTATTTCAACACAATTCTTACCAAAAAAGTACTGTCTTTATTAAGACAGGCATAGCTGAAATAGCCATAGCCATATAATATTGCCTGATATCATAGGTTTGTGTGTTGACTTCTTTTGTAAGCACAAGTGTCTTATAGAGTGTTGTTTAGGTCATTTTTAATTAAAACATTTGTTACAGGGACAATTCTCAGATTACTTCCCAACTTGTCTGCATCTGGACAGCCTGTAGGCTACCAGTAGGCTACTGGTAGGCTAAATTTTTGCTTGCTCTAAGAAGAGCAGTAGAAGAGTGAGGCAGTTGTCATTTTTTTATTTCTAAAAATATGAACGTAGTGTAGTGAATGGTGATATGTAGAGGGCACTGGACACAGTTCTCCAGTGGTGTTCTGTGCAGGTGCAAGCTGGTCTATAAGTGCAAATCCTACATCTATTTCGATTAAGGTCTTAAGGTGAAAATATAATCTACCTTGTAAGCAAAAAATAAATGCTTACTTTCAGTCACTTTCTTGGGAAAATTCTTCTGACAGATTAAGCATGAGTGAAGTATTTAAATTTGCATAAAATCTTATAAAAATCTGATTTATTTAAAACTCTAATTCCATAGATGTAGTCACAGAAATAAACTTAGTGACTATCTATGTATGCTTAATTTTCAGTATAGGCTCTATCCAGGCATTAGTGGCTCTCAGCATCTCTTCATCTCAAACAACACTGGAGAGGAGCTGTCCTTCACAGTGTCAAAGGCTAAAAGACATTAGAGCCAAAATGCTGTGGACCAAGTGGCTCAAGTGTCATGCTAGGAATCACTTCAAGAATGCTGTTTACTGTCAGCCAAGAGAAAGATGGGGATCAATTGCCATGTCTTCTCTCTCATGAGTATTAAAAAATGTTTAAGGTTCCACATATTATCACATTCCATTAAAAATCCCATTAATCTAACCCATAATACAAAACCCATGAAAAACCTAAAATAAATAGTGGCATGTCCCCTTGCCCCTCTCTATGCTTTCTTTCAAGTGAGTCTGACTCTGCAGTACTCCTGTCTAACAACAGAAGGTAGAAATTACTCAGTTAAGGAGAAGCTTTTTTTTTTTTTTTTTTTTTTTCAGTTGTGCAGCAAAAGGTCCCAAGTGAGAAGGTTTTCCTAATCATTTTCCATTGAAGAACAGAAAAACCTCAAAGGTGGTTTTTCCAGAGGAGTATATTATTAGAAAGAATTGATATTTGAGGAGCTTTATTTTATTAAAAATGTGCAAGAACTCCTACGTGTCTAGTTTCACATAAAGCTTAGTGAAAGGTTTGAAAATTAGCTCATATGTGCTGTATATACAGTTGGATGGATGAAGGAGACTTTACATTTCACAACTTGTTTCTGACAAGTTCCAGAGTTCCAGTGAATTATTTATGTGGCCACTTATTCTGTAAAGATGGAACTGAGGGTGCAAACAGAGTTCACAAATGCTACCAGAAAGCCTCCAGGTGATAAGATGAAAATGGATATTGGTCGCTGCTCATCTCAAACCTGGACTTGAATTTGTGGCCTACGGATGAAGGGCTGTGTGTCTTACATTTTTCATCTCTAACTTCTGAATTTTTGCAGTTTATGAACAATTCATGAACTTCTATTCATCTTCAGCAATTGCCTTATGAATCAAGGATTTAACTGGAATAAGATAATCCAGAAAATAGTAAATTTCTATTCATTTTTATGAATATAATATATATTCCACATATGAGAGCAGAGATGTGACTATGTTAGTGATAAAAATACTAGAAAGAAATTATCTATTTCTATAACTGTAGTTTAATTCCCAAAGATGTGTAGCCAGAGATTGTGGCAGATCTGACATTTTGCGGCTCTCAGATTTTCTGGGACTTTCTACTCTTAAAAGTGAGGGAAATACACCTCTGCAGGTTTTTCCCTCTGTTATTTCGTATTTATAATGGACTACTTTTCAGCTTGATTCTCTAACTAAATCAATATGGATCCACAGCTAAACGTTTTAGAAAAGATTTCATTATTTCCAGGGAATTTCCTTCTCTTTCTCTTGGCTAAACAATAGCTTCTCCGTATTTGTTGTTGATACAACTGTTTTAAATCCTTTCTCTGCTGTCAGAGATAAAATCAAGTGTGATGTTAGGCAAGTGGTTGTCAATTACATTACTCCACACTCCAGGCATTGCTATCTTCAATTCTGGAGTAAAGCCAAAACTATATTGTTAGGTTGAGGGGCAGGTGATAATTTTAAAATCCAGTAATTCATGAACTACAAAGGCTAGCTAGAAACTCGTGTTTTGGAGCATTGAGAATCAAGCAGTTTTCACAAAGATTTTTTTTCAAATTCTGTCTTTGAGCATGAGTATTTCAATGAATACTTTAAGAATTTTAGGTTTGGCATATATGTAAATGCAGGTGTCAACCAATTAGCTCCCCAAATGTAAGGTTAAAAGTTAGAGGTTATGGTGAATACGTTAGCGCATTCTGAAGATGATATAGATGCCAACTTGTTCAGACAGCTCTTGAAAGAGTAAACTGCATAATATGCAGATATGGAAAAAGTACAAACAATTCTCTGTTAAAGAAGTTTATTAATTATGGCATAATCAAAAGAAGTTACACTTGAAGAAACCATAAAAACTGTCAGTCCTTCAATCGCTCTGAATCCTGCTATGGCGATGCAAGAATCGAAGACAACATACCACAACACCAAATATATCCTGAGTATCTTCTAAAATTGCTTAACTAGACTCTCCAGTTCAGATACTTTCCCCATGAATTATGACCTAAATATTGAGAAGATGAGTATGCCCTCTAGTCTGTCAAGGTACCCATATTCATGACAAAAACTACAAAGCCTTTCTGTAGCATCTGCAGTATTTACTTTGCTTAAAAAAGAAGAGCGTATCCCATGGACCAATTACAGCATGGTCCATACAGGCCAGTACAGAATTTTTCAGGACCCTGGCTATGTGGTTACAGCTGAATAACCTAGTAACTCTTTTACAAAGACAGTTGGGATCATTGTTCTCATTTTACAGGGAAGAAAACCATTTGAGAGCTAAAGAGAAAGGGGAAGTGGTTTGTGGCAGTAGCATCCTCTGGAGTCAGATGGAGATGGAATTGGATTAAAATCTCCCAGAGTCCTGCTCTGGTTCTTTAAGTAGCAGGGCATGCCTCCTCCCTTGCAAGTGTCCCAAACTTAAACAAAAAAAATGCTTACTTCATTGTTTTTAACAATTCTTCTCAACATTTCTGTAGCCCTGCCTAAATATAAATGGAAATGAAAATGGAAAGGGAAGCATAGAACCTAATAATGTTTAATCTGTGAACCAATCCATTCACATAGGATAACAAAGAGACAACATGCAAACCTGTAATTTTCCTGCAAGAAAGGTCAGTTAAACCAGCTTGACCTTTTTTCCACCTACAAAGCAATAAGCTATCAGCCCTATCTGAACAGACTTCAATCCCAAGGCACTCTCAAAATAACTTGGAGATAAAGCACAGAGATGAAGAACAGTAGATGTTGATGAGTTGGGCATACAGTTGTTTCTTTGAGATGTTTCTTAAAGAGAAATTTTACATATGCTGTAAGTCAAAGTAAGGAGGGAGAAAAATGGTATTTCAGAATAACAACTCCCTGGAGAAATGAAAGAGATTAACATTTTATCACTGGCAAGTAAGTTGGAAACTCTCTAATTTATAGATATTTATATTATATTCATATAATATATATGAAGATAGTGCTGTGAGGGCATTAAAAATAGAAGCATTCTCTTTCTACTTAAAGCTTCTACTAAATAACTATGCATTTCTAATTAAGTAGATGTTAAATCTATGTGACAATATAGTTAATTTTATTCTTTGGGACTGAAATCTGAAACTTAAATGTAATAGTAGCTTAAAAGTGTGGGACAAATATACCAGAATTATTTTCCTAAGTAAAACTATATGAACAAAAAGGTAACAACAGCAGCAGAGCAACACTAGGTTAACGCTGCCTTTTGACATCAGGACAAAAGCATTAAACTCTTCAGACTCTAGTATTTGATACGCAGCAAATAATCCTTCCTCCACAAAGCATAAGCGAATGACAAATTCAGTCTAACCAGAATTCCAAATCTATCGTCGTTGTCCTTATTCAACTCCATTCAACACATCAGCTAGAAAACAAGTGCTCGAGATGCTATAAATTGTCTAGAATTAAGAAGTTCTTAGGAAATCTGAGGTTAAAGTAAAAAACCCACTATCAGAATGGTACATGTACAGAATGCTACTTCCTTTTTTCATGTTTTGTGTGTGACAGTTGATTTGTCCATTTCCTTACGTTTGTGCCCTGTGGCAGGGTTTCTGTGTTTTGTCATGAATTTCAAAAACCAAGATTCTACTTTTCTCCAAACCATTCAAGGCTACACTTCCTGATAAAGTCTGAAGGGTTAACTATCAATGGAGAATTACCAGAGTGTATACTAATGTATAATTATTTTGAAGATGATTCACGAAGTGTTTATGGCACCAAAATTTGTAACACATCAGCAACCACCACAAATGGATTTACTTTACTTTAAGCTTGCATATTTCACTGCAAGTGGCTGATGTGTTCACTTACCATCGGTAATGAAATGAACAACCCTTAAAATGAAGGAATACCTTTGCAGCGGTATAGAAGTTCTTTGCTGCAAATACATTATGAATTTTTAAAGCATTAATTATGCATGCCCTATTTATATCATTCTTACAAATACATGGAATCTGTATGTTTAGAAGACTTGAAATTTTTTTACTACTTTTCTCTTGATGTTTTTCTTTTGTTACAGCATCTGCAGCATTTACTTAGTCTGCTGTTCAGAACAATTATTTTGTTCAAGAAATCATCTTTCACCTCCAGTTTGTCTCCAACATACCACAGATCTGTTTTCTTTAGATCTATTTTCTATTTTTCATAGATCTACTTTCTTTTTTATCTTACCTTTTTTAGAAACAATGAAACCTTTTTTCCCTCTACTGCAGTAATCATCACTTATCTATTTACACCATGTAACTGCAGTATTGAACAACAAATTAGCTCTGAAGACAAGACTCCAGGCACTGAACCTAATGATGTTTCATTGTACATACAGGCCCATTTGGTTTCGTACGTTATGCACGGGTTGGTGTTCTCGGTCTGAAATACAGTCTAGGTAGTGTTGGGCAATTGTTAAACCAAGCTCTGTTGTCAGTAACACTTCCCTGAACCATCAGGCAATCTGCTCTAGGCTGCTTGACTCTGTGTTTCAAAAGTTATACTGAGGAAAAAGACAATCTTGTTTCAAAAGTTCTACAAAGAAAAAAAGACTATCTTCTTGCCTCCTGGTGCTCATTAGATGATTGGAAGCAAATCACAGACTTTCTGCTGTCAGTGCTCCTCTGAAATATTTCTAAGTATGGAATTTAGTCCTGCAGCATTTGCAGTTACTTTATGGGCCTGGATACCATCGAAGAGGGTTCATAAGTAGAAGGCTATATGGTCTGGGTAGTTGAAAGTAAGGATGCCAATTGTCTGTTTTGAAAAAATGTGTGGGAGAGGGGCCAATAAAAGTTCTGAGTGCGTGTCCACAATGAGTTTGAAGACCTAAACAGGCTGACAGCAGACAAAACAGGTGGCCTAGGTGGAAGCTGGGGGAACCTTCATCACTGCAGCCTCCAAAGATCAAGATGGTACAAGAGGCAGGAAAACTAAAATATTTCAGTAAAGCTCGGGAAACTTCTGCTCATTGAATAATTTCCTTAAATAACCCTTTCTTCATTCTTGCTTTTTAGTCCAGAAACTTCAGGTAGTTTATGAGGTTGAGTAAGTTTTACACAGCCACACTGAGGCTTCCCTTTTTGGTGTGCTCCTTACTGCCAGCTCCCTTTGATCTTCAGTATGTGTCTGCTCCACCTTGCACTCCACAAGCCCTGAGGTTTGCAATGCAAGTCTTCTAATCCAAGAGGTTCCATCTATTCCAGAATTCAGCAGCCAAGAAAACAAGAACAGCTTTTCTGTTGCTGACCAGCTGCTTTCTTGCAAAAGATGCAAAACCTGCTGTTTTTTGTAAGAATCTAGGTGCCTCTTGATTAGAATAATAGCACACCAGTTTTATTTCCAATACTATCTGAAAAAAAGAAAAAAAAGAATTTGGAAATTAACTCTGAAGACATTTTACTTGAAAGGGAAAAATGTTTCAGATTTTAAGAAAACCTGAAATAGGGTTTTATTCAGAAAGGAAATTTGTTAAAAGATTTTAAGAATTAATCCCTGACTAGGAATTTGTTCAAAACATCGTGTTTCAGCAGAGCCTCTCACTACCTGCCATTATTTTGTTCTCTTGCTATTGATAATTTCCTTTAAATTGGAAAATGTCTCCTTCTGAAGCCAACTTGTTTAAATGCATGACTAGACAATTATATTTAAATTTGTGTATTTTCTTTGTAAACATTTCTTACAGAAATTACTGTGAATTGTGGCTTCGTGCAATTGTGACTTCAGGCTAGAATCACCAACGTTATTTTTTATCAAATGCTTTAAATGTACCGTATATTACAAAGACAAATAAAGAGCAAGATAGCTTTCTGGAGGCGGTTACTGTCTAAGAGATATGGAGGCAGGTACATTTGGATACATCATGTTTAAGAAAGAAAATATTCAGCATGGAGCTCTGGAACAGAAAACAGAATATTTGGGTGCTGTTCCCTGCTTTGCCACTGACCCATGTAAGAATATCATGCTATCTCTGTTGGCTTTTATTTCTCTGCCTGTAATTTATCTGTCGTATCTTCTAATCAACAATTATTTCTTCCTATAGCCACCTACCAAACCAAAACTTTAACCTCAGCTGGGAGCCTTTATATAATAATAATGGCAAACTTTTGAGTTTGGAATTCTTTTAAGAAATATATGACTTGCAGTTCGAAGTTCTTTCATGCAAAGGGACCAAAGGGAAAACAGGTATAAAAAATAAACCAAGAGAAACTTTTTGACAGTATTTATACAAAAGGAAAACATGTAGGGATTGAGACTCCAAAAGACAAGCTCTGAGCTAGTAATTTAATATACAGCTGTTTCTGTAATCAAGGACAGGTGAAACTAACAGACACCTGGACATGATTTAGTTTTAATCCTGTGAGTAGTCCTTAATACTTCAGCGAGTGTTTACTTCTTATCAGGAATGCTCAAATGCTTAAAGATAACTTTCTATTCAATCCAGTTTGTGAGATTTCTGTGTTCTTTAATGAAGGATTTTAGTATAGCTCATATATTTGCATGAGCTTTACCTGTTTGTTATTTTAGCACCTTAAAATAGTTTTAAATTCTTCATTCTTAATGCTGCTAGGTGGCTAGAGAAATATTGCCAGTGATCTGTCACAGAGAGGTGAGTGGATGCTGAAAGACTACAGGCCAGATTTTGAATGAAATTGAGATACCTAAAAATCTTTGCAACTCTGATCCTTGGTGCTGCCCTGAAAACCACATCTGCGGAGAAGAGAAAGGAGTTCCAGGCTGCTTCACCTGGAAAGGCACTAGATGGCCCTTTCTTTCTTGCTGTGTTTCATAAACCTCAGGCTGCGTGGTCCTGTGCAAGTGTCTTTGTATGGGCGATGGGCTCTAATGTTACTCTGAATCAATCAGTAGTAAGCTTGATGTAAGCTGGGATTTACCCTGAAAAACTTAATGGCAAAAATTCCAAATTTCACCTGCAAGAAAGCTTGGTTTTTATTGCATGAGAGTGTATCACCAAAGGGTAGACATTTTTTACATGTAAGTCTGTCAGGTTTTTTTATCACTTCAGTCTTTATGAAAGTGCTGATGAAATAGGAGGTATTTGGCCATTTGACAAACCTATCAAAGTAGTCAGTAATATTTCATCAGAGTGTTGAAAATTATTTTCTTGTAAGGGGGCCTAAGTATACAAATTAGGAAAAGGCTGAAGAAATTTTGCCAGTATTGTGTTTAGTTTATACTCACTAAGCTTCTATGAGTATCTCTTTCTCACAGACAGATTAGTAAATGTGGGGTTAGATATCTTCTGCTGCAAGGAGTAACCAAAGTTACCCACTCTAAAATAACTTTGTAGTAGTTTAAAGAACTTTAGCATAATGTTTTGACCTCCAGTTTACATTTGTTGAACACATAAGCCTCCCATACCCTTTTTTGTTTTGATTTTAGAACTGAAAGGCTGAAATAAGAAATAGAGGAAACCCACAGGCTGGATTTAAAGATCCATCCTGGGGGCCTTTAAATGAAATTCATAGGGATCAGCCTACCTGAGTGGCAGGGCAGGACATACATTTTGAGGGAATCTGTTGTAATAACTTGATAATTTAAATTTTGATCCTGAAAATTAATGTCTGGCTAACTTTATACATCTCAGTCATCTGACAGATTTAAACATGGTGGAGCTAAAGGTATCCAGCTATTAGTTTAACACTACTTCATGTCTGATGAGGAATAATAAATTCTGAACTTACTGTTTGAAACAACACAGCTCCATAAACTAGTGTGACTTGGTAGAGATACATTCACGGGCACTTCCACTGAGGTGCCTGTTTAGGGGATCCAGGATCACACCTGGGTCCTTAAAACAGCAGAACAAACAGGCCAAGCCCCAAAGCTGTAAGTAGAGTCATTGAGATAGAGATATGTGCTTTTGAGATACTTCTGTATGTGATGTATGCACAAACTATGTTTGAACTTAAGAATATTGTGGCTGTATTTATTATTTACACAGATGACAGGATTTATAGGGTGATTATTCATGTAAAGTTTTTTTTAGGGAATCATATACTTGTGATTTAAAGCTTGCTTCCTCATTACCACATGTACTGTTACTGGTTTTCATTTTCTATCTCCATGCTTAAAACAACTCCTGACTCCTAAACCACAGAGGGTGGCACATCTATCTTACTCTCAGAATACCCATATGCGATTGATACAAGTTTGCAGGTCGAATTAAATCTCAGTGGCATTAATTTATTGTAGCTGAACGTTGAGCAGCACAAAAATGTTTGATCATTACAGAATTTATACCTAATGTATTGAAAAGGTCAAGGCAGTGTTCTGACAGGTCTTGATGCCTTTTTTTTTTCTTTTTTTCCCCCAAACTTTCTCATAAATAGCTGCCGCCAGCCTGATTTAACAGTAACTCAGGCATTTAGGGATGCTGCGATGCTCATCTCATTAGCTGAGCGTTAGAATTCCTGTAAGATTCGGTCTCCTTTGGGCGAGAGGAAGGGGAGGAAGTGGGCAGAGGTGTCAGGGTAGCGCCGAGGGCATCGTTTTAATCGGCAGTTCCAGAAGTGCCGCTTCGTGAGTGCGCGGCTATTCACCTGTTTGCCCCCCGCTCCGCCCGGGGAGGCACCCCGCCCGCCCGGGGGCCACCCCTCCGCCGCGGACCAAAAGTTGTGACCGCGCCGCCGGTGAAGGAGGGAGGTCCCGCCCCGGCGGAGGGTCCTCCCCGCCGCCCCCCGGGCGGGGGCGGGGCGGGGCGGGGGGTGCCGCGCCTCCGGGGCACCGCGGGGTGCCCGGGCGCCGCCGCGCGGCCGCCACTCCTGGGCGCGCCTGTCGCCTGCGGGGAGACCCGCTCCCCGCCCGGCCCGCGGGGGCTCCGCGCCGCCGCCGCCCCGCTGCATTTCGCCGCCCGCCTCCGCCGCCGCCGCCGCCGTTCCCGTGCGGCTGGGTGCCGCCGCCGCCGCCGCCTCCCTCGGCGCCGCGCTCCCCCCCGCCCCAGCCCGCCCCGCCGGGCTTGAAGGTCACCTCCGCCCGCCCGCTCCGGAGCCACTTTCCGCGCCGGCTGGAGAGCGGCAGCGCCTCCGCCCCCGGGAAGGTCCCTGTCCGGCCGGTGCGGCGCGCCCGCCGAGCGGAGCGGAGCGGAGCGGGAAGTCGTCCGCTCGCCCCTTCCATCCCCGCCGCTCCTCCCGCCGCGGCGGGTCTGGCCGCTGCCCGCGGAGGTCGCGGGCGGGCCGGGAGCCCCCGCTGCCGGTTCGCGGCGAGCCCGGGGGGAGCCGAGGGGCGCGGCATGCGGCGGTGAGGGCGGCGGCGCTGCCCGCGGGGAAGGGGCTGCGGCGGCGGCGGCGGCGGGGAGCCGCGTCCCGCTGCCACTTGCCCGGAGGGGCCGCTCGCTCCGGACGGGGCTGGGAGAGGCGCTGCCACCCTTCGCCTCCGCTCGCCTCTTTATGGTGAGTTTCGGCCGGGGCCTTGCGGGGGTGCTGGGGGGCGGCGGGGCCGCTCGGTGCGGGGCAGCCCAGCAGATGTGCGGGGGGTCCGGCCCGGCCTGGCCTCCCCCCGGGAAGGAGGCGCTCCCGCTGGTCGCCACGACCGGAAAGTTTCCAGGGCGGCCCGGGGGGAGGGTTGCGCGTCCGCGGAACGTCCGCGGATTGGGGGGGGGGGGGGGGCTCTCGGTGCCTGGGGGCTGCGGTGGGAGCGGGGGCGAGGACGGGCAGGGGCGCGCTGCTGTGCCCCGGGGTCTCCGCGGCGCCTGGGCTCTCCTGCAAAACCTCCTGGAAGGTACGACGGGGGAAAGGCTGGCACGGGAGGTGGCTCACGAAATATAAGGAAGAACAAGAAAAATGGCCAGCCGGGTTTCAGACGAGATTCCGATTGAAAGAGGGCAGATATTTAGCTGCTGGGAAACTACTTGCCTGTAAGTCGTCAATCTTTACTTATGTTATAGGCGATTCATCGTAGCATTTTCTCCTGCACGCTTCTGTCAGGAATAAAAAAGGTATTAGTGTTACCTACATACATGTTCGCTACAGGTGAAGCAACACTATACGCATTTAAAATGTATAGGCACTTTGGGCTCGAACTGCCGCTCTTCAGCATGGTTTTGCGGTGTGAGAGCGGCACGCGTTCTACGCTTCCAAAATTTGTAACGTGGCTGTTGGACGCCGTGCTGCCAGCTTGACGTGGTTCACACAGATGGTGAAATGAATGTGGTCTGAAGTTTGATTCTGGAGTGATTCACATCACCAAAGTGTGAAAGATCTTGTCCAAATCTGCAGCTTTTGTTTATCTACTCTCTGAATTGCAAATGTGGAGTAGTATGTTTGATTCTTAAGTAGTTTAGTGATGACTGTTTGTACACTTGAAATAAAATTCAGCTGATTCAAGAGGAATTGGATCATAAAAACCAGCAGACGCTGAAGATGGTGTCCCAAGAATGTCAAGTCCCTTGGTTCCCTTCCCCCTCTAGACTTGACCATACTTAAGAGAAGAAAGATACTTTATGTTTCCCTTGTCATTTAGAAGTGTGAAAACAATTGCATGTAAGGGCTATAAAAGCAGAAGCAAGATTTTTTCACTCTGTGGTAGAGATTGATGATTGTGGATGTATTACAATCTAAAATGGAGTTAGTCCTCATAATCAAATAATTATATTTTAGAGACCAAACAGTCACAGTTGCTTGAGAAAATATATATTGGGAAGAGTTGCAGTGGGGGGTGTGTGTGTTTGAATTTTCAATGTGTATCTCAACAGATCGTTTAGTTTTTAGGAAAGTATTGGGTATCACGTGCTCCAGTTATCAGGATTATAGTAGTGAGTTAGAAGAGCTTAAGCTATGGCATTTTAAATTTATTTTTATTTTCCTTTACTTGAATGATTTTGAGTTACTCATTTTTTATGAAACTATTTTTATGTAGTATTTCTGATTATAGGTCAGATCTGCTATCTGTCTTACGCAAGTTTTAAAGGCTTGCTACCCAAGTTTCATTTACAATCTATTCTTCTGGTAAATACATTAGACAAAGGATTTGGCATTTCCTGAAATGAAATCTGTGTTTATAGTGTCAAGACTGTATTTCTTTTCTCTATTAGTACTTAACTGAGTGTCAGTAATATAGCTGACAAAAGTAATGAATAAAATTCACAGTATGTTGACATTTTTTATAGTTCTTATAATTGAAGTACTTGGTGTGCTTGACGTGATGAGGATGCTTTTCTGGTTTTCATAAAAGGGTATCCTTAAAAGACAGAAATACTGGCAGGAGTCAAGTGTCAAGGAAGAGAGCGGGATTGTTAATTCTTGGATGCGTAATGTGAGACATTTCGCATATAGCATATGAGTACACATGTAGAATTACAAGGTCCAGTTCCCAGCATTGTGAATTGTTATAGTGATGCCTACACACTCCACGCATATGTAATGGCTTGCTAACATGCACCGCTGACTTGCTGCAAAGGAGGGAGAATGTTATGTCCTTAGGCCATGGCTGCCAGTAAGGGTGGTTTTTGAAGTTTCTCCTTACTTCCCAAGCTGCAGTCCGGCACAAAGCCCCTTTGAAGTTAAACATGGAATAGCAAGGCCGAAGGGGACTCAGCCACTCATGCAGTCAGTCTGTCTGCCCAGGGCAGGATCAGCTCATACCTGTGTCATCTCTGATGAATGTTTGTGTACTTTTTCTATTCCCCTTCTCCTCTTACTTTTCTTCCTGCTTTTGCTATTTTTTCCTTCATCTCACTTTCTTCTTCTTAGTATATGCTCTTACTTAATTCTTTTCTAAAGAATCTTCTCTCATTCCCTGCAAACTGTCTACCCCTCATTCTCTCTTCCAGTATTTTTTATTGCTTTCTGGGGGACCTACTGCTTCTCTGCCAGCCCTACACATACGCTGGCTTTACCAGGTTTTTGCCTAGTTTTTAGGAGGGATTTAATGGAAATAGTATCCTTGGTCTCACTTTGTGTACACAGGTAAGCTTCGGTAACACCAAAAGAGTTGTTCAGTATTCACTTGCACTGGGGGAGGTTGAGCTAGTTGGAAAGACAGGACTGAAGAGACCAATGGCTGAGTTAAATAATTCACTGTGGCTAATTTATCATGCTGTAACTTTGTAATGGTATTATCTGATTTTTAAGTCTAATTATAAGCATTATATATTGTAAAGGTAGAATTCCTAGTGCTGGCTGCAAGAAGAAGTATTATTCACAGTTAGGGAAGACATGGTTACGTTAAGCATACAGTTGTCTGAAAGGTGTATTATTCTGAAAAAGGTGAATATTCTGTATTTAAGAGTGATGTATAATACTACAGCTTGAGGAAAATATAATAGCTGAAAAACCTTTTCGTTTTAACTGTGTTAATTTTATGCATCTGTTGGAACTCTTTCTACTGATTTCTTGGATCTTGACTCCTTCCCATTTCATGTGGGAGACTGGGGATGCTGTTGTCTCGTGCACCTTCGTGAAAGCAGCGTGTGAATAAAACTGAAGAGTTAGGAAACAAGTGAGTGGACAGGGCTTAAAACAGCAGCAAACAGAATATTAGGTGCCCTTACTGTTTATGGCCTTGATTTTGAAATGATTTAAATCTGTGGCAAAGCTTCTGTTGACTTGATTGTGCAGAATTTGAGCTGTAGTATTTCCTGAGAGCAGAAGACTCCTAGCTCTCAGGATCTTTTCCCAAGTCATTAACGAGAAGTCTTATTTTTTATTGTTGTTCTTTGTTTTTAATTCTTTGCGTAGTTGCACTTTTTAATGGGTAGTTTACTTCTTTTAATAATAAATGTTTCAGTTTCCATAACTATTTTGCAGGGCAAATCCTCCTCCTTGAAAGTGCAATGCCACCTCTGAAACTTTGTTGTGTATTCTTGAATATATTATTAGTAGATACTGGTTTTTGTCACCTATTCTGAATGTATGCTTTTATGATGAAACAGGAAAGCTTTTATGAAGTTCTCTATCAGTATTTATTATCCTTTCCTTTCATAACTGTATTACTTTGCTAAAATTTAATATGACAGAAATTACAACTTACTGCAAATAAGATAATTTTATCTGTGTCCTTTAAGTTGATGCATTGAAGAATTAATGTAAACTGAAAGGAAATCTTACCTGACACAGGAAAACACTTTTGAGATGCTGGGATTTACAGTGGTGTGTAACAGCAGTATTGCAGCACATGTAACATTCTGAAGAGCACAAAGAAGCGGTTGTGTTTGATTCAGGTATGGATTACAATCAGATATCAAGCAACATCAAATGCCAAAAATATGCTTGTCATACTTTGAAATACTATTTTTTGCAAAGAAGGTGCAGTTTAATGTCTCTACTCTTCTGGTCCAGATCTTGTACTTTGCAGAGGACCTGTCCAGAAGTAAGAATAAGTGGTGTTTTTAATGAATATTCAGAAATTCAAGATAGTTTCTGAGGTGCATTATGACATATTAACTATTTGGTTCTTCCTATGGGGAAAGAAACTGTTAGGTATTTTGCCAGTATGTATCTTTCAGAAATTTAAAAGTTGTTTGATGTGTCTCTAACAAAGGTGTGTACACAAATCTAAAGCTCTGTGACAGTTTTCTTAAAGCCAATTAAAAACCCCAGAACATTTCGCAACTTTGGATGCAGTTCCAAAATCCCGTGTTTCCAAACAGCAAGATGCCATTGCAGCTAATACCCTGAGAGGAGCAAGGTAAATATACAATTCTAGATTGACGGATGCCTTAGTACCTACCTATGCAATTCAGTGCCCTAAAATTGAGATGACTGCCTGGAGTCGCTATGCCACAAACGGGGAGTGCCTGTCAGCGGGAGACTGGCTGCCGTCAGTCAGGGAGGTTTTGTAAAAATGACCGAGCAAACTCACATCCATTAAAATAATTTCCTCTCTGCTTCTGACGGAAAGGCGTAAGGGAATATTGTTACAGCAGGTTGAACTGAAAGTCTTGGATTGTGTTAAAGGGCAAACATGCAAAGCTAAATCACTTTTAAGATAAATGGAATAATGATGACTGTAGGGCCAGATGCAGCTGTTTGTGACCAGCATTACAAACACTGTAAAAATATATATGTTTTCTCAGTTTGCAACACACTTGGTTTCAACCCTCCAGTGTATAGCCCCTGACCGAGAAAGTTTAGGGTACAAGAAGAAGAGGTTATGATTGCAAAAAAAGGAATTAAAAGGAAATGGGCTAGAATATGTTTCAAGCAATTGCTGGTTTTTAAGCTTCTCATCATTAAACAAATGGTAGTGAGAGCTGGAATCTCTCTAGTTAGTGAATCTCAGCTTTCTGCCGTCTTTTGTAGTTCATTGATCTCGAGTCTGTCATGGTGCTAGTTGTGATTCAAGCTTTTCCTTTACTTTGGCCATTTATTAATCACTTTTCCATTGGATTTTTTAGAATCTAATAAAGCTTGAATGCATGCTGATGTACTTTTCTTGGTGGGGACGCTTATAGGATCTTGCTCTTCTCATTGCTGGTTCTGAAGGTTTCCTAGGGATTTTATTGTTTCTGAGTTCAGGCTCTGTATTAGATGTGAGCAAATATTGCATGATCAGAACAATAAGAAGTGAGCCAGAAAATACGTATTTTTTTCCTGAGAAATTCAGGAAACTCAAACTTGATGTAGAAAGTTTCAACTCTAAATATGTACTGTTGTGAGCATGTCAAAATGTGGGTAGGACATTTAGGAGAAGGTTTAAATGAGGAAGTGCTACTATTTCAGATCAAAGTACTCTAATAGTTAAAGCAGTGGTAGAGAAGGTGGTTGAACACCTGTGTACAGGTGGAAGAAAATGCAGTCATATTGGACAGTCGTACTTCAGTTAAAAATAAGAGGACAAAAGTTTTGCTGTGTTGAAATCAACACCATCATCACAGGAGATAGAACAGTAGTAAATTTATATGTACTGCCCTGGTGGGAAAGCCCAATGCAGTTGCAGCTGGTTTCCTTGAACTTAGGTTGCTCCGTAGTCTTTTGCATGTTTTATGGGTTTTTTATATTTCAGATATCTGGAGCTTACGCATGAGAAAACACATGCAGAAAAAAGTTACATATGTAACACTGTTGACAGTCTGGTGTGGAGTTTCTTATTTTGGTAGCAAAATGAGTGTTAAACCTTTGAGAATCTCACATGGACCCAAAGCCCTGGATTTCAAAATAAAATGCTG
Organism: Morus bassanus; assembly: GCA_031468815.1. Classification (NCBI taxonomy): domain Eukaryota; kingdom Metazoa; phylum Chordata; class Aves; order Suliformes; family Sulidae; genus Morus; species Morus bassanus. Next base: position 51,163,668 of record CM062572.1, read on the forward strand.
TGTAACTGTCTTCTTGTCTTGAAAAAACATATCTTTTGTATGTCTGTCCATTGTATGAAGACAGTTGTCTTTCACAAAAGTCATTTGGCTGACGAAAAGGCATTACTCTTCCTCTGGGTATCCAGTTCCTGAGTTTCTGCTTTTATCTTCTAATTTTGTTGTTTTGTTAAATAAGTCTTGGATGTCTGATTTTTTTTTTTTTTTCCCCACCATATGTTGTAGAGGATTGACATTTTATTGTTTAGGGAGAGAGAAATTAGGCTATGTTGAACGGTACTGATCCAGGAAAAAGGCTTGAGAGTCTTTGTCAGAGACAATATGGATATCTTTGCTCTGGCAAAAAAAATCCACTTTTTTCACAATTAGCAATTTTTCCTGAATTAAGAATTGTGCAATATTATGCAGATATTTTGTTGAGCAGATGAATTCAATAGTAAATGAAGATCCTGTAAACAGTCCTTATATAAAAAATATAGAATATAGTATTAAACACTGGTTTTCAAATAATGTTCCGTCTTCAAATTTATGTAATTCTCTAACGCTTTGCTTTGGGATGCAGCGTAGTCTAGGCAGTCCTTGACCACAGAGCTTACAGTCTCACTTCTTTGGTGGAAAAGATACTGAAGCATCAGTTTCAAGTCATGCGACTGGGTGGTTGTCTCTGATCAGTGTGTCACAGGAAATAATTTGATGAAATATTATCTTCTGTCACAATGAAGCTCTACAGGGAAGCTCTAGGGTTTAAAAAAAAATAGATAATCTCACTCCACTACAGACAGTCCACTGTGTATGTGAGTAGTTACTTAAATATCCTTTCTTCCAACATTGAAGATGAGCTACCTAAAATGTCATCTACCACATGGTGATGCCCGTTTTAAGTCTGCAACAATATAAATGCTAAAGAAGTCCCAGAGTGCAGTTTGAATTGTGCCGCATAGAGTGACCCAGCAGGAAGATTAATGGATCTAGATATCCTCCTGATCATTCCACGATATTAGACCCCTTTTTCCCACTCCTTAATTTAGGACACTCTCCAAATGGCTCCTTCACTTCATGATGACCTCTTCTCTGTTGCCATCGTGATAATATGTTAGTCTGCAGCTGCCTCCACAGGAGACCGATTGGGTTTCTCCTGGTCATTACAAGTATTGAACTCTTGCCAAATACCAAAATTGTCCATATCACATGTTCTGCACACTTGCTTCATTGTGAATGGCCTCAACTTAAAACCAGATTATTTCATCGTTATTGTTTTCCAGTCCCTGATACCTATGGGTGAGTTTTTGATTTACGTTTTTGTTTCATTGTGTCTCTTTTACAATGCTGCTTTCGTTTTGATTCAATACTGCAGCTCTGGCTGTAACTGATTATCAAGGATCTGATGCCACTGTGGGAAAAATCAACCATGAAGTTGTCCCACTTGTCAGGTGGAGCAGGTGAGGGGCTTACCTAGTAGCCTAATGCACAGCACTCTGGGGTACAATACACAAATAGATCCTTTTGCTTTGTATAAGCTTTATTCTAAAATCATATGTTCTTTGATACCAAAGCCATCTTTTACTCCTCCTACTGTAAAATGCCTTCAAATCAGTCAGCTTTGGTGCCGATATGATATTTCATCCTTGCTCTGGGAACTGTCATATCCAGTAAACCACCCGATTAATCCGTACTTGTTGGGACACGTTGGTTCATATGGACAGAATGATGCAGTCAAGTAGTTTGGCCCCTTTAATCACTTTGGGCATAGTTTTGTTTTCAGCAATTGCCATTTCACTGCAGCCAAGTGTGTAATCAGCTATTGGTGATAACACTTTTTACTTATTTTCCTTTTAATGTGGTTAGCCTGAGGTTTTCCCCTTTCCGTAGTTTCAGTCCTTGGGGTTGTATTTTTGCTTTTGAATCAACTCAAACTTCTGTTTCGTCATAGCCAGGGAACCACCTTTCTTAGGATATGTATGTTTGTTAGAACCCAAGCAGATTGTAAAAAGGACTTGAGCGTTGCTTGAAATCTCCTTATGTATGAACTTGTCTATGCAGGAACCTAAATATGAAGGTGCTTTTTTTGCTATAATGTGTCCAAATGCAGATCACAATAAACTTCTGGTACTGTGATGTAAACGAGTCCTGCAGGATTGTAGGGGTCTCCTGGAGACAGCTGAAAAGGACGGTGAGGTCATGATACCATTTCTCAGTACTAGCTAAAAACCCTGTCTTTAATGAAATGAAGTAATTTAAAACAATTAAAGTGATCAACTTTAGGGAGATACAATTTCCTTATAAATTTTATACAAAGCATGTAACTTGGCAGTAATAGATGATATGGGACAAGATAATAAAAGCATACAATAAAATAAAAACAAATAGTTAAATAATTAGACATACATGAGTCATAAAAATCTGTTGTTATAATAAGAGGTGTCCATCTTTTTTGTTGCAGGAGCCCAGAGTATTGTTCCAGTTTCTTTAAAAATCAGATAATCTTTGCTTTTGCACTTTTTTAGTGTTGTATTCTAATGCTAAGAGCTCTCTTGTTAGGTTCAATTATGCTATTGCTGTGGATACATGTCAGTTTTGCTTACTACATTCAAAAGAAATGAAGGCTTTCCTGGTCAGTTTTAAGGGTTTTCCCCTTCTTCTAAAAACCAGCACTAGTGTTGCACTATCCATATATTATGGCCTCCATTTGTATGTAGTAGAATTATTTCCACCTTGAAAAGAAAAAAATTGCAAAAAAAATTAAATTTGCAGATGTCTCATGGCAGCCATTGTAGTATGTGTGTTTCCTAAGTGTGGCACTTTGCCAGTCCTGATTTTCCTATTTGTTCTTCTCTGTTGGTTCTGGAGCTACTGAGGTAAAAGTAGTAATTAACAATTTTATTTTTGCTAGTATTGCAGCTGTCTAGTTCTGCTAAAACTGCTATTTAGGGAAGAGGTTAGGAAAGGAAGGTTTGCATGAGGCATTATAATGACACTGAGGTGTGAAAGAGCTATTGTTCTGAGAAGGCAAGGATTTAGAATACTTTGAATGTTGTTTGCTCGCTATCTTTTTCATAGTTTATTTTTGTTCGTTTGCCTATGACAGAAATTGCAGAGGGAGGCCTCTACCAACAGATAACTGCGGTATGCACCGTATCCAATTGCCTGACTTAGAGAAACTTGTTGGTTTTTTTAGACTTTATCAGTTGCAGACTATTCTTGTCTCCTTGGCTGCTCTTCTGCCACTTTTTCTATAATTAGCAGTAAAATCAGTAACACAGGTAAAAATTGAGTCTCTCAACAGTTAATGGTAACGCAGGTACCAGCGCCTTCATTCCAATCAGCATTGTTATCTGGGCTTGAATAGAAACTGTATTTTGCAGTGGTGACCACAGAGTTAAAATTCTGATCATCTTGTCGGGATCTATGTTATGAACTGCTGTGCAGTTGATGTCTGACGGACATTGTATGCCTGACATTTTGCTGTGGCGGGGTTTTGTTGTGGGTTTTTTTTATTGCTGTGTTTGGGTTTTTTGTGTTGTTGAATTAAATAACAATAATAGGGCATGAATAATTCTTAATATCAGTGTTGCTTTATAAACATGTCTTAAAACACATGCAATTCTTAAAAAAATATATCTAATAGTCAATGTAATGCTTCTCTATGTTAAAGCTTTGCCAGCAGGCAAAACAAAGGAAAACTAGGAAGTTTTGTGTGATGTTAAAAGAAACATAGACTTTTTTCTCTTTCCATATTTGCACTGTTACAAAGTGGTAGACTAAAATGTGAATCCAGATTTCTAAGGTAAGTATATTCTAGTGGATAGTAAATTTTACAATAGTAAAAATTGTTTCCCTGATGAAGCCATTAAATATTTTGTCACTGTTTGTACAAGAAGCAGGAAGATTGGACTCTAATTTCTAATGTGGAAAAAATTATTTATTTATTAAAGTTTTCTCAGGTAAGAATATCTTTCAAGTTGCTCAAGAGTTGATTAAAATACAAATTAGATTGAAATAATGATTGCTGTAGTCCTTGGAATAGTTTTGTTATGAACTTTCATGGTACACGATCGTAATGTTCACAAGAAAATAATACACGCAAGTAGAGTAGAAATTGAGAGCAAGTGAGCTAGGTGATAAACTCTTCCTTTTGATTTTTTTTTTGTTTGCCAGAATCAAACTGTTCAGCACCTGTAGTTGTCTGTGCTTTGCTATGAGAGGGTTACACTTTGCCTATAAATGAATGCTCTTTTAGTTGCATAAGTGGATGCATCTTTATTAGAGGTAAATTTTAGGCGGTAAATTGGCTTCTTTATTCCTGTAAATGTGTTTAAATCAAGCACTGCAGCTGTCATATTAGTAGATCTTAGCATTGTTCTCTTTTAAGAAGCACATCCTTAGCCAATGTGTGTCCCACATAGCCATAAAAAATGACTTGCTGAGTTTCGGTGTGCTAAAACGTCATACTGCATTTGCTGTTTATTTTGCTATTTAAAATGCCATGTACTTTGGTGTCAAGTTTCATCTTTTCTGAAGGTCTCCTAATAAGTCTAAAGAGTTACAGACCTTCTCCCAGTGAAATCAATAGGAAAGATTATTGATCATAACAGGGAAGAGGAACAGTATTGCTGTCTTTTAATCTTGTATCATTTGGGCTCCTCTTGATACCTCTCTCGTTAGTTTTGCCAATACACATCAGAGCAGTTCATAGTGGAGCTTGAACCATTGAGGTTCATTACACTTCGAGTCCTGTGAATTGCTAAGAGGAAAGCTGTGGTGTTGTGTTTTGTTTTTTTTTTTTTTTTCCTTTTTGTCTCACGCCTGATATTTGTGCAATGACTGTGGTCGTAGCATGTGCTGGGTTGATTGGCGGAAAACACTGATTCTGTAGTCAAAATCTGGCTTTGGGGATCTCCAAAGGATGTGCTTTTTCTTTCACTCTGCTGAAAGGCTGGCTGTTGCCATCTGTGGATTTTAAGAATCTGGAATCACATTTTAAAGAGTAGGAGGATTTTAGGGTAATGCCATATTCCCCTTTCTTTTAATTTCTTTTTTTTTTCTTTTTAATAATTTGCTCTGCTGATGTTTAATGTATAAGAATTTTAAATAATTTAATAAAACTGACTCAAATGAGGAAATTGAAAGGGAATTCCAAATGAATGTTATAACGCAGTACTATTGCAGCTTGGCACTTCAGTATGGGTGGTCCTTCCTGGCACGCTGCCGAAGGAGTAAGAAATGCCTCACGTTAGGACTATGGAAGCATGCACGCCTATGAAAGATGGACCGACTGGCAACAAGAGAAGTGTGACTGATGTCACGAGATGATCAGTGTGTTTCTTCCAATAGCTGAACATGTGAATTGGATAGTGTCTGCTACGCAGTATGTAAGTAGTTAGGTTCTTGTGAAATTGCTTATGAATTACTTGCTCTTGTGCTGTTGCTGTGTGTGGTGCATAAACACTTGAGGCTCTGCTGTTGGGCCTCTCTTTGTGTTGGTGGTAGTCAGCTTTGCTCCCTGACAAGCTCTTGGGAAGCTCCCAGTGAGTGCTTGATTTTACATTGCTGTGTATTGTTTGGTTTGCTTAAGAGGTTGGTGTATACTGTCTTCTTTCTCTGAGTGGAAGGTTACATAAACCATTGCTACATGGCTGAGGCATACCACTGTGAGCCAGACAAGCTGGTACTGCTTGTGCTTCTTCTTGTTAGAACCACACACTTGTCTTGTTTTCTAATGGGCTGTAAGGTTTTCAGTTAAACATTTGCAAGGAAGAGAGCTGTGTGGTTTTTTTTCATGTTTAAAACCTACTGTCACTTCTTCTAGTATGTCTACCCTGAGAAATACAGATGCTGGTTAGTGCATACAGTAAAATACACAAGTGCATACAGTAAAAATACACACAAATAATGAATTAGAAAGGTGAATTTCATGTTTTCATTTATCCTTTCACATCTGTGAAATGGATATAGCTTAATGAGCTGATAAAAGGAATTGACCTTGCAGCTGACGGTTGGATTGGGAAATGCAGAAATATTGAGGAAGGTATTTATGATTTCCACTAAGAACAGCTTGGCAATTGCTCATATTTAATGATTTGTATCATTGTTTCTAATACTAAATTTATGCCTGAGTATCTGTGTGCAACACATCTGAGTTGCTGACACTATGAACTATAATTTTGAATTCTATGTTGCATATAAATTATCAACCATAATTTTGTGTTACAGCACACAGGAGGGAGGAAATGTTAAGCTATGATTCCAACGGTGAGCACTAAATGAATGTATCACATGCTTTTCAAATAATAAATTTAGAAGTGCATGAAGATTTATAGAATATTCTATATTCACAATGATGCCAAGTTAGAGCTGCTTTAGGAACTATATGCATTAATTAGAATTTCTGACTTTCGCATGCTGTAGATTTGAAAGCTGTTCAGTCTTCTGGACTATATTCTGGTTATCAAAATACCTGTGTTCATTTTCTTGAATTGTAAGAGATAATGGGTCTTCTCCAGCGTATTTAGGTACCACTTTCAATATGTGGTTTGCTAGATGATTAGAGTGTTGTCTTTAATTGTATCCTTTTGCTACGGTGGTAATACAAATAAAATTTGTTCTTTTAATTTGCTAACTATTACTGTGAAACAATACGTACCATTATGAGCCTTGCCTGAGAGGTATAGTTACATCTTTGGATAGTAAATTGGAAATACTAGTCTTTTGTTGGCAAAGAAATTAGGGAAATATAAATTGTCTGACTTATCACTGAGCATTTTTATATAAATTAGGCAAAAATAATTTCCTGTGATACTTTAGAAATCAAATATGGAAGGGAAGTATATTTGTGTAGACTGTTTAGGTACAGAATGTCATGCACACTTCAGCATTTGGAAGTACAGAATACTATTTTAATTTGTCATATTCAGATATGGACAACGTTAATTTGTTATGCAGCCCCATTAGAGAAGGAAAAAATGTTGAGGGCATTAAATCCTAATCTTTGGAGAAATACGTTTATAGAATGCCAGCAGATGTCAGTATGTTCTTGTCATACAGCCCTTTTGTTTTTAAACAATAATTTTCCTTGAATTAAATAATATGGGAGGAAGCAATAGGTGTTGTAACGCTATCCTAATGCAGATCTGTTTAATTCAAGTATTTTACTGAAAAGGGTTTTTTCTTTTCTGTTTGCTAGACCTAGGCTGGGACAACATCCTTGTACACATTAGCTTTCACCGTATATAACTACTCTTCAGACTGCTTAAAGAACATAGTTTAAAATGCTTTGCTAAATGGGCATGTATTATTGATAGTATAACACTTTAGTTGCTAATTGAACGTTTTTTTTCCTCCTCTGTAGAACTTTTTTCATATAGATTTCCTTCATATATTCTGAGGTGTTTTGAAAATGCTGGTGCACTTCTTTCTGTTTGCGTAGCTAGTGAGTGTGTTTGAACTCTGATGTGTTTAATCAAATCTGTCTCTCTAATTCGGAGATTATTTTGTCACTGTTTATACATGGTAATCAAAAACAGATGAGCTGTTTCTTGTCTTCCTTGTATTTCAAAAATCAATACCATTGTGACACTGTGGAGAAGCCTTTCCCTTCAGTGCAAAATGATGCCATATAGTGGGAAAGGATATAGAATTCCTAGTCTGGAGTACTCACCATATTAAGCTGACCTCAGTTTAAAACAGTGACTTAAACATCATGGAAGGTTGCCAGGTTGCACTTCTAGGGTGGAGGGCACATGGTGCTTTTCTAAGGTATGGATGAACAGCTGGAACCTCTAGCCTACGTGAAAGAAGTTTGCAGCCTACTGACGGGTAATCCAGACTGAATCCTTGCCTGAGATTATGTTCCGCTGGTAGCACAGAGATGGTATTAAAACTCCCATTGAAGTTTCTGGTTTTGTTCTTCTGCCTGTGTTTGTCAGTGCTGTCTCTTTTAGGAGGGATAGTCTGCACCTCAAAGAAGATACCTCTGTTTCTCCTAACATAAAACTAAAATACTTCAGTCTCAATCTGATAATTTTGACCATTGTCCATTTTAGCCAGCACCACCAACACCAGAAGGGTAAACCTCATGGTTTTCAGTTTCGGTTACCGGAAGCACTTGGTGCCTCAGTGTGTTAGGTGTTGAATGAAGGGTTAAGAATCCTGTCTGAAGGCAAAAGGTTATTTACTTAAGCTTCTCTTAGGGAGTTTAGTGTTCTTTTTTTGTAAATTCACAGTCATAAAATACTGTAGCTGTCACTTTGGGCTTTTTAATTACATTTTCAAGGAGAAATTTATGTTTTCTCTTTCTTCAACCTTCTTTTCAAGCTCTGTCACCTTAAAGAGTTTGTTTTACATGCAAGATCTATTTATTTTGACTTATTCCTTGTTTCCGTGTTTCTTCCCATCTCAGACTGTTTGGGTGATTTTCAGATCATGCAAATGAGAATTGAGGCAGGCAAAACAAATAAAAGAGGGACTTATCTCTGGAGTGGAAAAAAGAAAAAAGAAACCCACAAGCCCAAAAAACCAACACAACCCAAAAACCATACAGCGTTACTGAGGTTGTAGTTCTGGAAATAAGGCTATTTCATTTTCATGTGCCCTTAATGCTATTTCTAGAGATGCTGATAAACACCCAAAATCCTGTTAAATGTCATGCTTAAATTAGTTCTAAACAACTTTTTGCATGATGTACTAATGCAATTTACTTCAGGGTTTGGCTTGCTTGCCTGCAGCTGAATGGAAGAACTTAGAAAATTATAGTTCTCTTTTCATTTTAGTGTAGGGGGAAAAAAAAAAAAGGGAAAATGTAGATGTTTGAGGGTCTGCATGTGTAATGTTTGAAAACTTATTTATCTTCTCTTTTTGTAGTGAAGATAAAAAGCAAAAGTATTTTTCCCCTACTGAATAAAAAAAAGAAGCAGCAGTATCATATATTGTTTTGACATATGTTCTTCCATGGCAATGTAAGCGCTTTCTGCTAGTTGACTCTTACTAACAGCTTCCTGAGTATGCCTTTTGAAAACTTGCAAAATATATATGTAATTAATTTCCTTTTGTAGCCAGCAGTGCTATTGCACTTTGGACTCCTGAAAATCAGGTTCTTAGCAAAAATGGGTGGAATCTCCATCATGTTTTAACATACTTAATGACAGTTCTAAAAACCTGTAGTTCACTGAAATTCATGGTCAACTTGAAAGTCTGTTACTGCATCTTCTGTTTTATTGCATACAGAAGCTGGTTTTCTTATGATAATATAGACATATGGATCAAAACACCAAATGTGAGCATTTACCTGTGGTTTGCAAAGCTTGCTCATTCAATCTATATGTTGACCTATGTACGTTGAGAGCAGATGAATGATCAGGCATTCATTTTGTCCATCTGCTCTATACAGAAATGTTTGAAAATGTGATCTTGCTGTCAAGATAGGAAGTAATGCAATAAATCTTGAAATTATTTTTGATCAGTTATGTATTTAACAATGATCTTATAACTTTTCAAACTTTATTTATAAATTTCTCTTTTTTTGGAATACAACTTTCATTAGATTAGAATTTACACTTTCCTACGTGTGTGCATTTGTACTTTGTGGGAGAGATTAATGGGAAAACTGTTCAAAAAATGATGCACAAGCTTCTGACAATACTTCCTGTTCCAGATAAGCTCTTAGTTAATAAAGATTGCAGATGTCAAAGATTGCTTTGAATTAATTTTTGTGTTCTTGCACATACTTACAAATACTCCAGGTGTCCATTTGTACTTTGGTCTAACAAGAAGGTACAGTTCTAGGTCATGAGAGAGGTTATACACACTCACGCTTCAGGACCATGACTGTCTGTCTGAACCAAAATAGACATAGGTGGTGGCTGCAGTTTACAAATGGTCTTAAGTCTTGAAATTTCCAGAAAAATGGCAGCTGTTCCAATAATTATACACTTTCATTCTTCAAAACTTAGTATTTTACATAAATCAAAACTCCAAAATGAACTATAAAATATTTGAAGCTTGTTGGAAGTGTATACAAGTCTAGGTGGATATGGTCAACTATAGTACAAAAAATTAATGCCACTTCAAATTTTCTGCCATATGTAATAGATTTAATGGTATCAACTTTGTTAATTTTGACTTTGGTAGCTTCATCAAAGCCTATGAAACTATCCAGAAAGAGATTTATTGTGTTATCTTCTGTACCCTTGAAAAAAAACAAGGGTTGTAGCTAACGTGCCCTCAAATACATTTAAATTTGTTTTATTTCAATTTGTTTAAGATTTTTTCCCAACCCATTGAAAACATTTCTAGAAATAGATTTTTAAGTGGACTATTTATTGAAACAAACACATAAGTGGGGTTTACTAGTGTAATCAGGTCTCTGTGTGCTGAAATATAATACATACAGCTCGTGAGTTTTCCTGTAAGAATAGTATGAAACACTTCCCCAAAAGCAGAGTGTCTCTTTGACTGTCTTCATTAGGAGGCTTGCCAGGCAGAATGTCAAAAAGACTGTACAGTGGAATCGCAGCACAAGCGTGGCAGGTGCTTTGATGAAAATGGGCAAGTAACTTATAGAGAAATAGTCATCTAATATGGTAATTGGTGAACAGACTGAAATAAACCAAATGAAGAATGCATCTCAATATACATTTCTCTTCCTGAAAGAAATGAAACATGGCGTCCTCCTCCTGGGATTGAAATGAGGTATTGTAAAGGTGATGTGTCATAGGAAGATAGAATTGGTAACTCCACAGGAAACGTTCACAGATGTCATACTTATAGTTCTGTGGTGGAAGCAACCCTGCTGCAGAATCTTCAGAAATGGATGCTGAAATTGTAGCAAGCTATGGATTATAAAATCTATGATATAATTTTCCATATAAGGTGACTTGAGACACAGCCTTGTAATGAAAGTCGAGAAAGTTCCTTAGTCTATTCTTTCTAAACTGCATTATTTTACATATGCAGAACTCATATGGAGTCGTCAGAATAGCACAGGGATTATAAGATATTCTAGCAGTAAAACTTCTGACTGCATTTCAGTTTTAACATCAGAATTCATCAAAAACTTCTAAGTTAGAGATTTTTTTGATTTGGCAGTTACTTATACTTTCTAATTCCTGACAGTTTCCTTTACCAAGGCTTTCCAGGACACCAGACATATTGTCACCTCTGTGCTCTTCCCTCTTCTTCCTTTACCGCCTGGTGCTTGACAGCCTTCCCTCAATTGCACTGGCAATGGGGAAGCGAATGACTAGACTTTATATCAGTCTCTTGTGATCTCACCCAAATCTGTACGAAACCCTACATTCCCTCACTTAATAGGTAACTTCCTCCCTGTCCTCCAAATTTTGCATGTCCAGTCCTTTTTTTTTTTTTTTTTTTTTTCTGACCATGGAAATAGCAACTTCTGCCAAAGTGTTGCAATTGCCCCACCAGCTGCCCCATCACGTTAGCGGTGTCTGTGTTCAGCTGTGCAACTTATGCTCCATGGCTGAATGCTTTGTCCTTCCACTGCAAGTCCAGATGCTCACTGCATATTTAACACATTTGATCCTAAATGAGAAGACCACCAAGTAAAAAAACAAGCTCTGAAAGCTGTGGCATGAATGAAGTTGCATTCTAATCACAGATGATTTAGAAGCATTAATAAGCAACAGAGACTTAAATTCTGAAATTGCACATTCTAGGTAAATGAAGACTACTCTTCCTGAGTACAGATGCAAATTACCCTGTGTTAATGTACTTTTATTTGTTCCAAATAGAATTCATAGAATTCCTGAAGAGAAGACCCCAAACTGAAAACTATAAAAATACTTTAGAAAAGCAAAGTTTCACTCCACTCTTTCTCATATGGGAGGTGTCAAGACTGCATGATGACAAGGCAGTATGACTCTCAATCTCTGTGAGCTGCACATTGCAGGGAGTTCCTGACATAATTGCGATAAGCATATTCCTCATGCCTGCATTGCTTGCATAAAGCACATGGAATGGCTACAAGGTATAACAAGCTGACAGGGTTAACTCTTTCTTGAAGGAAGACATCAAAACCATGAGTCTCTTGAAATATAGAGAAGAACAGGTGAAGTAAATTTCACTAGTAATACAAATGTCCTACAGCCCCTGTAGCTAGTCCCTTTATTTCCTACCAACATAAGGAACATGCACCAACACTGCTGTTTCTCTATTAGTAGCTGTTGCTCTGAGGTCAGTTTGAGGGTCAGTGATACGACTGTGGTTATTTGGAGAAGTTAAGCTGTCAAAACCACAATCTTTCTTTTCAACCTATTCCCTTAAAACGTTGTTGATGATTTTAGTACCACACAAACCAGCTTTATGGCACTAGAGGAAGTGACTAGCTGGTGTGGTAATGGCATCACCATGTGTGCGGGGTTGCCCTTGGCTGGGGGCCAGGGGCCCACAAGGGTTGAGATAAAGACGGGGAGATCACTTACCAGTTGTCCTCATGGGAAAAACAGCGTCAACTTCATTTAATTTATTGCCAATTAAAATAGAGTTGGATGGCAAGAAAGAAAGAAAAAAAACCATCTCTTCCCAGACTCAACTTCATTCCTTCTTTCCTGATCCTGCTCCTCCTTCCCCTTCTCGAGCAGTGCAGAGGGATGGGGAATGGGGGCTGTGGTCGATCCACAACCGCTCCTCCCTCCTCACGCCTTTCCTCTGCTCCGCCACGGTCTCCCCAGGGGCTGGAGGGGAATCTCCACTCGGGCGCCTGCAGCCCCTCCCGCCCCTCCTCCTGCTCTCACCCGGGCGCTCCCAGGGCTGGCTCTTACACGTTTTTCCTCACAGCCGGGCAGGGTTTTGCCCTTTCATAACCGTGTTTTCCTGAGGCGCCGCCGGCCCGGCCGAGGGGCTCAGCCCTGCCCTGCGCTGGGGCGGCTGGAACCGGCTGGAACCGGCTGTGTCCGGCACGGGGCAGCCCTGCCTCGCCTCACACAGGCCCCCCGGCCCCCGCCAGCGCCTGGCACAGACACTGACTACACCATGTTTTAGTAAGACCCATCTTTTTGTTACCTTTCTTGCTGTAACTGTTCTCACCCATTAACAATGGTGGGAAGAAAGTGCTGAGCTTCAGGAGATTGGTGATGACGGGGCGGGTGGGCATCAGCTGCAGGGCCTTGCTGGGTAAACAGGTGGAGGGCTGAGAGAGGCAGGGGCGTCGCTGCTTCGGGACTTCTGTCTCTTCTGTCTCTTTCAGAGAGTAGATTTGGAGTAGTCCTACTGTTCACGGTTCATAAAAGGTGGGGAGCAGATGGGTCTTTGATTCAGGTATCTGTAAGCTTTCTTTGGAGTGCCAGACGGTTTTGGAAGAAACGTTTCTAGAGTTTCCACAATTGCGGTCGGGGCTGTTTGCTGCCTATGGCATGCCACATTTTTGCTCTGACTCCTGTTCCAATTTCTAACCATTTAAAGACAACATACTGTTTTTTTTATATTGTCCAGTTACATTTGGACATGCAGACGGGATGGAGACAGGAGATGTAAAAAATGTTTCATTTTGTTTTTAAATTAAGGCCAGATTTCTATTGAGGTTGCCCTGCTAGCAAGCAACATGGCGTAGGAGAAAATAATCTCTTTTTTTGTCTGCCGATCATTGATGTGCTATGTATACTGAAGGTCATCTGCTTTGCCATGCTTTATTTTCTTCAGAAGAATGACTCCATGCATCTTGAGTGAAGTAGGAGAATGTGATTTGCTGACTGGTTTACTTCACCCTGGGAACAGAGCTGAGATGTATTCAGTCTAGCTGCAAATGAGGCACTGTTTTTAATGTGAGATTTAATTTTAAGTAGTTAAACACCTGCAGAGATGTCTGTAAGCAGCTACTGATTCAAATAAAAATGGGCAGCACGTGGCATTTATAGTTTTGCCCTACTCAAGATATTGTAGTGGGAAATAAAGGATGATTTCTCACATAGCTATTGGCAAACCTTGATTTTTCAGGGTTTAGGCAGTGTTGTTTAGTGTTTTAAGCTTTGTATGTTAGGCTCTTCACTGTCTTCAGTAAATTTCTCTTACTTGTTGAATTAATTTTTGAGGCTTATTCCTCATTTGAAAAAAAAAAAAAGGGGGGGGGACGACAGCAGGGGAGAATTCTTGATTTCCCAGGAAAGAAAAATGTTGTTCTTAAGGCTAATGTGTACAAGAAGTAGTGTGTGCCCATGGAGGGGTTTCTTTTAAGAGAAAAACTGGTTCAGGATTGGGCCTATAGAGCCCTGATGTATTGGTGGTGCAAGGATAGTGATACTGCCTGGCAAGTTGGAAACAAATCTTCTGGAGCTGGGGCTGTAAGACTGTTGTTTTGTCATGTCAGAAAAGCACAGTCAACAAGCCTGTTGCATGCAACTTAAATAATCCCTTGGAGACATTATACAGTGGTGCCCTATTCAAAGGCCTGGCTATCTCTGGTTCAGCAGTTTGCAAGCTGATTGGTTCAATAACAAACGGAATATCCACCGAGGCTGCAGGACCCACTCAGTTGCCCAAATGCAAAGATACTCCATCCTGAGACAGACTTTTTTTGCCAAAATTGTTAGGTGTGTTGGTATGTTCTACATATATAAATATGAAGAAGTGTTTCTAGCTGCTGTTGGTATTAGAATGATTTACTCTTAATACCAGTGAAAGAAGGGTGAGAGCGGAAAGGCTTTCGAGTATTTAGTAATATAATTCTGATCTATTGGATAGAAGTTACGGAGAAGATTATATGGCTCTCTTATTCAGAATATGTCCCATCAGGGTTGTGACTGTCCCAGAAATCACAAGAAATGCGTTATTCTGTGTGGCATGTATAAGGAGACTATTAAAACTGATAGTAACTTGCCTAAAAAGACAAGTTAACTATGCAGTTATATGGACCTCACCACTGCAGTATGGAACTGTATTCCCTCCCTATGGTTAAAAGCAGAAAAATGATCTTACTCTTTTGTTTCATTTGGAGATTATATTTACCTGTTTATACAAATTATTGGGTAAGGCTGGACAAAGTAGTGGTTTTACATTTAGCTTTAGCAGGATAGTTCATTGTTACTATTTTTTCTGACAGCCACTTCTGTGAGGGTTCAGTTTTGCATAAGCTTTCCTGGGACACTATTAACCAGCAAACCCACCGCTGCAGTGAAATTTAGCTGGGGTGGTGTGTGGTCTAACTCATGGTGGGAGAGGTGAATTGAGATCCGTTATGTAAAGCCTTGAAAGTCAGCAAACTGACCTAGAACTGAAATGTGTATTAGTGAAGAGCAGTGTTTTGCATTGCTGAGCAGATAGGTTGCTGAATTGGGAATGAGCCAGAGTGTCCTCAGGGTCTGCAGCAAGTGATAGTCTGGTTTGCATGTTGCACATATGGTGCTCAGAATGGTCAGATTTGCATTTAGGAGGCTGCAGATGGTAGCGTGAGCACCCCATGAGAGGAGCTGGATATTCAGAATACCTGTTTCTTCCTTTTGAGAGTAACCTCTAGGATCTGAAACAAGATTTGATATGTTCTTCATGGTATTGGACCAAAAAATAGACAAAAATATCTTTAGGGGGCAGTTAAAAGACTGGTTTGTTTGTTTGTTTATTTAAAATTGAGATATGCACTTCATATGGTGCGAAGGAAATAATTTGAGATTTTGCAATAAACTCTTCGGATTCTGGATTTTGAGCTTCTAAAGTAGTTAGGTTTATCTTATGCTCTGTAAATTATGTTCTTACAAACTGAATGTAACCCTAAATTTGAATCATCGGTTTGCTTCCCTATGGTATTGATACCCATTCAGTACTACTTCCGTGGTGACTTTCAGTGTGAAGTTGTGAAGGGTTTAGCAGCAATTTGTCTCACCTGTCCGTAGTTGAAGTTTCCTTAGAAAGTTTTGTTAACACACTCTGATGGTTTAAAAATAGAAACTCAAGCAAATTACTCCAACACAATTAATATAATGCATCAACAAGCTTTTCATTTTATATTATAATTATTCCAAAGCACTTCAAACTAGCCACTTCTCCATTGTGAGGAGAGTTCTACACCGTTTTTTATCCACAATTGTATTTCTCAGAAATTCTACATCTGCGTGTAGATTACTTGCAGTGCTCCTGTTATCCTTGTTTCTGCTTTGCTGTGGAATTAAAACACCCCAACATTTAGTAAACTCTTAAATGACTTTTATTTTGTTGCTCACTCTGTATGTAGAAGTAAAGAGCCAAGTAGAGCAGCTGGAGTATCTGCAGTGCTCTGTGGATTGCAGAGCATGACATGGGTGATTTCTCGCTCCCAGTAGCTAGCAATGGGGTGCCTTTCAAGCCCCAATTCTGTTAGAACTCTAGTCAGGAAAAGTTCATTTCTCTCTCTTTTACCTCCCCCAACCCCCAAAAGAAGAAATACATATTCTTGACGGCATGTTGTCAGCTGGAGAGCTGCCTCTGTGGAAAGAGTAGCAAAAGTTGTTCTTCAGTGTTTAGCTATTGAATGTTTATAGTAATTCCACCTAAATGTCTGTTATGTTTTAAGTACTAAATAAATCAACATTTCTTTACTTCTATGTTAATTTAGTGACATGTTGTCAGTTTCTTTGGAAATTGGATTCTGAAGAGTTCTCAGTCAGCTGGTTAGCTGCATGGAAACTCAGCTTTGAAAATAGAATTTGCCTGATGGCTTACCAGTTTACAAATGTCTACTATTTGTCTTGGGCACCAAATTATTATTTTTCTTCTGGGCATGTGTTTCACTTGGTGGTGGTTTGTTGGTTTTTTTTTTTTTTTTTTTTTTTTTTTGTGTGTGTGTATGTGTTTACATGCAGCGTAGCTTGAAATGAGTCACAGAATGGTTGAGGTTGAAAGGGTCCTCTGGAGGTCATCTGGTCCAACCCCACTGCTCAAGAAGGGCCACCTAGAGCTGGTTGCCCAGGACCATGTCCAGATGGCTTTTGAGTATCTCCAAGGATGGAGACTCTACAACCTCCATGGGCAACCTGTGCCAGTACTCAGTCACCCTCACAGTGAAAAAGTGTTTTGTAATATTCAGAGGGAGCCTCCTGTGTTTCATAGAATCCTAGAATAGTTAGAGTTGGAAGGGACCTTCAAAGGTCATCTAGTCCAACCCCCCTGCTATAAGCACGGACATCTTCAACTACACCAGGTTGCTCAGAGCCCCATCCAACCTGACCTTGAATGTTTCCAGGGATGGGGCATCTACCACCTCTCTGGGCAACCTGGGCCAGTGTTTCACCACCTTCAGCATAAAGAATTTCTTCCCTATATCCAGTCTAAATCTACCCTCTTTCAGTTTAAAACCATCACCCCTTGTCCTATTGCAACAGGCCCTGCTAAAAAGTTTGTCCCCATCTTTCTTATAAGCCCTCTTAAGGCTGCAGTGAGGTCTCCCTGGAGCCTTCTCTTCTCCAGACTGAACAACCCTAACTCTCTCAGCCTTTCCTCATAGGAGGTGTTCCATCCCTCTGATCATTTTTGTGGCCTCCTCTGGACCCGCTCCAATAGGTCCATGTCTTTCCTGTGGTGAGGACCCCAGAGCTGGACACAGTACTGCAGGGGGGGTCTCACCAGAGCAGAGTAGAGTGGTTGAGAATCACCTCCCTTGAACTGCTGGCCACACTTCTTTTGATGCAGCCCTGGATATGGTTGGCTTTCTGGGCTGTGAGCACACATTACCAGGTCATGTCCGGTTTTTCCTCCACTAGTACCCCTAAGTCCTTCTCCGCAGGGCTGCTCTCAATGCCCTTATACCCCGGCCTGTACTGATACCAGGGATTGCCCTGAGCCATGTGCAGGCCCTTGCACTTGGCCTTGTTGAACCTCATGAAGTTCACATGGGCCCGCTTCTTGAGCTTGTCTAGGTCCCTCTGGATGGCATTCTGGCCCTCAGGCATGTCAGAGCACCACTCAGCTTGGTGTTGTCTGCAAACTTGCTGAGGGTGCACTCGATCCCACCATCTATGTCACTGATGAACATATTAAACAGTATTTTGGTTTGTGCCCATTGTCTCTGGTCCTGTCACTGGGCACCGCTGAGAAGAGCCTGGCTTGGTCATCCTTTCAACCTCCCTTCAGGTATTTATATAAATTGACAAGATCCCCCTGAGCCTTCTTTTCTCCAGGCTAAGCAGTCCCAGCTCTCTCAGCCTTTCTTCATATGAGAAGTGCTTCAGGACCTTTACCATCTTAGTAGCCCGTTGTTGGACTCTCTCCAGTAGCTCCATCTCTCTCTTGTACTTGGGAGGTCAGAACTGGACCCAGTACTCCAGGTGTGTCCTCCCCAGTGCTGAGCAGATGAGAAGAATCACTTCCCTTGACCTGCTGGCAGCACTCCTCCTCATGCAGCCCAGGATACTGTGAGCCTTCTTTGCAGCAAGGGCACATTGCTGGCTGTTCAGCTTGGTGTCCACTGGGACCCCTAGGGCCTTCTCTGCAAAGCTGCTTTCCAGGCCATTGGCTCCCAGCATATATTGGTGCTGGGCCTCTTCCTCCCCAGGTGCGGGACTGTGCAATTCTGTCAGCCCAAGGTCCCTCTGGATGGCAGCACGACCCTGTGGCCTATCAGCCACACCTCCCTGGGTCATCAGCGTACTTGTTGAGGTCACATTGTGCCCCATCATTGACATAATGAATGAAGATGTTAAATAGGACTGTACCCAGTGTTGACTCCTCTTATTGTGAAGTCCAGGTACAGCTTTACGCACAGCTTGGTGGTACTCCAGAACTTAGAGGTACTCCAAAAGTTATCACCTTGCTTTTTCATCTCTCATTGTTACTCATCCTAATTGCAAGTATGATTCTGTAGTTGGAAGGAAGAACAGTAGTGTTCTATTATTTCTTTCTGGCATCTTTGTAAAATGGTAAGGTGGACAGGTACAACAAACCCATTACTTGCAAAGCCATACAGGTTTTTCATGAAACAGTAGTCTTTTTATGTTACCTTATTGTCCAGATGGCTAAGTAAATGGTAGAACAGAAATAATAGATGTTGGGGAAATCTGCCTCCATGTGGAACAGGTAGTAACATTGGCAACCAGTCAAAAAAACCCTCAGAAAGGCTGCAGCTGAAGGACACCACTGTTGGAAACCCAGACGAAGATATATTCCCGAACTCAAGAAGGAAACACAGAGGATGCATTATTGTATGGAATGATTAGATGACTGACTAATGAGCCTTGAGGGGCAAGGAAATTGGCTACAAAAGCAATTAAATAAGCACCTGACATTCCAATGTACTCTGTATAAATGCTAAACTCTTACTCTGTTTAGTTGGCAAAGCAAAACAAGTGGCATTTAAGCATACAAGGCAAACTGTTACAGGAAAAAAACCTGTGTTAAACAGATTGTTCTGCTGCAAGTGTGTTAGTAAATGCTTTTCTTTGTCAGAAGGTGTGATAACACTTTGTAATACTAGCATTATAAGTCACTGTCCACAGTTTTTGTTAGCTATTCTGGATATTCAAACCAATATGATACTGAATTAAAACCCATATTCTTTAATCAGTCTGTTGTCAGATACTGTTAGTTATCAATGGCAATTTTTTTTCCTTTTTTTTTTTTTCCTCTCTAGGGAAAAACCTTCTCTGTAAGCATCCAGATTTGCATTACAGAAGGGTCATTTTGCATAAACTCTGATGGACCAACATATGATACCTGTTTCTGTAATGTAATATGTCATCTATTAAATGCACTTAGGCAGGTGGTGGTCAGTTTGGGTACTAAGGAGTAGAGTCAGCCTACCTATGAACATTCAAGAGAGTAGAAGTTATAAATGAACACTTGTCATTTTGCCAGATTGAATTTTTAAAGTGGCTTTACTGATCGAAGGATTTGGCCTTGCTTAGTAACAGATAACTAGGCAACATGAACGGCCTCTAGGCAAGATGGAACAAAAGGTTTTCCTTCAGGCCTAGAGGGTTCAACTATATTATGCCATTTGTCATAACATATAGCTTCAGTATCCGAAGATCTTGACCTTGTGTGGTGAGGGGAGGGAGTTTCATAGGCTTCTACACTGGCAGAGGGGACTTTTCCTGCAGGAGGGAACTGACATGCATATTTTGCTCAGGTTTCTCTTTTGAGTGTACTTTCAAATTACTGGTAAAGTATTTCATTTGTAGTCCACCCAGTGGAAGCAACAGGTTTGGAATTCTGTTGTCAGGTAATTGTGGAGAAGCATGTCAAGGTCAGGTTGTGATTTGAAAGGCAGTCCTAGTGAACCGAAGTTGAAGTGTCGATAATATTTTGAGAGCAAAACGAGGTTTTCTGGTAATATTGCTAGGGGTGATCTTCAGTGTTGTTTTCAGTCAATCTCCAGCAACCTTTTCTGCGTAGAGGTGCTGAAAGCGTCACTAATTTCTTTTTTCCTGAAAAATGTGTGCAGCTAAAGGAGGCTTGTTTAAGGAAGTGGTAATTTGCAAGTATCTATTGCAGTTGTAACTATGTATGACAAGGAGCTGAGCTAGGTGTTTGAAGCAAGTGGTTTATCTCCTCTGTAACCAGCTGGAAGCAAAGAAATTAGGTGGTTATTTTTTTTTCTTTTAGAAGAATTACAAGCACTTCTTAAAAGTATTGAATCATGTTAAGTTTGCTATCATAAAATCATGCCTGGACTATAAAGACAGAGTAAAATTAATCATGTATTCATTTCCATTTACCTCATTAAAATCAGATTCAAAGGTCCTCCTATACTTGGAGTTTACAATATGTACTACTGAACCCCTAAAATGTTGTGTAAGTCCTGGTTTCTTAGCAGGATAAGAGTTCTAGATTTCTGATCTGAAAGAGCTTTATTACGAAGTGACATATCTGCCTTTAGAGGCAGAGGTGGAATTGGTACATCTGAAATGAATGAATAATATATAAGGACTGATACTAGCTTTGCCTCATGAGTTGGCCTTACTATTTAGCCTCAAGCAGAAGCAAGAAACACAAAAAAAGAAAGGTTGTTATGGTAGAAAGTTAAATATTTAATAACAGTGTCTGTCCTGTACATTCTCCTTTTGTTGTATTCATGGAAATATGTTTTGTAACTGAAGGAAAATGTTATTTATATTACAGTAGTGGCAGAAAGGGCATATTTGATGAGGCATCAAAGTGCTAGACTTCATAAAAGGCATGAGAGAAAATTCCTGGATTAGCCTTAAAATTTTCACTGTTATCCCTTTTCTTTTGGGTATGCTGGGTCTCATTTTGGTTTTCATTTGGGATTTGTCTGTAACAACTCTTTGTTTCTTTCCTCTTCCTAATGAGGTAGATAACCAGGTAGCAATAAGATGTGGTTGTTTTCCCGGTAGCAGTTTTATCTTTCAAGCTCTCTGAAATTTATTCCATCAGTTACAACACAGTGGATGTAACACACATCCTGTGTGCTGCCTTCTGTCATAAAAAAATTTTGTCAGCCTCTTGGGTACAAAAATAGCATTTGAATTTCTGTTTTCTGGGCAAAACAGGAATTGGATGTTACACAAAGGAAAGGGCTTGGAGCGGAATAAATTGGGTGAAAACCGATTTGTCGGTGATGAGCAGAGATTACAATATGCCTACCTTTCTGCAGTTGCACATATTGCAGTGCTGTTGCCTGTGTGTCCTGGACTGATGACCATTTAGGCTACGTGGAAGGGTAGATGTTGTTTCAAGGCTTTTGCTATAGAATCATAGAATCAATGTGGTTGGAAAACACCTCTAGGATCATCAAGTCCTACCATCAACCCAACAAATATTCAGCTGAAAATAAGAGTTAAGTAGAGATTCAGATGTTTTGTTCTTTAAAGAAGAAAAAAAAGCAATTACAAAGCTTATTATTTTTCTCTTTGGAAGATTTAAATTTTTTAAATAGGTTTTGATGTTGGACCAGTATTTTAACCTGTGTCACAGGAACCCTGCTTTACTGGACACCCTGTCTCAGAGAAATACAACACTTCATTTCTTCTACAGATGTAGGAGAAATTTTGTGCTAGGTTTTCTCTTGTAAGACCCTTTATATAAGAAATCTATTTTAAAAAATATTCTGGAAGTAAGCTTTACCTCCTCCCCCCTGTGTCTCATTTCACTGAGTTTTAAAGTGTATTCAGTGGCTGAAAGAAGCAGGGATGTCCTGATCACAGCTATGTCTTGCTTTGGATTCAAGTCAGAAATCTACATCTAATTACGCTGGTGTTTTAAATGAGAGACATTTATAAATACACATGTGTACATACATATATATGTTCACACTTTTTTTCCATGGTCACAATTACTTTTTTTCCTTCTTATTCAGACCTTGAAAAAAAGAATTGCGTTTGGAAACTGAATGCTACCAAATGCAGTTGAATAATCACTTCTTCGGAAAATGATTCGTGTGAGAAGAAAAATGTAGCCCCAAAGTTTGGAAAGATGAGTAGTATGGGAACTAAAACTGATGCCGTACTTGCTTCCTGGGGCTGAACAGTCAACTCCAGTGCTTCTGGTGCTGCTAGTAGCCTTGCAAGTGGAAACCACGTAAAGCTCAAAACATTTAGTGTGATTTCACTGACCTTCTTGGAACGCTGTCGCTAGTAAGAAGAACTGTTTTTAGGGTGCTGTTGCTTGAGATAGAACTGATTAATAGCCTTAGGCAAGAGTGGTAAAAGACAGAAATATGGAGCTTGGGGAAGAGTGTTAGTACATGAATTTAAGTTTTTTTCCTGATTGTTTGCTGAATACATGGTTAAGGCTTTTAAGAAAGCCAGTTCATCGACCACCCTGAAGAGAATAATAAACTAGTAGTGTTAAAAGTATGTTTTAGATTACATAGCACGTTGAACATGTTTCTAATTGTTTAAAATATAAAATCTCTTCAGAAGTGTAAGAAATATGGTGTGATGTCAGTTATCTTCCCTATTGACTTAACCTGGTGAGTACATAATATAAAATACTATAAACTTGGAGGTAGTGCTCATTTTAAGCCTGAAGAGGACAGGAGGTAAGGTAGTCTCTCATATAACCTCCTTTATAGCTTCTCTAGTTGCAATCACAAAGTCATGGTAAGAGGGCAGGCTGATCCTTACATCACAGAAACAGAAGCTGCATTTGCATAGCCTAAGTAATGTTTTGTACATAGGAATAGAGAGGGTCAGTGTGAAAGTAGGATGTCTGAAGAGTTTTGTTTACTCTGAAGCGGGGACTTGGCAAGTGGAATGTAGGGCCAAACCCTCTCTTTTCTGTACACTTGTGGAAGAGGAAACTGCAAGAAAATTGACCTTCAACCATTCTGACTCTCAGCGGGTGTAAAACTGCCTATAGTTTTTTAGATACTGGTGAAGGTACACTGGCTAACACCATCTGAAGAGGCAGTTTGGCTGTCCGTAGCCAAAGATGTTATTCTGGAGTTAGTTTTCTAGTGTCAGTGCTACTTCTGCTCCAGTGCACATCTTCAAGAGCTGCAACAAGGCACAATAAAAGCATGCTTTTAAATGTGGAAATTTTTATTTTCTTCAGTGACATGTCTTGGAAGTAACAGCTTATTTTTGCACGGGCTTCCAGTGTGGTTAAGAAATCCAAGACCCTAGTTTAGAGTTGGATGCAGTGCTAAAGTGCTTCATTGAATCAGGACCTCATCTAGGTTCCCCAAGCGAAGACAGTGAACAGCTGAGTGAGTATGGGCCTAAATTTGTACGGATTTTATCTGTGCTTCTCTGTCAGAGTTCGGGAAAGTAGGGCAGTGTAATGTGAGGAGTCAGGCTCTCTTAGCTTAAATGCATTTGTGTCTTGTTGGTGGTTCATATCAAGAAAATCTAGAGATAAAAATAAAACCTTTTGAGTATTGAGTATAAGCAAAAAATGCTACTTTAGAGTTTACAAATCTTCGTGCAATATTTTCAAAATAAAAGAAAATATGCTTCAAGGATGATATAATTTGGATATGGATTAAGTACAGATATGATACTTTATCAGTTTGTATTTCATGCTTTTGCATAAAGTTGATGTATAGTTTGATGTTGTAAGCTTTCCACGGTTTTTATGTTTCCTGCAGAAAAAAACCAACTCCCTCTCCTGCAAGCCCCGTTACAGTGGATTGCGTTAGAAAGTGAATGAGAACGCAAAGTAATGGTGTTACAGGGTATATTCTGATTTGTGCTTTGGTTTAAGTACATAACTTATTTACAAGTTGAGTGTTGTAGATGAGTTGCTTCATGTAGAAAAAATTACATTCCAGACCAATAGCCTAACAAATAGTAGAGAAATCACAATTAAGTAATGTGTTTTAATCTTTAAATGCTAATAATGTACTTTCAAAGACCCAGAGGAAGCCTATGTAATTAGAAAATTGGAAAAAATATGTACTTAAGTATCTTCTACCGTATTTTCCTGTTATGCTTGCATTAGAGTAACTCTGTGAAGGAGTTTATAAGCTATCAGGAGATGGATCTGAAGGACAATTTTTTTTATTTTTTTATACAAGCATTTACTGGGTAGAGGTCACACTAGTAGAATTATAGAGAACTGATCATAAAAACTGATATTTTCTTTAGAAAAAAATATTTGTGTCCTGCAACTACAAAAGTAGAAAGCAAGAATTTTCAAATATTTTAAGGAAAACCAGTTTTGAGATGACAGGTAAATGTATATAATAGTAGGGGTACAGGGGTACAGGACCTCATGATTGTTAGTCAAGTCAATTCAGAACCAAGTCTCCTAGTAGAGTGCTTTTTTCTTTTATGTTTTTTTTCTCAAGTTTGCTTTGAAGTACTTTCTGTAGCTAAGGTATATCAAAATTAGAAATGTATCAGTACCATATGGTAATAGGCTTGTTGTCCAAATAATGTATGTTTCATAAGTGCAGTTGACTTAAGGATTACTTTTCACCATTTGGAGGGCACTTAACTATTATTTTAGAGTTGAAAAGAGTGCCCTGAGATACACAATAATTTGATGGGTAGAATAAAAGAGATTTGTTTGTTATGCAGTGGGTATAAAATTATAACGATTTCCCCCTGTGTTTACTGATGAATGACAATTTAGTTCTCAGGGGGAGCTGATTCTCCAAATTTCTGGCATAAATGATTATGTGCTATACATATTCCCCACAGTATTTATTGCCTTAGTAGCAAATGCTGTATGCTGGAGCTCCATAAAACAGAAATTTAGCTGGCGGATTCACTCTGAACAATAGATGTTCAGATGAGGGAACATTTGCTTTTTAAGCATATAAAATAACTGGGGCATATTGTATTCTACATTTTTTTTTATTTTATTTTTATTCTTTTTTTTTCTTCAAACCTTTGGTTGGAGTCTTGCTAGCTAAGGATCCATATCCCTTCTCTTTTTAAACAAGCTTAGGGTTAATAACTATGCTTTCTATGCTGCAGCCTGTAGCGTCTACTGTCATATGCTCAGTTAAAAATACAGTGCAAATAACCTGTTTGTTTCCTTTTCAATTAAGTTTTGAGTTTAGTTATAAAATTGTCATAGGTGGAACTTCATTTCCTTTTTTTCTTCCCCCCCTCCCCCAATTAGATTTAGACCTGAGTTCTTCCAGTGATCCCAGTTTTTCATGCAGACCTATGACTAACACTCTTGGAAAAACATCCATAAAAGATTTAGGTCCCTGAACTATGATACAGACAGACTCTAAGCATCTTAGTCTCAGGCTTCCAGTTTTTACTTTAAAAAATAAAGATTATCTTAACTCTCCTGTGGTGCCTAAGATTGTTTGTCTGTGCATGCTGACAAGTTGTCTATTTCTGATATGAGTGTGAATTTGCATGTTTCATCATAGAATAGTTAGGGTTGGAAGGGACCTTTAAAGGTCATTTAGTCCAGCCCCAACTCCAGTGATTTTACATCTTGTGTCCAGTTGGGAACAAAAGTCAAGGTATTTTTCTAAGCAAATCTTCAGGTAGCAGGGTTGGGTGGTATTTTCTGTGCACACAACATAACTAAACTATTGAGTTTCTCAGAAACCCTTACCTCTAGGAATGTTCTGAACTGTTCTTTTTTCGGTACCTGGCTGGAAGAAATGGATGCGATATTTGCAGTCCTTATTCCTACTGTAGCCTAATGGTTTGAATATTTGTCCAGGGAGTGGATGGAAGATGCGTGTTCTGTGCCTTCTGTTGGGGGAAAACGTTAAACTCTCATCGTAATTCTTCATGGAGAGATCCTACATCATATAGGCTCCTGGTAGCAAAGGCAGTGCACTCCCCTCCTCCTGTTGAAGCTATGTCAGCTTAGCTTGGATTGCTGCTGGTTTTTGAGGGTCTGTGGTTTTTTTTATTTTGTATGGTAAGCCAGCAAGTGCTGGAAAAGTATAACTTTGTGGAGTTTGGATCATGCCTTGTAGGACAGACAAGAGCTTTGGTCCCTGTTCTCAGGATAAATCTGTGTGGTATCTGATGGTTTTATTCAAAATAAAAGATGGAAAGTAGAAGATGGTACTCTGATGCCTACTGAGGCAGTAACATTTTCTGCTCTACCGGTCTTGTCTTTCACAATTAATCTTGATCACAGCTTTCTTCTTTTCTAGCCAAGTTAACACTGTAAAAAGAAAAGTGGGAAATATTTTCATCCAGAATAGTGTACAACCTGTAGCTAGGAGATATCTCCTGGAAGAATATAGGTAAAACTATTTATTTTTGTCTTTCAGGCAGGGAAGGGAATTCAACCTGGATTTCGTAATTACTGGATGAGCGCTCTAACCACCATACTGATGCACAATTGTTTTTTGGGGGTAGTTGAATTTCGAAAGCCTCAACGAATCCTTAACCACTGTCACTGGGGAAAAAATGTGAATCAGAATGTGAGGCTGTAGGAGTATCTCTCTATATTTGCGGGAGGGGAATTCAGTAGAAAAAAACATAATATACATTTTTATAGAAATATGTATGTATTTCTGTATATAAACTCTAAGTAGAAAGACTATATCAGTATAAGCCCAAAAAAGAAGGAGTTGCATTACCTTTTGTGTTTCTTAATCTCGCTTGTACTAGTATATATAAAGGTTGTGAATGACAGTGTGAGTGCTATAATTGCACATGCTTTATTTCTTTTCTCCAATCTGTCATTAGTGAATGAGTTAACTGAGTAGGATGACAGACTGAATTCAGCCTTCAAAAATTACTATCATATATAAGTTGGGAGGGGGGGAGTCATAGAAAAGCTGTGTACTCCTTAATATATGTTCATGGTTTTCGACGTTTCATAATTCCTTTTTGACTCAGTCATCTGTAGCAGTTGTATAAATTACTTCTAATGATGCAGTATTGCTGAATTTTGTTTTTACTTTGCAGTGTGTCATTATTAGCTCTGAGGAAAAAAAACCCTGTATTGTTTGGTCTGTAAAAAGGACATTTAAGAAAAGGAGAGTGAATTCAAATCAACAGGGAGAAGGAAGTTTAAACCTTTGCCACAGATGTTTTCTTTAGAAAGGAGATGTAAATTGTCGCTGCACAAAGTGAACCAAATGGAACATCTGTGAGTTCTTGTTTTCATTCTTCAAGATGTGATTCTCTTCTATTTCTACTAGTCTTAGAGATGCTTATTCATCTTGGTCCTGCTTCTTTTGCCTGTTAACTTCAGCAGTGCTGGACAAAGCCTTTTATGGAAGAAAAATAAAAAAATGAGTTGAGAAAATCATCACTATGTTGTTGTTGTTGTTGTAGTAGTAGTAGTAGTAGTAGTAGTAGTACTATCACCTGACAGTACAGGTTGGACAGCAGTTGCTAGTGGAAACATTGGCACAGTTTGAATGTCAGTGTGAGGTTACAATGCACAGACAACCTGTCTATTATTTTTTTGATAAGTGGGAAGAAAGTAAGAAATGTGAAAGAAAAGCTGTTTTATTTTCTTTTTTGGTATTATTGGTAGTGTACAATAAATGAACCTTGATTAGCTATGGTTACTTAGGTTTATATTAAAGATTCTCAAAGCTGCGGCCCAGAAAGAGAGGAAAGAGCTTATAGTGATTAAATCTGGCTTTTATTCTTTTGATTCTGAAATAATTTAAGCTTTCCAGAATAATTTGTTTAGCTCTTGAAAAATTACAGCAGTTCATCAGGTTTCTCTATACTCTTTGATGGCATCTATGGAGCATTACGTAGCTGGGCTGTGTTCTTGGTTTCTCTTCCCTGTGGTGTGTTTTCTCCTTAGCCTGTTCCTGAGACAGAGCTTAGGAAGAGCTCCCCAGGACACCCCTGTTGCTCTCCGTGGTGCAGGCACACAGTTCCATTGGGTGTGCCGTGTCATGTGAAGTCTTCATCTGTGCCCTTAGCTCAGCTTTCTTCTGTGGTGGTCACCTGTATTGGGTGTCTGTGACCAGCTTTTGGGAGCAGGTCAGGAGAGCGCTGCTTACCAAGTAAACTCTGTCAGTGGTGAGGAGTTTTCTCTCTTTCACGTTCATCTGGACTAGGTCTCAGGCTCAATTTAATGGTTAAAGATTACTCTAGCACATGATTCTGTGGTACTTGTTTTTAAAAGCTTGCAATTTCTTTTTCTCAGCATTTATGTCAAGAAAACCAGATTTTAGATTTTAAGAATCAACAATAACTGGATGGAAAAACTCGGACACAAATGTCATAGTGGCATGGTTGTAGAGTAGAATTTGACTGAAATTGTAGCCAAAATATCTTGCATCAAATGCAAAGAAATGGACCTGTTACTGGGTACACAGGTCACATAAATGACTGATTTATTTGTGACAGCCAACTGTAAAACAAATCAGAAATAAAATCTGGAAGAAAACCCCAGGCAGGTTCTGCAATGTCAATGTTGGATTGTTTTGTAGGATGAAGACAGGTGGTTTTTTTTTTTTCCTGTTCTTTTTTTTTTTTTTCTGCCTTTTACCATTGAACTTCAAAACTGGATAATTGTATTTTGTAACCATCCTGCACTGCATAGATATTGTGGTGTTTTCAGTATTGTGAAAGGAGAGCAGGACTGTCTGCCCTGGTAAAGTGTGTTAGTGTCAGAGTAAGGGGCTGTGAAGAGGAAACTGTGAGGACAGAGAGCAGACCTCCAGCTCTTCCACTCTCGCCTGATTAATTCTCTTTAATAGGGTAAGAAACGGATACCAAGTTAGATCCAGTTTAGGTCCATCACCATTTCTGACTTGGTGCTGATGCCATACCATGTCAATGCAAAGACAGTGGTACAGGAGAAAGCGTGATGGTTGAATGCTGAGAAAATGAAAACTGGAGGGCAACTGTTTGTTGGTAGCTGCCTGGAAACGTGGCAGCACTTTGTCCCAAGTCCATAAATAATGAGGATGGGGGGCTTTGCTGCTTTTCTGTCCATGCTGTCTCTCTACCTGAGAGAAGAAAAACTCCAGAAGCTGTCCCTAAATTCTCTCTTTAACTAGTGACAAAATATGGATTTCACAACACTATTAAAAAGCGAGCAAATATTACCAACTCCCTTGTCTTGTAGGTGGAGTATTTGAGAAGTTGCACGGTTGTTTTTGAAGGATCTAGAAATAGATCCCTGACCCCTGCATGGCAGGCATGAATCTCATGCACAAGCCGCAGGAGGGACATGCTACATCAGTAATATGTTTGGCTATATTGCCTCTAATTTCCATCCAGAGATCCCATCCAAGGCAGGAATCATAACTGTTAATATTCAGCTGCTGTCTAGTTACATTAGCCACTTGCAAAATTTGTTTCATGGTTCCATCTTGCTGATTTTCTTCACAGTGGATAAAGAATGCTGTCACTTATTTATGCCTTGTCTTTGAGCAGTTGAGGTCTGCGCAGTGACCGTAAAGATACTGAATTTAAACCTTGTTAATCACAGTGTTTGTTGTCCATATGGTTCTGCTTTGTACAGTCAGTTTTATTTTATTCAGTGTCACTTTCTAGATTCTCTTCTTAGTTCTAATGTAGAAGAATTGTAACATTGCATTTTAGAACAAAGCATGCAAGCTTAGGCTGATATTTAGCTTTTGTTATTTAATCTTTTCTTCTTGATTTGGATTTGAAGGTCTTTCTGTTCATGTTGTTTCTGTAGCAGGAAAAAACTAGTTCTGACTGTTTTTCTAAAACTTGCAATATTAATTTGGAGAACATTTTTATTTGTAAACATTTTACTTATGCTGTGTAATATATTTTCTTTAAAGCACTTAAAAACTTTTTTGAAAATAAAAAGCCTTCTCTATCTACAAGTAAAACAACAAAACAATTTTTTCAGCATCTAAAATGTTGCTTTTATTTTTGTTTATCTGACCTGTGCTGACCATGCATCCACTATCTGACAGGGATGGGGTGTGTATGTATATACCACATACGTATATTTTTTTTATAGGAATGAGTAATTTCTTGCAAAGTTTCTTTGTGTCCTTTTAGTTTTGCTGTTTAATATGGGAGGTATAGGGGAGGAATTCTTATCTTATTTAAAAACAAAAACAAAAAACCAAACAAGCAAGCAAGAAACCCCAAAACAAAACAACTTCGGTTGGCTGCAGAGTGATCATGAGTGATGTTGGTGGTGTGTCAATGATGCTAAGCCAGAATCTGTACCTGCTATATTTTTTGCTAACAGGGACACTTAATTTTTGCCTTTGCTTCCTAGAATCAGTGTGACTCTTGTGGAACAGTCAGTAAATTATGAAAGAAGAGATAGGTGCATCCCATGCAGGATGTATATTTTTAGGCCACAGTGTTATGCAGCTGAGAGTAGAATTGGTTTTAGTTTAGTTTAACAGCCAGCAGAGGAATCTTAGAAACTGTTTTTACATCTTGACCAGTAATACAATACAGGCTAGTTCAGTCAATTTGACATAATATTGTTAGCACTCTCCTTTAGTAATAAATGAGTACTTTAGTCATGTTTAAATTCAATATTCTCCTTTTAATATATTATACATGTTAAGAACGTAAGTCACTAGTTTAAATTCTGGCAAGATAAGACAGTGGTTTGGTCACTGTTTTGGGTCCAGACAGATAGGTACCCATATTCATGCTCACTGCTGGTAGTTCCTGTTAAAAGCAGAGGTTGTTGAACAGTCTCACTCTAATGCATATCCCCCTCCAGTTTTAGGAAAATGGTGAATTGTCAGGGCACAGCAGGGAACTTTGCATCACCACAGCTAGCACCGTACCTAGTCTGTGAATAAACTGACTTCATCTTCCTTTGCTATTGATCCATCAGCTTTCATGCAAGCACTAAATTCATTCTTAAAAAATAATTAGCTCCAGTGTCTTGGCAGAATTCCAAGTAGGCAATTACATTCTGCCTGCTTAAAAGTACCCCCTGTAGTTACAATTGGATAACTTATAGTGACAGATGATTGTGTGTTTTGTGATATGTTTTCGGTGTGGCTTTTTATCGGTGTGAAGTCTGCTGTAATGCTGCAAATACCTCACACTGCAAGAACCTATCGACCAGGATGGCTTATTAGCATGACAAAGAAAACTGTCTATGGAAAGTATTTCTTCAATATTTTGAAGACAAAAGAAGAAAGATTTAGATGTTTCTTGCACGCTTCAAAATTTTGAAGGCAGTATAATGTGCTTTTGGGACTATGTGCATTGATATGTAAGAGAAGAGCAAAACTGAACCTTGCTTGTTTTGTAGAGCTCTCTATTAATTATGGGCCCAAGACTGACATCTAAAATGGTTGAGAAAACAGAGGGAAGATACTGATTGTTTGTTGACTATAGTACTTTGGGTTCAATTTGATGTTGGATTATTTCAGAAACATTGTTTAATAGAAGAAAAAATAGGTATGGAATAAAATACATATTAGCTTATGCTTCCCTTTTCAAGGGTAGTAAATAATTGAAAACTTGTGTTCTTTCCTTTCTTTTTTTTTTTTTTTGACCGAGAAAATGAAATTTATTGTATCTAAATAACTTGTATATAGTGTTAAATAGTTTGAAAAAACCAGGAGAGAATTTGGATTTATAGATATTTGATGAAGCACTGGGTGATTAAAAAAATCCTTAGGTAGGGGGAGATGAAACTCCCATCTTCACAGAGGAAGACCAAAGCTACATATTTTGATAAAGAAAATCATCTGACTGAACAGGTCTGATACATTTTCTGATTATTTAAATTTTGTTGTCTTTATATCGGTGAAAGAGGTGGAAGGGAATTTTCACGTTTCATGGGTTTGCTGTTTGTTATTGATATAGATACTCAAAAGGGCAGACATGGTCTAGACATGAAGTCCTTGCAATTATATACTGTCAATGAAGCATTTTAGGAGAACAAGATAGGGAAAAAAAAATGAGATTAGCAGCCAATCTGAGGGCTTTTCTCCGCTTTTTTTTTGTCTTCTGGTAATGGAAAAACAAGCCTATTTTTAGGAGTTCCTTCTATGATGTGAAAGTGTGGCATCTCTGACATGAGTTGCAGAGAGTTAGCAAACCTTTCAAATTGAAATATGAAGAACTAATAATTCTAGTCTTTCCAGCTCAGGAGTTTGAGAATTAAGAGTCAGTCCTTTCCTAACCATGAAATTGGCTTAAAATGTGATAAATACTTTTTTTTAAATGAGTTTCTTCTTCTTCCTTCTAGGTGCAGAGTTTTTAGGCGATTATAGTAGAATTTTTTGGCAGTTCTTGTTTCATATCTATGTCTCTTCTGTCTGAAATACAAGGGATCAACACTGCAGTTATATTACAGAGATTTGGGCAATTTCACACTTTGTTTATTTTATGCTCTTCATAATCTTACTGATCTTGTTAATTATGACAGTCAGGAATATTCCGCTGAACAAGGTGGGGAAATTTGCTGTTGAAAAGTTCCATTTACTCTTCTCCTAGCATTCTTAATTGGGACAAGGTTGTTGGTTGTATAAGGTCTTAGAAACAAACTTCAGATCAATTTTGAGAATAGCATAGTAACTCAGATGGTTAATGTATGTTTAGGGGTTCAGTTATTGCCTCTGCCTTTACTGTTCTTTTTCAGTTCTCTTTATGTTTTGTTCTGTCTTTAAGCAGCAAAACTTGTCTGTCTGGAAACTGTAGAGGCAGTTCTATCACACAGAATCTATTTTCAAACTGATTATTATTTAGGAAATGATCAGAATAGCTGCTTTTCATTTCTGATGTTGGATCTTCAGTATAAATGCCCATGTACTTTAAAAAAGCAAACACTGAGAATATGCATTAAGAGTTTCATCCCAAGTAGTTCTACTTTTTTTGCTACATCTCATTATGCATGCTCTTGTAATTTAATTAACACTACCTCCATTTAACATAACTGGTGCAGCTTTAATACTGTGATTTAATGATTTAATGCCACAGTAATAGTAATTCATTCAATATTTGTTTTGGATCTGAAATAACAGTTTCTGTGCTTTTCCTTTTTCTGAACATTAGTCTAATTATTCCAAGTTAAACAAGCAGGGAAAAAAATCTCAAGCCAATTTTGGTTTTGATATTGTTTTCTTTTTGTAAGATGTGATTCATTATGCTATTTCTGCTCATAGTAACATGCTTGATTTCATTTCAGTTTCAATTCAGAATAGTGAAAGTTGTGGTTACCTCTTGCTATGTGTATTTTGTGTTGTCTTGGTCCTGTCCCGTGTGTTCTAGGACCTAAAATAGCTTAACCTATGTGTACGTAGCCATTTTCTCTCTTGGCATTTTCGCTTTGTCAGTTTTTCCTTTTTCTTTGGACATCCTTCCATAAATTCACCAGCTCTCCTACTACACAGTTTATAGATCTCAGATCAAATTTGAAGGACAGCAATTAGAAACACATTACTCTAATGGCATCTTTAAAATTGCTGAGAAGCCACTGAGAAGCAATAGAGGCAAAATTCTTCATTGTGGCATTTGTTTGCAAAGCCACATTTCAGTATTGCACGCTACAAGTAAGGTAATACAATAAGTTTCTGGAGTCTCTGGGTTTTGCAGTGGTGGATGGAAAGGATTAATGCTGGCTTGATTTGCAGACCTTAGCTTGAATTGCAGGCCTTTGTAAAGAAGAATAAAAGACTGGAAACAATCTACATTTATAGGATAGTAGGAAATTCTTATCTGAAGATACTGGGACATTGAATCTGATGCTAACCAGCAATGCTAATTTCAATATAGTTACTTCACTTTGGGAAGGATCGAGAGGTCTATAGTTTTCAACAAACATAGTTTTCTCTGTAAGTTCAGAAACATTTTTCTGCAGCGCTAGGAACCTTCAACTAAGCAGGTATTTTCCTCAAAATAAGTAGTAGTGCTGACTTACTGCATATGAAACTCACAGTCTATTGCTCCCTATAAAGTTTACTTTGCTGCAGTATTAATGCTTTATATACTCCCTTTAGTTGTCACTCATTCTCTGTAGTATCCAGATTTCTCAAAGCTCCTTCGTACTTTCCACTATCACTCAGTGATTGCAATATTCTGGAAGAGCCACTAGATTGTCCTCAAGATATTTTCTTTAGAACTGTTAAGGGTCTTAGTATCCTCTTTCTGACTGTCAGTGTGGTTTCATTGTGGACCACTATTCAGGATGGAATTGGGTTGAGTTTGTGTTTCCTGTGGATGGGACATCCATAAGAATGGCTACAAAACCATCTGTTGATGAAACCACGCTGCAGTCACCTGTTGAAATGAAACCCTAATGCATCCATCAGGTTTTTCATTAGTCTGTTTCCCAAGGCTAAACCTGTGACATGAGAAGCAAAAAAGGTGCAGAACTCTGAATATCTTAAGAATCCCTTGCTTTCTTCCTTAGGAAGTTCAAATTATCCTCATGACTTTTTATGGCAATATCAGGTGCTTTGAGAAATTAAGATCTCTTATTTCAAACTGGATCATACCACAAAGCATTTTTTTTCTGCTTGCTATCACTAGATCAATTATTTCTTCACTGTAGGTTTCAAGTTACACTTTGCCAAGGCAGAGTATGTGATACCAGCTTTGGAAGGCATACAGTCTATGGTATCTGTAGGTCTGTCACTTAAAGTGATACCTATTCCTTCTTCAGTAGTATGTATTTGACATGATAGTTGTCTTGGAGGCAGCTGGAGAGGGGCACCACAAAAAGGTACTGATTGATAGAGGCTGAAAACTCTTTATTCCTGATTTGCAAGTACCATAGTTCTTTATATATGCTAGTGATAGATTCATGCCTATCTTTTCTCAAATACAGAAGAGGGTTTTTTACAGCACCATAACAGTGACTCATCTGTGGATTCTAACTGTGGTCTCTACTACTTTATTGCTTCTTTTCATTTCTGGCGTACCTCAGAAATGTTGCCTTTTGCAGTGAAGGATGTGAGTGGGTTGTGGTTATCTTGTAATTTATTCTTCTTCTGTACATAGACTAGAAGCAACTATGCATTCCTAACACAGCTGTTCCCATTCTGATATAGCAAGATGTGCATACCTACTGTGGAATCTGTTTTGATTATATCATTCAGAAGAAGCATGGTTATTGCTGGTTAAGTACTTGTCAAGATTGAGTTTTGATCGGTGAAATACTGACTACCTACTCTTGTTATAAAACCTCTGCTGTGGGAGCTCACTTCAGCTTTAGAGATTGATTATGAGTGGAAAAGACATTCTGGCACCAAGGGCTTTCCAGAAAACATTTGCTTCTTCTGAGTCTCCAGTAGAAAGTCAATTTTTAAAGTCCTAAAGTAATACAGTAATTGCAGAAGTCCTATACAAAATTTGAAAAACATTGTGACATGCAAATTGGTGATTGATTTTTAATGAAAGATGATGAAGTAGGGAATATCAATTGAGAGTGAAATATATACGACTCGTAACTAACAGTGAATGCTAACTAGGAGTTCTAACTCCTGAGATGATACTCACCCACATAGATGCATCAAATTCATGCTAGATTTTGAGACAACATTGTTTAAAATAGAATTAAATTCCTTATCAGTCATGTTTGGTTTTCTTTTCCCTTATGCTAGTGTAAATTTACAGTAACTCCACTGAAACAAGCAAAGTTCTTACAGGTGAGAAGCATCTGGAGACTGAGACTTTTTAGGTAAACCCTTCTGGAGAAATCTCAGGAGTCACATAATGGAAACATCCTATAATTTTTACTGTGCCTTTTTCCCTTGTTGCCACACATTTCTGTTGCCAGGGTAACTGATCATGAATTGTTCATAGTAAGTGACCTTGTCATTGCTTTTATATACGCCGTGAGTTATTGTGCAGAGGATATTTATAGAATTATAGAGGTGATTGTGACTGCCTGAAGACAAGCAGGTTTTGTTTAATTTAATTTTTTTCTGTAGAATAAGAGGCTAAAAACCATAAGACAAGAAAATCCTAACATTTGTCTGCAGAATAAATCTTGCTATTATTCACATAGGGACAAATACAGCTAATAAGTCATAAGGCAGCTGGATGAAAAGTGGTCAGCTCAGCCTCTGGTATGCAGTGTTTTCATTTGATACTCTTCTGGACAGGGCTTAGATATATTCAGATTTACTCTTTTGTGATTGATATTCTTAGACGCACCAGAATTTTTGTTAAGCTATGTCAAAAAAAGTGCATGATGCGCATTTAAAAAACAAAACAAAACAAATCAACCCAAAGCCAACAAACTTGTTTTCTCAACCATTCCAATGGCAGGGGCTACTGCTTATTCTCCTTGTCCTGACATTTTCTACAGAGAATGTTAATTAAAATAAAACACTACCAACTTTTTAAGTAGAGTGATAATAAAGTGATCACTTTATTTAAGTGATAAAGACAGAGCAAATAAGCCTAACAAGGAAAAAAAATTACTCCAAAAGTGTAAAGCCCATAAACTTTAAAACAAACAAACAAACAAAAAAAACTTAGCGAACTTACAGCCTAAAATGGGACCATTAAGTATAATTTAAAGACATGCAAACTGTAAACTTGTAATATGGTCTTAGTTTGGTGCCTTGCAGTTTTCATCACAACACTTAACTTTCAAGTAACAATGTTAAGTCATTATGCTGCATAGGAGATAAATGAACAAAACTAGTTCAAATAGGAAAATAATATGAAGATTGTCTGAGAGCCGCAGAAGGCTTCCTAGCCATTTTGTGCATTCAAGAAGAAAAAAGGATTTTATTACATAATCACTCTGGTAATACTCTTCAAAGTTGTGCTTTGTGATTATTGTTTGAATCTAGGAAAAGGTGTGGTAAGATCTTTGGGATTCAAGGTATAATTGTGACATAAGGATGAAGTTCATGTTTGCCATATAGTTATAATTGTGGTGCAGTTGGGCATTACAGCTGTGCCTGCCTGCACACACTTAGTCTCATTTCCCTGAGTGATCTAGGAATCCCCTAGCTGGTCACCACACAGAGGAGACAGCGGCTGGCTGGAGACGACAGTGTCTGGGCTGGAGACCACTGGGACAAGATGACTGAACCCACATGGTCACCTTCACAGCAAGCCTTCGCTACTTGTTAAAAGAACTCCCCAGGTGAGGCATTTGGACAGTCCCATGGAGCTCCCACTGTACATATAGACCAGTTAATAGGCACTACCTGCGTGCTTAAGATGTGTTGATTAATTCCTTGGGCAGAGCACGTGGCAGTCTCAGAAACCCCCATATGTGATTCTTGCTGTAGAATTTACCACACTGTACACAGACACTTTAAAATAGTCACTAGAAACTGTTCTTGCAGGTGCAGGAATGGTCACGCAGGTCAGTTAGGGTAATTGGGAGATGTTTTGTATGTAGCTTAAAATAGGTAATAGCAATGGGTCATTCAAATGCTGGAATACTCCTGCTGAACCACAGGCCAGCTGGATTGTAAGAGTTCAGCAAAACGATAGCTCAGACAGTCTCACTTGAGCCAACTGAAGATGCCATTGCTAGGACCCTTGTGATGGAGATACATATCCCCAACTGACAGGCAACCGACCATCCTGTTCCAGAGATTCGGTTCCCCACAGGAACACTGTGCAAATGATCCCAATATATTAATTGTGTGTTGCTTTTAAGCAGACAGTCTGCCTGTGAGTGTCTTTGTGGCAAAAGAAACAGGCTTATTTCCATTTAGCAGCCAGCTGGGATTTTGTGATCAACTAATGATGTCTTGCGGCATCTGTCATGCCTGTGGAATTACCTATTGATAACAAAATGCATATATTTTATGAATTACATATTAAGTTAACTTCAGATGAGTAGTGGTGTAGCACTGAGTCCAGCAGTAGAAGAGCTCTTGATATTTTACATAATGGAAGAAAGCAATAAGCAAAAATAGAGAGGAGGTTGGCCCGCGAGTTTTGTATGCTAAACATCAAGTGCTCACTTGGACTAAATAGCATAGCAGTACAACACTGAGCCATTTAAACCGTCATTTTAAAATGGTTGGGAATGGTAATCTCATGGGAGGGATAAGTAGTCTAATGTGTCCTCCCATTCATTATCCACTTACAATGTTCTTTCTTTTCCCCTGTGTCATAGGTATGTTATATAAGACTAAGCCTACCAGCCTGACACTGAACAAGTATGTACAAAGAACTAATGCTTCATTTGTATGTAGTTCTGCTTAATTTGCCATCAAGCTAGTCTAATTTTGTGCAAATACTACTATGCTTGTATTTAGTGTATCAAACCACTCTGTTTTGGTGTTTCCACAATTCATTGCTTCCTGAAGATCTGGTCCACGATGTAGCTAGAGCTACAGCTACCATAAGCTAAATAAGTATTGGAGCTTTGGAGAGAATGAACTAGGGGTTATTTTCATTATTTTGCCTAGGTGGGGATAAGGACAGGTGACAGAAACCAGGTACTTTGGGTAAACTTAAAGGCTTTAGAAAGGTACTTGCAAGTAGTATCAGATCTGTAGGTTTTCTTTGCGTCCAGCTGGGCATCATCTTGTCTTTAATTTGTGCTTATACTAACTTGGAAATGCCACTTATTTTGCTCCACATTTCTTCTTGTCTGAAGAATAGAAGTAATTCTTAAGATCTTTCAGTTTGTTATCAATAGGATTGCAGCTAGCTCTTTGAATTTATTTGTCTTGTCTTGTATGCTTGCACATCCTGAATGAACTTTGTTAAAGCAAGGAAGTTAGCATTCTGTTGCCATTCAGTGGAGTAAGTAGTTTTGTTTACGTTTGAGCATTTTAAATGAGGCTCAAATATATAGTATTAACACTCTTTTGTAAAGGGTTTTGAGAAAACCACTTATTATCCATTTGCTTGAGGGATTTGCTCAAACTGCAGTGGTTGGAAACAATATGTTAAATGAGATGACATGTAGAAGAGATCTGCATTTATGGGTAGGGTTCTGGATGCAATGAAAAAACCCACAGGGCATCGGCTACTTCACCTGTGTGTGGGAAAAGGTTGCTTTTTATGCATGAGCATGTTGGTCTGGGTAGACTCTGTATTTTTGCAGTCACAGAACATGCCTAGATCACAGTGTGGAGAGCACATTGAGCAGTTTGGACACTGGAAGAAATCTGTCTATGCATTTATTAGTGCTTAGTCCAGAACTGCGATATAGGTAAGTACTTATAAATTAGTCAATTGATTCACTTGTTGATGGCGGCTCCCACTGATTCTGATTGCAGGAAAGATAGTCGCTCAGCAATCAAATAGCTGATCAGTCTACTCACCAGTGGGTGCTTTAAGGAGGTGGAGTGAAGATAAATAGCAATTGCAGCTTACTGTGGGACTCTAAAGCATAAATACAGTGACAAAAAATGTCATCAGTCATTGTGTGTGTGACTTTACAATCCAGGACTATAGATTACATTAAATTTACTTAGTAACTGCTAGAAGTTAGCAAAGCTACAGTTAAGTGAGATTGATCAGATCTGCACATCACTGCTGTTTATTGATGTGGTTGGGTCAGGACCTTTTCTTTTCCACTCTCTCATTCTTCATACGCTATTCAATAGCTGTCCAATTTGCTATTCAGGTAAGGGGGTCTATAGAAAATTAGGGTCTGCTCTGTAACTGGGATTTGTAGTTACCACCCCATCAATGCTGATGGTATTTTTTCAAATCCATGAGTTCCTGTCATGAAAATAAGTGCTTTTAATTAAACAGATTAGGGGAAAAGAGAGCATCAGGAAATGAGCAAAAAACCAGAAGGGAATATTTGAAAATACTTCTAGTATTCTCTCATGTTTCTTTTACTCTTAAATAGATGGGATGTGATTACTCAGAGCAATCGGGTTGACTAATAAAGGCAATCTTAAATTGCATATGACATTAGTGACTGCATTGTCAAGACTGATCCATTCAGTTCCAAAATGCTTGCAGTTCTACATAGATGTGTAAGTTTGTTCCTTTGCCCATCTGCAGATCTGGGACTAAGGTACCTGTTATACTTTCTGACTTACGTGTTTTTGAGTGGCTGATGCTGATACAAAAACCATGCATATGTCATGTGCTTGATGCAGAAGCTTAAAGTTGATCCAGAAGCATAAAGTCAAAAGGGGTCCTAAGATTTTCAGTTGGATTAAGGCTTTGAGGACAGCATGCAGCAATTTCTTTTTAAAGTCACTTAAAATGTCTTTTCTAGTAAAGGCTTAAGAGTTGTTATTAACCCCACAGGATTTGAAAAATCATAAAGGGCTATTCAGTTGAAAATTACATACAGTTCTTCAAAAATCCTGTTATGTATTTTAAAAGTTCTCGATACAAATCAGTTGCATGCAGAACTTTGAGTCACTCTCTTCACAGGCTAGGCTAGTTCATCCTGTGTGTTTATGCTTAACGGTAGTATTTGTTCAAAAGTGAACAGCAGTTAGAACAATTAGGCAGATCAATAAAACATAATGCCTTTGTGGGAAATACTTATTTGGTATTTGGGAAGAAACAAAGTATTACTTCTAAAAAGTCCTCTGAAGCTCTAGAAAAGAAATATCAAGTTTGAACAAACATCTATATACTATAGAAAAAAACAAAGGGTTTTTTTTTTAATTGAAAAGGATTTTTCAATTTTGTAATTTTGTAAGAAACATTGAGAAAAATTTTGTAAGAAAAACATTGAGAGGTGGCATTTATGTAGTAGGTTACAATTGTGAATTTTATTGTCTTTGAGATATATATTCCAAAATCTTTCAAGGAATGTTAATGTTAAATTCATAGATATTACTGTGCATTAATTCCTAGGCTTTTTCTTCCATTTCAGTCCCATTTTGTAATTTTTATGCAATTGTCTTAGGGTCATAAAGTGTCTGCAAGTCTTTATAACTTACTTTATTTTGCAATTCCCCATCCTTTCTGTTCCCACTATTTGAGCTACATCTGGAGTTCAGAATCTCAAATTTCAGTTTGGTTTTCTGGTACCCCACCTGCAACGCTTTTTGTTTGGAAGATGTTGTGTTTCGCATTTAGGAGGTGACGATTACATAACACTGTGGATTCCCCATTTAGCCATCTCTTCTTTAACTCAGAAGTACTTTTAAAGTGTCTTACCTTCTAGTTTCTGCAAGTCTCCATCATAACAGTGAGCCTGGACTTGAAGAGAGCATGTGCACAAAATGTATATATTTATTTGTGTTGGCTGAAGATGAACCCAGCTTTTTGCATGATCAGACAAATTATCATTTTTCAGGGAAAAATGTAAAAATAGTAAACAGTGTACATACACGCTATGTCTTATGAATGAATTGGGTAGAAAATGTATTACTGCTTTCCTGCATATTCAGTCTCAGGTATTCTATCTAGAAGGTTTTAAAATTGAGGTGTGACACAGGGAGTTAAGAACGGAAAAGAGAAATGGAAAATGAGGATGGTACAAACTCAACTTCTCTGTTAGAATGGAACAGTTTGTCTGGATCATTCAGACAAAGACATCCTCAGCTTCCAGCACAAGGCAGTCCATTCCATGTCCTGCTATTACATATTTAGAAGGTGCAAATGTGGATAAGGATTGAAGACTCTAAAGCAGTTCTGAGATACTAAGGTATCTTGGTGCATGCTAGCTTGGGGGGGGCGGGATGGAAGGCATATTAATGCTTTAATGCCACATTAATTCCTTATGGACTATGTCCTACTATCAGTAATTACTGATAATTACTCCAGGTGGAGGTATATGCCAAGGTATCTAGGTATCTGCCAGTTTATATCTCAGCTTGTATTCCTCTGCACTTCTCTGCTGCCACCATTTGGCAAAAATGAATTATAAGAATACCTTGTTGGCACAGTATATTTGCAACAGTGTGTGTCCCCTCCATGCAGGAGAATGGGTTGGTCACCTGTGAACCCCTCTACCTAGCCCTGCCTGGCTGCCCACTTCCTAGTTCTTGATATTGAAATAAGAAACAGAAAACACGGCCAAATCTGGAACTGCTTCTGAAAAAGATGTTCTCCATTGTCAGACAAGCTGCCTGAGGCACTGGTCTAACTCAGCTACACTTGTATTTTCTTTGGTCATTGTTGTATGGTTATCTGTTTGATAGTTGTTATTGTCTGCTGAATGTTGATGATTCGTACAAAAAAAAAAAAAAAGTGGTGGCGTGCTAATATCTGAAATGTTTGTAGGTAATCAGAGCATTGCTAACTGCAAACTCTGTTTTCTAAACTTGCTAAATTATTTTCTGATCTGGAATTTATTGTAGCTATTAAAAGAAAATTGTGACCTTTCTCACTCTAACACTGGAGTGTCTCAG
Organism: Morus bassanus; assembly: GCA_031468815.1. Classification (NCBI taxonomy): domain Eukaryota; kingdom Metazoa; phylum Chordata; class Aves; order Suliformes; family Sulidae; genus Morus; species Morus bassanus. Next base: position 51,206,122 of record CM062572.1, read on the forward strand.
TTCTCTTCCAGTCATTTGTTGCTATTATAAACTCTAAACTGAGTATTAGTAATCTTCATGTTCATTCAAATTCTAGCTCTGGACTTATTTATAAGAAATGAGGCTCAGGAGTCTCCCTGGAGATTTCTAAAGGAATATAGAATATGGTTTAACCTGTCAGACCATTGGATGACACTGCTGTTCCACACTGATAAAGGTGTATGAGTGGGGTGTAAGAATGAAATTTCACTCTTAAAAATGGTTGCTTAACTGTAAGACCTTCAGCTACTTAAAATGTTGTTTCTGAATTAGTCACTGAAAATGGCAGTGGTGAAGCCTGGGCGTAGTGCTGCGTACAAGCTCTGTTCTGCAATGATAGTGCACTTCACTTTGCTTCAGTAGTGATATGGAAGCAAATGAAAGCACGCACACTTATTTTCTTGACTCTGCATGCGTTGCTGCATGGTACGTTATATCCTACTTTATTTAGTTACAGAAACAAATGACTCATGTCTGAGTTGAAAGGAATGAAATTGCTGATTTCTGTAGGCTAACTGACAAATAGACACAGATTGGGAGGGTACACCTACGTTCATGCTCCATAGGTACCAACTTTTCAAGGTGGTCAAAATGATATGTGTCTAAATAAATGCTAAGCAGTTTTTCTGAACTTTTATCTTCGACAGCAGCTTTGAAAGTTGCTGAATCTAATTCAGAGTTGCAGAAGGTTCTGTTTAAAAGCTTCATTAGTTTGTTTTTTTTGTTTTTTTTTCAGCTATATGTTTGTTTAACCAAAGATATTACCTCTGCCTATAAGCTTCTTTTAACCTTACCTCCCATCAAAATAAGGGACAGGTACCCTAGTATTCAGGCAGTATAATAAATAAGTGGTATCTCAAATTGCTGGTGATTTTTTTTGTTTGTTTGTTTTGTTGTACTGTAATAACAGCTAGAAACTTTAAGAAATATTTTAATAAATATGCAGGCGACAAACAATCTAGTCAGACTATCTCAGTTTTCTCTGAAACATTTATTATTTTCTTAACTTCTCTAATGTTAAGGTTTGGGTCAGCAGACAAACATTTGTGTTGTCTTTGGCATGTCTCTAAATGCCTTAAATTTTCTTATGCATTTAACTTGGGTTACACTTGACTTCAGTTCTTCTAAATAATTAATTTTATGAAACACTTGCTGTTTTTATTTCAATATATGAAATATGTGATTCATTGCCTTAACAAAAAATATGTAACTCATGAGAATGCTTTTGATAAATTGAAAATTTAATTGTAGGTACCTGTTCTGTGCTTTAAAAATATTCTCATTTTTGCATGGGAATTTTGTTTCCTAGTCTGGTGGTGTACAGGACAGGCTAATCAAAACAATCATTAGACTTCTAGAATTTTCTTAATTTTCTTGATAATGTGTCCAAAAGAATCTTTGTGATTATACCATACCAAGGTGAGGAAATATTAGCAGTCTTTTCTGTATAATGGTTAGACAAACTTTTTTTTCCTGTTCTTTGTTTTTGTTTGGTTTGGTTTGTGTGTGGTGTGCAAGGTTTGTTTGTCTTTTTTTTTTCTTTTTTTTTTTTTTTAATACGTCTTTGCTTTCACCTGGGAAGACCCTATGTTAGTCCAGGTTTGATGTCTTTTAATTTCTCTAGGTTCAGGCACTTACAGGAGATCCAAAGGAGCTTTTTAGATAGCTCTGGTTTTTATTAGTTTTGGGTCAGTCAGGCCCTGATCTTGCAAGTACATCTGTGGTTTATTTTTACGTGCATGAGTAGTCTCAGAATGTGTTTGCAGAATGAGAGTCTGTAATTTTCTACAAATACTGGCTCTGATATGCTCTTTTTAAGGTCATCATTATAAATCTTGATGACAATAGCTAAACTTCCATGTGATATGTATGTGTGAGCAGGGGAACTTCAGTCCTCATGAGAGAACATGAGGACTCCCTGTAAGTTGTCTCTTTTAACCAGCCACTTCAATATCTGTCATCAACTCCTTTGTTTTACTTGACTCGACTTGATGATAAAAAGTTTTGTTTTTTCACTCTTTCCCCCTTCCCCTGAGGAAATAGCTGAGCCTAGTTTTCTAATAACTGAAACTGTTGGCTTTTAAAAATTAGCTTGAAATACCTCCAGGAACATCATTTGGCTGTCTTCAAGGCAGCTCCTAAAATGCTTAATGCTTTTGAAAGTCAAATTAAAGGTTTGTTTCATTTAAGTTGTATAGCTGGGTAAGATTAAAGAAAGTGCCCTATTTGAGCATAGCAATCTACGTGAAATGGTTTTTTGATCGTCTTCATGCATATCTGAAATACACCTCCAGTTACTTTTCAGGATCTCAGCTTATTCAGCTTTTACCATAATGGTTCATTAGCCTCCTAGGCTTTTTCTTAAGAGCTGTAGTCAATTTCCCATCTTTGCTGTTTTACATTAAATCACTTCGATTTCCTAAATGTAGTAAGGGGAGAGAACAAGCAAGAATCATGGAAAGAGGGGTTATTCAGTGTAGATACATCATTTCTGCTTCACAGCATACTTCCAATATTGCGAAGTTTTTGCCCCTGGCTGCAACTCTGCTAAATTTATCAAGTATTCCCAATTCTTAAAGAATGATTTAAGTATATGCTGCTGATATCACTTCTTGTTGGTGCTCATTTATTTTGACATCAATGGGACTTTGCATGTGGATAGAGCCAAGAAAGGGTTTAAACCTTCCTCTCACTGGGGCATGTTGCAGTGTTCCACTCTAAATCTCTTTGAAAATCTAATAGTTAGTCATTCAAACAATTCCACTGAATGTAACTGAAATGAAAAATATCTCTGTTCTTGAGCATATATATAGTATTAGAACATGCTTTCTAGCCCCTTTGGCGATGTGCTGTGTGTTGTTTTGGTTCTAGTTGCAGATGCAGATGGTTTGAATTTTTTTGGACCATGTGTGTAACTGGACGGAGACTTTTGTGGTAACCCTCTGTCCTCAGTAAATTCAAGAGAGAAATGGCAGCCCACTGAGCTAAGCTTTTCTCCTTAGTTTCAAGTGGATGAAGTTCTGCCTTTTCTCCAGTGTTCTCATGATCTGTTCTCAATTAATGATCAAGTTATACTGTGAGGTATTTGCTGTTTTTCTCCACAGAAATAACGGTTTCACTGGTATATACTGCGTTTAGCACAAAACTGCAGCACAGCTGTGGTGGATTCACCCTAGCCAGCAGCTAAGCACCCACACAGCCACTTGTTCACTCTCTCTCTGCAGTGGGATGGGGGAAGAGAATAGAAGGAGCAGAAGAAAGAAGATTGCAAGTTGAAATAAGAGAGCTTAATAACAGAAGGACGGGGAAAAAAACAAAAAACAAGAAGTGATGCACCACATCCCACCAGCAGACCGATGCCCAGCCAGTGTCTGAGCAATGTCCCATCCCCTTTCTTCCTCTACCCCCAGTTCTTATTGCTAAGCATGACATTTTATGGCATGGAATATCCCTTTGCTCAGTCCAGGTCAGCTGTCCAGGCTGTGTCCCCTTCCAGTCTCTCGCCCACCCTCAGCCTGTTTGCTAGAGAGGCAGCCTGAGAAACAGAAAAGGCCCTGATATACTGCGCCAGCACTGTTCAGCAGTAGCCAACCACTGGTGTGTTATCAGTACTGTTTTAGCCACAAATCCAAAACACAGCAGCATATGGGCCAGACTCGGTGCAACAACTTAGAAAGTGACTTTAAAGAGATTCATTGCTTTTTTTGGATGTGTAATTTGCTCTTTAAGCGTACAGTTTTACCGCTATAGTTTCAGTGTTTATGAGCTTGGTAACTTTGTCAGAAATTTTGGAAGAAGGCTTTTGCTCTGTGCAAGGAATGTGGGGATCCACTGGTGTTAGCTAGCACAGCAAAGCAAAACCCAGCAAGATTACTTTTTTCAAAAACTGCAATCTTCAATTTTTTCAAGTTTACCAGTAATATGAGGTGATATACTCCTTAAACAAAATCTGTCCATAAACCTAATGTAAATGTACTAGGATATCACTGACCTCTTAACTAACCACTACCATAAAACCTGTTATTAGCCCCGCTCTGGAGAGTTTTAATACCTTTTGTACCATTACACTGAAATGCAATTTAATGAAAAGCATGGTTTATTTCTCCTGATATTTAATCTTTTTAGCGCTTTCTTGGCAGCTATATTTGTGGACTAACAAGCAGCTCCAGGCTATAGGACTCGTGCACTTTTCCAGTACCCACTGAACTGTGTCCTTGAGAGATACAGGACATTACAGATGTCCTGTTGGTAGCAAGATCTGGGCCATTAAGTATAATTTTCAATGTGGGAGACAAGACCAAACACTTGTTACACAATAGTAGAAATTATAGGGGATGAAGGTGGTAAATTGTTTTGAAGGGTTTGCCAGAAGGATGTTTTTGCTATGCTGAAGTAGTCTGTTTAATTAATGGTAGCCTGCTGTATTTCATTGTTTCTGTCTCAGACTTGTAAAAGATCGAGTTCAATTTGCAATCACCCTGGTGCTACTTTCTGTATATATTTTCTAAAGCTTTTTGCCTTACAATTACTCTTCTTATTCATCGGTGATCATGTAAGAGTGCAACAGATTTCACTCCACATTAGAATAACATACTACTGAGAGAGATATTTTTGTCTTCTGAAAATGTTATGGTGAGCATACCTCCCTCGGAGTATTAAGACAATTGTAGGGGTATCAGTTTATGCACAGTAGCCGTTGTTTTGAGAAGCCAAGAGTTTCCTTAGTGCACAGTGAAAAGCAAATGGTGGTGGTGTGGGCAAAAAAGCTGACATGATTTCTGGTGTTTTAAAAGTGATTAATATCATGTTCTCTTCTTTTTCCTGTTTATATGTTGTTAGAAAAGCATTCATAAAAACAAATTTAATGATGGAAAACCAGTCCTTTTACTTTTGAGAGTTTAATCTGTATATGTTTTTAATTCCTATTGCTTTGAGAGATCAATTTTCAAGGCTATGGATCATAAAGATGAAGAGGATAACAATTGCTAAGCGTGAATAAGAAACAAGACTGTGGTGCTGTTGGAATGAAACAATCATTTTTATGGGAAGTTCTACAACAGAAAATTGAGATGAACGAGCACAAAATCTCTTGTATTAATTCGTTAACTTTCTAGTCTGTACATATTAGTCAGCTTTTCATAACAGTTAAATAGCTTTTAATCTGTCTTTATGATAGCTCTACAGGACGTTTAGAGAAGAATACTGAAGTATGTGAAGGATTTAAGTTTCATAATTTGTGTTTTCTAGGTAAGAAAAGACAGATATACTCTTTGCCCATTTTGTTTCCTTCAAAAACGTAAGGAAATATCCAAGTTTTGGGGTAGGAGAGGTAAAATACAGGAAGAACTGAAACAGCAGCAGTGATTTGCAAAGGTTTTCACAGTTTAATAATAAACATCAGTTTATTTTGTGAAGTGGTAGTGAAATGGTAAATATTTAAGTTATAAAATGGTTCAGAACCTGTATGTGAACTACTGAATACTATTCAAAGAGGAGTGATTAGTGGATGCTGAACTAAGTTACAGGTACACTTTGACTTCAGGCTCTTGGATTGGTAAATGGCCAATCCTCATCCTCTAACATTTTTGATGTATTTGTGAAGTTGCCTTAGCAGTCAACACCCAAGTATGATTTTTGATTTAAAAAAAAACCCAACTTTTCTCATTTGCTACAGAGCTGCACATATATATTTTTTTTTACATCACAGTCATCATCACTTTTAATTAGCATTTATTGTTTCTATTTGTCTGGAAAGTGTGCTATGAATGCATAATTAAAAAAATTTTCCCTTTTGAAAAAGGTTTCAAGCAGCTTACAAAATGAGGCCCTGGTGGTGGCTATGGTTGAGAGATAGGAAGCATAAAATGTTGGCTGGTAATATTAGTACACTGGCAACTTTGCCTAGTAAGAGAGGGATTATTTTTTTTTTCCTTAGTGTTTTGTTCTGGAGGTAGTGTGGTTGGTGCGACTTGAAAGTGGTCAGAGAAGGTGAATTTCCAATTCTTGAAATCTATCTTCTGTATCCTAGTACGCAGCATGGGGTAAGTGCATGGTCTTTTATAAATGTTTTCTTTTGAGAATGTACCCAGCAGGAGACAGGAGTTGACATTGCCTGTTGGCAGAGCAGAGGTCACTTCTCTGTAATGAACAGAAAAGAAACAGGGCAAGGATGAGCCAAAATACATCTATTTCCATTGTTAGCCAGAACACAGAACTTGCAGAAAATGTTTTTGCTTTAAGTAAGTTAATTCTGTAGCATATTTGATGCTTTCCAAGTAAATGATATAAAGAATATAATAAATATGGCATCAAATGCTGCATTGAAAATTCCCATGGAATCCTTTTGGATGAAGGAAGTTTGACAAGAATTTGAGAGAAAACTCAATATGTTAGAATAGGAATAACTGTTGGTACTGTTGTACTGCTGTGGAGAAACTGTATCTGTGCTCAGGTTTTTGATTATCTAGAATTGTAGGAGGATGCTGTTAATTGGTTTTAACTTAGATCTCCAGTATACACCTCAGTTGCTGTCTCATTGTTACATAGTGTTACACAAAGCTGATGTTCCTCAGTTTGATGAATTAGAAGTGTATGTGTGTATAGCTTGGAGGTCAGCAGATGTGATCCCCTCAGGCTGTGGACAGTGAACACATTAACTATTTCCACTAAGTTAGGACATAATGAAAGACCTGAATGGTCATCCTGCAGCTGAATCCATTTTTCTCCAGCATTTCTTCTGGGATCAGGATTTTGGAAATAACCAAACAGTAGAATAAGGAGGTCAATTTCTTGTAGGACTCACAGAGTCCTAAGGAGGAGGATGGAAGGACCATGAAGTGATCCATGAGGACACAAAAAACTTTTGATGCAGCCAAGAAGCCTATTTTTAACTGCAGAATTAATTAAAGTAGTGGGAGTCTGCAGCTGAGAAAAGAGAGACTGTGAACAGGAGAACCTACATGTAGGTGGGACAATCCTGGGCACCACACCAGTGCTCAAACCTAAGGACAAGTTATGGTCAAAGAAAACCAAGGCCGGTGTGGATTTTCAGTACCACACACAGTACCAGGGTCCAGATTTCAACATTTCTAAAAGTAGCTTAAGAACGGAGTGAGTGCTTTTGGAAAGTCTGTGTGATTGTTCGCAGCAGCCAACATATGTCTTCCTGCCGATGTGGCGTAATGCCAGTGTAGCTTTGTGGCTTTTGGACAGCTGGAAGAAAAGGTAGCATGAGCCTGTGTCTGCCTGCACCTATTCATGGTAGATATGCTAGTGGTACATAGCCCCTGCGCTGTCTCATAGCGTCCTTCAGATTTATAGAAGAGTTGCTTCCCAGTGGTATGTGGTGGCAGACTTCCTGAAATCTGACATCACACCCAGTATGATTTTAAAAATAGAATACAGAATTTTGACTCTGCTTCTCTTCTCCTGCTGCCTTGTTTTGTGCAGTTTTTATCCTCTCATTTAAAGGGCTACAATGAATAATTTGCAAGGCAATAAACCTTCAAGTTTATTTTAGTTTCACAAAGTGAATTCTTGAAAGAACTTATTTGCATAATGCATTTTTGGTTGTTTTAAGATAAAACCACAATTAAACAGGAAATATAACTATCCTAGAAAAACAGAGCAAAAGGCTTTTGAGTTGGGAGCATAGCTATTTGCAGGAAGTCTGTGCTGGGATACAACATCAAAATTACTGGAGCTTGTGAGAGTTAAATGACTTTCTCATCTCAAAGATATATTTCAATGTAAATGTATGAGATACATATGAAAGGCAATAGATCTAAACAAGGAAGCACAGCCTTTGTTTGCCCTAATGTGTTCTTTCATGCAGGTATAAGAAGTTTTAAAAAAAATATGCAAGAAGTGCTATGGGATCATGAGAGAAAAGCCTAGCAAAGTGTGGCAATCTTACAAAATCTTGAGGCAAAAAAAATAGCTGCCTCTCTTTCTCAGCAGATCTAAACTGCTGTGGAAAATTGAACCATAATTTTAAATAGTCAAGAAACCTTTCTTGCCTGGTATGGTTCAGTGTCATCATTCTGTGTGCCTTGCAGTAGCTGATACTTGAGTTATCTCTTAATCCTCGTGGTGGAAGGAGGTAATGAGTAATAATAACAAACAACAGGAATAGAACATTTCCCCTGATTTTTAGGGGGTAAATAAATCCCAACGTTTCAGTGATGCCATAGACCAAAATTAGCATTTCAGTGATTAAGAAATATCGTAGCTGTAGGCTTTGGGATCTTGACAGCATTGTAGCAAAAGTTATGTGTAAATTGCAGAGTATACTGGGAGCTGTTGAGTTTAAATTCATAAAATTATTAAGGCAACGGAACTTAAATAGTTGAGAACTGGTTTGTGATAGAGTGAACAGCTAATCGTAAGGGCTGAGTAAGTTGGACTATTTCTGGAGCGTACATACTAGCACAGCTTTTGAAGGCAGATTACTTAGACTGCTTTGAAAAAGCTCCAGGAGCCTAAAATTAAGGAAGATATTTTTATTATCTGATCGGCAAGTTACATGACCATGATTTTTTTTTTTTTTTAATCATACGTTTGGAGGGTGTGTTGTTTGCACTGTGTGGCATTCATTGTGAGGAACAGATTAAACTTTGGAAAAAACCCGCAAACAAACCCCATCCTGTTTTGCAGTGTTTTGTCCCGTGACACCTCTCATCCTGATTTTCATTATTTAATAGTCTTCAGCCTCTAACCTGGTTTGGAAATACAGGCAGTACTAACACAGGAAGTCTGAAAATTAATGAAGGTAGAATGTACAGGGCAACCAAGCTGTCACATTTGCTTGATGTGAAGTCCATCTCCTCCCCTTTTATGCCCATTGATATTTATTGTTTGTGCCTAATATTATGGGGATGTATGTGTATTTTAGGGTGTGTGTGTATATATAGGCATATAAATACTCCTCTGTGTAGGCTAGGGTAGACAGAGGTTGGAAAAGTGAACAGGCTTTCTGCATTACAACATGGAGTTCATTGAGGCCAGTGGTTTACTTCTCTGCTTAGGAAGATTTTAAATATTTTCTTTTACTGATAGTAATAGTATAGAAATATTTTGTCCATTTTTAGCATTTCACAGTAAGTCTTATATAAAAGCCTGATTAGAAGGTGACAGCTGAAAAAGGAAAAAAAAATTGTCAGATATCTTGGTTCATTTAAATAACTGTCTGAATTAATAAATACAATAATGTTAATATGTTAATAATATATAATATCAGGCATATAATAAATTTTTGTCTGAAAATTATATTTTGCTTGGACGAGGAAAAAACTCTACCATTCTGCATTCAGGTGGCATAAAATTGCTTATCTAGGCAGGACAGTGCAGTTGAATCGCTATTTTGGTCCCTTTGGAAACAGAGTGAAATAATATACCAAGGAGATTATGCTGCTAATCACTGAAACCACTTGAGCAGCACTAAATAAGCCATGTTAATGTAACTTCAAGGATACCTGATGTCTGGAAACCTGTCTAGATATCTTCCGCATTGTCCTTATATAAATCACTGTGATATAAAGTAGTAAAGAAATAATAGTTAAGTGACATTTGGTTTTGGAAACACAAGCTTCATCCTGCAATTTGAAAATAATTTTGCTGTATTTAATAGTAGTTCTTGCCTCATCTGCTATGCTCCTATCTTAACCTTATCGCTATTTTACATTAGTGTTACTAACTAACATGAGTGGTTTCAACTCGGGTCCCTTTGGCATGGGAGGGGCCAGGAGGATAGTTCTGCGCTAGGGTGTCAGGGTTCTGCTTTCTCATATTTAAAAGGGAAAGTCGTCAGCCCTTCAGCTGCTAATTTTGCGGGATTGTGGAGTGCTTCCCATCTGACAGAACGGTCGTGAGATCTTACATGCAGTTCAATATGTGGGTATAAAGAAAAGCAGTTACACAGACAACTCTTTGATCAAGTGAAAGAATAGATAAGGCATTGAAACTTACTGAACTTTGCCATCTTTTTGTGCACATGAACGTTTTAAAGACTGGTTTGTATTTATTGCTGCCTGTGTAAGTTCTCTTCATTCATCTGTGATGTATGACAAATCGTAGTCATTGCATATATAATGGAGGTCATGCGAGGATGAACTGTATTCCACCCTCACAATTTTATAGTCTGTGACCCAAAAAACAGTAAAGAGTTGTATTTTGCAATTACTGAGACAATCAAAGCTTATTAAATTTTAATTTAGTGGGTTTTAAAATAAATTACTTTTTTAAAAGTAGTAATAGTTTATCTGTGTTTTGGAAGGGATTGGGGAGAAAAAGACATAACATGCCAGTCAGATTCTTTCCTGTAATGAATATTTGTCATCCTAAACTTTAATATCTGCTTTATGATGCTATTATGATTATTGAATTATTTGAGCCTTCTTGATGTAAAACTTCTTTTTTTGGTTTAGTTTATCAAATTGGTGTAGATCTTGCTTCATCTTTTTAAAATCTGCTTTGCATCAGAGAATTTTCTTTCCAGCCAACAGCTGGTGCCACTCAGTACCACAGTATTTCTGCCCAGGTAACCTTTGGGTTATTGTTCAAATTAACATTTAAATCCTGTCTGAAGTTTAGTGTATGAATGATCCCTTGCACTATTGTTTTATCATAGCATTTTCATATCCTTTATACTTGTTCATGGTTAACTAAAGTCTCATTTAAGATCTGTAAGCTTTCAACTGAAATTGATAGTCTCTTTGGGTGAGATTTTATTTTACCTGAGTATTCATTGAAAAGGTAATCAATACTTCTGTATTTTGACTGGACGAGGAATAAAACTGTTTACATCATTGAGTATTTCTCATTTTATCTTCCTTTACTCACACAGTAATGAATTCATCATGTGTATCAGACAAGTATGTTATTTCGTACTGCACAATCAATATTAATGTTAAAATGTTTCTTTTCCTGCAACTGCAGGGAGATCAATTCCTATATGACAGCCTGTTTTTGAATCTTCATATGTCTTTGTTACTGTGTTTGAGAACTCAGATGCTATCAACTCCACCTGAATAAGAAGTATTGTCATTTGAAGTTATTTCCTTAAAATATATGAGACTTTGGAAAAATTAAAAATTTGTTCCATACAGCGTTTATGCATTGAAGTGCATGAGAAGTTATTTCAGAAATCAAACTGTTGTTAACTAATGAAGTAAAAGCAGCTGACTTTGCAGGTCAGCATCATGAGTCAATTCATCAGTGAAAATTTGTTGGGAATTCTTTTTATTAATAATGCGTCCTTTAAGTCAGTTGGTTTTGCACAGCAAGAGTTGTTTAATCAATTTTGCATGTGAAAGCAGTGCTGGCAATTGGAAGATCTTGAACTGCCATTCTTCCAAGTTTTCTTTGTGTGATTTCAACACCATGAGGAGCATTAGGATTAACTTTCATCAGCTGGATAAGATTATTTCATTTATCTCTTCTTAGAAATGCAGTGTTTTTCTTTTTTTTTTTTTTTTTGTTTAGTTTTATTATTTTTACTATTATTAAGAAATCCTAAGAAAAATGCTGTGCCTGTTTTGAGGAGTTTGCCACTGAGAGAATGCTCTTTAGGAATCAAAGTTCTGGACTGAGGTGGTATTTACAGTTCTAACCATGTCTTGGCATGCTCCTTAGGATATATTTGGAGGTTTTTATACAGCTTGTAAGAACTTATCATTTCATGAGAAGTGTAGCGCCTGTGGGAATTCTCTGTGTATAGTGAGTTTGTAAAACCACAAACCATACATTTGTTACCATGTGTTGCACCAGAAGCTCACAGGTTCTTATTTATCTTTCCTTATTTGCTCTCTTTTGCTCTTCTCAAAAACATGCAGAATTAGTACTTGCTGGACCACTGTCATGCATTTCACCAATCAGTTACCTGAGACAATGTCTTTGAGGGGGATTCTCAATGTCAGCAGTTTTGCAGTTAACTAGTTGTGTTTACATTTTGAGTAGCTTTTTCATTCACATTGAGTGCTCCAAAGTGTTCCCTGGAACACTATGAAACCACTGGAAATAATAAGGAAAATGAAAGGCAGTACTGTAGTGCCTTCCCATCAGAGACAGCATTGTGTCTGCATGAGGAGCACTTACACTTGTTGCATTTTTGTTTCTTTGTGGTGTGCATAGAGTGCTTCAAAATTGCTTTATTTTCTTGGATTTTATTATGCTTGTCCTTTGTCTTAGATGCTTGTCTTATCAAGGTTTTGGTTTCTCTTAGTTTTCCTTTGTTGTATTCTTTCAAGTATCGAGATCTCCAAACTGTTGCTCTGCCTGAACTTATAAGAAACATAATTACATTTCAACAAACTGCCAGATTTTCACATTTCCTTTAACGCTTTATACAGATGATTCTGTATATTGACAAATGAGGACTATTATTGTTTGCAAGTCACTGTTAGTATTCTTATATATTTTTCTTGGAAGCAACTTCTATAATGGATTAGACTATATCTGTGTATGAGTTGAAACTTTTTTTGACATATTTACTGAGTGTCCAATCATACTGCCTCTAATGTGTTGAGGACAACATAATGTTAATTATTCTTCCATAAGAAAGCATTTTAAAAATGTACATACTGCAAGGATATTAATTCCATTGATTCTGCTGAATAGCCTCTGATGTTGAATCTGTACAAAGAGCTTAGTAAGTTGACTCAAGGAAATGTCATTAAATCAATTGTCTATATATAAATGGTATCTCTGGATTTAGTGTAATCTATCTTTTATCTGTAATGTTAAAACATTTCTATGGCTACTGTTTGCTTTGAGCTAGGATCTGAAAAAGCTAATTGCTGACTGTGGAAGTTGAACATGTAATGGTTAATTTAAAATTTTTGTCTGTTTATAAATTAAGCTGTCAAAGAGAAAGGGAAACAGTGTATGTTGCATTCATATAAAGTAAGGGAAGCTATTTTATAATTAGTAGAATAACTGTGGCAAAGATATCATACTTCGTCTTGGAGACTGCAATGGCTGGAAAGCCCAACCAGCTGTTTGTTTAGGAGTAGCAGGCTAAGGACGTCTCCCTTTGCCTCCATCCCTAAGTAAAAGACATCTCTTAGAAGTCATAAATGCATTTATTGTGACAAATGGTTTTGGAGACAATGGTTAATGTATCTTAGATTTCCTTTGTGAGTATTGAGGCCAGGAAAAAAATGTTTCTAAGCCTTTTCCCCTCACCATGAAAATCGAAACAGCCCCATGATTGTATGGCTCATAAATCTAAGCAACGGTATTCTAAGCAATGAGGTAAACCAGAGCCCTGAAACACCACAATTGATAAAAACTTATCTAGACAACACAATTGGAGATCGTCAACACTTGGTAATCTAAATGGCCTAGTTGGCACCTTGAAAACACCTGATTGCTTTATAGTGTCCTGAGTTAGGTGTATGCTTGCAAGTGTTAAAGCAGTAGTGTGATGTGCTAGAGATATCGGCAGGGTTTATATAGATGGACGTGATTTCTCTTATTATATACTGTCTGTACCTCCCCCCCGCCTCTCCCCGCCCCAGGCCTAGTTTACCTTCATTCCTCTCCTACTATTGTCTTCTCTTCTACTGTTCTCTTCCTTGTAGATACTGTACTTTTTTTCCCCCTTACTCTCAAGTTGTATTTAGTTTTCAAAACTGCTGCTTTTGTTTCAGACCTGAAGATGACATTGTGTGGCAAATTTTTTTCCTTGTGTACTAGTGGGTTTAAAACCACCAGTTATCGACATATAAATCTGGCTCAGTCCATATGCTATATAAATATTCAATTCTCTATATCCTATATATGCAGGAAAATGAACTGTTTCACTCAGTAATGATGCTAGATTTGAGATGGAAATCCTTGTAGGGTTCTGTGATATGTTTCTATAATGAGCATGTCATAAAACCCATATAGGTTTGATACTAATTTTTCACTTTAGATCTTATAAGAGTAGGCTTTGCTAGGGATATTGCTAAAGATGTGTCATATTGCCAGTAGGATGATGATCAAAGCATGTTGTTAATAAACTGTAAAAAAACCCCAAAACCAAACCAAAACCACAATGAAAATAAAATTTCTGAGCTTCTGATTACCAACTGGAAATAATGAAGAGTAATCTTATAATGGAGTTCTATCTGTAACTTATCTCTTTGTCAGCAGCACACATTAATTTGTTTCCATGGTTTTGCTGATAAGTTGCTTGTCTTGCTAAATAATCTGCTTTCATGCAGAAAGTCATGTCTGTTTTCTGCTGAGTAAGTCTCTGCAGTCATTGAAGATGTTCAGAAAGATTAAAATGAAACGTTTGTTAAAAAAACAACTTGATACTGTATAAGTAGAAATGGCTAGATAGATACTATATAAATAGAGTTTCTTGGTGCTAAAATCTAGTATTTATAAAATAACTTAGCTTCATTAAAATTATTTTTAGTGATAAATGAGAAATTAATCTTTCATATGTCATGTGCACATACTTTTCCAATAAAATTCCCTCTTGGCTTCCACTATAAAGTAGTTACTAACTTTTCCCACCCCCGCTCTCCTGTCATGGAAGCAATTTGTTATGTTCTATAAAGAAAATCAGGCGTGGCCAGTTTTTAAAAATATTCTTTTACATAGGAGCAAAGGACCATCTTTCCAGTAATTTGTAACTAATCAGTAATTTGAATTTTGAGTGGGGAAAATTTATCTAGAAAATTTTATTTATCACTTGATCGTACAATAGCAATTTCAGTGTTTTATAGCATCAAATAATTCTCATTGTAAACTGTTGCAGTTTATTAAGTCAATTCTATATGCAGCTAAGTAGATGGTTAACTGGTATTGTTGTAGAAGAGCATTGTAAGAAGGGCTTGTGTTTTTTCATTTATCTTAATTCTTTTGCCAAATCTGAGTTTTTAAAATTCTATGTCCCTCATTAGAGCAATGCTTTCAGTATGTGAAGACCAAGGAAGGGGGTAGATTCTCATTTCAATTGGAAAGTGAGCTATTATATATTTGATAAGCCTGTAAATGTATGTATGCATGTGTGTGCAACTTACCTCAACAATATCTATAACAGTATCTGTTGTCTTTAACGTACAATATGTCTTTTCATTAGTGTAGGCATTTCTTATGTATTTAACCTGCACAAATTTCTGGCAGGAAAGAGAGGAGGTCAGAAAGGAGATGACTCTTTTCTTCCTTTTCATGAAATACACAGTCTAGGGGGAGAGACTAGGGAATGCTGAATTTAGTCTGTTGTTTTAGAGACTCTGTGACTTTCTGTCTCTAGTAGACCATTGAACTTATTTTCCTTCCTTTTTCATTAATTGGCATTATCGGTTAACACTGTCCTATAACATTGTATTTTCGTCCAGAGTTTTCTTTTCCCCTCTGCATACAATCCAAGATTTTTATTTTGGGGAAAATTCTTATTTTCATTAACGCTTTATTAATTTTTGTTTTAATGTTGCTGAATTTCAGGAAGCAGTAACAATCCACAAAATAGTTTATTTCTCTGCCTCTAGTAAATCAGACTTTGAAACAAAGTTGTCCCTTAACTTCAGGATAAAACAGGTAGACTTCAGTGCTTAAAGGGATCAATACAAGAATATCGTATGATTTCAAAAAAAATTAGGAAAGGCTACAACCTACAGAAATCCCAGTGATCATAAGGTCCTGCTTGCATAGCTAGAGTTACATAAATATGTACTTACCTTGCTATGAACCTGAAGAGGAGAACTTATTTTGAAAGAGCTCGAGACTTTTCTTTCAGTAGTTTTAGTACTGTAAGTTTCTACTCAAAAAACCTGTAGTACTTCTAAATTATTAATTTAATTACACATACAGAATTATGAATTGACAAACAGAATTTCTTCAAGATTATGGAAGATTTCCTTTTTTCCAGTAGCATATTCATATGTATATCACCATTTGTGTTTTTAGCCACTGTTAAGTTTTTTCTCTGTAAAAGTTTAGCATAATAAGAAACACAGACTTGTAAACATCATCTCAAGGGACAGTGCAGAAAGCCTAAAAATATCTTTAAACATATTTTAAAACCGCTTTTATGGATCATTCTGTAGTCTCTTGAAGGTTGTCCAAATATCCCCTATGAACAAAATTGTTAGAGTGTAATATTTGTCTTATCAGTATCCTAAACTGTCAAACAATAATTCAGAACGTTCTGAATATGTCAAGAAGACTATGATGTTAGGAGGAATGTAATTCATTTTGATGAGCCACAAAACGGGCGATACATTAAAAAAATCCAGACAAATAAAAACTATACAGAAAGTATTTATTTCTTCCATCACAAAAGCAGAATAGATTCTTCAAAGTAAAAAAACAGAGAGGAGAAATAAAGTTACTATAAAGAGAAAAAAATAGTTTGTAGCACATTTATGCTGCTGGTCTTTCAATTGGCATAAAGTCCTGCAATCAGTATGTTTTGGATATTTTGAAAACAAACAGGTTTTATTTTACTGAACTTTTTAAAAAACATGAAAAAACAGATACTATTTCAGTTTTCTATACTAATCGTTCCTAATCATTTGCTTAGCAAAACAATTTATTAAGCAATGAAGGATAACGAACCATAAAGTTTTAATTTGCCTTTTTTAATTGAGTTGTTAATTAGTACCCCTCCACAGTTGGTAACTCCCAACTTGCTTTTTGTTGCTTCTGTATCCAAGACACTTTAAGGAACCTAATCTGTCTTAGTTATTCCAAAAGACACTTCCATGAATCAAGTCTATAGGTGATTATGTTCTAACTATGCTGGGGCTTCTGGGAGTGCATATTAATTATGTCAGTGGTTAATGATCAGGCAAGAAATATGTGAATGTCAGCCATGATTGTTTAGCAGAAATAGAAGAAATATCCTGTGTTCTCTGAAACTTTAAGTCCTGCCACCTCACTGAGGGTAGAAACTTACGCTGACATTATCCTAGAAGAGCATTGCCAAGGGCTTTGTTTGATATTTTTGATGTATAAGCACTGTTGAGATCTGGTTATACATAAAAATAAATATCAAAGCATCTGTTTCATCTAGCTGCAAACATTGTTCTTAAATTTCATTTTACTGCTGTCTTAAATTGTAAATTTTGCTCTTAGTTAGGAATTTAAACTGAGCTCTCAATTCCTGCCCTTGTGAGCTTCACGGAGCTAAAAGCCCAGGTTATTGGGTCATGCAAACTGTTTGGTTGAATGGAAATGGCAAAACAAGGGTTAAATATACTTGAATTCCCTGTAAAATTTGTACAGTCTGGAACCAATTCTAGTATTCCCCTTGACCGCTGGGGTGCAGGACTAAGCCCTCAAAGAGAGCTTATCCACTAAGAAACAAATTTGGATTTCCACTTACTGTATTTATTCCGAGTTTCTTTACTCAGCATAGATTCTGCCTTTTCTTTCTTGCATCGTGTATCAGTTTCCTAAAGAAATGGCTGATCTAACAGAGGATGGGTGATGATGCTATCCTAATTTACTTATTTAAAATGGTACAGGTAAATTTAATGGAAAGGTATTCAGCAGCAATTTGCAGCATCTCAAATTCATTTAAATGCCTTTTGGTCTATTCAGAATAACCACATGTTTAAACAACAGAAAAAAAGGAACGAAGGCGTGGCTGTAAATGGTAGCATGATAATGAATTAGTGAAATTTAAATAGTCATGGGTATATAGTGTAGGGAAGCAATAGTTGGTGACTGTTGTCTAAAGGGAAAAGCTGAGCTAGCATTTTTTAGGCACTAATTTTTTTCTTTACCCAGTTCTTAATGGGAAAGATGCAGGGGATAGGATAGGTTGTAGGAAGGAATTATTTGCAGTTCCTCAGCCTCTGAAGACCTTTCACCCCTATCCAAACTTTCACATAATCTAAGGCAGCAGCAGATGACTAATTTACAACATCAGGTTATGGTGTCTAAGGGAACATATGCCAGGCATGAATTGATAAGACAGGCTGGTGAATTATGAGAGACAGATTGATTCATATGCCAGATCTCAACTTCTTTAAATGAAGGCATGCCTTCCTGTCACTTGGATGTCAGTCACTTCAGATGGGCCTAGTGCAAGAGAATGTAGGGGTTAAACCTTAAAATTATATAGCTCATAACTCTGTAGGGATTCTTGGTTCACATACATACATATGTACATACATGTGGAGAAGATACTTGGACACTGTGTAAATATGTTGGCTTCTTAAAAGCTTCAATAGCTAACCATGGTAATGGTTTTGGTATAACTTGATTTTGATTTTAAGCATGCAAGAAATAGCCTGAACTCCCTCTCTGTTTAAATGGTGATGGCTGCTCAGTGTTGTATTTTTAGATAACTTATATGGAGAAGGTACATATTGAGGACATGCTGACTCACATGTCATGTTATTTAAATCCTGGAAATGAAAGAAAATGCTAGAAAACAAATTTACTTTCTTCATTTTAATAAAACCAGAAACTTAGACATCATCATGTTCCCATATTGTAAGGTAGAATATTCTTACAATTCACAGAATCATATTGCTGCTGTTAGTGAATGACCATAGCATTAACTGATTTCCTGAGATGCTTTGTTATCAAGAGATTACTTTTCTGCTCAGTGAGTTTCATCTCCTTATTTTGACGTGTCCTAACTATTTACATTTCCTCGATAAACTTTAACAATCCTGGGGTCCAGTCTCTCTCTTTTACCCCTTCCTCCACCAAAGTAATCTCTACACAGCTTTAATAAGCAGTATGTTCCCTTAAGATGTTATTATTCCATAGAAGCAACTAATGTGATGGTCCTTGTGACAATTGGAAGGCTTACATGCGGTTTGTTGTCCCTGTGAAAGGGTGACTGAAGACGCGAGACCCTGGTTGTGAACCAAACCATGTGCAAAACCTTTTTCCCCAGTAGATTTCTGCGTGTTCCTCACCCTGTGTCCTCTGGCCTTACAGCCGGGTGAGAGCTGTCAGTAGGGTACGGGAGGATGGGGGTGGCAGGACAGAACAGAGACTGAGCCGAACAGACTTAGTGAGGATCTATACCAAGTGACAAGCTAAACAGGTACAGGGGGAGATGAAGTTAGGTACTTGGTGCATGAGAGCACCACAGGACAAAACCCACTCCCCAGTGTTCACAGAAGCTTTCAGGCTACTACTTACATTCAACACTATGTCAGCCATTTGCCTCAGTGACGTTATCAACACTGCTGGAGTTCAGGCGGAAGGATAGTGCAATTGAAATCCACAAAACACAGTGGAAACACAGACATATTCTTAGTCATGCTTCATGTTTTCTTAGTATGTAGATGTCCGTAGCAACATCTCTTGTCCATTTTATGAGATAATTTTAGGTACAAGACTTCCCAGGTCCTTAAAGTTTTCTACCTTAAACCTTAGGTGGTTTGAGCGGTATGAGTGTTCTCTGCACTGCACTGGAGGCAGTCTAGTAAAGGAGTTTTGGAATCAATACTAATGAAGTATACATTACAGGAGCTACTAGGAAGTTCCCTTAGCATTCATAAATTTGTTACAAAAAGTGATTTATAAGTGCAAAATTTGATTAAAACATTTACATTCCTTTAGCCATGAAGAAAGCATTCAAAATATTCATACAATGTAAATCAATTCTCCTGCCTAGCTTCTTAAGGTTTTTTTTTCTTGCTACTGCTACTTCCCTTTTGGGGAAGGGAATTTGGTTGGGCTTTTTGTTCCAGAAGTGTAGTGAACTGTCTTGGTTAGTGCTTGTACCTGGCATGAATATAGAGGTAGGCTATATAGTTCTTCCTGAAGAATCTTTTAATAGGAAATAGCCCAGTAAGACTATTAAAAGCATAATGAAAACCTCATTCAGTTTCCCGTCAGTTTTCAGAGCTGTAAGTGGCTTATAATTTGCACAAGATTGGAACAGCATTGAAGAATTACACTAACTAAGTGAAACACTCATTGGGTTTGCAATTTTCTGATAGCTTCCCTTGTAATTTCTTGTAATGCATTTGTAGCTAAGTGCAATGACAAATGTCAAGGCTCATTGTACTAGTTTTACGCACATCAGCACTAGACTGGGAGGTGTAATGTCAGCTTCTGTCTTGGGAAAAGCTAGTGTAACTGCCGGATTCTTTCCCATTGCTAGTTACGTTATAGAAAGAATCATTGTTTTTAGGTGAGGGAGGAGTGGAGAAAATAATTGCTTTCCAGATGTTTTTTATTACTTTCAGGGTTGTTTTTTTTATTTTGTAGAAATTCCAACAATAAAAAGTAAGCCTGAGAGGCCTATTAAAACTTTAGTTTGACATTAGCAAATGAATTCTGGATATCCTTTAGGTGCTTCCCATGACAAACTAGCAAGAGCTTGTGGTTATTCATTAAAGCAAAAGCATATATACTTTTAATCTAGCATTATGTAGCTTGCTTCCTTGAATTATTTTGATGAATAGTCATGTGCAACAGTAGACTACAATAATATCCTCCTAATAATGTGGTAACAAATGCTGATCTGCATTTGAGATAAATACAAATGAGTGATTCAGTGAAAATAAAAACCAAATACAGTTTTGTAAATGCTTGAAAAAGTGATTACATCCAATGCTTGAAAAAAGTGATTATATACAATGCAGTTTATCTGAAGTAAATAAAAAGAAGTCCTGCTGTTGATCTCTTTTCCTCTCCTGCACCATACTTTGTCTATTATATAAAGCTGAGGGAAGGTTAATGTGACTGTGAACAAAGATTTATGAACATGGATAATTGCTTGAAGCTGATTTTTCTTTTCTCTTTCAGTTGTGTTACTTGGATGGAAGCAACTATATTGATTTTAGTAGTTGCAAAAAAAAAAAAACCAAACCAAAAAAACCCCTGCCTTTTTTGTAAATCTGTAATAACTTTAGAGTTATGTGTTTAGAGACTAGTCAAACAGAGAAGCCTTAATTAAAACAGCATTTAGTAGTTTCCATCTGATTTGGTTAGTTAACACTGTTCTGAATGACAAGTGACTGAAAAAAAATACCTTCTACAAATATTTACTTGTCAAAGTATCAACAATATTGGTAGACCCTGAACTTGTCCTACTGCTGTTCCTGTTTATTCTCCACTGGGCCTGTTTCGTGCTGAATACTCATATAGCCTATCTCGGTTGCTTTCTACCATTTTTAATACGGCACTGCAGAAGTTACTGAGAATGTCCTTAGCTCATTTGTTTTCCTCGCTCATGTTGTCTCCCAATTTTATGCTCGTCTTCCCCTGTCATGGTTTTAGCTGGGGTAGTTGATTTTCTTCACTGTAGCTAGCATAGTGCTGTGTTTTAAACTTGGTATGTAAATAATGTTGATAACACCCTGGTGTTTTAGTTGTTGCTGGGTAGTGTTTACACTAGTCAAGGACTTTCTAGCTTCCCGTGCTCTGCCAGGTGCACAAGAAGCCGGGAGGGGAGGGGATACAACCAGGAGAGCTGATTCGAATTGGCCAAAGGGTATTCCATATCATGTGACGTCATGCCCAGTATATTAACTGGGGGGAGTTGGCCGGGGGAGGCAGCGATCGCGGCTCGGGGACCAGCAGCGTCGGTTGGCGGGTGATGAGCGGTTGCGGCACTTGTTGTTTAGTTTTGGTTTTTTTTGTTTTTTTTTTTTTCCCTCTTCTTCCAGTGTTTCATCTCTCTCTCGCTCATTATTTTCCTTTTCATTATATTAGTATTATTGCTGTTTTATTTTAATTATTAAACTGTTCTTATCTCAACCCACGAGTTTTCTTACTTTGGCCCTTCCGATTCTCTCCCCCATCCCACAAGGGTGGGGGAGTGAGCGAGCGGCTGTATGGTGCTTAGTTGCTGACCGGGGCTAAAACACAACATCCCCCTTTTAAGAATTATATGAAGATTAGTAGGCTCAGATTTATAACTCATAAGATTAATAGATTAATTTTGATTTTGGTTTTGATAGGCAGTTGAGTTGCCTGTGTGTGTGACATAATTCACGTGTAATATCTAGTACAGGTTGTTGTTGTGCACATAGCTCATACGTGACATATTTACCGTGAGAGAATGGTTTCACCTGTTAAATAGAAAAGCATGCAGTATTGCCATTTTCTCAGCTAAGGTCTGGCTAGTAGAAATTACAGAGCTATTTTATACTTAAAATACATTAGGTATTATTTGTCACTGTGAAAAAAAAAAGACTCTTAAGAAGAGTGAAACTTCTACATGGAAAAAAGAAAGGAATTTTTATGTGACCTTTAGAAACATGTCAAATCTCACTCCGCGGCATTCTTGGTGCTCGAGGAAAAAAACCTTATCGTCTTAGTGATTCTTCTCTAAAGCATTGATTAAGAATATATGGCCACAGCAATACTGTCTGGTCAGAATTTCTTTCTGACCTATACTTGAGAGTATAGTACAGTGGGTTAGAATGTCTGGTTTCTGTTAGACCTATTCATAAAGCTAAAGAGCATTAATTTTGAATTTCGTGAAAAAAAGATTTAATTTTTAGTCAGCTATACAATTAATTCAATCAGTCATTTCCCAACAGAATTACAATCATGAGCTTTTTTGTTTTTATGATAACTAGAAGGATTTTTTTCTGTTGCCTTTCTTCTGGGAAAGCTCTATTTTGGAGTGTTTTGCTTGTGAGCAAAATGCTTCTGTAACAATGTTTTAATTTTTCTATACAGGAGAATGAATGTAACTTCTGAACTATAGAGGTTGCATGTAATTGCATGTAATTTCATATATTTATTCTTTTTAAAACTATTTGAAATAGTTCTAAAATTTACAATATATTGTGCCTCATGCAAATATAGGGTTCTACAAATTATGTCTAAAAAATATTGTGATGCATTTGGATTGTTTTTAGACTCAAAAGCATAGGGCAGAAAGGAATGTGGCACAAATTTAGAAGTCACATTGTGAACTTTGCAAGGCATGCGGAAACATGTCGTGATTTGAGAAATGTTCATTTTAACTACAGTTGTTCTCTTTTAACCCCTGAAACACATTGGTATAGATCTTCATCAGTCAGGGTCATTTTTCAGAATTGTGCCTATTTTATCAATACAAGGAGAAAGCAAAAGGTATATGTTTAGGTAATTATTAAATGCATTTAAAAAGAATCATTGGGAAAAACATGTATTTTTTAATTTTCTAGGAAATATAAAAAGTTGAAGCTGTCGTCAAGGAAAGCAGGAATTTAAACAAAGCCATTAATAATGTCATCATATATAGATCTCACTAGCTAGTAATGTTATTAGCTGCTTCAGCTGATTCCTGGTGAAACAGTGCTCATCTTAATCAGATTCAATGTCAATAGGGCATGCATGTTTCCTGGATGACATTTGCAATGAGGAGATTTTAAATTTAAAAATAAAATACAAATGAATTGCTAGTTCTTTGTTTCAGCCACATTCAGTATGGAGGTATAATTAAATCAATACATTTAATATTTTGGTAAGCCAGTACTCCAAAGTATGAGGAAAAATATTGTTGCAGGTTAACAAGTCATTGGACTTCAGTTTGGGCTTCAAAACAATTATGTGTTGTTGATAAAAGTGCCTAGGCCTGTAAAAATATGACTGGCCACACCTGCAGTATTTGGTCTTTGAAGATCCCCTATAGGCTTTGACAGTACTACACTAGAGCCTGAGCTTTTGGCTTAATTGCTGAGATTGCTGCCCTGTCAGGCAGGCCCTGCAGGTGGTACGTGTCACAGCCCAGGTGCTCGGTGGGTTTCCAAAAATAATTTGGTGAAGAGTCCCAACACTCTCCTGGTGTGTTCTCAGTGTCAGAAGCTCTCCTCTCGCCACAGTAAAATGGGCACAGCAGCAACTTTAAACCTCTCACTATTTGTCTGGTATGTTTTGTCAAATGAAAAGTTAGATAAGCCACAAACTCTGTACAGTTTTATATCTGTTGTGTTTCCAAGGGTGCTAGCTCTGTTACTGATGGTTGTGGTCTGGATTGAGGTGATTTTTCATTTCCTGCTGGTCTGATTTGCGCTTGAATAAGCACAATGGCTGATTTAAATGTGAAGACCATGTGGACAGCAGGAAAGGCAGCAAGTGATGCCAGGGCAAGGAACAGGGGAGATGAAATAAACAGAGGGGAGGTTGTTGATAGATGGTTCCCACCTCAATCAGACAGTAAAGTAGTTGTGCAAGTTGGGGATGGGAGAAAACATGCTGAGTGATGACAAACTGTGTCTCCTTGGCCAGCTTTCTTAGGTCAAAACTGCAGTGCTTCTTAAAAAAAAAAAAGCTCCAATCCTTTGTTTACCTAGCATATGGAGTTTTTATTTATTAGCATTGGAGCTCATTTTATCTAACCTTACTGAAAACAACTGGTCCAGAAATGAAATGGCTTTTTACTTCTTCAGTAGTGTTGCCTCATGTTACACATTCCTTGGGACTCCTTTTTTCAGTGTATGAAAAAGGAAAGTGCAAGTTACTGTTAACTGAAACTTCGATACATGTTCCATGGTATTGTAGAGTTTAAATATTTCTTTTTTATTAAATAATTTGGCGCAGGTTTAGAGTTTGATAATGTAATCAGCTTTTAGTAGTTTTTTTTTTTTCCTGCTCAGTGATTCACATGGCATGAAATTTTTTCATTAAACCACTCCAAGGGTCACCAAGTAGAGAACATAAAGGACCCCAGATACCTCTTCAGCATAATCAGTTCACTTCAAATTGGCTGCTGGCCATAATTTTACTATGTAGATTGTTTAAATGGACCACTGGATTTTTTTAAATCATCTATTGTTTCAGAAAATTAATAAAACAGGAACAAATATTTAGTTGAGTATAGGGCAAGATTCTTTGAGGTGATACTACTGTAGTTTCAGGTTTCATCAGATTTGTCATGAATTCGAGGGAGTGTGCAGTAATGGTAAGCTTGCATAAATTAAGCATTTTAGTCTTCTGTAGCATGCATATAATAAATTTTGCATGCTCACTAGTTTTGGTAATATCAATATGGCATAATACAGTTCACAGAGGTGGACATAAGTCCCAATCTGAGAGAGAGGGAGGCTGGTCAAGCATCTGGCTGATTGCTGCTGTGGAATATGCTGCAAAGCCTTGGTAGTGCTAGTGCAGGTGCTAAAGTCCGTAGGCATATATGGTCTAATTAATTAGAATTTTTAAAGAGCTGTACTGTGAGGGTGTGTTTGCAGATTCTCTGGTCTTCTGTTTTATTTCTGACTAGAGCTGCTGTTTGCAACCACAAAGATACTGGGCAAAGTACAGAGTTTTAGACTTCTTTCCTACTTTGGATCCTGCAATTAAATATGGGCCTAAATTTTTGGTTGGGAGTCTTAGGAGCTGGGTGGAAAGCTATTTAGTAAAATGAATGAGAAGCTTTAATCTAGTTGACTGAATATCAGCCCGCTAATGAACTACTGTTGTGAAATATGTATAGCCATTACTTTGGTGTTTAAATTATCCTCACTTTCAAGTCTTATTTAAATTCTTAATAACCTTTATTAGATAGAGCAGAAAAGATTCCACCCGGAAGCCTTCAACCTCCATCAAAACTGATAGAATACACTAATAAAATTATGTGCCATATTAAAAGTGAGAATTATAATGTAGTATAATATTGTCTAAGCTCAGCTAATGAAATAAATTAATTAACAGAATTTTTGATAATTAATTTGTAGGAAAAATAATTTGAAAGCTGATTCTTAAAATTTTTTATTGGCTGTAGTTTTCTTCATCAGAAAGTACCTAGAGAAATATTAAGTGGCCATTGAAATTCCCAGAGGAGTGTTTGCTTCAAGGTGAATCAGGAATGCTGCCGTAATTCAGGAGGCAACTTCTGGCGTAAGATGAAAGTCAGATCAGCTCAAGTTTAGGTCAAAATTTAGAGGCCTCTCTGGAGTGTTTATGCTTGTATCTATTGTCCAGATAACTTAGTGGGAGAAATTCCTCTCTGTGGCAGGTCATGAATCTAATTACCTTAGAAACATTACTACAGGAGCTTGACTGAAAATTACCATTTACTGTGTGTGCCATTTATGGCTTTTTCTTTTAAATTGTGTCTGCTGGGCGAACAACATAACCCATGTGGTCTTAAACACCCGTAACTAACCAGATCATATTGTTACTATAGAAAATAGGTCCCAGGAAACTTCTTCTTTAAAACATGTACCTGAAAGAGGCACTGTGCATAGCTCCTCTAGACAGTTTTCTCCATAGATACTTTCAAATTCTACAATTCAATAAAACCAAAGTATGTCTTAGAAAATAGGGGGAGAATTCTGGTTTTAACAAATTAATGTGAGAAGTAAATGTTGTGAAATAGCGTATTCTTCATAATGCATTCACTATTTTATCTGGCATCTTGTTTAGACCTCTACTGACTTTCCAGGACATAATTCTGACCTCTGATGTTTACCGACATCATATCCATCCAGCAAAGTAACCTCTTAGTGATCCATTTTAAAGTTCCTCAGCTGCTCAGTACCCACAGCATTTAAAGCATATGACAGCATGAGATTCAAAATTAGAGATTTAATGTGCAGGAGTGTGAGTTATCTCCTCCCTGGAGGAAGGAGGTTATAACCAGAGGAAAAGAGGCAGCTTCCACAGCTGAGGAATTTTGAGTCTTTCTGAAACTGAATCTCTACTTCCTGTGCTGCTGGGAGAAATGGGGAGTTGTAGCTTCTATCTGTGTGAAGTGGGCTTCTTTTCATTGGCTGTCTTCAACCTGCTTCTTTGCTTTTGTGACAGCAGAATCAGACTGTTAATGTTAAAATTTTACTGGAGTTCTAGGATAGAGTGTGTTTGTGGTCCTAACATGATTACTTTGTAGCTGTACGCTATGTAACCAGATGCATGGGTTTCCTTTTGGAGTTGTCATAAGTAGGTGACGCACTGACTTAGAAAGCATATTTCTTATTATCATAAAGGAGCACAGCGGTTTGAAGGTTAAAACAGTGAAGTCCGTATACATCATGTCTGACCAAAAGCTTAGACAGGATTGGGGAAGGGGGGCTAACAAGCATAAGACTGAAGGTAAACCTTTAAATTTAATGACAATTGTAGTTTTTTAAGTATTTGTGATTTTATCTTGAACCAATTGACTTGCCTTGATTCTTTCATGTAAAAGCTATCCAGAGTTGATTTAACTCCTAATTATCCTTCAGCAAACAATGAAAAAGTGAAAAGACATGTTAAGTCACACAATAATAGTAACATCTCCTGTGTTGTTCAGAAGGAAGGAAGTCTCTAAAGTGTCTCTAACTTGTGTTTATTTCCTCCTGCTTTTCTATATCTCTATGTGCCTTAAAATATTAGTCAAACAGAAAAGGTTTTGTTTGAAAATTGTGAAAGATGCCTAAATGGAACTGATATTCACTGAGTAGCATGGACACAGCAAGCCCTACTGTTGCAGTAGTGGTGGAGCTATGGTCTTGGGAAATATATTTGTTGTGGAGCAGCTGTGTTGCAGGCTGTGGATGACAGATCTTTGTGGATGCTGAAGGTCATAGCATGTTTTGTAAAAATGCTGGGATTTGGATTTAATGGACTGAGTTTTGGGCTGCAGTTCATGCCTCCTTCCATTGTGAAATGCTCTGTTAAACAATCCAGTTGTGACATTTACGGTAGCTCTGTTTTGCTTTACTATGAAGAACAATTCAGTAGTGTACCATCCCTGAGACAGGGGGATCTGCAGGCTATGTAGGTTAAACATCCAGGTTTCTCTTGTGAGAAATCTGTCGAGACTGCTTTCTCCAGGGTTTAGCAAATGGCAAATGATCACATAGATTCAAAAACTTTGCCGAGCTTAAAATGATTTTTATGCATGCTGTTGAACTTTATACACATTAACGAAGCTGCTGTTCATAGTGGTTGTGTTTATCAAGTTATTTGGTTGATTAATATTAAAAAGGAGGAAAACTAGGGTTTTTCTTAATCCCTTGCTGAAAATGAAAAATGGCATTTTGAAGTTACCGGAATTTCTTTTTAGCATCAGACACTTTAAGCCTGTAGTGTAACCTTTCCAATTACACATGCCTATTTGCAGTTTTGGAAGGTACATACAAACAACAGTTCTGCCCTCTGCTGGACAGAGTTTTTAACGAGCTGTCCTCCTCAGTGTGTTTGGAAGAAAAAGTGCTTGAAGAAGAGGAATTAAAGTATCATGACATAGTACAAGAGATTAATTAATTAAACCTGCTTCATTTTAATTCAAAACCAAATACTATAGTCATTTATAGTATTAGACTATCTTCAAAAAACAGATGTATTGAAAGACTCTTATTAATTTTCTTCTGCATTTAGTTGGCAATTTCCATGTTACTGGTAGGGGGGCGATCATTAAATATGATGGTTTTTTTTAAACCACTTTAAGGGTGTGAATTGCTTAGAAGGCTAAAATTTTAGTAGGAAAAGCAGGAGCAAATTCCAACCAGATAATGTCCAAGCTGCTTTTACTTTTGTGAAACAAATCTGTCTAATTTTGTTAATTGTGCAGTTGAGAGGTTGGTCTGTCAGGTCTCTTAACGACATTTACAACTCTCCTACAGTTACCATTTACTGCTTCTGCATAATTTACGCAGTCTGTGTCCAAGTGGGTATTCCAGGCTTTTTCAGGGAAGGGGAAAAAAAAAGGTTGAGACCTCTGTTTAAGTGTACTTATTTGCACAAGGTTCCTTAAACATGGTGACATTTGGTGCAAGAGGCAGCTTACAAGGACATACACCTATGAAGAACCCTGATACCTATTGCTCACTAACTTCACCATAGAAAACCACAATAATTTTGGGCAGGTTTTGCAAAAGAGATGTCCTGTAACAGAGTTCTAGACCAGTGCCATCCCATGCCCATGTGCAAGGTAACAGTCATTGCATGTGTCCTTTCATCACGCGACAGGATTTTATTTTTATTTATTTTTATTCTTTTTATTCTTCTCGTGTAACTTGCCCGTAGCAGTACTTCTAAACACAGTGTAAGTTGACACTGTGCATCTAATCTTAACTATGGCCTGCCACTTGGCAGAACTATGTACCTTCTTTAGATGAAGAAAATCTCGACAGTAATGAGGAAGGCATTAGTACAGGTAGGAAAAGTTGGCAGAGCGAATGCGGTTGTACTCAAGGCACGCTGTTGTGATTGCACACTTTATCTTCAGAGAGATAATGCATTTACTTGTGTGTTGTTGTAAGAGGTCTCCATTTTAACAATATTTTTCAGTTTACTTTTCCTGAAATGAAGAATTGTCTTAAAGCCTGAAAGAATAAGCACATCTCAACAATTTCTATTGTTATATTTTTTAAATGGTTGAAATAACCATGTATATAGCTTCTCTTCATCAAAATCTTCTAATGTATCAGTGAAACAAACGTACTTTAAGAAAACCCTCACAAACTCCATCAGTTAAAGTAATGGGATTTGCATGGTTTTTATAGGGGGTTTATAAATTTAAACTGCATCTTCTGGGTGCACAGGGACAGAGGTAATGGTGGCGGGTTGGCCTTGGCAGAAACAACCAAATGCCCACTGAGCCGCTCGCTCCTTCCCAGCAGGGAGGCACTGTAGGCATCAGCTCTGGGGCCTGGGGCTCCTCCTCCTCCTTCGACCTCCATGCCCCCCTCTCCTCGTTCTCACTCTCTCTATTCCCTCCTCCTCTCTCTGTTCAGTGGTTTTTGCCCTTTCATAACCGTGTTTTCCTGAGGCGCCGCCGGCCCGGCCGAGGGGCTCAGCCCTGCCCTGCGCTGGGGCGGCTGGAACCGGCTGGAACCGGCTGTGTCCGGCACGGGGCAGCCCTGCCTCGCCTCACACAGGCCCCCCGGCCCCCGCCAGCGCCTGGCACAGACACCTGGTGCAATGAGGTTCAGTAAAACTAGATAGTTCTCTTCAATTCTTTCTTCTCTAAAACCTCTAAAATTGTTTATTCTTTGGATTTTCTTTAGATATTACATACAAATATAAAAAAAAAAGAAGGAATGTAAATGAACTGTGGTCAGTCTTCACAAACAGTGGGGTGAAAATTATTTGACATAGCAAGTAGCAGTTTGGGGGAGTGCTACTGATTTATACGTATGGGTTACACCTTTAGGGTTCAATTTTGAACACTTGCATTTTTCAGTGATGTGAAGAGCACTTGTGAATTCCCAGTACTTGTGAACTCTGTGTGTGTATATATATCCCCACTTTTCTATTTTTTTGAGAATGGCCAGCCAACTTGATAAACTCCATTGGTAATCACGGTTTAATTCTTATGTGTACTCTGTGTGGCTCTGTTTTATTGCTGAAGTTATTTTTATGAGAAATCCATACCTATTCTCCTTTTGCTAGTGGTTTAATCAGGGGGACGTCTCCCTCCTCCCTCCAGCTGTCATACTGCAGACTCAGCCAGGGAGCTGAAAATCCTTTTATTCCTCACTAGCAATAAAAGTTCAACACATCACATTATCTCCCCATTTATTACTCTGCCACCTCATCAAAAGGCTACTGCAGGAAAATTTGTGAGAAGTGATATATCCTGAAGATATAACTGAGCCAAGACATAACTGAGGGTCTCTTAAAATAAAAAATGTTACTCTCAGCTAGGTCTGTTCTGTTCTCTGTTTTGTCCTATTGCTCACCTTCCCCCTCCAAATTGTCCTTCATTTTCTTTTTCCCCTGAGCCTTTCTGTCACTCTTGCCCTCTATCCCCAATCCATCCCTCCCTGAGTAAGTCCAGAACAGGCACCCACAAGTAGTTCCCCAATTTGATCAGACTTGAAAAATGCACCTTCCCCATCTTGCTTTCTTGATTGTCTTTTTTTCAAGAAAAAAGGTCTTGTATTAAATTAGGCAGTAGCCAAGGCTCCCCTGCTTTAACTTGGGCAGTGCTGTAAATCACAACCTCTGTATAGAGCTGTCCAGTAAAGATGTGCATTTTTCAGCAGTCTATAACTTGTGGGGACAGACTGGCCAGGTACTGATTGAAATGCATGTTTGGTAGTATGTATTTCTTGAATCTGATTTTTCTGTGAAGTACTGAACCACACATAGATAGCTGGACCCTGCTACATTTGTACACCCAGCTACAGGCTGTGGAAGTAGGAGGAAACAGATGTAGTTTGAAAACCTGTAGAAATTTGATGTTCTGCGAGTTCCATAAGGCATGATGAAGTAATGCAGCTGCGTCACAGGGATGTGAGATGTAATAAAATGCTGCCTTGTAGATTCAGGCTCACTGAATTTTGTGCATTACTGGAGCTCTTTTGTTTCACAGAAATAGGTTACTTTCGTTCAGCTTGTTGCAGATGTGTTGGCTCCATGAAAAAGAAGCTGAGCTTGAAATCAGATCCTTCAGTTCTCCTTGGGGCATTGGGTAATAGAAGTTACTGAGCTTGTCCTGGAATACAGTTTTAGGAAAACTGCTCTTTGTAGTCTTGTCACTGTCCCTTTGTTTCATTGGCCACAACCTTTGATGTAAATACCTATCCTAATATACTCAAAGATATAGAACAGCACTGAGTTATAAAATGGAATTAGTGAGGCAAACACTTAAAAAAAAATTAAGTTTTCCTTAGGATTTTTTCTTGAGCATCCCAGTCAATGAACTTTGTCTGCGTTAGTGGTTGCATGTG
Source organism: Morus bassanus (assembly GCA_031468815.1). Taxonomy (NCBI): domain Eukaryota; kingdom Metazoa; phylum Chordata; class Aves; order Suliformes; family Sulidae; genus Morus; species Morus bassanus. The sequence continues at coordinate 51,237,651 of CM062572.1, forward strand.
CTTTAATTTCAGTATTAAAGTTATCCTAGAAAAATCACTGTCATTAAGAAACTTTTGCTGTTATGTATGGGTCATATGGGTTTTTGTCTGTTTGGAGAACAGGTTTGAGTACTTTTTCACCAGAAGTTTTTTCTCTCTTTAGGGATTGTTACATTTTTCTTTAAACATGAATTATTAATACCTGAAACTGGTGAGGCAGAAAACAAATTTAATGAAATGTACAGAATACTGAGCCACTGATACAGTTTTAACTGTCAGTAAATGGGGATGTCATAACTATTTTGAGAAGTTAGACATTCAAATGAAGATTTACATTGATGTCTAGTTTTTAGGATGGAACCGCCTATCTTTAAATCTACTGTTAATAGAACTTGCAGTGAATAATATAATAGCCTTAACTGTAGCTAAAATAGCAGCCTGCTGTTGCTTCAAATTTAAGACTCCTGGATATGTTTTTCTGTTACCTTTGGCTAGAAGTCTGCCCTCTTCTTCCACTTTGTGTCATAATCTTTCCTAATGCTTACTTTTTAATACGACAAGGTTAGTTGGAATAAATCATACATTTGTACTCACTTCAGATGTATTTTTAAAATTATAAAGGGTCTTGTTTTCAGCTTTGTAAAGATTTATCATAACGTACTGTATGTTGTTAAAATTTGTAGCAAATGTTATATATGTGCCCTAAAATATTTCTAATTTAAGTCTGAAAATATAAGCAACAAAGTAAATCCTGTCTGATATGTTTGTTCTTTGCCTCCTTTTGCTTTTACAGAAGTAGGCAGTTAAAATATGTGTATATATTACATACATTAGAGTAAAAATTGGATTTGCATATGGTGTTTTGTCATCTTTCATCCTTTAAACCGTATTCCTGCTTATCAATTAGTTATATGATCTTGATTTTGGGTTATCTCTATCTATGTTGCTGTGTGCCTGACATACAAAGCAGCCTGAATTCATGCTGCCCCGGCATTGTGACAACACACTTGATAAAAATTTAAGAGATAATTCAAGTGACATTTCTAAATAATCTCATTTTTTCTGTTTCTATGTAGATGCATTTAAATATTTATTTGAAGAGGTAGATTGTATACCTTCTAGCTGAATGTTGTATATGTGGCATGTTGCTTATGGCATTTATTGCAAGCTGTTCACCAGATCAATATGTTAGAAATAAAAATTGAAATTGCACATATTATGTCATGCTCATGGAGTCTTTTATCTTGGATTAAATTTGGATATACTGTATGATGTAAAAGTCTAACATACAATACTGTGGCCCCTTACCAATGTGACTTCTGTTTATTGATTAACTTTCTTGTAGTGAACAGTAGGTAATGCATAGAAATCAAGGAAAAATAATTGTTAACTGTTCGTAGTAATTTTCTTGTGTTCTCTTACTTTAGGGAAGATACATGAGAAAATAAGAGCATCTATTTAAAGTTTAAGCACAGATTCTACAGATGTGGTATTTCTGTGTTTGTGTTGATGTGTACAGACTTCTTGATATGTGCGGGACATGAAGGAATAACTTGTATAATAGATTTAATTGATGTTGAACAAAAATTTGCCCCTGGAAAATGGAAGAATTCAGGCCATTTGGAGCTTAATAATGACTGCTGTTCTGGCACTGATTTATCTGCAGTGACCTTTTCGAGTATGGTTCAGAAGAAAAGAAGCTTCAAGTTATTTTTGTTTCCCCTAGAAAATGCTTGAAACAGCAGAGAAGCATTTATGAGATAAAGTTAAGCTTGTTTCTGAGTTTTTGTTGAAAACCACTGTTCTCAAAATATGTTTCTGTTTTTCTGCAAAAAATGATTAATCCAAATATAATTCTGATCTTTTAGAGACTGAATAACTTCCACATGTATTTGGTTACCAGTACGGTACAATGTAGTGTATGATGGAAATAATATAATGAAGTGTATCTTTCAATAACATTTTGGAAATTATCTGGTAAAAGGTGTAAGTGAAACCCCAGGCCTAAGGGCTCTTTTCTTAATGCATACAAGTATAAAATCAGTTATGTCTGTTAAGAAATAGCAAAAATCACCGTGTAAAGTGAGCTGTTGGCTTTTTTTGTTGAATGGAAGATCATGAGTTTTCATTCTTCAACAATTGTGCTATATTTATTTCTTTCAATTAACTTCTGTCATTCCGTTTGGTTTACCAGTATAAGCTCAAGGAATGACAGCAGCTCCTTATGTACATCATATGTTTGTATGTACTTACACAGACTATGAGACAATGATTTGAAATTGCTGCATTTGGGACTGTCATAGCCTTGGGGTACATACTAACTGTCAGTTCAACTAGTTTTGATATGAAAATAAAAATTTGAATAGACCTTTTAGATCCCAGCTTACAATCAGGGGAGACATTTGTTACAATTAACCATTTTTTAAATCATTTTTCTACTCATGATCAGTGAGTCAGAATTTCATAGTTTCTCTGTTTACTACCCTTTTTGCCCTATTACATTCATGCAAATACATATAAAAGTAAATCACTAAATCCACTAATAAACCCATTTATTACAATAACTTCATGTCTTACTAAGGTAGTAGGGATTTATGTAGGGTCATATTAAAAATATTTTCCTTTGCCTCAGAGTTAGGTAAATTAGGTAAATTCCTTCCTGAGAGAACTTGCATACCAGTGAAAGTAAGATACTCGAAATATATCTTATTCCGTGTCTGCCATTGCCATCAGGACTTTCAGATTAAGCCCTTTGGGTTTTTTTATACTAAATAGGAGGGAGCCTGTTCCAAGGTTCAGGCACTCTTGACCAACTCTTGAAACGTATTATAAAATGGGTTTAAGAGGTTTGCAAAATTGCCCAAATTTTGGAATAAACCAATGGCAAGGTTATAATTCTCAGACCAAGTTATCTTTGTAGTACCATAAAGACAATAAAGTGCTATAGGCCTCAGAAGTCCCCAAACCAGTAATTTTCATCTTACTGTTCCCGAATTTCAGGTTCTCTATTAAGTGTAGCTAGGCTGAAAAATAAGTGGAAGTGTGTTTTGCAGTTTGTCAGAGCTAGTACAAGAATTAGGAAATTCCTTTAACTTAGTCATGTATTTGCAGAGCATCATGGTCATGAGCAACTCCGTGACCTCTTTTCACATGTACGGTTAAGATAATTTTATAGTGGGGAGGGATAACAAGTTGATTTTCAAAGTAATAGTCTTGTCATGCACTGAAAGCTGTGACCTATTTTGTAAGATGTTAATTAACAAGGAATAAGTACAAAACAATGCCCATTTAATGGAAAGGACAATTTAAACTTTAATAGAAAGGAGTCACTTGCAAAGTAATAATGAGTAAGAAACATAGTACAACATTTCACATACTGTACCTCATTGCACGTCCAGCTGGCCTATCAATTATAACCTGTACTCTACAGATGGTGCAATATATCAGAATTAAGTCAGTCAGTTAGTTTGTTCCCAATTAAGTGCTAACACTCCCAGTGGAGAATACTACCCTGAGTCCGAGCTAAGGGCCTGTCTTTTGATATCCCTTTATGGTCTTATTTTGTCATTTTAAAAGGACGCCTTGTCATGTAGTCCAGAATTTATTCTGGTTTGTTCTTCCAAGTGCTACCTGCATTGCACTCCTTGTTCTTATTTGGAAGTTAGGTAGAGGATTTGATATTTCAGGGGGCTGGGAGTAAGAGGTATCATGCAAATTAATCTTAGGGTAAGTAAGTCGGCACTGCAATGTATGTGATTTTACACCATATATTTAGGTGCCTATATGTACTTGCCCTTACAAAATCTGAATGCTTGATAATACAGTACACTTTCAGGAGAAACTAGTGTTATAATGTCCAGCCGCTCCTTCTGGGATTAGAAGCAAAATGAACTTGTCTCCTGAGGCTTACTAGCATTACAGGGCTTGCTTTTTTCATTGACTTACTAGACAGGTTACTTGAGCTTGTATTTTACTTGCTCCATCTATCCTCTTTTACTTGGCATTACAAGGCATTTCAGGGTTGCCGCTAATAGATTGATATCCAATTCCATTATGCTTCTTTCCACTTTTAGGTCTTAGTCTTTGCCCAGTTAAAGGCTGGTTAATTTTCTGACACCTTTCTTCTTTTGCATCTAAATCTCACGCTGATTGTGGATTTGGTCACTTGATCTAATGGACTTGCTGTCTTCCTCTGTTAGTCTTTAAGGTGACCCTTTATTGAGAGGAAACCCTTTGGCAGAATTTGAAGTGACTCCAGAGATTCCAGGCAATTACACAAGCTTCCAAATATCTTTATTTAGAAGTTTAAAAAGCATGTTCTTCCAGTGCTGCTTATATTACCCTTGTGGATTTGTTGCCACACTATGGGAAATCTCCATTATAGCATATTCACCGAATCACAGTTATTTCAGCACTGTCTTAGTTATGCAGAGATGTATAAAAGAAGTTACCCATTTCAAAGTGTCTGTTCTGAGCCCTTTCTTGGCAGCCTGCTTTATAGTTTATATGGCAACGAGATGGAAAAGTTGCCATGTATAGTTGTTGGCAAAAGTATCTCTCTGGTACTTTTAGTACCATCAGGAATTCAATTTTGGTAACTTACTTGTATTTACTGAGAATTATTTAAATGTAATTAACTTTCTTACGTAATCTCTGACCAAAAAAAAGTGAAATGTCATATATATGTATTTTTGTGGATGTGAAATTTGAAGTACTGTTTGGGAAAGAAAGCATGTGTGTATCAAGGGAAAATCATCATGTAGTTCTAGTCCCAGTATTAAATAGTGGTAAAGCACTCTGTGGTAAGTACTAAAATTTCTAATGTATCATAATGGATGTGGGTTCATATGGATCATAATTCAAGGTTTATTAGACAATTGCAGCTTTACTTTCTATCACAATTGTGTGTGTTCTACAACAAATTCATCCCTGTTAACTTAAGTGGTATTTTTTTTGTTTGGGTTTTTGTGCGAGTCTTTGTTGGTTTGGTTTTTTTTTTTTTTTACCTGTTTTGATTTGATGGCTTAACATTTCTGAAACATACCGTGGTCGTGAAATAGATGCATTGACTTTATTTGCATCAAAATGACATGAAATAATATCATTTTTGTTTTTGTTGGGTTTTCTTTGTTTCCCCCCTTCCCCGCCCCAGTAGATAGTGTTAGGGCCAAGAGCCCAACTATAATGGACTCCTGTTCTCTTTTCCATAATTTGTATTGTAGAAGATGTGCTGCGTGTTTTTCCAGCATACAGTAAGTGAAGTTGCTCCTGACCTAGGGTTTCAAAAGAGAGCTCATAATCTTGCTCACTATGTGCAACTAGATTTTCAGTTTTTGTTATATTATAAATTCATGGAATGAAACCAGTGAAAAATATGTGTTGAATCTATAGTTAAAAGAGGAAGCAGTTTCAGAATGCAAATTGCATGTAACATTTTAGGTAGAATTTTTCACTTCTTGAGTATTATATTTTTATAAACAATTAGAAAATCATATTTTAATTAAAGTTCTTGAAGTTGAATAGGGGGGTTAAATTCCACAGTTGTTTTTTAGTAGCAGCTTTGCCACATATTGTAAATATATTACATTATATTTATTTAGACTATGCTAGTTTCTTTTTTATTGTATATTCATGCCTTTTATTGAGTCCTCAGATAGATATGTGTGACTCTGTGGACTTTTGATAGAAGGAAAGTGCTTCATTAAAAAGCTAATTATGATGCCATAGTTGTCCTGTCATGCAAAATCCAGGAGGTAATGATGAGCTTTGTGCCAAGGTAAAAATTTTGTATCTTGCAAGCCCGTGTCTTGAACATTTCTTAGTAAGCATAATGTATTTTTGTAAGCGGTATGGAAAAGGTACTGGTAGAGTATTAGTAGATAAGTTACCAGTGTCTCAGTTTTCTTTACTTTCTTTACAGATATTACTGAAATTTCTATGCAAAAGACTTAATGACCTGACAGCAAAAAAGCTTGGTATGCTTTTTTCATTTAAGAGAAGCAAACTCGCTGATAGCTGCTTGCTGTTTAATAGCATAGCTAAAAGAATCAGCAGAGCTAATATTTGAAATAATTAAAATCTATGCAAATTTTTAAATAAATCTAAATAAAGAAAAACAATGGCTGGACAATAATTGTCCACATAGCTTTGTATTTAAAATGTTTTTTACTTTGTATCATCTTTAATGTTATATGAAAAGTTAGTCACTTCCTTGGCCATTGGATAAAACTTATTAAGGAGTCATGTCTTACGTAATATGACAGTCCAAAATCTGGAAATGTATAATTCTTTGTGGCTTACTTGTAAACAATGCATGGCATATACCTTGATAATTACATACGCCCCTAATGCCTGCAAGTTGATGCATCTCCTTGGGTCTGGTAGGTAAGACCTTGGATTTACTTGGGAGACTTGGGCCACGGAAGGAGCAGCTGGAGTCCAGGCTGGGTATCCCACAGTGTCTACATTTATGTGTAGACAACTGAGCGCAACCTTGTTGCAATGCAAAGTACATACAGTGCAGAACAGTCACTGTAAATGTGTCTGAAACAAACAAACAAAATGATAATACATGCCAAGACAGAAAAACAAATAAGGAAAACTGACCAAGACTTTGATTTGGTAGGTCCTGAAGACTGGAAATAACTAGTATAAAAGCATGATTATGACTCCGTTTCAGCTCAGTTATGTCAGTTCAAAAAACTCCTCCCCGCCTCCCAGTCAAAAGAGTTGCCTGTGTATCATGCTTGCATTCAGCATATGACTTCCATTTTGTTACTTCTCTTATTGGTCCCTCTTGTCCGAGCTGGACTTTTAGCTTTGTCAGGGTAATGCACAATATTTGTTTCAATCAAGTTTTTAATTTTGCTTTCTAGCAATAGAAAAGTCAGTTAGCAGTAACATATTGTGCACTTGGAGAACATTGTATGCTGATGACTAGAGCTGGAATTTTCTGTTAGGTGTAAGAATATTAGTCACCTGTCTCCCTTTCCTTTTCTTTGTCATTATCTCAGATTTAATTGTTTGTAATGGGACAGTAGAATAAACAAGAACAGGCTTTTGTGTAAACAGTTGGAAAGTGACAAAAAACATTGAAGGGGCATCCAATGAAGTGGTTCCCTTTTAAGGATTCTTCACAAATCCTCAAAGGCTTGCAGGGGGGTGGGACTTTGTAGTTGCCTCATGTTTCTATCTGGCTAATTAAATTTACAGGTCGTCAGTTCTCACATGGAAAGCTCCTCTTCTGGAGCTCTGAGACACATAACTGTGTGGGTACACTGAAGGGGAATTGCTGCTGGGTTCTGAGCAGGACCATCTGGTGCTGATACGGTAGGCAAATTATGGGAAATGGGGTGGATCTAGCATAAGCAAGTGAGGAAAAAGATTGGAATCTGTAGCTTTCCTGTAAGAGAACTGAAGTCGAAGGGAAAGGATGGGGAAAAAATATTCTGGGATTTTTGAATTTTTTTTTTTTAATAGTAATAGTTTGCAAGCAAGCACTGAAAGGAACATGGAGAATATGGCAACTGAGAGATACTTTCTGTTCATTGATGCTGTATTTTGTTAGCATACATGTTTTCTGCTAAAATTTCATTTATTAATCCTTTGCAAGTAATCAGTACAATTTAGGTAATTAAGTTACTTTGATATCTCAGTGAAACTCATGAGGCTTTACAATTGTAAATCATGTGACTTTCTAGACACTTGCCCTTTTATTAATGCTGTAGAAATAAAGGAGGTTTTGAGCAGTTGTAGGTGCTTGAGACTTGGGAGCATGTAAGTTACAATTTGGAATAATAATTATTTGTGAGTTGTTGATATTTTAGTGCAAAAAGGTAATAGCTTAAATAAACATAAAATACGGATTGATACAGAAAATTATATTTAATGAAAACCTCAATCTTCAGCATAAGATTCAGTTTAAATGCTCAAAATGCAAATATACAAGTTCTTAGCAATAAATGTGGAAAATGTAAATTCTTAAGTTTGTGTTAAATATTACAATTATTACTAAATAATTGTAAATCATTTGTGAAAAATAACTAAAAAGGATCTGTAAAATTGCTGTAAGTAGTTATTAAACATTTTAAAATATTCTCTAAAAAACAAAACCCAAAAGGATTAGAACAAGAAAACCCTTACCCTCAAAATGAAGCCTGAGTAAAAAACTTAACAAATATGTTATAATTGGAAATAATTATAATTGCATATAGTTGCATTCACTTGTTTGAAAAGAATGGGCAAAAAATGAAGAAGGAAAAACCCCCTTTACCCCTGTGGGTCCTTAGAAGAGGGTAAGTTGTATAAGGAGAACCGAATTTATTATTTTCCCTGTTAAAAAAGTTCCTCTCTTAACATTCATTTCTCATACACAAGGCTAGTGCAGTGAATCATTCCCTGTGCACATGTAGATACCTTTACCATGCACATATTGTTTGGAAATATGTCTAACCCCGTTAACTGGAATTGGTAGTGGGCCATCATCCATCTTCTGATAAACTGTATAAAGCGAGAGCGTAGACTGTGATAATACGGCTTATAATCATGTCAAGTCAAATAGCTGTTTATATCTGACTAATGACTGGGGTGGAGATAGAAGTGGTATTTCTTTTTCCAAAGGAACCTCTGATAAGATTAGAAATGTCCTTCACAGTTCCTGCTTTGTCCTTTGGCCACTCGCCCTCCCTAGCCAGTTCTGGTAATTAAGATGGGACCATTAAACATGTCCTTATCCATAAGGCTAAAGGTAGGGAAACTGCCTGATAATAGAATCAATAAGGAGGATCTTTCAATGCTTCTTTTCATCACATCTCTAGAACAGTTGAAACATGGCTGAAGCTGAAATCCAGGGGCAATAACTGTATAATATTCTGTACTCCAAATAATTTCTATTAATAATAAACAATCAAAAGCTTAATAATAATTTTCAATGGTTCTGGGACCTATGAAGTGATTGAAGTTGATTTGAGGCAAACATTATACTCTTGATAAATCTTGCTCCCTCCCATTATGTGCACAAATGCCACCAATATGAGTGGTTTGGTATACACTGCATAAAAAGGGGAGAAAATTGATGATGAGACTGTTGTGTTTATTGAAAAGATTTGGTTTTTCAAACTGTGAATTTTGGGAGCAGCAATCATCCTAATTCTTTTCTAATGAACATATTTAACAATTAAGAATGACAATTTTCCTTGATTTTCATACTCACTCTTGAGACAGCAGCATGTAGGTGTTACTGCTGTCAGTAGTAGTACTTACTCCTCATGTTCTTAGTGGAAATCCTGATGTTGCTGTGTGCCATTGAAAGCTCATCTCCATGTGCTCCCATTTTGCTGACATTAACATTTAAATAATGATTCTTTTGTAGGACTTACAGGAGGCTTAATTAATAGGATTGCCCTTTTTGGACACTCTTGAAACCATGTCTGGAGCATTATGTCCAGTTTGGGCCTTCCAAAACCAAGAAGGGTATTGAGTGGAGGCTGGAGTGTGTAATGCACTAACAGATAATTAGTCAGCACTGCTGTCAGCCACTACCTAAGCGGGTTAGAGAGAAGGCAATAGGAGCCAGGGTCTTCTCAGAGGTGCACAGCAAAGGAACAAGGAGCAATGGTTGCAGGTGGCACCAAGGGAAATGCTCATTGGAAACAGGGGAGGGAGAAGGGGGAATACCTTCACAGTGAGAGTGGTTTGCTGCTGGAACAGGTTTCTCAGAGAAATTGTAGGCCTTCTGTGTTTGAAGATATGGAAAACGTGACCAGACAACACCATGAAAACCTTATCTCATTTTGAAGGTAGCTCTGATTTGAGCAAGAGGTAAGGCTAATTGACCTCCAGAGACCTATCCTTCTGGCCTCAATTATTCTGCAGTTGTGTTTGTTCTCGTAGGGTTTGCAAATATGCAGGCAGATCTGTGTATTTATTTTAGTAGGGAGGCTGAGCTGTTGAGCCTATATTCACTACCTGAAAGCTGTAGGAAAAGCAATAAAAAATGATAGTGATGTGAGTACTGTGTGAGTCAGTTTTATTATTAAAGTCTTTACCCTAGTTACTTCCTTCACATTCAGTGTAAATCTCTAAACTGACTGTGTTTCAGTGGCAGCTGGATTATTTACTTTTCAATTTGCAATGCATTTTTAATGATTGCACAAAATAAAACATAAAGTATTTGAGTAGATGAGGCAATTTTGATAAGTAGAATTAATAAGGTGAAATAAGTTTTTTTTATGTAGTGTCATATTAAGAATGTAGCCCTGAAGTGATTAATCTTGGAATGAAAAAATTGAGGGACATTTTCTTTAGGAACAATCATAAACAAATGTCTTTCCTGTTTAACTTCTAGCCAGAAAATAATATGGACAGCAGCAGCTGCTCAAACTTCTTCATTCTGTTTTCCATGTTGTTCTAACTCTCAGACCCTTTGATGAAAAATAGTCCCCAGGGGAGGGGAAAAAAAAAAAAAATCTTTCAGGAAACCCATGACCATTTTTTATTTTATTTTGAGATTGTGAGAAATATACACTTGCAGTGATAATTTCCATGATGTAGATATTTATGCAGTGCCCTCAGTTGTGATTCACTCTATATACGCTCTCTAAAGCTATTAAATTAAAATGTCTTTCAGCTGTTGGACAGAGGCATGAAGTGTGTTTTGGATTGATTAGTGAGTGATGGAACAAAAAAACCCTCTTTTTACGTTAATCTGGAATTTTATTACCAAAATAATGCTTAGGATTTTTTATGCAGACTAATTTTGAAGAGAGGCAGAAAGAAGACATAGCGGCTTGAATTTATCAGTTTGTTAATATGGTGATGATCCTGAGTGCATGAAAGCTCGGGGTGAGAAGCAGTGTTGGTGACACGTTGGATTCTTCTACTGATAGAACCAGTTCTTCACAAGGCTTCTGTTCTCTCATTCTTTAAAACATTCGTGTTGGATTTGACCTTTATCTTGTCTAGTAACAAGATAGTTTTTCTCAAAGGATTCGTTTACTCTCTTTGAGAGGAAAGAAAAATTCAGTACCCAACAGTATTTTCATTTCCAAAACTGGCAGTCACCTGCTGAAATCATCAAAATCTCCTTAAATTCAGAATAGAAAAGCATTGTCTCTCTCTCTTGTTTGCAACAAAGTGAGCATTATAGTAACAGTATAATAAGTAGTAGGGTGCACGCCTCAGTTACATAATGAATGTAGAAGAAAACTAGATTTGGTGAGGCAAAAATGGGATTTAAACAGCTGCTAGAAGTGAAAATAGATGATCCTGGGAAATCACTAGGAAACAGCCTATAGTACTATATAATGTCAACATTATTATTTTCACTTTTCTGACATGTCAACATGTTGTTTGCAGCATTTTTCAGTATAATAGAATTTATTCAAGCAATTTATCCTTAATGTGTGTAGTATAAATAGTTTACATTGTGCTTATATATCATATTAACAGTATTTGATTTGTGCTTTCTTTACAAATTGGAAACATTGATTTTTCTCTAGTTCACATTTTGCATTTAGGGCTTTCAATTCCCATTTTAGGTTCTGCATTTTGAAATAAGTCGATTTCTCATAAAATTATGTCTTTTCATAAGAGGGTCTGCAAGTGCCATATTCCTGTTTTTGAACATTGCTTGCCTCTGTTTTGGAACCAATTAATGTCTTTAAGTTTAAACTTGTTCCATAAAGAGCACTAATAGTTCCTCCCCGCCCCCCATTCAGAACACAAACCTACAAATCTTGACCTGGGGTGATATTCGTCCTGTGTTGTTGCTGTTTTAACTCTCTTCTTTCTTGCTTCTACTTCATCCAAACAATTGTGACAAAATGGCTGAATTCTCAGTCTCTGGAGGTGGGCATCAAAGGTTTCCATGCACCTGCTGATGGCAAAGGAACTTCTCTGCATTTAGCTTGATTCTTTGAAGTTCTCTAATTTAACTTCCCATTCTTAATTTATCCACTAGCAAAATTTATTTGAATGTATTCATTAGTTCCTGCTTAAACGTTTTTGAAGTGCCTTGGGAATCGGTCCATTGATGTGTCAGTCCCGTCACATATCCTTTTTCCTTATTTTCATGACTCGGACATAGCCTCTAGATTTATGTTCTGTTGTTCCTAGCCCGTGATCAAGATTTAAAGATTTATGAGGTTATTCTCAACTCTGATAAGGCGTACATCTCCATATAGAACATTTCAAGACTTGGTAGCCATAGTGAGAATCTGTAGGTACATAGGTCCTTCATTTTATTTCCTCTCATTTTCCTGTAGATTGAGGTAGTCTTAATAAATAAAATCAGGCTGCTAATCCCATCTCCTTTATTTACATGTCCTTCTGAATTTTTGCATTTGCTTAACATGAGAACACATAGTTCTTTGGCTGCAAAGATGCAGAAATCCCAAGCTAGAGTTGTATGCAGCTGTTCTGCACCCTTCCTGATACATATATATATGTAAAATATATATATATGGAAGTGGATTTACTCTGTCCTTCAGACATTTGTGTACTTGTTGGGAGCAAATAAATTTTGAGCAGTAAAAGATTGTTTAGGAAAACTTCAGAGCTTCATAATGATCTTCCAACATGTCACAAAGCAAAAGTTGAAAGCTACTGGTACGAACCTGCAAAGGTCCATGAATACATAGGCCGATGTACGATTTGCATCAAGTAGGTATCTTCCCATTAATTCAAATTCATTGTTATATTACAAAGATTGAAGACCTTTAGTTCAGCGTGCTACAAGAGCGATAAATCTGAGTTAGATCTACCTTTTTAGTCACTGGGGATTAGACCTTTTGGTGAAGAGATCCATTAATGTGTTTTAAATCTATTGATTCATAGTAGAAAGGCACAATTTAAACTCGGAAGTCACTGAGTGAACTTTCCATTAAGTTGGGGAGACTGTGGTCACAGCTCATTTGGTCTTTATGAAGTAGAAAATGTGATGTAGACCACACTGGCATTCTATTAGTGGAAATCATGCATTTAACCATGTAGCAAAATACTGTAGGCAATTATATGAACATACACCTATTTTACACGTGGCTGATCTTCTGAGCATAAAGTATTAACAATGCACATACTGTCTTGTTTTAAGGACTATTTACTTTTAAGCCACTGATATGGGATAAAGTTTAGAGAAAAAATGAGTTAATTTATAATTTATATCAAAGTTGTCTAACTGGTAATCAGCCTCAGATCGAAATACGTGGACATTCTCCAGCTGACATCAGCAAAGACTAATTATAACCCTGTTTTATTTAATGGTATCATCTGAAAATCCATTTAGAAAAGAAAGAAAAAAATGTTCAGCATCAAAATTAAATTTTAAAATTCCTATATTTTAAAAATAGATTTGAATCTATTAGAGGATACAAAGATATGTTCTGATTTATAACTCAGCTTTCTTCTATATTAGGGTGTATATGAGGCTATTTAAAAGTCTTCACATTTCACAACACCTTTTCTTAAAAAAATAATAGTTAGGATGAACTTGCTCGTATCATTAGATGTTTACAGTGTGATCTCACAGTTGAGCAGGCTGGCAGTTGCCTTGCTTAATGTTACTATGCCTTTTGAATGAATTTGATTTGTTTATATAAATAAATATATTCACATGCATACATGCATGGACATTTAAAAAAATGCCTTTATACAGTTCAGTTAGAGTAGACACTTTCTTACTGTCAGGAAGTTCAGTAACACATTGAAAGTTGATACAAAAGGTGGGAACTAAACTTTTATATTAAAATGTAGGTGTCATTTGAGGGTATCTATGATTATATTCTTGATTTATTTTTCCATTCCTGTTCAGATGTCCCCACGCCTAGGCTCTGGGCATTTTGATTGGCAGAAATAATTTTTTTTTCCAGATCTTTTGGCCTTTATGGTAAAATGCTATTGGGAGGAAGGAGGATCTTTGCAGTGTAATTCATAATGACACAAACCCCTTTTACCAGTAGTTTTGACTTATGCCACTGCCAGAAATAAATTATGAGCTGGGAAGTTATAACCTCTGTTATTATGGGCTTGTTGCGTATACTGGCACTGCACAATTGGAATGGGCATATGAAGATTAATGAGTTGTATGGCAACATGTCCTTCCCTGTGCAAAACATTCTGTGAATGTTGAGGTGATTTGTACAAGAATTTTGCAGAGAATGCCAAAGATAAGTCAAAGTAAATTAAACATCCCCATCTGGCTTTACTTTCCTGCAAATGGACACAGTTGTATATTCTGATACAAATTACTCTGTTTATTATAGCTCTTACTTACAGTGCAGTTTTTCTGAAGCTCTCCTGTGTGGTCCATTAGTCACAATTTTTCCAGAAAGATTTCTGGATCTGGAAGATGTCTGCACTGAGGAAGTGACAGAACTCTATGTTCTATGTAGCCAGCAAGTTCTTAAAATGTGACATTAGTCTGACAATACTGCAGCCGATTTCAGTGGCAGGAAAAGATACTTTTGAAAAGTATAATGCATGTGTTGTTCTATTGCAAAATCATAATTGGCAATGCGTAAAATAAGTTTCCTCACCATACCTGAATCTGGAAAGAGTTCTAGGGCTTAGTCTTTAATCCAAGATAATTCTTTTCATAGAATTAACAAAGCAGCTTTAAGTTCTATTTTTGAAGGATTGGCCTCAAATTATTTTAAATATTTGTATGGTTTATTTTAGTGAGATTTTTCAGAGTAGTAGTTGAATACATACTATTAAATATTAGTGAAAGAAAAAGAGGAAGAATAAAATTGTAAACCAGTTCTCTACTGTGGAATGAACTCGGGGAGCAAACCTGAAGTCATTGAATTTTGACAATAAAGTCACAAGGTAGCATTCCTCCCAGCAGCTCAAGACAGATCTACCTCCCTACCCTGTAGAGTGAGATTATACAACTACATAGGAAGGGAAAGAAATCACATCTTTGAAGTTGCATATGAAACTCAGTGAGTAAAGGACTGAACTGAAGAACTGCTTTCATAAACACGATGACGTGTGTGTATGTATAGACTTACATATGCATACACACATATACCCATACATAATCTTCCCTTCAAAGTGTGCTGCTTGTCCTCTAATGAAGTTTTTTCTTTGTTTTATGCACTCGGTGCTTACAGGAAGAGTATTGGATGTTGAGAGCACTTTGAGAAGGTAGTTTGCATTGGTTTCCCCCTTATTATTCTTTTAAGGAAAGCTTTACACTAGGTCTGTTAGTTAGTTTTAAGATCTACAGATCTCTGAACCTGTGCACTGTTATGTCTTGACACCATGAGGTAGAAAGCTAACATCGTTATGCTCAGAAAATATCATGACAAAAGTGCATATGAAGTCCCATTCAGGCCAGTATTTTTTTGTGCTGCTTTAGGCAGATTTTATCATGAAAATTTAGATTATACTGATAGAAGAAAGTGCACTGCACCCAACCGATGATCAACGTATTTTCTTTGCCATGCATAGATATGCATGAATGCACATGTGTGTGTTTTTATGTACAAAATGTGTATTTTCATATACCTGTGAGAGACTTGTGTATTCATAAATGTGAGACACCGTGCAAGTCAGCAGCGGTTATATTTTCGTAGTTTCTGGAAAGGTCTTTTTAATTTGTTAGCTGGAGGATGTATTTCCATCACTGAGCCATGAATGAACTTTGGAGATGACCTACAGTAAAAGAAAAGATGGGTGAAAGTAACAAGAATGAGATTTTGGTTGCTTATCAGTGAATGCACATACTTCCCTTTTCTACTGCCACCTGACCAATGTTATGTCTCATAAGAAAGTAATTACAGATAGTTCTAATCCCATATTCCAAAATGTCAAGGCAAGGATTAGTCCAGCTAGTAGTTTTCTCACAAAATTCTGCTGGAATTTCCATTTTTGTATGGTGGTTGGTACTAAGTGAGGGTTTGATACTGATGGGTGTTACTGGGTGGTCTCAAAGGATAAAAATAAGTATTTTAACTACACAGTATTTGATAAAAAAATAGAGCATTATGTTTTCACATTGTGTTCAGCTTGTACAGTTCAGCTTTAGAAGTATAGTGAAAAGTAGTCAATAGTAGATGTACCCTAGCAAAGTACAAATTCTTATCCATTTAATTTCAAGAGACTGATGGTATAAATTTATTTAGATTATATTCAGTTTTCTTACAGAAAGGTGAAGAGATACAGCATTCTTCACAATCTTGTCATATGAGTACTTAACTGGGTGTCAAGGATTATAGATTTCAATCTAATCTCTCTAACAGCATCCCTGGTTTCCTCAGGCAGATCTCTTGATTACTGTGTCACAATTCTGCACCTGTAAAAGAGGAGTTAGAGCGATGCTTCACAAGTCAGGGCAGGACTATCTTAAATTACTAATGTGTTGTGCTGACACGGGGACTTTGATCTTGGTTGGAGTCTTGATAAAATACAAATGCTTATAATCTTGATGAAAGTTAGGTGAGACATGCCACTAGTAGTAAGTGGATTTTTACTGATTAGATTATACTAAGAATTGTTGTAACAGATAGCAGAAAGTATATTGGCAATTAATAAATACAGATTGATATTAGGAAAGAATAATGCAGAGAAAAGCTTTGTTACAGAAAAAAAAGGAGTGGCAAGTCTTGTATTTAAAGCTACACAGAACAGAAATGAAAGAAAGTACAGACAATTGTGCTCTGTGAAGCTGTGTGTACAGGTTGTTGGGTTATTTTTGTGCCAAGCTGAGGGCAAAGCAGAAATTCTTGTTTCTGCCCTACTGTACCCTGTTCACCTCAAAGTGGATGGAAAAGATGAACTTCTGATTCACCAGTCTCTCAGTTGTATGGCTTCACAAATTTTCTCCTAGTTTGAGCTGCAGCGTGACTTACTTGTTTTTCTTGCTTCTTTTTTTTATTTTCCTCCAAAATTTGAAACAGATTTTTATAGAAAGACACACAGACATGGTTCTCCTTGTGCTTCTTGCTTCTTTGCTTCTGCTTTGGGTAGTTTTTGGGTAGTTGGGTAGTTGGGTATTGAACTTAGATGACTAAGCAATTGTGATTTTTTTTTCATTTTTTTCCCTTTTTTTTTTTTTTTTTTACTTTGGAACAAGAAAGTTAAAAAATATTATCTTCTCTTTGAGCTTTATGGGTGACTAAAATGCTACCATTTGGGATCAGGAAAACTTGGAGAGAAACTATAAAAATGGTTTAGTCCCCAACTCCTGTCTTATGATGAATAAATTTTAAGATGCTGAATATGTTGAAGAATGCCTAATAAAGGAATGAATAGGAGCCTACAGCTAAATTCAGTTTTATGATGAAAAAAGTAGACCCTTATTCCAAAAAAATGGACGAACTATTGCCCAGGGCAGTGAGTTGTGCCTTTGTATACTGAACACTGACAGAGTGCAAAGACTTGAGCTGGGTCATTTTAAGCTGAGAAGACACTTTTGATGAAAGGTTGCTTATCCCGTCTCCTGAGAGGTATGTCTACGTGTGCATTTCTTGTGTTTCTTTGGAGCTTTGAAATGGATCAGGAAAACATGTACACACAGTGCTCCAGCATCCATCGTTACTTACAGTAAAATATGAAAAATCTATCTCTGACAAAAGTCAAACATTCTGGTACAAGCCAGCTAGAGTAATCAGACTTGTTTCCATTTTGAATAGCAGTCAGCAAGTTCTGGTTATTCTCAGAGAGGCACTCAGGGTTCAAATTTACTACAGCTTAGTACAGAAAAATAAATTTTGTTTGTTTGTTTGGGTTGTGGGAGGCATGCTTTTTGTTGCATGGTTTGGGTTTTTTGTGTTGTTGGTGGGTTTTTTTGGTTTTTTGTTTTTGTTTTTTTTTTTTTCCCCCCAAATGCTAAAATGTTATCCATGCATCCGTGAAGTATAGCAAAACTTGGTAGTTCTTCTGAATCATTCAGTTGTGATCACATAGAAACACTTTTGATTACTGATGGAAATAGTGTCTGGATTCTTACTTTTCATACATTTAAAATCTCCTGAGACACTGTTTTATACATCTTTATTCTTACAGGAAATGGTAATGCTAAAGTTTACTAGTAAAATTCATCTTCAGTACAGTTGTTTATCTGATCTATGCATTCATTAATAAAGAATCCCTGCTGTTGTTGGCTCCAGCACAACTTAATTAATTACTATTTGAAATATGGATGTGGTAAATGATCCAACTTAGTGAAACAGGAGAACAGCTGTTACCTTCTTTTATGTTTGAAGTCACTGGTTTTTATCCTTATTCGTGTGTGCCATCCCCTTTTTCATCTGATGACAGTAATTCCATAAATTCTGGGCTCGGATTCGTCTGTAAACCCTGATCCCTCTGTTTTCTTCCCACTGTGTCGTCTTGTTCTCCTCTGTACTCACCATTTTATCATCTCATCTTACAACCATCCATTATTGTCTGTTCCTTCTTGTCTCTGTCATAGGTTTTCAGAATCCTGATATCCTTTTTCTTATCAGTTCCTTTCTTCAGTCATTCTGTGTTCCTGAAAGCCAAGTAAGTTGTTTGCTACTACACTGGAAAAACTGCTGCTTTTGCCGTCTTTCCTTGTGATGTATTTTTCTAGCGGCATATGCCTACGTGGTTTCTCAAAACAACACTATGGAATACATTCAAAGTTTTTCCTAAGTATTTCCATTTTCCGTAGTTGTCCTGCTGCTTTTTTGTCTGGTCGATTACTGAACTAAATAGATTTTTGCTTCTCTGTCTACACCCCCCTCCCCCCCCTTTTTTTTTCTTTTTCATTTTTCTGTGTGGAAGAGACACTGACAGCTAGTTTTTAAATAACACCTCAAATTGCTGCAGGGTTTCCTGTCAGTTACAGGCAACAGCAGTTCTGTGCAATCAAGTGCTGTAGACAGAAAATGGAGACATTTTAGTCCTGCACCCACAAATTTTATCAGTTACAATGTCCTCAGTATCTTTCCCATTAATATCCTGGCACCTTAAGCTGTGGTGTTCTCTTACTTCATTTCCTTTACACTCAGAATTTTTTTTGAGATTTTTGTCTTAGAAACTTGCATGGTTTGTTAAGCACTGCTCTTAGTTGACCCTGCCCTGAGTGGGGGGGTGGACTGTGATCTCCAGAGGCCCCTTCCAACCTCAACCATTCTGTGATTCTGTGAAGTACAAGAGAAACAATCATGGAGAACAAAGAAATGAGAATGGAAAACACTGTGTGTTCACTGAAAGAAGTATAATGCAGGACTAACAAATGTCATTGTAAAAGCAATTTAACCTACTTCCCTCAGCACAGATGATGTAAATCCCAATTGCAATATGCCGGAGAAACTGAAACACCCAGCGTCATACATCATATCTGGCTTTATTCTAAAATAAAGCCAAATAACAAGTAGTGTTCTAACTCATTTATTTGTTCTGTTAGTTATATGGTGTACTGTCTTTAGTATGTGTTGGCAATATAGTTTTAATTCTTTTAAGGGAAAGACCAAAATGAAAGAACACGTTCACTAATGTAAGCACCAATTAAATCCTTGCCATAACTCTTATGTATGAAGGCATCTATTATCTTATTATTTCCAGAGAGTTTTTATGATTTCAGAACTGAATAGCCAGGGAGGACTTATGAGTATTTATAGTATGTAGGACTATAGAGACCTCTAAAAATAAACCACAGTTGTTTATGCCATTTTAAATATAGAATGAAGAAAATCTTACAGTCTCCATTTTAGAGACAGAAAACAGGAGTATTTAATGAAAAAAGTTAGTTATGAAATTATTGAAAACAAAAGAGATCGTGAGGGTCAGAAAAATACTGAAAACATCATAACTCTGGGACTGTTTCATTTTAAGGAGTGTGACTTTCTTTCTCAGACTAGTGTTATAGAATCAGACATATATTTTCAAAAGCAAGCAAGTCTTGAAGCTATTTTCTTTTTGAAAAGAGATGTTGGATTGCAAAAAAGACTTTATTTTCTTTATAGAAGTAGATGGAAGTTCCTTCATTTCACTTATATTCGATCCTGATTATTCTGGGCGACAGAGTAAGGGTCGAGGGAGAAGGAGTGGGAAGAAGAAAAGAATAGAGGCAGAATTTTTCATTGTCCAAAAGAGTATTTTCTTCTGAAGAAGTAAGAAAACCCTTGTGCTCAGAGGAGTCAATAATGATTTATCAGTCTTAATACATATGGAACTGAAAAAGCTCATGGAAAGGTGGTCCGTTTGGTTCAGTCTACTTATTGGAAATATTTATAAGGGAATGGTATTCATTACTTTTTTTTCTGTAGGTGTTTCAGGTCAGCTATTTAAAGGTATTATATAAATTTTAGAAAGTGTTATTTTATTTAGAAAGTGTTTTTTTATAATGTTATTAACACCTATTGCTTGTCGTTATACCTTACAATAAATGTCCCTTTTCTGATTGCTGTCCTGGTAACTTTTTTTACGCCTTCCTGCTGTCCCTTCCACTTTCTTCTTTTTGTCATTTATAAAAGCAGAAGATTCAAAATTAGGCGTGACCTGGCTATAAACATTTATAAACTACACTTTAAATATTCTCCCCATAGCAGTACCCTTTTCCTAGTGTCTGATCTGTTTTGCGCATTGTGAGCCTGACCTGTGAGGCTCCCACATCCACATCTACAGTATGATGCAGTGCCGCAGCAGGTGCCTGAGCTACCCCTGAGCAGGCGCTTATAGCCAGAGCGGGGTGGGCAGAGCTTTGCCCAGCCCCCAGCTGAGGTCCTGGGAGAAAGATGGCTGCTTTTGCCTGGCATTGAGTGGTTCGGATGAGCCAGTGCCAATTCTAACTCTGAGCTGGTTTGCTTAGTCGTTCTTTGTGCAGTGATGGGATATAACTCGATAACAGTGTGGAAATTAAAAACAAACAAACAAAAAAATTCCAAGTAGGAGTTGAGTTGTGGAACATGTGTTTGGGAATGAAGAGCAGACAGAGTCTTTTAAAGAAACAGTATCAGTCATTAGAACAGCTGGTGGGCTCAGCTTTCCAGAATGACACATATTTTCTATACAGCATTGCACAGAGAAGATTAAAGTAGGAATTTAAAGCAGAAAAGGAAGGAAGGAGTTATATATTGGGAGGATAATTATCTCTTGAGATGATCAATAGTTTGAGAGGGAGGGATTGTGAGCTAATTCTGGTGGTGGTTCTCCGTCAGGTTACATTCACCTTTTTTGTCTGGCTTGCATGGTTATTGATCATTGGTCTAATTCAGAAGCTTTTGTTAATGCTCGCTCTGTTCTGCCGATGGCAAAATAGACACAGGAAATAAGGAGAATTGAAACAGCTTATACAGTTCTGAAAGTTTTTGATGCTGTGCTTGTCAGAACTTGTTGGTAGGTGGTAGAGTTCACTGTAGTTCTAGATGTGCAAACCTATGTATTTTTCAGGTGTCCATTGTGGTTCATTTTTGGAGGCAATTTGAAGATTGGATCTGTGTATTTTTCCACAGTTACAGCATATGCAGTACATGTAACAAAGCTTTTGTTGCTAGCAGAGGTGTAGGATATTGATGCATTGCCATAGCTTGTCTACTTATTTTAATATACGTTTTCCTCAAAATATTTTGTGAGCGAAGAATTGTTCTGATGAACTGTATGATGAACAGAAAATAGATACAGCTAAGGAGAGGCATGGATTCCAGAGAAACTGAGCTGAGATTTCACCTCCCAAGTTTTCTTCTTGTTTGCCACCCGAACTGAAGATGGAACAGTTCTAATCTTTTTAAGTCAAATGTGAGTTCTAATTGTAATTATAGTAGTAGAAACTAAGTCCAGACTTTTTCTGCCTGTTATATGGTGCACTACTTTTTACATGTTTTAGCAGTATATTTTAAGGTCTTATTTATGCAGGGGTTTATTATTTCAAAAGAGACTTTATTTCAGTTTGACCCTGGCAGATGGAGTCATGGCTCTATCACAGGGCCCTAAGATAATACACAAGGGGTTTTTTAGGGTTTCGGTGGTTCTGGCTGAGGATCTTGCATGTGTCAGAGATGACCACTTTGATACACAAATCAGCAGAATGGTACATGCATTTACGTTGCTAGTTTTGCAAATCCATGTCCATTGCCAGTCAAAATGAACAAGAATTTTTTCTGTGGGGAAGAAATATTAAGATTATGTCAGGACAATATGTTCAGATATCCACAGTTCTGTTTCCCTAATATAGGCAAAATCCACATGGAAAAATAGGGGAATCATAAGTAGAGATTATATAGCCGTATTAGGTAATAATTTATTT
Organism: Morus bassanus; assembly: GCA_031468815.1. NCBI lineage: Eukaryota > Metazoa > Chordata > Aves > Suliformes > Sulidae > Morus > Morus bassanus. Next base: position 51,259,843 of record CM062572.1, read on the forward strand.
TTTGTCAGCATTGGGATATCAAAGTTTTGGATTAACTGAAAAAGTACAGACAACGCCTTGTATACTACTATTGTTATCAGTAGGGTAACAAACTACAGTGAGGTTAGTTAATGATCATTGTCGTCTGCTACAGCGTAGGCAATGGTATACTAGAGAAAGAAAAATAGTATTTGTATATGACAAAAATTGAGAAGAGTCTGTTTTTACCAGGCACAGCAGTGGTGCATAGACAGTACTCCTCAGTTTTGTATGCTGACTGAACCTGCAGTGGTAGTAAAGAATTATCTCAAAGTTTTGCTATATTTTTTCTTCTTTCCCCACACCACAGCATATAGAAAACTGGTATGTCGTGATATTTAAGCTGAATATTTCCCAAATAGAAATGCAGTAGTCTTAAGGACCAAAACTGTACAATTCATTGCAACCTTTTCAGTTACCAAATACTTCAAAATATTGAAAACTATGTATTTCACAAGGCTTTTTTTTTTTTTTTTTTTTTTTTTAATTATTGAAGAATACAAGCATGGCTTTGGGGTACTGACAAAAATTTCTGGAATTTTGGAAGTCAGTTGATTTGGCTGGTTCTTAATAAATCACTTAAAGCTTTTGTTTTGTTTAAGATGGAGAAAAAGTGTATTTTGAAACATACAATTTCTCGTGGTCTGTATTACAATTAAATCCCTGCCTTTATTCACTTGAAAACTTAAAAAACCAAACAAATAAAAATTTTCATTCTTGTTGGGGTCTGAGTAGAGAAGCTAAACATCATTCAGGGTGGATTACTCTTTTGTCAGAGTTGGTCTTTCTGATCAGGGTAGAGATATTTCAGTATGTCAGTGGAGATGAGTTTTATGGATGAAAGGAAGTCTGGTGCCCAGAGTTACAGACACTGTTGAAAATTTACTGTCCATCCAGTGTCCCACAGCTGACTGATGGGGGGGGAAAAAAGAGGAAAAGAGTATTCTAATATAAATTCCTGATATAAAGAGAAATTTAGTGTTCTGGGTACTTGTGACTAAAGCAAGGAAATTTCATCTGTCTGGAATAAAAATGGAGAGCAACTTGACTGCATCTATTTTGAAAAATTTTGGACATGTTACATGGCATCTTATTACCTAACATACAGTTAACCAAACCACTTACAGTAGAATGTGATTATAATAGAATGTGATTGTAGGAAAAGTTTGGGAATTTCTAACTGGCTATAATAAAGAGATTGCTTGAGTTGTGATGAAACTGGCTCCTTTGTTTTGAGCACAGTAAACTCAGATTTCAAGAGATTCAGTTTTTTAATCAAGTGCCTTAAAATTTCTATAATTAAAGAAGACTTCAATGAGGAGAGATTAAAAAAGAAAAGTAAATAAAATGGAAATAATATAATTAAGTTTTGACCCCTTAAATTGCTAACCTTCAAAGCTAATGCTGGAGAAACACAATATTATTAGCAATAAAAAGAATTTGCTTTGCCCTTTTAAAATTACCATAAACCAATTGACTGAGATGGAATGATGTTAATATTTAAGAAGTAGGACACTAGATTCTATTATCTCAGAAACTCTGTCACCTGGTACACTCTGTAGTCCTGTTATCTAATTATTGTCCTTAAATTGCATTAGTGTGCCAGCAATTTGTCTACTGTTGGAAAAGTAATTGACATTTGGGTTGCTGCTTCATATTTGGAAGGCTCACTAGCTGGTTCCAGAGAGTCCTCTTCTGTCAAAGCAGATTAGCTTAATTTTACCTAAAAGAAAAGAGAAACTCTGCGTTTTAGAGTATGTCACTTATATAGTGCTCTTGTAATTTGGTATTAAAATTCAGGTTATATGTCAAAGCTAATTGTCAACTGAAAAGAGGAAAAAAAATTGTGACAAATTAATAAATGACACTTCTGACTTTAAATTAACTTTAGTGCAGTCTACTCTTTCACTGAGTGTGCAGGCAGTCATATACTGATATAAAGAGCCAAAGTAAATACTGCGATGATGTGGATAGAGGGCAATGTTTGTTTCTTGGCATCTGCTGTACTCAGTGCTTAAATCTACAGGTGTTTGGTCAGTAGATGGATATGGTCATAGACCCGTGGTCACACACACCTGAATGACCTCTTCCATGCTCAGAAACTGAGCCATCATCACAAAGATGCTGAAATGATCTACTTGATCTAACTGAGAAACCATGTGGAGATTTGCTTAGCACCACATGATAGTGTAATGTCTGCCTCTTTCCAATGGGGTGAAGCACCAGATTATAAAGATTTCTTTGTAAGAACTGAGGCTTGTTCTGCCTTTGATTTCCTGCTGGTTAGGTAATGTTAACTTCAATTGGTTTTCCCATATCTGTTTCTGAGGCAAGTGGCCCACTTGATTTTCTTTAGCTTTAACTTTTTTTTTCTTTAATAACATTTGTGTATTATCATTAAAATAAAAATTAATTAGATTTCAAATAATATTTTTCCTAAGTAAAATACATAGTCTTTCTCCTGATGTTCTGTAGTAATTTGTTTCGTGTTTTGTTAGCATTTGGAGGAGTGCTTCCAAACTCTTTTTATACCATTTCTTTGAGTAAAATGTAAAGGATAGTTATTATTCCATGTAGCCTGAATAGGGGAACAGCAGCTTATATTTCAGCAATTACATTGCACTGAATATGTTTCCATGTCTCTGCAAAGGGTTTGGTTCATGACTGTGTACAGTTAAATGCTTGAAACTTTCCAGACTAATATAATTTGGGATCTAAAGTTGATTAGAGATGCATGGTTACAAAATGCACATAATAATTTATGTGACAACTGGAATTAAATTTAAAATATGTTTTAAATTACCACAAGGAATGTAGTTGTCTAGTGGTGGTGATAATTTTGCTAATATAATTTGTTTAGAGACTTTTCAGTTCATATTTAAAAAACCCGAAAATCTTAAATATCTTCAATTTTATTTTTTTTTTTCCCACAGGGCTATTGCATAAACTAAAGTTTAATGCTTGAACTTATAAGGTTGGTAATGTCAGCATAATCCAAATGAAACATTTAGGAATGTTGGCTGAAACCGAAAACCTCATCCGAATTTCTTTTGATTGTAACTTTCGAAAAAGGTTTAGAGCACTGATTACACATCTTTAGAAGTCTCTGCCAACATGTCTTTAAAATACTTCATCTTCCATGACAAGAGTCGAGATTGTCTCTCCTTTTGATGGCTTACATAATATAGTCACCCTTTTTTTCAACCCTTACTATGAATTTTTTAAGGCCTTTTGTGGACCATGTAAATTGGTGGGCTATTTTGCATAAACCACACTTTATCTCTTCCATCTAATAAAACCAACCAACCAACCAACCAACCCAAAAATTAAGGGAGTCTATAGAAGACTGTAAGTGAGCTTGATAAAATCATCAAAGTATCTAAAGGTTTCTGCACTCATTTGTGATAGTGTAATTCTACATTAAAAATATGTTTGGAAAGCAAGCATTTTGCCCAAAAAATACCTGAAAAGAGGAAGTAAGTTTTCAAAAAATATTTGAATTGTTTCTGCAGGTAATGTAATGAAAGTTTCTGTAGCGAGAATGGCAACTTCTATCATAAAGAATTCTGAAAATTAAGTATTTCAGAAGAACAATAAATGCCTGTGTACTGTATTTTATATGAATAATGTGCTACTGAAACAAAACAACTAAAGCTGTAATCTGAGAGCATCTGCAAAGGACCAGTTGACCTGTTCCATTTCTGGACCCTTTTTTCTTCATGTGAGATTACTCTGAGGTTATTACTTTTCTGAAAAGTAATATTGTATTAATAATTCTTAGTAATTATATATTTTTAAAATTCTACATTGTCATAGTCTGAGAGTGTGAGTGAGAGCGCGCTCTAATTGATCAAGGGTATTCAGAGGTAACATCTCTATTTTTTATAGACTGTTAAGATTGTACCCGGAGAGGGACAGGTGACCAGTGACCAGTGGGGTTACGCTAGCATAAGACTGTGAGTTTCCTGAGTCAAATGCTAAGCGTTATTTTGCTTTAAAATTCTAATAACGTCAATAATGAGGCAACTTTACTGTTAAATCAGGAAGAGAAAAATAACCTTTTCGCCCTGAAGAATTTTGTGTTTAAAAGGTCAGAGCTGTACCTGGAGGCAGAGAGATGCCTAGTGGTAATAATGGTAATCCAAGTTCTTGAAATGCAGTAAAAGTGTAAGTTTTCAGTTGGACAAAGGACACAGCAGAAGAAACAGTAATTTCTTAGATTTAGGATTCTTGCTTACAATGCTATTAAGAAAGTTAGATAAGGCCAGGCTTTTAAAAGAGCTTGGGACCAGAATTTCATATTCTCTGCCTACACAGCAGCTGCTAGATTTTCAAAATAGCTCAACTCCTAACAGTTCCTGTTCTGCAAGGCACAGAGCTCTTATGAAAGTCTGGCTCTCATCTGGGTGCCAAGATGAGATTTGAACTCTCATGAAAATCTGACTGTCCTGAAAATCTGTGACTACACTGATTTCTTGGGGAAAAAGAAAAAAATAAAAATCCATAAAGTGGAGATGAAAATTAGATTATAGCAGTATATTTATTTCTTAACAATTAATTCCTTGGCATGATTGTGATAATACTCTGATAACCAGAATTCTTATTCTCTGAATAGTTGTTAGAGTACTACATATACTAAAAATAAAAGATGACCTGTATAATTATTTCTGATGGATTCATCTCTCTCATTAATGTTATTTCTCTTTACATTCTCTTGTTCTCTCTTTTTGAGGCACGCAGAACAACAATCATATGGACTTTTCATCTAAAATTTAATTCAGACAGGAACAACTGTGTATAGAATGTACACGTATGTTTAATGCAGGTATGATGCCAACAACAGATGCAAAAAATTCTAGTTTAGATATATACTCCTTGAAAGTTGGTTGTCTCCCTAGCCTTTTAAATAGAAAAAAATTGAGCTTCAGTAGATGAGAAGAGGGAAATTTGCTCTAACACTGCCTACAGTGAAACTGGAAGAAAGGGAACTGTTAAAAAAAGTTGTATCTTCACAATATTTACGTGATTAAAATATAAAATGTTACACCAGTGCTTTGTTGGGAGTTGGTTTCCAGGAATGTGTAGGGATTCATAACGATGTTTAACAACATGGGTAACACCAGAAAGGGAAAGTAGTTGTTGGCTTTAGAGAGATCTCTAAAATGTGGTTCTCACATATGTAGGAACATTGTCTTACAATTTAAATTTAAATTTTGCTTGTTTCCATGTGTAGTCCCTGCACCATTTTCGTCAACTTTCCTATGGCATTACTTCCTCAGAGATAATGGTTTGCAGTGTTTTATGTGCTACAAAATTAGAAATTAAGACTTACTATGAAAGTTACTTTTAACAATTCCCAGTCTTTGTCTCTTTAATCCTATACTTCGTCTAGCAACCACAATTTATCAATACGTATTTTATCATTGAATGAATACTAACATATCTTGCAACATATATGCAATAAATGTATATATGCAGATACACTTGCGCATTTATATATGCATGATATAAATGTCTGTATGTGTATAATGTAGAGGTTGCTGTATGCCTTTCTCATCTCATCTGTCTTGGTGCAATAGTTCAAAGTTTTCCTCAAAAGCTTGATGTTCTTGAAATTTCATTCGTATTTGAGGTTGTTTTCAAAAGTACCTACACATCCACTTACTGAATCTATGAAATGCTTCCTGAAATGAGAAGAAAGCTGTGTACTCAGGCAACAGTACATATACCAGGAGCACTAATAGGTTCTCCAAACAACATTCATAAAGGTTGAGAAAAAGTTCAGTAACCCCAAGAAAACAAAACTTTTTTTTCCCTTTTGTAGCATCCCCGTTCAAACAAATATACTGAGAAAGCAAATTCTGCAGCAGTTGCATAAGCTAACAAATTCATTTTAATGCCAGCTTTTCAGCTGAATTGTGTTTTGCCATTTTTACTATCAGCTCCATTACTGTAAGTGTGTGTATAACTCATATTATGTCATTTTATGACATTGTGTTCTGTATATTGGGATTTCTATAAAGAAAAGAAAGAATACAATTCAACATAGTGTCTTCTTTGATCCTATTTCAAAACTATCTTTGGGCATGTTTGAAATTTGTTTCTGTTTTTTCCCCCCTATGAATTTGTAGGCATTTAAGAAGGCTAAGCTGTAGTTTTCCTGCATTTATCTAGGAGGAGTAGGCCCTATATTAGCTTTGTTTTGTAAATGAAAAGATTACATCATCATTGCCCAATTGCAGAAATATATTTGCTTCCAAAGTTTATATACTTCTGCCTCTTAAACGATATCTCTGGTTATTAACATCTCTCTGACAAGGTGTCACCATGAGTCACAGGGTAAACTGGCAGTTCTGTAGTAGCCAGTGTGATATGCACTCTGAACTGTTCTATTCTACATCTATGAAACCTCTTTCAAACATCAATAGACAGATGAAGGTAGTGAACAGAGATGACAACCTTAAAAATTCTCTGTCTCTGCATGAATGACTTGGAGCTTTGCTGAACTGAGCCCAAGGCTGACCTCAATATTTTTGTAGAGCTAAAGTTAAAGACTAAATTTGCCATGACACTATCTATAGAGGAATTTAGAAAATATGTAGCTTCCTTTCCTCTTATTCCCCAATTATTTTTTAAAGGCAGTAGTGGCATCTTTTTGCCTTTTACACAGACTTACTCATGTAAAATGAATATTTTCTGAAAGTGCCAGAAGGCAAAAATTGTCATCTTTGAATTGAACTGTTTAAAGAAAGTCACCTTGAAAATGTATTTATTTATAAAAGTTTTGTCTTGTAGCAATGCATAAGTGGACATCTAAATGTAGCAAGGAGTTGTTAACACAGTATTCCTGTTGTTAGGCAGCACCTATAAAACTATAGGCACTTATTCAACTGAATTAAAAAGGTCAAAATAAATGAAATGTCATCTGCCAGAATTAAAATATACAAACAATTTGTCGATTACAGATTTTAGGACAAGTAGTGTAGCTTAACTTGAAGACTAAAATCAGAAACACCTACTTATTATATAAAATGTATGCAAATGTTTTGTAGTGTGCTTGATGGCTAAATAGTGAGCACCACAGTGGTATTTTCTGGGTGCTGAAACATGCTAGTAAGTCTTTGGAAGGTTTAATGGTTGACATGGGGTGATGTTTCTTCAGTCTTCTGAGACATCAGGACACAAGTTACTGTTGCTCTTCACAGTCCATCCAATAACTCCTTCTTTATGTCTCTGAAAAAAATTTGAAAGAGAATAAGATGAAAATGAAGAATAATAAAAAATACTATTTTCTACTATGTTTTTATTTTTCTGGTATGTGTTAAAGGATCATTTGCAAATATGTTTTACTCATCTTGTTGTCCTTACTCATGCAATTTTTGAAAGGATTTACCTTTTAGCCATGTTGGCTTTACATAATTGATCCATCCAAGAATTGACTTGCCTGTAGGTCAAACATGAGTTAAAATGTAGAGTTTAGTGAAATTTTTCTAGGAATATTCTTCCCTTGCACTTAGCATATAGAAAGATCACAGCTGAAAGATCACTTACCACTCTGAAGCAGACCTTGAATTTTACTAATAGATGCTTTCCGCAAAGGAAACGGGCAAACCTAGTGCTGTACGGTATGTCCATTTTGTGTCTTGACAGAGAAACAAGAGAAGAGAAAATTGAGGCCTACAGTTTTAGAGGGCAAGCTTAAAAAAATAGCTGAATCTCCAGCATATCACGGCGTAAATTGCCAGTCCTGATACATTTGGGGTAAATGTTTGTACCCCACTCTCAGAAACTTGTCTCAGTTGCCATAATAAATTAATCCTGGTTATGGGAGTTAAGGGGGCTCTGCTCAGAGCTATGGTCGTGCTCATAGTATAGCAAAAGTTTAGACAGGCTTGGAAAAAAAAAAAAGAGAGGGAAAATACTTGCCTTGATTTATAAATGATAGGACTGTATGGAGATGTCAGTGGGAAATGCACACCCTTTTCAATTAGCCTCTGTACACTCGGGGGTGGAAATCATGAAGACTTTTCAGTCCATTGTTGTTTTGTTTTTTTTTTTTTTTAATTCCCCCCAGACCTGACATGTGAGGGGTTTCTTTTTTTAATGTAGCTTCTACTGACAATTCCCCTACCTCACGGCCTCAGACCTTTGCTCTCTTTGAGAGTCTCTGTTCCTTTGCCAGCGATGCTTGGGCTGATCAACTGAATGGGTTTTGGACAGGTTGGATTAGAGTGTAATCCACATTTTGTTGATTCCTCACAGTAATTGTTTGATTTAAGACATTGGATGTTCTTTTTGATTTGTCATTTTAATGTAAACTAGCAGAGAGCCTCCTGGAGTGCTGAAGCAGAACAAAACCCTCATTTTTGCTAGCACGTCTTTTGGGGAGTTAATCTGTGTTTGCATTTCATGTAGCTTCTACAACTCGGAAATTTTGGGCACGTTACAGACTAATGAGCTGAGCGTCCCAACTTTGCTGGTAGGTAAAGGAGTATCTGTTGTTCCTATTTTATACGTGGAAAGAAAAGCATATAGATATTAAGTGATGTGCCCAGGGTTGCTTGACAGTGTAATGATTGACCTGAGACTAAACTGGTGGACCTAATTTGTTTTTTTTGCTTGAAGTGATAGACTGTTATGAATTCTCTTTGAAAACAGTGTTCAAAATCTTCCAGATTCAGGCTTTCAGATAGAGACTCTAAGAATATGTTAACTTCCTACCCTGAAGTGCTTACAATCTGGGAATGGAAAACAGAAAGGGCACAGAAGCACAGGGAAACCATTACCTGCCTGAAGTCACACACAGCTGCTGGCAAAAGGATGAAGTATTAACCATTTTTCAAAATAATTTCCTTAATATAATTTTTGCTGCATATTTCCACACTCCTTGTTTATCTGATAGTTGAAAGATTTTTTTCCTCTGTATTTCAGAAGGTCTGTAAAAATGACATGTTTAATGGGAATAGCTTAGTTGGAAGTTTGTTTTAAAGATGGCTTAATAGGATGAAGAGTGTATTTAAAGGTTTATAAACATTAAAATTGGAACTGTTCGTTTAACCTGTCTGCTGGGCTGGGGAGTGGGTGCATACACGTGCCTTTTGTGAATAGTGGTAAAATGCTGAGGATGTACTTTTATATTGCTCTGGGTTCTCTAAGATCCATAAACAAAGTCTATATGATAGAAGCAATGTTGGTTTTGTAATAAGCTTAAATATTCTATTTTTTTTTCTTTCAATTGCTTGCGCAGTCCCCATTAACTAGCCAACAAGAACATAGCACTGATGTAAAAACTGTCCTCAGCTTTATATTAAGACCAGCTTAGGTATGTGGCAGATTGGCATTATTTGCTTATTTGCCTTCATAACTTTTTAAGAAGAGGAGGAGCTCTGAGATTCCTTTTTTTTTTTTTTTTTGAGACCACATCTAATATATTTCCCAATACTTATAGTCATATATGTCATTTTCATAGTTTTTTAATACCAGATACTTTAAAGATATTTTTTTTTTTAATGAAGAAAAGTAGTTTTCAGGTCCATAAAGACTGAAATGGAGAAAATTGAGTTTTTAGAAATACTGGAAGGTGAGAAGAGGGCTAATGGCAGAAATAGCTGGCTTGTCTTTATGGGTGCAGGGTGTTAGGACATTGAGAAATTCTGAACTCCAAAGGTTACTGAGACTATGCCAGTAACAGCGGTAGGTATTCATGCTCAGTACCTGGTGAATATCTGAGAAGAAATGGGAGGCTGCTGAAATTCATAGATGAAAGTGTTGGGGTAAAATTTTATAGCCAGAGCCTCATTTGGTAGCTTTCTCTGAAACTGTTCTGATTCATGCAGCATGAAGAAAAAGAAACTTTCTAGTCTAGATAAATGGAGGAGAAGGTGGTAGAAAAACTTCAAATATAGACTTTACTGGAACAAAAGTATCAGTTTTCATTACACTTTTGGCACTGACGTCTTTTTGTATTTAAAGGAAGAATATAGGACTTGATTGCTTCTTGAATTTGACACATTTATGGCTGTAGTCCCCTAATTGTGTAATGCTTTATCCAGCACTCCGATAGCTTTGTTAATTCCGAAATAATATGAAAGAAATATTCTGGATGGTGATCGAGTATAATATGTGGGAGTCTTCTTTAGGAAAGAGTTGGATAAAAGGAACAGCTAAATACTGAATATGGAAATTAAATCTGTTTCTGATCACTAGGGGAAGACTTCTTTTCTTCAGTCCATAACTGTGGGAATTCAAATCTTAAGCAAATGCACTATGCTCTGATTAATGTGCTAAAAATCAAAGCTTACACACTGACCAAGCAACTACCCCCCAAAAAAGTACAAAAAAGATTTTTTCATTTTTTTCATACTAGACTGAGGTTGGAAATATTGTAGTTCATGATATCAATGCCATTTTGTTACTTTCAGCATGTGTTCCATATCCTAGGCTAATAAAGCTATTCTTTTATTTTTTATTTTTTTATAAAGAATTTACTGAGGACCAATGTGGTCATTTCACATGGACAGCTGAACAATTTGAGACAGTAAGAAAAAAATTACACACAATTTTTTTGTTCCTTTCTTCAGGAACTGGAATTACTGTGTGGGTTGTTTCCAGCGCTGCCCAGGGGAGGCCTTGTGGCAGACCATGAGGTCACCTGGAGGATTTAATGGGATTATTTGTGGAATTAGAGTTGAGATATGAAAAATGGTTCAGTGAAGAATTGGTGCCTATTCTGGATTATAAAAGAAATTTCTTGTTCCCTTTGAATAATGGCTCCAAATGTGAGTGGAATATTTCAGCCTATTGTTCTCAGATCATGTCTCTCTTGGGATGAAGGAGCCCTGGTATTATCTTTGTGAAATATCAAGTAGGAGAAGGAGCGAGAGGAAGAATGCACGTGTCTCTATGTGTGTATGTGTGTTTCAAGTAGCCACTTTGAAAGCATTTGTATGATATATATGAGAGAGGTCCATGTGGTTATTGATAGTCCCTGGGATCTGGGAAAGCTAGTTTTACTATTTTGCTCAGGGAACAAGTAGTGCTCTTAAAGCATAGGGCATAAATCTTCTTTTGTAAATAAAAAGAAAAATGCAGTTTATGCATTGAGTGGGGGTAAACATAGCATAAAAAAAAGAAAAATGTGATATCATGTAATTTTTTTTCCTAATGCTCAGTACCAAAAGATTTTTTTTCTGCAGTAGTAAAAAAGTGTAACATATTTCCATGCTCTCTATACAGTCTCAAAGACATGCTGTTTCTAAGAATTGCTATATTAACAACTTATAGACAAGCAGAAATGCGGGTTTTTAACATGTGATTTTTAGTTCTTTATACCTTTGTGTCAGTTCCATTCATACACATATGTTCAGGTGGGATCTGTGTATCAATTACATATTCAAAGACTGTAATTAAGAGTTTGCAAAGTTTGTAAAAGTATGAAATTCTGAGCAAAATATACTATAGAGAATGAGTTCGTTTCTTCTCAAGTACTACATTTATATACGTAAGGTGTTAACTGATATGTATGTAAAGGTAGAATGCTTAATTCTATTCGTTGCCTATATTTTAATACGCTGTAGCATTTCCCTTTGCAACATCTTTCCAGTGCTTTAATTTTTCTTTCGTCCAGCTTCAGCAGATGACTAAGTATGTCCTTATTTCATTCCGTTCTGCTTTTCCAACAGTTGCGGAAAGTTATACAACTGTGTTCTAGGGCCCGTTGGTGGCGATGCTACGCTTGGACTAATTGGCACCCATGTACTGTATTAGCCCTCTATCAGTGGGACTGAAATGTGGGAAAAGTGCAGAGCTTTCCATTCTTTTTGTGTCCCCAAAACCTCTTACCAGATGATTTGCCATCCTTAATAAAGAAAAATAGGAATGGTAAAGGGAGTCAGTGAACTGCTGCTCCACTGTTAGAATCTCTGCGGGATGTGACAGGAGGTTATGATGCTTCAGTAGCATCCATCCCAAAACTGCCAGGACTCTGGAATTTATTAGAGGAAAAGAGGATCCTGCTGTGACCCTAAATCCCTCTGATACTCAGTGATATCATCTGCTGCCATCATTGCTGGAAGAAAATCCAGATGAAGTGAATGTTTTGTGTAGCTTGTGGAATGTGTGCGCAGTGAAAACCTGTGTGGTTTGCGTAACTGAGGATGTTATTCATACAAATACTTGCTAATGACTGTTCATCAAAATAACTTAAATCTCTAAGTGAGCTGAGCTGAGTGAGCTTCCGTTTAAGCAAAATGGAAGTAAAATGACCTAACGGTTACTATAAAAGTTATTCATGACAGCCAGTTATACTTCAGTGGGTAAGATCTGTAAGACAATACTCACAGTTATATCATTCATTTTGGCATCACGATGTCATTGTTGTGAACTGTTTCTGTGAGCTCTTTACGGTGTGTTTGCATCCTGCGTACCCTGTCACTGCAGGTCCAAAGTCTTCCTGGAGAGAGGCTGCTGCAGTAAGTAGGTCTAGGTCTGTTTGATTTTCTTCTTAGATAGGTGTTGGGTAGGAATTTTTCTTTCCTTTTCTAAACATTTTAGTCTTACGTTAAGTACTCATTTAAGAACAAAATTAACTGTATTTCTGAACATCGGGTTTTATAAATTGCTTGCAGCATTTTAGTAGTATGGGAGCTGTTTAAGGTGAAATAAGAATATTACTTGACCTAATTTACCCCAGGTGCACCTGGCTTTTGGTCACTGTGTAGTTGTTCAAATGAAATGAATTTGACTGTAAAATAATACGAGGTTATTTCATAAGTCTTAGAGCAAATCTAGTAAATTAAAGAGGTTACAGAAGAAATGAGTTTGCTCTCTGGCCTTAATGTATGGCTTTAACTTTTTTCTTCCCTTCCCCTGGCCCCTGCCCTCCAGTTTGAGTCAAGGCTAAAAAGTGAGTTTAGCTATAAGGTGACTTATCTACAAGTGACTTTACTTATTATTTGTCATCTTTCAGTGGGTTAAGGCTGAACACTTATTATTGTTTCAGTCATAATATTTATAGTTGAAACTAATTCTTAATTTAATACTGCATTCTCTACTCCAGTACTCTTTCAAGTGTAGAATGGGAACTGTAGCTTCTGCCTTGCACTGCTCAGATGCATTGGCTGATATTCTTCTGTAGCTGTGCTTCCATGACCACATTCTATTCTTATCTTCTCTATCTTATTACTACCTTGCTGAAGCATTATTATACTAAACCTATATATTTTTAATATATTACTAGGAAAAATTTTCAAGCTTCTTCAGAGCTTTAAAAACCTGTGCCTTTGAAGTACTTCTGCCACAGTAGTTTTAATGAAGCTAAACAGAACAATGAACACAATTCCTTTAAACATCAGCATTTCTTGACAGAATGGAAAGGTTGATGGATGAAATCCCTTGGAGGCCATGGAAGTTTTACCATTAATTGTAATGATTTTGGATAGAAAGCACAGAAAGAGAAGAAAGAAGAACAGCAATATTTAAAGTGGGGTATATAAATGGATGCTAGTAAGAGTTTTATGAAAAATTCTTTATTTTGAATAGCACAGGAGTTGTGATAGGATGCATGATCTCTTAGCAAACAGCACAGTGCAATCTAATAGTGGAAGTGCTGCTTTTCTGAATGACCCCAGTATTATTACAAACAGACCCTATAAAATTTGAGTTGATGGAAGTAATTTTAAAAAGTGTTGCATTATACCAGTGAAGAAGTATAGCAAAACTTGGGTTTTTTTATTCTTAGAAGTATCAGTATATTAATTGGCATTATCCAGCAACATGAAAAAATGCTTTCTATGAGAAAATCATACTGGATTTTTTCAGGTAATGCTTTTGTGATTGGGATTTAAAAAATGCCATTGAATATTTTTGCATTATTGGTTTATTGATGTAGTTATACAATATACCAAAAAGTGTTTTTCCTCAACTATGACTAACTTGCATAATTAGGAAAATAAAAATATATCTTTTTTTTAAGATGGCTTGAATGTTAATTATAGCTTGGCTCTCAACATCAGAAAATGGGCACTATTCACCTGTGTGTTGACTAATATTAGAAAAACTGATAATCAGTACCATTGAATTAACAGCTACTAATTGCTATTTAGTGTATTTAAAAGATAATAGATGTTTCCTGCATAGTTTCTCAACCAGTGCAGTTTTCTGTGTTTTGATGAAGCAGAATCGGTTTTGCTATGATTGTATGCGCCACACGCCAAAAAACAAGGAGTTCACAGGAATTTACTGAAATTTGTATCTATTGTATCTTGAGTATTTTGTGTGTCTAACATGATACTTTCTTATTATTCTTCCAGAGATGATAAAACATAAATTAATATAACAAAATGGATAGGCATATACTATAGCTTTTCTAGAATTAGAATCTCTTTTGGCCAGTGGTTATGTTAATAGTATATCATTATCACAGGATTATTCTGTCCTTTTTGATAATGGGCAAAGGATAAATGTAAAATGTATCATCCAGAACCATTAAACCACATATTTAGTCTTCGGCCAGTGGTTTGGTGTCCAGGTGCTGAAAGATACGCAGAATACACAGAATTGTATGTGTTGGAAAAGACCTATAAGATCATCAAGCCCAACTGTAAACCTAACGCTGCCAGTTCACCACTAAACCACGTCTCTCAGCACCACATCCAAATGTCTTTTAAATACCTCAGGAATGGTGACTCAACCGCTTCCTTGGGCAGCCTGTTACAGTGCTTGATATTCCTTTTTGGTGAAGAAATTTTTTCTAATATCCAATCTAAATCTCACCTGGTGCAGCTTGAGGCCGTTTCCTCTCATCCTATCACTCGTTACTTGGGAGAAGAGACTGACCCCCATGTCACCACAACTTCCTTTCATGTAGTTGTAGAGAGCGGTAAGGTTTCCCCTGAGCCTCATTTTCTCCAGGCTGAACAACCCCAGTTCCCCCCACTGCTCCCCATAAGACTTGTTCTCCAGACCCTTTACCAGCTTCGTTACCCTTCTCTGGACACGCTCTAGCACCTCAATGTCTTTCTTGTCCTGAGGGGCCCAAAACTGAACACAGTATTCAAGGTGTGGCCTCACCAGTGCCCAGTACAGGGGGACGATCACTTCCCTACTCCTGCTGGCCACACTATTCCTGTGGCCTTCTTGGCCACCTGGGCACACTGCTGGCTCGTATTCAGCCGCCTGTCGACCAGCACCCCCAGGTCCTTTTCCTCCAGGCAGCTTTCCAGCTACTCTTGCCCAAGCCTGTGTCATTGCATGGGGTTGCTGTGGCCCAAGTGCAGGACCCACCACTTGCCCTTGTTAAACCTCATACAGTTGGCCTCGGCCCATCGATCCAGCCTGTCGAGATCCCTCTGTAGAGCCTTCCTACCCTCCAGCAGATCAACACTCCTGCCCAACTTGGTGTCATCTGCAAACTTACTGGGGGTGCACTCAATCCCCTCATCCAGATCATTGATAAAGGTATTAAACAGAACCAGCCCCAACACTGAGCCCTGGGGAACACCACTTGTGACCGGCCACCAACTAGATTTAACTGCACAACTCTCTGGGCCTGGCCATCCAGTCAGTTTTTTACCCAGCGAAGAGTATGCCCATCCAAGCCATGAGCAGCCAGTTTCTCCAGCAGAATGCTGTGGGAAACAGTGTCAAAGGCCTTATTCAAGTCTAGGTAGACAACATCCACAGGCTTTCCCTCATCTACTAAGCAGGTCACCTTGTCATAGAAGGAGATCAGGTTAGTTAAGCAGGACCTGTCTTTCCTAAACCCATGCTGACTGGGCCTGATCACTTGGTTATCCTGTATGTGCTGTGTGATGGCAGTCAGGATGATCTGCTCCACAACCTTCCCCAGCACTGAAGTCAGACTGACAGGCCTGTAGTTCCTTGGATCCTCCTTCTGGCCCTTCTTGTAGGTGGGCATCACGTTTGCTAATCTCCAGTCAACTGGGACCTCCCCAGTTAGCCAGGACTGCTGACAAATGAGGGAAGGTGGTTTAGTGAGCACTTCTACTAGTTCCTTTAGTACTCTGGGGTCAATCTCATCTGGCCTCATAGACTTGTGTGTGTCCAGGTGGTGTAGCAGGTCACTAACCATTTCCTCTTGGATTATGGGGGCTCCATTCTGCTCCCTGTCCCCGTCTTCCAGCTCAGGGGGCTGGGTACCCAGGGAACAACTGGTCTTACTATTAAAGACTGAGGCAAAGAAGGCATTAAGTATGTCAGCCTTTTCCTCACCTTTGTCACTATGTTTCCTCCCACATCTAATCAAGGCTGGAGATTCTCTTTAGCCCTCCTTTTGCTGCTAATGTGTTTATAGAAGTATTTTTTATTGTCTTTTATGGCAGCAGCCAGATTAAGCTCTAGCTGGGCTTTGGCCCTTCTAATTTTCTCCCTGCACAATCTTGCTACACCTTTGTAGTCCTCCTGACTTGCCTGCCCCTTCTTCCAAAGGTCATAAACTCTCCTTTCTTTAATGAGTTCCAGCCAAAGCGCTGTGTTCAGCCAGGCTGGTGGTCTTCCCCGCCGGCTTGTCTTTTGGCACATGGGGACAGCCTGCTCTTGTGCCTTTAAGACTTTCTCCTTGAAGAATGTCCAGCCTTCCTGGAGTCCTTTGCCCTCAGGGCTGCCTCCCGGGGGACTCTCTCAATCAGTCCCCTAAACTGGCAAAAGTCTGCCCTCTGGAAGTCCAAGGTGGCAGTTCTGTTGTCCCCCTCTGTAATTCTCCAAGAATTGAAAACTATCATTTCATAATTGCTATGTCAAAGGTGGCCTCCAACCATCACATCACAAGTCCTTCTCTGTGAACAACAGGTCTAGTGGGGTGCCTTCCCTCGTTGGCTCACTCACCAGCTGTGTCAGGAAGTTATCTTCCACACACTCCAGGAACCTCCTAGGCTGTTTCCTCTCCACTGTATTGTATTTCCAGCAGACATCTGGTTTTCCCAGCTGCTTGTAGAATAATTAATCTGCCTCTTCATCCTGGTTAGGTGGTCTGTAACAGACTCCTGCCCTGATATCTGTCTTGTTGGCCTTCCCCCTGATTCTTACCCAGAAGCACTCAACCCTATTGTCACCATCATTAATATCTAGACAATCCAAACACTCCCTAACCTACAGGGCTACCCCACCACTTCTCCTGCCTTGCCTGTCCCTTTTGAAGAGTTTGTAGCCATCCATTGCAGCACTTCAGTTGTGTGAGTCATCCCACCATGTTTCCCTGATGGCAACTATATCATAGTTTTCCTGCTGTACAATGGCTTCCAGCTCTTCCTTTGTATTGCCCATGCTGCGTGCATTTGTGTAGAGGCCCTTCAGCTGGGCTGTCATCCATGTTACCTTATTAGAGGAACACCCCTTAATTCATTTGAGGTGTTTCACCAGTGTTCCCCTATTACCTCAGGAGCCCCTAGCTCATCTCCGTACAACAACTGTTCTCCAGTGAACCCAGCGCATCTCAGAGACACAAGCTGAGTGTCTTCGTTAGCACCCCGTCCCTCTAACCTTGGCATGTCATCCCTCAGCTTGTCTCGGGCAAGCCTGATATTACCACCCTCCCCCTTCAAGTCTAGTTTAAAGCTCTGTTGCTGAACCCTGCAAGCTCATGAGCAAAGACCCTCTTTCCCCTTTGAGAAAGGTGACTCCCATCAGATGCCAGCAAGCCTGGGGCTGTGTAGGCCATCCCATTATCAAAAGATGCTATGAAAGTGCTATGTTTACAGTTCTGATTTTAAAAGTTTTATTTTTATTAAAGGTACAGAGCAATTGCATTGATTTCAGTACATTTTGAGGGTTAAGAGAAGCTCTGAAAACCGAGACTCTTATTTAGGAGCCAGAAATACAGACTTAAAACACTGCTAAGAATGTAATTTTGAACCTTTTGGTCAAAGGTTTTAAATATGAATCAATCACCTGCATAGTTATCCCTGAGTGTCCCTGATAGTACATGAGACTACAGACAATTTGAGTTTATGAGACAAAATATAATTTATAATTCCTGTCTATGAAATAAGGCCTAAACATCATGTATTGTTTCTGCAGATACTTATACTTAGAAAACATGGTTGTGATTAATAAACGACTCCAGACTGCTTTTAATGTAACAGTAGACTGTGTTACAAACAGGAATGGGAAGAAATTATTACATTTAATAGGGTAGCAGCTGTAAGGGTGCCATTATATTAAGTGACTTAATGAATACTGATCTTGAAGCAATAAATCAAAATGCAAACAATCTACTCTAATCAAGTAAGCAGAATTTTTCAGATACTTATATTAAATGAACACTTTAATCAAGATATGTATCTGCACATGTTCTTATGTTTAATCTAGTTATTGTTTGTGTAACATCACTTTTACATTATATATTTAATGCAGACTTATCTTTTTTTCTTCTTCATTTTCTGTTGGTGGTTGTTTTTGGTGGAGTTTTTTGCGTTAGGTTTAGGGTTGTTTTTTTTTTTTTTGGTTGCCTATTTGCTTTAAGTAAAAAAATTGCTTGCAGAATAATTAATAGTCCATGTTAAATCCTGTCCTGGTACTGAAGGGTTTTCTAAAGAATGATCAACAAGAAGGTTATTGTGAAAGCTATGGCAACAATTTCTTCAGGTAGCAGTAGCTCTGAGTGTTTTCATTTACAAATTTATTTAGGGGTGTATATGTGTGTGTGTATGCCCAGGTGGTGTCAGTTGCAACCCACTAGTGCAGAAATGAAAAAGAAAGAAGTGATAATGCCATAATTTTCTGAGAAACCAGTATCTGTTCTGACATTGTAAACACATAATATGGAAATTAAAAGGAAATTAGATTTTGTATGCTGAGATTCTAATTCGGGAGTCACTTGCAGGATTTTGAAAGTGTTCTTTCACAGTCCAAATACAGTTGGATCAGTTTATGGCCTGAGGCTACAGACATCCATATGTATGCAAAAAGTATAGCTTCCGGAGAGTATTTACAATGCAAAATCATAAGTACTTGCCTGTATCTTTGCAAGGTGCTGGCCTTAGCTTGTTTACTAAATAGTTGTACACCTTGGCTTTGTCCTGTTTATTTCAGTTTGCACAACTGTTTCAACTTTTTTTCTCAACAAGATTTATACTCCCTTTAGTTTACTTACTGACCAAGCTGGTAAACCTGCAAGGGAGAGGGAGATGATGAGCAGTTTTGGGCCACACTTGCATTCCTGTTTGCAAGTTGCCTGAGAACCCATCACTGAAGAATCAATAGATACCTTTTATCTTTTTTTTGTTTATACTTAGGTTTTTTTTTTAAGTGGAAAATAATACCTGTGAGGCTTCTGTAGCTGATTAAAGTATTCAGAGGTCCTCAGTGTTTGACTCTTGCCATTATTTTGGGAATAGATGGATGTTTTTGCCTTATGAATCTCTCAGCTCTGCTCCTGGTGTCTCTCATTTTGTCTGGGATCAGAAACATGCAGTTGACCTGCTTCTTGATAGTTCCACATCAACAAACTTGACTCGTAACAGCAGAAGTGGAAAAAAAAAAAGAACTATCTCAATTTTGTAGGCTGCTTGTCAAAGCTGTGAGTAGCAGGTGAAGGTCTGCATTGTCTGTCAGCAGAATAAGGAGGATGGAAATGTATTCATTTTGATGGTAACTGTAAGAGATGGACTGTCTTTGGATTAACAGAATAACAGAAGGGGATATTAATAGCTGCAGGGTGTAATTATACCGTGCAGTTATACAGTCTGCTTTTCAGAATGTGCAAGATATAAGAAGCCATCAGGAAGAAATCCGGTATGGCTATTTCAGGATTAGGCAAGCACAGATCTTATGCTTGAGCTGCTGACAAGTACCTCCCAGCGTCTTGACTGGGTGGGTTTACTGAGATGCCTTTTTATTGGTCTGACAGGAAAAATAAATTGTACCCAATAAAATTGTACAACCCTTATAATTGGCTGTGGCTGTCCCTAAATGCAAGACACTTCTATGAAAGTACCCTAGTGTAGGTGTGAGGACAGATGTCAAGGGAGTTTTGGCATTCATTGTCTTTAGTTAAACGTCATCTTGAAGAAAATAGTGGAGCAATATTGAACTAGTTTTCTTGTGTATCCAGTCCTACGTATATTAAGAAACAGACAAGTGCAATGGGACTTGAGGTTTTCTGCTTTATCTTGAAACATTTTTGTTCCTATTTTGTTCTTGTTCCATTGTCAATACCCCACAGCACCAAGCCTGTCAGAATTCAAGGAGCTCTTAGTCATATGATTTAGTCTTAGGTAGTCCTGCAAGGAGCAGGAACTTGGGCTCGATGATCCTTATGGATCCCTTTGAACTTGAGATACTCTATGATTCTATTCAATTATTCTAATTAAACCATTTATATCAAGGGTTCAGGGGACTGGCTGTGATTTAGATCGTACTTCCTAGTTTGTGCTAAAATCTGATAGATGATAACTTTGTTTTGTGAGCAGAGCTGATCTTCAGTTGTCCAGACTGCAATTCTGGTTAGCCCAAATTGGAGGCCACTAGAAAAGTATTCACTGAAATTGCCCCAAATTTTTAACTATCATTTGTGAAAAATCAATAAAGGATGAAACTGTCAGTTGCAAGTTCCAGTACTGTAGGCTCTGAGAGTACCTGTAATGTCACCTCTAAATGTTGCATACTTCCACTTAAAAAAGAACAAATGCTGGTTTACTGCTTCTAAAACGATGTTGCTGCAAAACCCAGAACAGGCCATAAGCAGTTAATAGTGCAAGAAGAACTGTTCATATCGAGACTATCAGTCTTTTGTGCACTGACATTGATGTTACTGTCAGTTGACAGTGAGCTTTTATAGTCAATCTATTGCAGTACAAAAGGCCATGTTTCAGAAACTGTCATTAAAAGTGCCTGTGTTTTATAAGAGCAGCGCATCCTTTATTCTCTCATAATGGAATTCCCTGTAACAGATGAGACAGGCCAAAAGTTGAAAATGTTATCATAAGAGGAAAAATACGTGCAAGTGCCTTTTATATTTGTTAATCTTTTTATTCTTTCCAAATTAGAAATTCTTCTTAAAAAAACAATAGTTCACTCACTTTGGTTAATTCACTTTGACAATTTTTATGATCAGAAGTCACATTGCTTTCCAACATGATCTTTCACAGGTGTTTCAGCAAAGTAAGGTTATCTGTTAATTTGAGTAATGCAACCAAAAACTAATCACTTTGAAACTAATACTGTGTCCTGTGTCGCAAATGTTTGCTGCTTTGCTGCTTGTTACAGTGTAATGACTGGCATGATTAATTGCGCAAATAATCCCGAGAATGGGTAATTTCTTTGTCTATGGCCTGTTGCTCATTTTCAGTTTTATCCTGATAGAGATGATAAAGTCCTAGGCAGGTATGGATATGACATTATACCAGTCCGTAAACTTTAACTGATTCTGTGAACACCTATCCATTTCAAATGTGGAGTCTCATGGTAAATCAATGTTAAATGAATATTGCAAAATTTTTATTTGCATTCTCTTGGTGTCTATGCTGACTAATGGTGTGTTGTGTACCCATGGAGCCCTGTCTCTCAGTCCAGTGCTCCTGTGTCTGAGACAAATGGACATAAATAAGATGGGATTTATGTTAGTGATTTGTCCAAAAGATACACTTTTGATGGTGTGCAGAGTGCCTTGTAAGACCT
Organism: Morus bassanus; assembly: GCA_031468815.1. Lineage (NCBI taxonomy): Eukaryota > Metazoa > Chordata > Aves > Suliformes > Sulidae > Morus > Morus bassanus. The sequence goes on from CM062572.1 coordinate 51,281,494, forward strand.
TTTTTCTGACTCTCTTGGAAGGATGGGTGAGGCAAAGAAGTATGCAGGGTTTGTCAAAGTTATTGCATTGCTGTAATTACCTGCCTGACCCTCTTACTGAATGGAATTGTGAAGATGCATTTTTGTATTTTTCTATTTTTGTATTTTATGCTTCTACGCTTTTGTATTTCCTAATGGCTGAGTTGAATATGGAGATGTCTGCTGAATTTTAATATTTGAAATAAAAAATCCTACCCCTTCTCTGGTAACCCCTTTGTGAGTGTAGAGAGAAAAGGTCTCTGAGAAGGAGTATACAGTCCCTGAGTGGGAAATGCTTGCATTCTGATGGAGCTATATTAAAAAGGTTCCTCATTCTCCTGACTCCTGAAGTGCAACAAAATTCTGAGAATCAGGACAAGAGAAAGGACATGCATCTCAGAACAGAAATCAGCTACTGCATTAAAAAAAAAAAAAAAAAAAAACCCAAAAAGTTCCACTTTTCTTTTATTCATTCATTCCTTTCATCCATTCATTCATTGATAAAAAGTTCTGCATTAAAAAGATAGCAAACTGAAAATTAATATACTGGTAACGGAATAGGAGCTGGTGCTGAACTTCAATCCCTTTGAGTGCATGGCTTCTCAAGTCTCATTGAAAATGTTTCCCCTGAATAATAAAGGAACCTCTGAATTCACTGAGTTGAATTTCTGTTTTTCTCAGTTTCCCTAATACATTGGAGGTGAGAGGAGTCTGTGTGCCTGTAAGCATATTGGTATGCTTTAATAAATTAAACAGGATCTGTTTTTATATCATTATGAAGTCAGTGCTTTTTATTGATTCATGTAAGCCCCAGAAATTGTTTTCCTCTGCAGGAAAGAGAACTTGAAGTCAATGGAAGTATGTAATTTGTCAGTAAACATGTTTTATGTGTGTCCGTGTCCCCCTTTTTTCCCCCCTATTCTAGTATGTTTGGCATGTGTGAAGTCGTGATACTGATTAGCCTGGCAGCAAAAAGGGTAATGGTTTCTTTCTAAATGTGTGAGAAGGTAGGAAATAATACAAACAGAAAAGCAGCTTGAAGCAATTAGGTGAGTTAGTCTAGAATAAAGGGCTGCAAGTGTTCTCCTCTAGGAACACATGCTTCTCAGGACAAGTTACAGGTTGAAAACATACCCCAGGAAGCTTTCACATCAGTTATTAGTCACCTCTGCACCCAAACAGCTAATAAAAATACTATTTATGGAAGAGAATCTGACATCAGCAGTATATCAGTATGCATGTTACCTTGATATAAACAACATTCTAAGCATAAAATGTTAAATAATTCAGATATTTAAATAAAACTATTGGCCTGGAAATTTAGCAGGTTTGCAGATTGGCATCTCTTACAAGGCACTGAAGAAACAGTATCAAACGACCCACGTTATTCTGATACTAATTTTATTTTTAACAGCATAGGTGAATAAGGGCAACTGAAAATGTTGCAGCTGCCATATGCCTCACCTTTTCTCTTGACGTTATCAAATGTAGTATGAAATTTAAAAAATATATTTTCTCCCCATAGGTACCGATTAAAATGGTGAAAGTTGAAACTAGAGTGATACTGTGAACACTGACTAATTACAAATTTCTTAGGCTGAATTTAAATTGCTCATCTTACAGTGAAAGACTTCCTATCTCTTTTCTCAGGCTGTTGCTCCTTCGGTTTTTCAACAGAACTGTTGGGTTTTATGCGAAGTTTCCATGGATGTTTTAAAAGCCTGATGAGAACCTTTGAAAGTGCCAAGCACTTACTGACAAATCCTAGAGGCTTATTTTTTCATGTTTTTTAAATGCGTGTTATACTTTTCCAAAAGTTACCTCATTATCTTTGTTCTTTTGTATGAGTTCCAGCTTCCTGCATTTTTCTTGTATTAGGAGAATAGGTAATCTTTTGAACTACTGTGGGCAATTACTTTGGTATGGATTACCGACTTCCATATATGATAGGCTTTGTATACAAATTTATGGATATCTGATATTCTTTGGGGGAAGGAGGGTAATTCTTTCTTTCTTTTTGCTTTTTGTTTTAAGCATTTCCTTTGTAAATGATCTTGATCAGGTTGGCTGGAGAGCCAAGAGGATACCCAAGAGGACTGAAGTTTGGAAATTTGTACTCTAGTAGTTTCATACCTTGATAGTTTTGTATATGGATGATGGACCACGATGAGCTGCCCTGGAAGATAACTGTGGACTGGCTGCATTTGCTGTTAACGTGGGGTTCTAGCTGGCAGTAGCTCTAAAGATAATATCCATTCTGTGAATTGTCACTGTCCCCTGTGAAACCTGCCTTTTTTTCCCTTCAGTCAAACCATACATATTAATTTCTTGACTCTTCTAATGTGGTTTGTTATGTAAATTCAGTGGCTTTTTGTATCTATGGGCACCTTTCTTTTAATATTTTCTACGTCATTGCTTCATTTACTCAATGGCGGAGGTTGGAAAAATCACTGTGTCTTACAAATTAAAACTGTAGTTGGGCTGCAACAGACCAGTTGCAAGATGAGGGTCTTACCACTGCCTTAAGGGAAAGGCTGCATGGAAAACTAACTAGACCTTATTAGAACACCAGAAAATCCAACAGGATGGTGTCTTCACCTATGTTTTAGAGGAATGGAAAAGTTTTGTATTTTCTTAGGCATCAGAGTCAATCAACTGCAAGATGAAAATCTAGAGGAAATCCACACTTCCTTATTTCCAGTGTCTGTGTACTATGTGGGGCTTTTGATATCTCCTTCACGTTCATGGATTCAGCCATGACTCTTGCTAGTGAGGACTCTTCAAACTTAACTATGCCTCAGAGAAAGCATTTATCAAGAAAGAAAACCAGAGCTAGCTTTTAACCCATAGCCCCAGCTGTACCAAATAAATTTTAAATCTGAGCCAGTTGTTTTACCTCATTGAAGGAGGAATGGGGCTGAAGGAGAGAAAAGCTGATTAACCAAATGGATACAAATATGGATATGTTATAACCTTGTCAATCCTTGATTATTACAGAGAACTGTGTAGGTAATAAATAGGAAATAATGGTGGAACTCAAAGCAAACACACATAAATTCCAGTATTTTATACATTGACCTTACTAGGTGTAATGGGCCAAACCCAAGTACATACACAGTATCTGTGAAAAAACCCAAGAATTAGTTATTGCTTTTATATGCTTTGCTGAATCAGGACTGTAACCAGAGCATAAAGCTGACCTAAAATCAACTTGACTAACTAAGAAAAGTAGTGCAAAGTGGGTGTAGACTGTCCCTCACCTTTACCATCTATGTACTTTTTCCTGGAAAAGGAAAAGGAAGGCTTTAAAGAGCATTTCATACACTTCATTTATCTGTAGGTGCCATAATGACTTCCGTGGGCCCACCAACAGCCAGCACAAGTCAAATCAGTTTCTCAGGGACCAGCCAGGCATAGACTAGCTCCAAAATAAAAAGCATACAAGACCTTTAAAAAGTAAACAAGCTCTCTACTAGCTACTGATACAGCCTGGTGGGTTTATACTCACATATAGGACATGTTTTATCTAGTTCATGATATACAGTTCTGAGTTCAAGCTGGGTTCATTATTTTGATGCAATTTGTAATATAAATGAAAATGCCACATTTAACAGTCTAACTATTTGTGGTTTTTACTGGTTTGAAATAATTTGCTCTGGTATTTTGATGTGCGGAAATAAAGCCTTATCTTTTACATGCCAGAGAATGATATGTGCCCTGTCGTTGAAGTACCATTTAATGCCAGTCATAAGTGATTTAGTGTTGGTATTTAAGGATGTGTTTGTGGATGTAGGTAGATTATAAAATGGTTGAACAAAACATGAATGAAAGAGGGAATGCTTATTCTTCTTGATACCTGCTGCTTTTATAGCTCATTGAATCAATATGTGTTGTCATTCACCATTTCCATATAAAGAAAATGAATGCAGTCCCTCACTCAGCATGTCCGAGGAGTTGGGAAAGGGACCCTTGTACAGCTGAACAAGGGGATTTTTGTGTAGGCTGCTGTGGTTCACTTCCCATGTAGTTTAAATCCCTTATATTCATGTCTACCAGCTGTGGACAGTTTTCTGTTTGTGAACCTTACATTTTATATTGTCATCTTATGGAATGTATTTTTCAATTTCTGTATAGTGAGAAAAAAAAAAATCTATAGGGCAGATTCTGTACCCTGACCAGGTCCCATAGTATGCTGCACTAACAGGAAGAGAGCTATTCCATATTGGCACCCATCTGACTAAGAACACAGCAAAAATCATTGTCCGATTTACAGGGCTGTGAGCAAAATATATTTCATAATGTTCATAGACTAGCAGCTATTGACAACTTAATCTAAAAATGTAATACTGCAAGAGATAAAGGTGTTATTTTTGAGAGAAAAAACCCTAAGATTGGTTCTCAAATGACACCTATCCATGGCAGAAATGAAGGCAGGCAGATGCTTTGTTAGCTTTAAAATTTTAATTCAATTAGCTGGTTTGGTCTGTCCTTTATCCTTCATTAAAAATACAATTTTACTTATGAAGCGCCTTTGAGAGAAGGGTTTCTCAAAGCTGATAACAATTTAAAGTTAGATACTGTGGATTAGTTTTCAGTAACTTACCTAGCATGGATTGTTCAAATTTAGAATGTTTCAGTATAGGCTGGGTTATATTTCTGTAGTAGAAAGCATAAACAGTAGTCAGTTTATCTATTTTATGTTAGTACCTATGTTGTAGTTTAATGTTAGGCTCTTACAACTGATGATATCTTTGTTTCCTCTCTTGTTCTTTCTCCTCAAATGAAAGTAGCTTGCTTATATTTTAATTTTTGGACCAGTTAGTGTACAGTAACTAGGACTTTTCAGGTATCACTTGGTATTTTTATTGTGTGAAGTTGAAAACGCCTTTGGACTATCATTCAAATTTCAAGGGGATTCTGTAACAAAGAGGTGTTGGGTATAGGATGATGTCCTTTTTTCCTTATGAAACAGCTTTTTGTAATAGAAGTGTGTTTTTATTTCTCTTGTTCTCAATGAGGGTTCAACTATATAGGCGATACAGAGCTGGAAATTTTTATATTGTAGGTATTCACAAGAAGGTAATAAAAATGAGTTTTTCATGTTTTGCATCCCCATATCCATTTCAAAGTCCTGACTTTTACATAAGAAGACTCACAAGCTCCTGGGGCAGGTGTAAGGTGTGCTGCGGTATATGGCAGCTCACCTTCTTGCAATTACTGGAGCTGTCCTGCGACTTGCAGCCACCACAGCAGACTCAGTGACCCATATTTCAACTATTCACTTAATTCAATGGAAGGCTTCTGTGTCTCCGTGCAGTTTTAAGACTGTGGGACCTTAGTCCTCTAGGGATATCGCAGGTCAACACAGGATGTCAAGTTGTCAAGTAACAGCGTTTCAAAGCACTAACTACAACTTCTGTAGGGATCCTCATTGGAGCAAAGCAATCAATTTGGAGGAACAAAAACCAAACCAAACCAAAACCCCAAAACAAAACAAAAAACCCAAACCCCCATCAGGTTTGGAACACTGAGAGTGCTCACAGGGGTTTCTAATTTAGTCCAGTGGCAAACTCTATTAATATCCTGAATAATTCTTAGATGAAGATAATCCAAATTCAGCTTTTCATTTCTCACAGCAAAAAATGGTACTTTATAATTTAGAAATATCACACCATTTATTGAGCTGAAATTAGGCATTAAACAAACACATGGCAAATTGGTAAAATGTCTTCAGAACTCACTGAAAGTCAGGTAGGACTGGGATCAGAATATTCAAATTACTTGCAAAAAGCTTCCTGTTTATAATTGGATATGCTACATAATGTGCTTTAAATAATCTGCTTTTGAAATGTTTTTGAAACCAAAGCTATACATAGTTTGTTTAGTTAATCCTGGGATATTTTGCTGCTTTAGGTTGTCTTATGTGTTTCACATTTTTAGGTCCACTTCATATATTCTTGTGTTTGTAATTGAGCACTGAACAAATTAAGAGTAATAAAACAAGCAAGATTATCTGAAATTTTTGGTGAGGTGAAAGGGCACGTCCTGTGATAGAACGTGCATCATTCTGTAGGTATATTTTATCGTTAGAGTGGTCAAAAGAAGGGCTCAGAGGGGCTTGGCATCTCCGTCCTTGGAGCTATTCCAAACTCACCTGGGCACAGCCTGAGCAACCTGCTTTCCCTGCACCGCCTGTGAGCAGGGCATCAGACCAGAGACCTCTGGGGATCTCTCCTGGCCTGCGTCATGACTCTGTACTAGAAATGTTAATAGAAAACGGTACAGATGTGTTACTGTATGTATATGTGTGTTTGTGTTATATAGGTAATTTAAATGGTATAACCTTATCTTGTAAACGCCTGTATTTATTTATTTTTCCTTTTTACTCTTCAGAGTTTTGCAGACAACTTTTTTTCTTTTAAAAGGACCAGGACATAGATTTTTTTTTTTTTAATTAATTTTTTCCCCAAGATTAAATAAACACATCCGTTGTTACAGTAGCACGTAAATAATTTGTGCTCAGATTACGTGTGTGTGTATGTAGTATAGTTATGATGGTGGTAATTTTTCTGCCTCCCTTTTTATAGTTAAAAGGGTTCTTCTAATTGATTTTTACAATCTAAATCATCCATTCTTAATATACTTCCTTTATTCTGACTTAAAATTGTTTACAGATTTTCATCTCTGCTGCTGTTATTGGTAAGGAACTTCTTCAGACTGGGTAGTGTTTGCATCAGCAAAATCTGTGAAATTAATTTTATATACAACTAAAATGAAAATGGAAAACATACTTATATGTTGTTTGCAGGAACTGTAAATTTACTTGAGCTGTAACATTGTTTTAAAATGTTTTCTTGTATAAGAAGAAATTAGTTACAAAAACCTGTTCTTTTCTTAAAACAGTTGAAACTGTGTTTTCAGTAATATACTAATATGTCAGAAAAAACAAGAAAATCTGCAGATGGTGAGGAGAAAGGAAGGAACAAAATAATTTAGCACTGAAATTCTTCTGGAGTTGATCTTTCAGTATTTTCAGGAGAGGAGCTTGCTACTAGATTTGAAGCTCAAATATTTCAGCCAATTTTAAAATCTCTTTCCCTTTAGTGACAGTGCCATTTTATTTCAGTTCCTCACATTTGAATGAAGAATGCAACTGTGTTTTTTCCCCAATGAAGATAAGAGTTCTAAAATATTGGTGTGTGCTTTTGGACAGTTTATAGATAAACAAAGTGATTCAGGACTTTTTATTTAAAATAGTGTCTTATCATGCCTTGCATTCAGTGTGTTGCAAAAACTGGTGTATGTGTATTGTTGCTGTTTCTGAATTGAATGTGGCTTTTCTTCTCACTGCTGGATGGAGGTGAATTTTGTTAGTAGCTGTTCCAGCTACTCCTCTCGCATGCTTATTCCTTCTGTTCATGGAAAGGCTTCTTCAGCTAATGGCTTTCACTAATTATCTGCCTGATTCAGATCTTGAACATCTGACCTGAATGTCTTTTTAAATAGCAGAGTAGTGAAAACAAAGTTTTTCCGCCAACAGTTGTTTTGGAATTTTGTTAATGCTGTCAAACTTCTCAGGCACAAATTATTCAATTCTGTGCTGAATAACGTGGTATGATGAACCAAATTATTTCCTTGTACAGCTCCCATTAACAGTGACATTACACTCAGATGAACTTGATTCAATGCAATTTGAGTTAGATGTTATGATCTTGCATGTTTTAATAACATGTTAAAATCAGTTGTTGGCCTGAGGGAAAAGATTTTTTGAGAATCAAATAATTTTTACAAGATGGTACCTTGATAATTTGATTTTCAGTGTTCTGGATATGTTTTTGCCTAATTCACTGTAGCATCAGCCAGTTAAACTACCAACCTCAGCTTTTTATAGGGCTTTACCTGTAGAAGAGCAGAGCTCTATGTGGAGGGTACGTGTCAAGTGGGTAGGATGGATAATTTTGGAATGGGTTGAAGTTTTTGTTCATTTGTTTGTTTTGGCTAGTACGCAGGCATGTGTTACCTGTGTTTAGTGTAGGCTTTTCTTTAGGCCTTCCGGTATTGTTGCCGTGTCTTGTAGAGAGAAAATGTGTATCTCAGATCAAACTAATGCTGAAAGTTAAGGACTGCTTGGATTACAAAGGGTTGATAAAAGACAAAATTATTTTCACTCTGCTACTGTGAGACTACAAGTAGTACATAAATCAGTGCACTTTCTAGGTGGTCAGTGCTGCAAAATGTTTAGGCCATGCAGATATACATGTGTGTAAATGTATAGACACCGTCAGACTGCTAAGAGGCTCAAGCTTGTATTTCTGAATTATTTTCCTAACTCTGTATTACTTTTGATAGGATGATGAGAAATATTAGTATAACTAGTGTGAAGATAAAAATTGAACAGTGAATGTAAAGTTCAACACAAACGAAAAGTGATATATAAAGGATGAAACTTGTCCTTTTGTATATAACCTAAGTTAAATCAGCAGCAATTCCTCTGTAAGTCATGTCCTATTCAGTAGTAAAAATTAAATAGCAAACATTTTCTGTTCTTCCCTGTGCTCTATCCATTCTCATTTAAAATTGGAAATCCATTGATTTTGGTGCCAATCCAGTTTCTTCTGTAACGGGGCATCCACTCAGCAGCACATCTGAATATACAGCAATGCATCTGGGTAATGGTTATAAAATTACTCAAAGTTGCAGAGGTTATTATATATTCATTGTTTAGTTCTGTTTGTTCTCTTTTGCTGAGAAGGCCAGTGGTTACCTGATAGCATTCCTCTGACATATGATGCTTGGACTGGTGCCAAAACCACCCCAGCCTGGGCAGGTCATTTGTAAAGCCTCCCTTGAGAAATGGATCAGGGAACTGTGAAAGTACACCCCTTCTGCCCCTTCCCCAGCAAAAGACTCAACCTGCCAATAATCCTTTCCAGCCCCAGAGTGGGTGGGTGTATGTAAGTACTAGCAGCTGCAGAAAGGAGGCAGGCAGAAAGTGGAAGTGCCCCTTGTGACAGTAGTGAGGATTTATGTGGCATCAAGGTGATTTGCCTGACGGCACGTAGTTCCTGAGTTCAGTGCTCTGAGGTAGTATGCAGATCTGTCACCTTTGCTGAAAACGAGGCAATAATCTACACTGTGAACAGTGCTGTGAAAGTCAATGGGAGAAAGAAGATGCCATTCAGCACAAAAGCTGACAAAATCTGATTGTTAAGTACCAGTCAATACATTAAACTTCATATCTTTCTGAAGAGTGAGGAGGGAGAGAAATACCTTGTATAATACAGAGACATGTTACAGAAGACAGACGCCAAGTGAATACTTTGTAAAACTTCTATGGTTTAATGCATTTTTGTAGTTATTAGACTGCCTTTTCTGTCTACCCTTCATAGTGACAGCTGCAGTGTGTCATAGACCTTAAATCAACAAAAAGCAGTAGAATATCTTATTCTGTTTGGTTGGCAAAGAGCTTCTGTTAAATTCTGCATCCTTTAGAGATGGCTTCCCCATCAGACCATCTGGCTTGACTATTTTGAGACTTCAATTTTCGTTTGCATGGGATGCAAATCTCAGCAAAAACATGTCAGGATTAGGAGATGAACTTAATTCTGATACAGAAGTTTTGTAGGTAGACCTGGAAGAAAAAAGGATTGGCAAAAGTAGTAGTAGAATGAAAGAAAAATTGAAATCCTGATTATCAAGTAGAGAAATAACCAGATACGGTGAGCAGTGATTTGTATACTGAAGACAACACTTGGAAGCAGAGGGAGTGTGATGTAGTACAGTTTGCCAAAATTGCTTGTGACCTTGTTTGGAAGGTTGATAAAGATGCGTTTAAAAGGTGTGAAACAGTTTCCAATACAGTCTGTGATGGGGTCCATAGCTTGTTTTACTGATGTTGGAAACCAGCAGGGCGTTACAAATGGACTTTGGAAGGTTTGTGAGGAGCCATTTCAAAGTTGAGAAACATTAAAACAAGTTGTACTGTGGAAGTGGTTACTGACTTTTGTTCTCAGACTGACACTGAAGCGGAAGATTACCCATCTGACTGATGAAGTCTGGACTTCTGCCATATCAACAACCGTATTCCATGAGACCACAAAATGCCAATACTTGTTCTTGGCCACCAGATCTCTGAGACCACCAGATCTCTCCCAGTTTATTTAGGAGAAGCTCATTCTCCTGGCACGCACTGAGTGCTGGAAACTATGTAATGAGCAAAAAGGCTTGACAGAAACATTTGTGAACAAGCAGAACCTTCAGAACTGCATAGACTCAGCTTATATGTCATGCAAACCAAACTAAGAATCATTAAACTACAACTTGAAACTAAGGTTCTCAAATAATTGCATTTCTGGAATTGGAGGGATTTTTAAAACATGGAAATTTGCAATAAGTTAGGACAACTATAATTGCTCCATCACAATTTATCTTGTTCCATATCCAAAAGGAATAATGTGATCTGCCAGTTTACATCAAACAGTTTTCAACAGGTTAAAAACATAGCTGACTGAATGTGAAGGTAGATTTAGAAGCTTGAATACAGTATGTAGGTCAATACCTTTTTTAATTTACCTAGAGATGTTAAGGTTAAAACTAAGATTTACCTTGTCCTTGTCATCCAGGTTGTAATAATTAATCTGAATGCCTTGAAACACAAGGATTTTCTCATTTTGTTATTAATTTCTTGTAAATATTTAAATTTCTTCAGTCTGTAGTGGAATCTGTTAATAACCTTACACTGTCAAGAAAAATCATTGGTGCAGTAAGGTGCTTAGAAATGGAAAAAACATTTGAAAAATTCAAATGTTCCAGCGGTAGTTCTTTGTTAAAATAATTGACATCTTGATTTGTTATATAACAAACCTTCATTTATTTGCCTTTCCTAAATTGCTATTTTACTTTTTTTGTTCATTTGGAACTCTCTGAAATGGTTGGTGGCAGACAGGCAAAATTTTTCTAAAATCAAATCCTTTTTTTATATGTTAGCAACAAAAGACAAATAATTTACTTGTCTTCCTGCCTTTCCACAAACTAGACCTGTGTATGCTTTCTGCCTGCCACAGTCTGCTCCCACTCTGAATTGCAGAATTTTACATTTCAGTCTCTAATGGTAAGGTGTAGTTTGTTTGTTTTCACCTTTATTTTGAAAGTTTAGAACTTAGTCATACCAACATGACTCCACTTGAAGAAAGGGGGAAATTGGGTTTTTGCATTATCTGTTTGGACCCAGCTGCTCTAATTCAGTTGGTGTCATGGTGGGAAACATGGTATCTGGCAAGCATATGATAGTTTGAGGAGGAAGTGCTGAGGCAGGAGGACATCATCCGTGGGCCTGTGAGAAGAGTTCTGGCATTTCAGGGCATGCACAGCCTTCCCCTCTGTTCTGTATAGTAGGTGGCAGTAGCTGATACTTCCTTTCCTGGGCTTCATGGCTTCCCTCCTACATTGAGATATTGTAACAACATTATGTTCCTAGGGCAAAGATGTCATATTCAGATTTGAAAGCTGAGTTGTGTATCCAGCCTACAAACAGTGAAGCTGCTGGGAGCTTTACTTATCCAAACTGTACCTGTGTTGCAGTCCATCCAAGACATCTCAGACTACCTGGGCCAAATCTGACTGGTCTATCAAGAGCAAAACTACATTTTTCACCACACAAATCTAGTGTGGTGTGATTTGAGTGTGAACCCTATATTGGTGCTCTGGTGTTACAGCTCTGTGACATTCAACATATTCCTGTGCAGGTAAGATGAGAAAAGAAAAAACAATTTTCAATTACTATCTTGCATTACTATATGTATAAGTTACCATTATGAATCTCATTGTAGTCTATTTACTACTTCATGTTCTGGTGAATTGGCATAGGGGTCACAAACCACATTATTTTTTTCAGCTTTAAGCAACAACAGAAAATGTGAAACTGAAGCTTCAAATCGCATTTTTAATCTCAGAAAAATAGAAGTGGTGGCATTCATCTGTTTTTCAATCAGTAGCAAGCATATTAAATCTCAGTGCAGGCTAAAAATTCTTAGCACAATTACAATACATGTCTATTTTTGAAAGACTGAAATTACTTTTTAAAATGATATTAATATTTAAACAGACACTCCAGAGATGCATTAATATTTCTGAAATTATTCAAATTCTGTTGTAGATATTTATTACTTACATTTTGCATGATATTCATGGTTGCTATTTTTGCTATTTATCTATTTATCAACATTTTTACATTTGGTTAATACCCTGGAAGCCACATGATGATGTGAAAGTGAGGTGGGAGAAAACAGCTGCATACACTCCTGTAGTGTTCTTACCTTCCATCATAAATGCAGTCAACAGAGATATAATAATAATAAAAGCTCAACTGATCTTAGTTTTCAGAACATTTCCTTTTTTTGTCAGCTTGAGCCACTGTTTTTATGCAGCTCTGTAGGAATGTTGCATCAGGTTTGCTTTATTTTTTAAGTTGGTGACTTGTGTCTCCTGTGCTGAAGTTTTGGTTATCTAAGAAAAAAGAGAATCTAGAATCACTTGCTGTAAGAAAATGCGGTTGGATTCAGCACACTTGAGAAGACCTGGAAGTAAAGGTACACAGACGTTTTACTATAAGTTAATTGTCACCATACTTATTTCAGTCTATGAATGCAAAATTTTTGACGTTGTTTTGAAATTCATTTTTTATCTCTGTGTTCCTCCTCATTACCCAGAAAAATGTATTGGTAGTTCTTGGGATGGGGAAAAAGAGGAGGAGCCATACTATGTACAGGAATTTATTGTGGTCATAAAGGACGCAAAATGTGATGGCAGCTATAGTAGCAATAGTTTTGCAGATAACATAGGAGAAAAATCCTAAATATTCCAGCTGTGCTGCAGTGAAATATCTAATCATGCGCTTTGTATGAAGTACATCAGCAATCCTCTTGATTTTATTATTCAGTAATACAAATATTATTATTGCACATATGTTTAGAATTAAGCACATAACTTAATTCTTGGTTTGGGGACTAACACTCCAAACTTCTTTATTTCCCTGTGATAGATTTTCATACTTGTTTGGTTTATTTTTATATTTTATTGTTAATATTTTAAACAGTGTTGTTATTTCTGGACTGCAAACCTGTGCTGTGGGTTTTTTTTTAATTCATTTTCAGAAGTTCAGAAATAAAACTGAATGAGAAAAATATGTGAAATAAGGCAGATCAGCCTTTACCAATTTAATAATAATCTCAAACTGCTATTTTACTACTATTTTCATGTTATCTCTCCTGGGTTAAGAACAAAACTTTGTAATAAAGGGCTGCTCTGAAGTTTTATTAACCAGTTTCTTAGTGTGAAATTAATTTGTTCAGGAAGGAATACAAATCATCTGAGGTGAAAGAAAATTGATTTTTACAACACCTTTCACTTGTTGCACTCAGAGTAGTATTAGCTTCATTAGACTGTCAGTGTTTATGAGTATTATAAAACATTTAAAACTGGGTATATCGAGGTGCTTTAATGGGTTTCAGGCATCAGAGAATTATATTGAAATTATATTGTTATCAATGCAGTATTTGGCACACTGGTAAGGAAATGTATGCTTTATTCTCATTATAGCCATAAATAGAACTTTTTTCTCTGACACTAGAGAAGAACTGATACACATAGAATCACAGAATCATTACGATTGGAAAAGGCCTCTAAGATCATCTAGTCCAACCATCAGCCCAACACCACCAGGCCTCCTAAACCATGTCCCAAAGTGACACGTCTATAGTGAGAAACCTCAAGACTTTGAAACAATGCTGTAACATTAAAGGTAAAATTTTTATAAATAGCAGTTTCATAAATATATTTGAAGTCACAAAAAGCATTTGGAATCGGGCAAGAATTCGTAAGCACTCTAGTTTGGTGGGCATTTTGCTTCCGTGTTCAAACTAACAGTTGAAGTTACCAGCCACTTTAGAAATTCCCCAAGAAATGCAATATTACAAGTATTTCTCCCTTGCAGTGCTTGTATAATTATACTAACTACTAATATAATACACATGCTAACATGGCAAAATGCTTTGCCATGAAATAAAAGGGCAACATAAAGAAGACAAAAACATATTGCAAAATCAAATCCCAAGACATATTATACAGTTCACTTTTAAGTTATATGTCTTAAAAATTAAAAAAAAAAAAACAAAAACCCAAAACAAAGCACATATATAGGAGCATAGTTTACTCTTTCTGTAGATGCTATCTACCTGGTTTTGTTGTTGCCATCCTACATTCATTTTAGCAACGAAGATTTTAAAGATTTTTACTGTGGCCTTTTGATTTTTTAGCAATTTATAATATTTTTGTGCTATTAAACTAGATTTTCTAGTCTAAATGTGTCTGAGAGTATGATAAATAGAGTATAGCAGGCAGTTCCCTAAATTTTTTGTCTTTGATTTTGTTCACAGATAATTACAACTTTTTATCAAGTTGAAGTCCTTTGTTTTCAGTTTATTTAGCAGTATATTGTCAGATGGCCTGGTTCTATCAACCAGATTCTCATTTAATGGTGACTTATTACACAAGTGGTGTATTTTTGTTTCATTGGAAGTACCCGTTGAGTAAGTTCTGTAGAGTCTGAAAACAGCCGTGTGTATTTTTCTGCAAGCTTTAGCTGTTACTTGCAAAAGAAGTTTGCCTCAATGAGGTTGATGGTGAAATACTTCTTGAAGGCCTGAATCAAGGTGGTTCCCATTCAGTAATAGTGAAGGCATGGAAAAGAAATATCATCTCTTTTTTGAAAAAGAAGTAACTTTTTTAAAGAACAGGTAGTGAATTTACATTTAGATTACCTTTTTGTTTCCCAGAGGCATCAATTAGCGATACCTTTAAGCTCAAAGAAATCAGCGTTACTTATTTCTGGAGCACAGATCCTGTCTAACTTGCCATCTCTCGGCTCCCACCAGTGTTCACATTCTACTTAAAAATTCTGTTTCCATAGCTTCAGGTTGTTTGCAGTGTGCTTCTGCCACACCTTTCTTTCCAGGTGTATTAAATAAGGTATTGTTGTGGGCTTGTCCATGGCCCCATGCTTTGAGGTGCTCCAGCATGACCTCATGCACAGCCACTGATGCTTCAAGGTATACCTGCTGCAGTATGGACTTACCTACAGCCACAGATGCTTTGAGGTGTACCTTCTCCAGCATGGACTTATCCTTGGGCCACAATCCCTTCAGAGGTATTCCTGCTGTGGCACAGACATAACCACGGCTACAAGCACGTCAAGATATACCTGCTCCGGCATGGCCTTACCCACGGCCACAGATGCTTTGGGGTGTCCCACTCCCGCGTGGACTCATCCACAAGTCACGGTCCCTTTGGCTGGAGTTCCAGCCTGTCCAGTGCAACAGCACAGAAACAGCAGTGATGCCCTGGCCATCTGCCAGCCCAGACACATCACCATTGCTGTTATCAAAATGTTCCCAAGCACATCAGACTAGGATGATCAGCAGTACAGCAGCATGGCAAGCAGCGAAAGCTAAAAGCAGTCACTAACGAGCACTAGACTCTAATATACAGTAAGGCAAGCGAGCCCCACAGCAAGCACAGGAGCCTGTCAGTTAATAGCTAAAGTGCATATCAGTTATAAATTCGATCTAGCACATTCCGATCAAACCTGTCGTTATCTCGAACCCTTTGAATCCCATGTTGGGTGCCAAAAAGGACTGTCGTGGTTTAACCCCGGCCAGCAGCTCAGCCCCACCCAGCTGCTCACTCACTCCCCACTGGTGGGATGGGGGAGAGAATCAGAAGTGAGAAAACTCGTGAGTTGAGATAAAGACAGTTTAATAGGTAAAGCAAAAGCCACGTGCACAAGCAAAGCAAAACAAGGAATTCATTCACCACTTCCCATGGGCAGGCAGGTGTTCAGCCACCTCCAGGAAAGCAGGGCTCCATCACGTCTAACGGTTACTTGGGAAGAAAAACGCCATCACTCCAAATGTGTCCCCTGCTTCCTCCTTCTTCCCCCAGCTTTATATGCTGAGCATGACGCCATATGGTGTGGGACATCCCTTGGGTCAGTTGGGGTCAGCTGTCCCAGCTGTGTCCCCTCCCAGCTTCTTGTGCCCCCCCAGCCCACTCTCTGGTGGGGTGGGGTCAGGAGCAGAAAAGGCCTTGACTCTGTGTAAGCCCTGCTCAGCAGGAACAAAAACATCCCTGTGTTATCATCACTGTTTTCAGCACAAATGCAGGACATAACCCTGTACTGGCTACTGTGAAGAAAATTAACTCTATCCCAGCCAGAACCAGCATAATTGTGTAACTAAAGGCTGTCTCTTATAATGCCATCTCTCTGAGCAATTTTAATGAGTCTTAGAAATGTCTCCTACCTAGCTGGATTTTTTAAACTCCTGTGTTGTTTGAAAAGAAGACCATTTCTGAATAAGCTGCCACTGATGTCCTGAATTGAAACTTTCCAAGTTTCAGTTTGGTTGCTTCCAGTCTTCTCTCCTGTAACCCTGGACACACTGGGACCACAGGAGTTACTCCCCATATGCTCAGCAGAAGTCCATGCAGATGTCTTTTGATAAGTGCAGAACAACTCCTGATAATGTGTTTTCTTTCACATTTCTTATACAAAGGAAAAATTGTAAAATAAAATGGAGATATAAGAGTATATAATTCAAAGTTACTGCTCTTACTTACAAATACATCCTGTTACACTGACTATAACAACAGTTATTGTTTTATCTGTTAGTGTTGAGTAATAGTTTTCTTTCCAAATAAGTCTGAATTACTTGCGCAGTTTGTGTATCAGAATTATTTTTAATGTTTTCATTTTTTAAAATTTAATGGGAAAATATTTTGGTATTGGTATTGAACAGTAGTCTTGATTTGTAAACACTTAATCAGTTTTACTTCATGGAAAAAAAGCACTCAAGAACAGCAACATAGTGCAATTTATTATTGTGTGTTCTAAACTTCAGAAAGCCAACAGTTTTTGAATATAATGATAGCAGTTTTCTCTTAGACAGTGTAGTAAATGCATGCTTTCCTAAAGCCAGTTGACTAAGGGAAAAAATGTCAGAGTAGCTTTTAAAAGTTGTGTTAGGTTTCTTGGTTTTGAGATTTTGCCTCAAGTGCAGCATTTATGATCTTAGAGTATTGCTCATTGGTTCTGCCAAATGAAGTTAAGTTTTGAAAATATTTCCAGAATGCTTCTATATAGTGAAAATCCTCACTTAATAGTTCTTCTTGAAGTTGTATCTGAGACAGTTAATCCTATGTAAATTGTTGCTCCGGTATTGGTATGGTAGGTGAGTAGTTCAGAAATGAGTTTTCAATCATTCCACACCTGTACCAACAGCTAATTCTGCTGATGTTCACTGGTAGCCTGCCAGTGTGTGAGAAACAGATGCCTCTCTAATTAATAGTCAGAATTAATACCCTTCATGAATGAAAGTGATTGAGGGAAGGCAGTATAAACAAGTTAATTTTCTTCCAGTTTTCAGAAATTTGATTTATTTTTTCTTGTTATGTCTCTACCCCTGTTTACCTGAAGTGTTACCTTTAAGAGTCTGGAGAGCAGACATGCAAAACTCTTCAGGATGACATCAGTACATTGTCCTGTAATCAGCAGAAATGAAGTTTATTTGAAGAGTGCAGGCTAATGCGTTGATTCTTCATGTTTCTAACCAAAGATGTGTATTCACTTCATGAAGTAGGAGGGTTTTTTAACTCTTCACTAGTAGCAAGTAAGAAAATCTGAGATCAATTTTTCTTCAGTATTGCTTGTTTTCATTTCAAAATCATGGAATCTTAATATATAACTTAGAATCACTTGGGCACAGGCCTTCTGAACTCTTATTTGAAAAATGAGGGCATTATTTTAGTTGTTGTTTTCCTATCATTTCATATGCCTTTATTCACCTCTGACACTTGTTAGTGGAGCACTACTATTTTTCTTGTGCTTGAATAATAGCACATCATCTCTGTTTTGCTTCAGTGTGCCAAGGAAAATGTTCAAAGATGAAGCTCATCACTGTCATACTATTAAAAGGATATTTTGTTTCCAAGGAAGTACAAGCAGTGCATTTCTTCTGCAATGAAAATGCTAGCTTGATTAAAAAAGTGTTTCCTACAAAGAAACAGCTAATTATATTGATAGCACATTAACAGAATATGAAACCTGAGTAAAGATGCAACAATAAATCAAATAAAGTAATTATATAAATTGAAGCATCTTTGAAAAGTAGGACAACAAGTTGTCTGAGTGTGTTATTTAATACCAACTTACTATCACAAGAGCAAACAGGAAGACAGGTGAAGTACATCAAAATATTAATTACATGGTTTCCTGCTATAGCTTATAATAAATGCTTACTTACTGCTTCTCTTCAAGGGAATTGCTGATAGAAGTTAAAGCACAACATTTTGAATTAGTCACAACTATCTGAATTATGATGGGTAGATCTAAGTGATACTCAGAAGAGCTTTGAAATTCAAACAGGGCAAAGACAGCACAAAGACATTTTATCAGTTCTCTAAAAGTTTTGGATATGAGATATGAGTCATTCCTTCCTGCACACATTTTTCAAGCTACAAACTATTGTGCTGTAGTTTTGAAAAAATTGTTATGTTTTGGTTTAGTAGGCTTTATCCTGTTTTAAAATTAAAGAAAAAAATGAAAAGAATTTCCTAAATGTTTTACAAGATAAGATTAAAAAAAAAAAAAGGGGGTGAATATAAATGTTGCTGTGATTTCTTTAGACAAATCATTATCCAGCAGCAGCTCGTATCTGATGCTTTCAAGGTGTTTGGGGTCAGTAACAAGATATTGAGCCATTTTTAATTGGACTTGGTAAAACTGTATTTAAGCAAGCAGTTATCTCATAGTTCTTCTAACAATTTCTCTTAACCCCTATAAAAGATGAAGACATATTACACTGCATCCAGGCAGAATTTGGTTATTCCACAGAAGATGAAGTGACTCAGGCTGTGATTTGCTGCTTTTAGCAAATGTGACAACTATTTTGAATCAATTCTTAGCAGTGTAATTTTTGATGAGTTGTAAATTAGAGATAATAATTTAACCATTATAGTTGGCAAATACCGTAGGGCACTTGGTAACTCAGCTGGAAGTTGTGACAGTTACACAGTAAACAGCAGCTCCTGATCATTCACTTGCATGGCTATCAGCGCAGGCTTCTGTTCTTGTTCCCCATTCCCAGAGGAGAGGGTCAGTACCTGGAGCAAGGGCACGTTCCCAGTGCCGTTGGGTTAATTGCTCTTAGGTCCAGAAGCCAAAGAACAGCAGAGCAGCTTTTCAGGAGTATAAACTAGTTTTGGGAAGATTCTGTCTTCTAAAAGTTACTAGTACGGGAGAGCGCATTAAAACAGCAATAATTTTTTCAATGAGGATTGTTCAGTTACTCTTGATTTGAAGCAGCGTGGAGGGCAATTTTGAGAAGCACTCATTTTTAGTATTGTTTTAACAACTTCATCCTCAATTTGAGCTCACATTGCAGTACATTTATGTCTGTACTAATTAAAGAAAGATACTGATCTGTTGCTTGACATTGGAGTTAATATTTTTCTAAGGCTTAATCAAGAAATTGAAGAAGAGAATTTATTTTTTATGGGAATAGAGAAGCTATTGCTTCATTTATGTATTTATTTTGAGAAGGGAATGCTGATTTTGAGTGAAATTCCTGAGAAATGTAGCTTTGCCCAAGGAGAGAATAAGAATGGACAGTAGTTTATGCTGTAATATTCATATTTCTATCACAGATTTTGCGATTCAGTCTGCGTCCTTATTCCCTCCCCAGATTGAAAATAGTTACATTTTCATTGTACCTACATATTGTATAAATCAAATTCCACTGTGCTTCAGTCATTTGCAGCTTGTGTCCAACAAAACCTCTGATCCTGAACTATGTGGGCTGGTGGATGGAGTCAGACTTCCCAGCTGAATCCCCACCCAGTTCTGGGCAGGTATAGCAGCACGTGGGTTGCAGATGGCTTTGTGCAGAATTGGAGCTCAAGCGTCTATCCCTTATTTTATGATGCAATAAATATAATTTGACTTCTTGTAGTGCTGGCTGTTTTGGTGCATATGGAATGTAACTGAAGCAAAGAGATGGGATTAAATGTGTAAATTTGGAATTGTTTTGGAAGGCAGTTCTGCTGGAAAACTTGCAAATATACAGGGAAAATGAGAAAGTGTTAATAACGGGAGTTATGTGAGTTGCAGTATAAAGAATCATTGCACAAAGTGAGACTTGTCATTTTCAAAGGTAATATGGGGAGTAGGAAAAGAAATTGAGTAATTTAAATATGACAGGCAAAGAAATTGAATGAATCAAAGTATGACTAACAAGGTGATTTAGTGAGATGTAGTTAAGCTGGATGCAATGTGATTTTAAAAGAAAGGGGTAGATTTAATAATAGAAATGTAGCTGTTCAAAACAAAATACAAAATAAGCAAAAGATTCTAAGCAGAGCTAACATTTAGTAACAATATTTTCAGTGTAAAAAACTGTTGGGCATTTAATTATAATTTATTTAATTTTAAACTGCTGCCTGCCTACATAAACATTCACATTAAAAAAAAACCCAAACAAGTTGTCAGGTTGTTGTATTGTAAAATAAACATTGAAACAAAAAATAAATGGGCCATGACTTTACAGTGTCACTGTAAAATAACCAATGAATATTTTACTGTGATTAAGCAATGTTGGATAAAATAAAAGATGAGTAAGACTGAGAGATAAAAAAAATAAAAGAAAGTGTAAGTACCACCTAGAAGCTAGAAGCTTATAGAATAAAATTTTATTTTCTCATTCCATTGTTTCCCTCGCTAAATGGGAAGTAGTTATTTATTTAAAAAAAGAAAAAAATACTGATTCCTTTTTAGATTGAAACATATTTAAAATGAGCTCTGCACTGAGGATTTGTATGCTGAGCCTGTCAGACTGTGAATCTTTATTATTACTGAGCTTTATCCTTGAGTACATAGCTTCCAATTCAGTTTGAATATTAAGTGTCAGGCTCAAATGCACTGGTGAGAGATTTGCAGCAGCCGCCAGGTTCCTATCCCAACCTTAGAAGCCTTTCACCTCTCTCTTCATTGATAAGTGGTCTTATTTCACATGTGTCAGCTTACTGGTGTGAAGCTCCTGATGCTGTGAGTGATGGAGAAGGTACCATTACCTGCAGTTTGTGATTTTCGTAGTACGCTAGGAAAGATTACAGATGAAGAAAAAGACGTGGACCTGGCCATTCAGAAATGTGGAGGAAAACGTGTGATGCTTACAAATCCAGTTCTTTTTCTACTTGAATATAGCACACCTAGAAAGAATTGTAGTTAAAACCCCCTTTGATGTTTACAAATTGCAAATCTGGGACAAATGGTTTAGCAGAGATGTATTCTGTGTGCCTCGGCTGTAGGTTGCATCATTTATACTGGTACGTTTTGGTCTTTTTTTCCCTTCATGAAAATCAAAATTTGATTAGCATAGGCAGAAACATTTTGTAGGGTGTGTTACTCTTGGGGAAAACCTACTGCTTTTCCTTGACATATCTATGCTTCCTGCTTTCTTCTGATCAGAGGTGAGCATTTGAACAGTGTGGGATCTGCATGGGCTTTCTCTGTACTATGACTTTACATGTTGCAGTCGTAATCGTTATACTCAGCTGGCAACAACAACAATAAGTAATTCTTTTGAAAAGAGATCCAGCCCAAGGTTCTCCTGTCCGATGTAAAATAACTGCTAACTTCTTTTTTAAAATCAGTTGTAGTTGTTACACCTAGCAGGAGTAGATCTACAAACATGGAAGATTTATATTATTTTACTGTTTGCTTCTTTTTCACACTGAAATCTTATTTCTTCAAAAACAGTAAGAATACTTTTGATAAAATTGGTAAAGGTACCTCATGTGCAAAGACAGAGATAACTTTTGCCTTCTCTATAGAAATCGGCTTGTGGTGGGTTCCACGAGCTGTATCTGGGATCCAGCATGGTTTATGTGACATCTGCTGGGCAGGCTGGACCCTTTCAAGACCTGATAACCTTATGAAAGCCAGTTTTCCTGAAGACTGGTAACTGTCACCTAACCCATCCCACCCCCTCTCTGTCCAGTGTGTCAAAGGATGCTCTTATTTTCCCTGGTGATAAAAATTTCTTTGGATCAGACAACGTGGAGTGTCTACCCAAATTAGATTTTCATCCGCAAGAAACATGCTTCAGTCAGTGGAATGTGCTGTACCCTCTAACTATAGTTTTTCTGTTATGGCTCATAACTACTGCATGCTACTGCATTGCTCTCGATGTGTTACATTTTTCTCATCGTGGTAATAGATGCAGCCTAGAGTTGAGCTGTTTCTGTAAGAATAATCATGTCATAAATCACAAAGCTATTGGATAAACTGCTCTTTTTTTTTTTTTCCTTCTGGCAACTTTGCTTTCCCTTGCTCTGGTCATTAATTTCAGATGGTATTTATTAGCATCTAAAACTCTTAAGCAATGTCAAAATTTTCATTAAAAAAGAAGGGGAAAAAAAAGGGTAACTGTACCATTCTTTTCTCTACATCTGAAATTTCTTTCAAAACTGCATTGCTTATACAGGCATGATTCATTTCTTGACCCGTGATAGATGAGAGAACCATTAGTTTAAAAATGCAAAATGTAAAAACACTATTCTGAAAGTATAATGTTCCTGCTTTTTAGTCTTTGTCAATATCAGAGTATTCAGTCCTAAAAGCTCACCACTGGAATTGATAGAAGGACTTCTCCATGGTTGCAGGTGATAACAGTTAAGCCTTTTTCAAATTACTTGGTTATTTCTGCATCTTCTTTAAATGCCTTGTTCACTTGAGTTTCTGATAAATTATCTTTTAGTCTAGCAGTCATATGAGTATATTACCGTGGTTAAGCATATGAGTCATCTTACTGATGTTCATGGAATTGTTCTACCTGCTCAAAAGCTTTGGTAGAACAGCCTCTATTGCAGAAGAGTGAGGAGAAAAGAAAAAAATTGTGAAGAAAAGTTCTAAACCTGTTATTTGTTAAGTAGTAGGTATGATGACTATAGTAACAGAGAAACGTGGTGCCTGGGACTTTGCCACTTTCTGCACTGACAGAGGAGCTGATTTTCCCAGAGCAGTAGGCTCATGCATTTGTAGCAAGTTGTCTTGGCAGCCAAATTTCCAAAAACCCTTTTTTAAGGGACCTTTAAAAAGCTGTTCGAGAACCTACACTAATAAAATAGTCAATATATAAAGCAGAGGGTTGGTTTGGGGTTTTTTTGGGGGGTGGTGGCTTTTTTGGCTTTTTAAAAATGCTTTTGAAAATATTTTCAAAGACACAAACCAATTTTTATTACTTTTTCAGTGTACATAACTTTTTTCATTAATCTAGAATAATTTCCAAAGTTTATTTTTTGTTCTTCTTTCAATCATAGGTAGTTTTTACCTCTGTGTGTTTTATCCATCAGGTATAGATAAATACATGGTTATATTTTTGGTGTAGTAGCCTTATGTTATCAAGAGTGCTTTTAGGTAGTCACACAAACATAAATCTCATCGTTCTGTTTTTACTGCACCCATTTCTCTCCATTCTCTGTAGACACTATGGCTGGTTAAAAAAAAAAAATAAATAAAAAAAATGGAAAGAATCTTTGAATGTCACTGCCAGGATTACAGATTTTTTTTTCCTTTTTTGAGCTGTGAGTTCTGGAAGTCTGATATATGTAATAATGTAATACATTTAATGATTTTGCTCAGTCTTTGTACTTAGGGCAGTTTGGTCAGTGGTATTGCAGGTGAAGATACACCTTTTAACATTGTTTGTAGTGGCATGAAATGAGAGTAAGAAGTGTTCCAAGAAAGCAATAGAAATAAATGAAATCAGGTCATGAAAAAACCCATGGTCATTACTAAAAAGAAATATTTTGGCAGCAGTTATCAGTGTTTGTAATTACAGTAGCACTACTCTAATGTGAGGAGAGGCTTGGTAGTCTGGCAAAGTGCTGACAGTTTGGTGATTTCTCTCAAAAGCTTGAAAGCACTGAAGACTTTACTCATGCACACAGTCACAGTAAGTGATGTAAGGTTTTTTTGGCATGTAGCACTGTAAAAATATAATCTGACTACGTTTTGGTTTTTTTTTCCCCCAGAACTCTTTAAACCTAATTTGAAATAAAGAAGTAAAAACATCACTAAAAATCACTAAGGCAGGAATGAATCTCTGTCATATGTAGGCTTGGAAAAGGAGGGTATGACATGAAAAGAGCACAAATTTTTCAGGTTAAACCCTCTAAAATTATATTTCTTTTTTGAGAATTTCAGTTTTAATTTGTGTGAAAAAGAAGTGACATTTGTTCCCAGGCAAAGGGGGGTTGCCTGTGGAGGACCGGCAGTCAGCACTTAGCATGAGTTCTGTGCAACCTGTAGAAAATGCCAGTCATATTTGTGGCATCACCACCATTTAGGCAATAAGATATTTTGATTATTAACTTGGGCTTTTTTTTTATAATTTTGTGAGGGGCTGAGGTTGTTCCTAAAGGACTTTTTAGTATGTTGGAGACAGTTTAAATTTTTATTTCTCTAGTGAGCAAATATTGAATTATGAAACAGAAAACTAAAATACTGTTAGGGATGTAATCAGTGAAGTACATCATGGTACTTTTTTTTTTTTTTTCCCTTCCCCCTCTTACCTTTTCTTCCATAGTCCGGTTGATGTCTTCATATATTGTTGGGACATTAGTCTTGATAATGGCAATGGAATGCTATGTATTTTTGGAAAATGGATCTGAAATGAAACAGTGAAGAAGTCGGTAGTGAGCTTTTGATGCCATTTGCTCTATCAGCCACGTCTACATCCAGATTTCCTACCTTACTGTGATTTCATTTAATCCTTTCCCAACATTTCTTTCAGTTTCATAATGTTTTTACTCTTATACTTAATACTACAGGTTTTACGCTGAAAATATTGAAACATCTGCATGGCCTCAGTCAGAGGAATAACCATTTTGAACTTGGTGGCTAACCTTATATTTAAAAAAAGTAGGTATTTATTTAAATGTTCTGGCAATTGCAATCATCGTCTCAGGGTAGGGGGATATACCTTGCAGATGATGCTTTTATCTCAAACGAGATGTGGAAATAGAAGCAAAGGTAATTTGAGGATATCACAGTCTCGTTCTGTATTGCAGCCTGTAGAATGCTGCTGTACTGCAGGGCTCAGAGGGGGCACAAAGAACTTTTTGCCCAGCTTGTACAATACTTTTTTAAATAATAAATATTTTAACAGATCCATGGCATTTTTATTTCTGTAATACAAGTTGTGAATGTGGTGGTTGTTACTATCTCCATTGCACTGAGAAACTGCATACGTTTCATTCTAAGTTCTTATCTGTTACTGGTCTCTTGTCATCACATACTTACTAAGGGGTGTAGCCTGAGAGATAGGAAAGTTATACTACAGAATGGTTTGCCAAAGGTCCAGGACAGAGCTGAAATCAGTTCTGTTCCTACCTTTCAACTGTGTCTCCTCATTTACAGATATAAGCATGCAGAGCAGAGTATCAACCAACAAACATAATGCACAGCACTAACATTTGGCCTTAATGTTTCAAATAAGCTCTTATGCCGAGAACAGGTACTCAGTTTCAAAGGCCATTTGGACAAATCCCTACTCACATTCACCAAGTCTCAGTATTTGTCCTCCTAACACAAAGAAAACTTCCACGATTCCTGCATGCAAAAATATGCTCTCTGTACTCCTTGGTTTTCCGTTGTGCTGGATGCCATGTTACATTTGAGAAAAAAATGTACTTAATTTTGACAGATCAAAATTTGAAACCTCATAGAAAATTATTTTCACAGGACATTACAGTATTGTTCATTTTACAGTGAGTATTTCCAGAATATTATTCTTCGTGAATATTCTTATTTGTGAATACTGTATATCCTATATATGCATTCTTGACTGTACTTTTGGTGTAGTTGGTTTTACTTTTCCCTTCTACACAAAGCTTTGCACTTGACATTATAACAAATGTTTTTCTACTCCTTGAGTTTTGTCACGGTTTTAGCTGGGATAGTTGATTTTCTTCACTGTAGCTAGTATAGTGCTGTGTTTAGACTTGGTATGCAAATAATGTTGATAACACACTGGTGTTTTAGTTGTTGCTGGGTAGTGTTTACACTAGTCAAGGACTTTCTAGCTTCCCATGCTCTGCCAGGTGCACAAGAAGCCGGGAGGGGAGGGGATACAACCAGGAGAGCTGATCCGAACTGGCCAAAGGGTATTCCATATCATGTGACGTCATGCCCAGTATATTAACTGGGGGGAGTTGGCCAGGGGAGGCAGCGATCGCGGCTTGGGGACCGGCAGCGTCGGTCGGCAGGTGGTGAGCGGTTGCGGCACTTGTTGTTGTTTTTTTTTCCTTTTTTTTCCCCTCTTCTTCCAGTGTTTCATCTCTCTCTCGCTCATTATTTTCCTTTTCATTATATTAGTATTATTGCTGTTTTATTCTAATTATTAAACTGTTCTTATCTCAACCCATGAGTTTTCTTACTTTGGCCCTTCCGATTCTCTCCCCCATCCCACAAGGGTGGGGGAGTGAGCGAGCGGCTGTGTGGTGCTTAGTTGCTCACCGGGACTAAACCACAACAAGTTTATTCTGTTTCTACTTCACAGAGTACAGTCTGTGCTTAGAGCTTCATTCTTCCTAAGATTCTTGTCCTTCAGAAAATTGACCCAGGGCACCATGCTTCCATCCTGCTCTTGTCACACAGAGAACATTCCCTGGCGACACTGGGCCACCTCTCTGTCACAAGACTCCCTCCCAGCAGCAGCACTCCTAAGAGGAAAAGTGAATCAATGAGAATCTTAACAGAAATCTATCATGAGGCTGGTGATTGTGATTGCATTGACTGCCAGGTTTAAGCACCATGATTTCAAATGTAGACATCCTAGGGCCTGATGTCAGCTGCCTGCTCCTGAAGAGGAGAGAGCCAGGAGCTGAGTCAGTGCAGTCCATGGCCTCCCCCATGGATCCAGAAGCCCCACTGGATCTAAATACGGAGGGCAGAGCCAGGTACTGGAAACGGTGTCTGTCCATTGACGGCCCCAAGTGAGGTGGTGAACCGGACCTGGGATCCATCTGGGGAGTCCAGTTAGGAGCAGCAGTTCATTGGGACAGAGAGAAGACAGAGACAAGGTGACAATGTGGGTCTAAAGTCCGCATGGGAAATAGGATTAAAAGAGGCTGTGGAGAGAAAATGCAATGTAGGTTGGTGGGGGGTCAACTCAGGAGATGGGCTGCCTACAACCCATGACTGAGGTCCATCCAGGGCTGGAGGTGGGTAACCCCACAGTATAGTTTAGGCCAGGGGCCAGAGCCTGAGAAATACTACTTTCTTCCATTGTGATAAGAAACCCTGTTCTGTCAAATATTCATTAGAATGATCACATTAAAAAAAAAATAGCAGTAACAAGGTGATGCTCAAGACTTATGATTAAATTTAATAGTAAAAAAGTGCAGCTAGAATTGTTCAGTAAATGGTTTCAATCTACCTCTTCTAAGGCGAATCAATGCAGTGAAATTCTCTATCTACGTCGAGTATGCTAGAATAAATATCAAATATAGTTTATCGTATTCCAGTTGCATTTCTTTTTTTCTCCTTTCTTCTTTTTTTAACTTGATGTTCTAAGGATTTCCTTTTAGTGCCTACGAACATCTCCTTTTGACAGACAGTGCAAATTAAAAGATATGGCTAGGCAAAGGAAACTGGAACCCAAATATGCCCCCTGGGTTTTCATTTACAGTTAGAAGCTACAGACACAATTACTGCTGACAGAAATTCAGAAGCCAGTGGCGGAGTGCATGTGGCAGTAGACTCATGCCAGGCAGTAATTGGGAAGATTATTTTTAATCAGAGCATATCCTAGAGCCCAAACATTAGAAATCTCTTGTAAGGCTGACAGGAAATTAAACTGAGACCAAACAAAAAAGCCTCAAAATAGAAGTAATATGGTTAGAAGTCTAATGATGGCAAAGCTCACTGCTTGTTGTATTTGGCTGTTATCTAAAGGGAATGACTTTAACTTGCAGCAACAGATATGATTGTTTAATTGCATTTTTAGAACAGAATTAAAATAAAAAATACCAGATTAGATCAATTTATATGTAGGATTTTGATAAAGGTGTGAAGCAGTGGGTGTTATGTCAGGTTTAGTAATTTTGTATATGTATTAGTAATGTTTATTATTGTTTTGGGTTTTGTTTTTGTTTGTTTTAAATTTATTTATTTAATATGATGCTTAAGGGAGCTACTTCTATGGAAAAATAATATAATGTCTGGGATATGCTTGGAACGCTGGGGTATGGGAACTGTTTATGAAGCCTGAATGGCCTGGGGCTATCTTTCTCTGTGACCCTGCAGAATGACCTCTGCTTGTTTGGACTGCCTGATCTGACTGCCCTGAGGGAGAGACCAGGGTATTCTCAGTACTTGTCTACCACCTGAAATTTTCACCTAAAAACACAACTTTACCATTTTAAGTGAATCTTAAAACATCATCTTCTTTGCCAGACTTTTACATACATACTTAGCAGGACTTCGAGTTGACTGTCAGTTTTTCCTTTCCTCAGAAAAGGACTGGAGCAGTGCAGAATGGCGCTCTGCTGTTGATCTGACGAACGGTCTTGCTGCTCTTGCATATGCCTGTCACATACAAATGTTGTAATACCAGATGCAAGCAAAATATAGCTAATTGTATATTTATTTCTTTGTGGTAGGAATGCAAAACAAGAGCCTACGTCTTGTTTTGCTAAGATATATGACAGTTGTGGAAAAGAAAATGTAGTGTTAAAAAAGGCATATCTTATGTTTCTCCACAAGGCTGCTTTTAGCTCTGTGGATGGTCTTAATGACATTTCATGTCAGTAGAAAGAGTAATAAGGTATAACATCAAAGTCCATCATAGTCAACTAGGTTATCTTGAGGCTTGTAAATAGGATTTCATCAGAATGCAGGTTTTTCTCAAGAAAATTATTAGCATTTTTCAGCTGTATTTCCTTGTACTGAAAATTGCTTCATGTAATCATATGAATATGACTGAAAAATCTTGCTTGTTTAGATATCACCTGAGTAGCTAGATGACAAATAAAATATACTTTGTAAGATATGCAGTTTCTGTGAAGTGGTCTACATGAGACCTGGAAATACAGTAACGTTCTGTGTAATAGCTAATGGAACTTCATCATTGCCTGATTCGCATGAGCCTCCGGCTGCACTGCACCAGGAGCTTTCCTTAACAGGCTTGCGTTACGCAGGGCGGCTACACTGATTCAGGCAAACTAGTACACAGACTGGTTGTGGAGAAATCTTTACAAACCTTTGTAAAGTTTGTAGATGTGCTACTCTTCCTTTTGTCCAATGATATGGTAAGGAAGTACCGTCGGTGGTGGTAGGAAGTAGAGAGCTGTGGGTGGAGTTCCACTTTCGTTTTGGTAGGTGCTTTTAGACCATTTGTTCTGAGGAAATCCTCTCTTCACTTGTCATATTCAGATCGCTAAATATTCTAAAGAATGTCTGCAGTCAGTAGAGCATAAAACTTTAATTCTTCTATGTGGTGGAAATGAGAGAGGGGTTATACAGTGCTGTAAAATTAGGCAAAAGGAATAATTACTGTTTGGTTAATTATTATAGCCAAATTAATTGTTTTAGAGGTAACTATCTTTACAGTTTCTCATGCATTTGCTCTGATTTAATACAGCAGTACTTTATACATTACATACAACAGTATAGTCTTAATTTTTCCTGGAGCTGCATACATTCTTAAAATTCTGTACATCTTATTTCTGTGTTTATTCTGAGTTTCCTCAGTCACTACAGTGTACAAGCGTAAGATAAATAAGGAATACTAGCAGTAGCAGTTAGGAGTATAATGTTTCTAAAATTAAT
Organism: Morus bassanus; assembly: GCA_031468815.1. Lineage (NCBI taxonomy): Eukaryota > Metazoa > Chordata > Aves > Suliformes > Sulidae > Morus > Morus bassanus. The sequence goes on from CM062572.1 coordinate 51,311,453, forward strand.
GATAGGTAACATTATGCTAAATGGAAAGTCTGCTAGGATTGAGTGGTCAGATACAAGTCTTTGTAAAAAGGAAAGTTAATGTACCATAATCTCAGAGAGGTAGCATTTTAATCAGTATGAAGTCTAAAAAGTGAAGTGAGATTTTACATTTGAAAAATCACAATGATTTCAAATTGTGAAACACAAGTACCCCTGATGGAGAAAACCTGAGAGATGTAATTTTCTATTATCCAATTCAATTTTGTTGACCATGAATAAGTTTCACTGTGGCGTTACAAGATGGTCCTAAATCGGACATCATTTTTGAAAAGGTAGGCTAATTACTTAAAAAATGCTTCTCCTTAGAGATTTTTAAGGAACTGTTGATACTGTTAATTTACCTTGTCTTGTACTCAGAGAGATCTTTGGTCTCACACAAAGAAACACTACCTAGAAAGAATAAGTTGCAGTAGTTTTAACATATAGCTTATGTGCATATGCAGCCTTCTTAGGTGAGCTGCCTTTTCTATAGTATTTTTACAAGTATATGGTTCATTTTATTCCATAAAAAAAAAAAAGAAACTTGGGTCTTCAGCTCAGAAATTGATTACTGTGTTTTTTGGTGGGAAGACAGTTGCAATTACTGTTAGAAGCTTCAGTTGTGAAGTTGGATCTTACGCTCTCCTAATGATGGTCCCTGCTCTAAGGAGACCAAAAGGCAAGTATGTTTTCTGTTGCTGCTTGTCACTTTTTCAGGTTCAGAAGTTGTTGGGGTTTTTTATTAGTATGTGCGATACTTCCAATATTACCTGACATGCTTATAGAACATGGTACTGGCTCTAGTTGTTTATTTATCCTCAACTGCAGTAGAGATAGCCACTACTGATTTTTGATTTACTGTTGTTTTTTTTTTTTTCGTTTAAAATGAAATCACATATAAGTAATAACATATTTTATGAAAAAATATTCGATATATTTACTGTTTGGAATTTTATTGAAGTGGATAAAAAGTATATTAAATTTATCTGTGGAATGTTTTGGTAATATATAGAGCTAGGTCTGTATTTTCTTTGAAGACTCAAAATATATGTACAGTGTTTCTATTTTTGAGAATATTTGTATCAGGGAGTAGATGATACCATTTGCACATGGAAATGAAAAAATGCAGGTAGGGAGAATCTGTTATGAAAAACAGGGCTGAGCTTACTGTAACTTCTAAAATTCGATGAATAATTCAGTAAAAATATTAGATGTCACCATTGCTCATCAATAAGAAAGTGTCATGGAGTAGAATGTTGCCTTATTCTAATTCACAGCTATGTGCATGTATAATATATTTTGGATGGCCCCTTTTGTTTATGTATTTTATGATCATCTTTCTCTTGCAAAATTGCTTGAAGTTTTCAACTGAAAAATACACAAAAAGTAAATCACAGTTGTGTGTTCCTGTTGAAACAGAAACCTATAGTGGGAAAAATTTTGAACTATGGCAGAGTAATTGCACGTCTATTTTAGTAGGTAAGTTCATAATGCAAATGTAGGATTTACGTTTCAGATATATTGCAAACTGCCTGGAAATCTTTGTGGTCCATTGAATTTTTAATAAATAAATAATAAAATCTTTGTTGCTATTTGTGAATCAATAAGCAGATTTTGTTCTTCTGCTTTGTACTACAATAAAAATGCAATTATGACCCAATAATGTATGCAGACTTTCTTGTGAAAGCCCTAATAATGCATTATCAATTTTATTTTTTGTTACAGCGCTTTGAATCTTAAAGCCTACCTTCAGCCTTCCATGGGTGCAGGGCACAAATATGATCTCCTCTGAATCTCTCATTTACAGTAAGAATGTATTTTTCTTTTCTTAGGAAACTACACAGAAGCCCCATGCAAGTGGCACCTATCATTTTCGTGATCAGAACCTTCATTCAGTAAGTGCACTGATTTTTATTATTGTTTGTTTAGTTTATTTTCCTTGGAATTTGACTGAAATCTCTGTTGTGCTGTCATAATGAATAAAGAAATACTTTGGACTTCACAACTTGCCATGCTGATGCTGGATCACAAGACTAATAGACCATAAGTACAAGATCCGATAGCTTTTAGTCTTCAGTGAACAACAACTTGCTAGTGGCGTGCTTAGAAAATAATCTTCCCTGTTTCTGGCTGTAGGTTAAAATGCTTTTCTCTTGCATTTCCCTTTTATTTGTTAGGGTTATGTCACTACCATATTTGTTTTACCTTCAGCTGATACCCTCAGAAAGAAATTACTTTGTATATAGGTTAGTCACAGACACTTTTTTCCCTTAGAACAGCTATGGATAATTCATCATGCTTTCCTTTTTAATGCACCCATAATGTCAGAATAGGGAAGATCATGAATTAAGCTCCAAAATTTACAGGATGTGGAAAGTATTTGTGCTGATTCATTTTTCGCTTTTTTCCTTCCTGAGAGGAGGCTTTCACATCCAAACTATTTATTGCTCTTTCATACTTGGAATTTATTTTTTCTTGTAAAGTTTTTCATTTTAACACATACCGAGAAACAATATTGATTAAGCGGTTTTTAATCAGGATATAACTTTCTATACTTATAATAACAAATAAAGATGTATCAGAAAAAAAACAAATGTATGATTCTTGATAGGTGTCTATTTGGTACTTCTCAAACAATTTTTAATAATCCTCTGCTTAAAATAAACTGCAGTGCTGTAACATTTTGTATTGGGTAGATTCACTTTTCTATTGTGTAGTAGATTCACTTTTTTGTTCAAATTTATTAATATTAGTAGCTGAGTTCTGCCCCAACACACAAAGTTTGGTGTCATTAAAAAAATTAGACATACAGTCCTTGTTAGAAATAAGAAGAGTTTTATATTTATTCTCCTATACTGAACACAGTCGTCCTCTTAATGTCTTTGAAAAAAGATTTCATTGTCTCAAAAAGACCTGGCTTACAGGATAAAAAAAAAAACCCAAACATGTTCATCTTGGGGATAGATTTAAATCAATTCTGTAGTGCTCAGCATGCTTGTTGCTTTTAGCTTTTCCTCTGTCATGAACAGTATTTTCTATCACAGAATAACCTTACAGCTCTTAGCAGAATTTGATGCAATTGACAGCTTTTGTTAGAAAAATTCTGGTAAAAATTGCAAGAATGAGGTTGGGATTTCTAACCCATGGGAGGCAGTGGTCCCCGAGATAATTACTGACATGTTTTTAGGAAGCTGACATTAATTTGACTGTGAATATAGTGCTTCAGTATCTATAAATATAGTTGAAGGAAAAGATACTCATCTTCCTTCAACAAGCTAAAGCAGAGATTTGGGATATATGACAAGAAAGAAGAAGAAAATACTCATTTGGAATTTGGGGAAGGTTTAATGCTGCCAAATCTCAATGTGCATAATTGGTTTTATTGTTTTCCCTTGTGATCATAACCTAACCAGCACAATGAATATCAATCAACTTCTAGGGCTAAGAGGTCACTTTTTTTACTAAGCTGAGACTGAAGTCCAGCATGTTGCCTGGTAACAGAATGTGTAGATGAGTTGGCTCTTAAGTATACCATATGGCTGGGCGTTATGCCCTATTCACCCATGACATGGTGTACACATGTAGTACATTACTGGTTATAAAATGGTTTGTCCCATTCCCTCATTTAGAAGAAGCATTTAAAAATACCTATACCAATCCACCACAGACATGTTAAGATTATGGAATTGTATGTAAAGAAACAAATTTCTGTCACAAGTGTCAAAAACCCCATGTAATAATCACAGTAAATTTTGTGTTCAGTTGATTTTAAGTATAGTTTTCAGCTATGGTTGCTTTACGGTGTTTTCTATTTCATTTTGATAGATAAACATGTTGAGGTAAGTATAGTTTTAACAGTTCAATTACAGAGAAATCCTGTATTTTAAAATTTAATTTTTTAGTATAGTTGGTTGATTCTACCAGATAGCCTATGGATTTATTTGGCATTTCACCTTCTATTAATTGTGCAATAATGTCTACAGTACTCAACCAGCTGCAGTGCATTGAGCAAAGCGGTAAACAAAGCAATAAAAGCCAGTTTCAGAAAACAACAACAACTAAAAATAAATGCGACATGCAAAGGAGATAGAATTGTTCCAAATATACAATGGGAAATTAAGCACAAAGAGTGACTGGCAAGAAGTTTGTAGCAGAAATGGATGTAAAACCTAGATCAGCAGATTCCTCACTCATTCTCTTAACTGGAGCATTTTTCCTGTTCCATTGTCATGAACTGGAATTCATTAAGGTGGGAATACTGCAGAGTGCAGTGTTAGGCACTGGCGCGTGCCATGATCTCTGTGCTCTGGCTGTCGTATGCCGGTTAAAATTGAAAGACAAGAAATGGGATTGATCTTCTGTGTAATGACAATGATCTGCACAAGTAAAATAGAAGATTATTGACTGGTATCCCAGTTTAGAAGGCTGGGCAGTTAGCAGCGGTTATGTTGCATTTCTGTGCATCTAGCTTATTTGGAGAGATGAATTATTGTGCTTAGCCCTCCGCTATGTAACTCCCTTGCCTAAAGCTGTAATTCTTTGGCAAAGAAGCCATTTCTCTTTGGCATTCCACTGAAGTTCTCTGAAAACAGTTCAGAAAAAAAGTAGAAGAAAGCTGTTATCTTTTTTATGTTTGGCAGAAAGTTTATACAATTGCTTTTTGAGAGAAAAGTTCTTATGCTTGCCCATTCTATTGTTTTTTCTTAATCTTCACATTGTATATAGTTGCCACATGGCTTGATACACACACTGTAGTTAAGTGATCTTGTTTTATTACTGACACATTTTCTTGGCTAGACACTTTCAAGGTAATAGAGAAAGGATGAGACAGTGGTGGTGCTCTGGGTCCATTTGATTGTTGCATCGTTTGGAAGATCTGCCATGATTACCCACAATTTAAACCCCAATAGATGTAAATGCATGTATGCAAATATGCTGTCCATCTAAAAACAGTCTCATCTTCACTTCTCCTACAGTCTGTCGGTGACACAAAACTAGTTGCTGAGCTGTAGAGGCCTATAAAGCCATTGAAAGAAAGGCATTTAAAATCCTTTTCCGTAATTTTAGAGCTGTGTTTTCCTTTGAATTGTAAACATGTTGAAATAAGTAACAGAAAAATAGCTGTTACTGCGTTGAAAATATTTTATTATAAGGGATAATGGGTCCTTTTTTCCCCCTCATTAAACACATCTTTTAAAATTGTTAATACAATAAATCTGTTTTCCAAAACAACATAGAATGCCACCGAGGAATCTGAGGAGTTTAGTATGATCTAGGGATTTCTACCTGAGAGGCATGAACAAAATAATTCCGAAAGAGAGCTATTATAAAAGATCATAATTCTTTTAGAAATAAACCAGTATTATAACGTTTTTCTAATCAATGCATAGCAGAAAAGGTTTTAATGGTTGTATTCTTATTTATTCATCTCTATTCTAATGTAGTCTGGATGATAGCATTAGTCTAGACAGTTGAATATTTTTAAAATTGCAGCACTTTGAATTACTGATAATCTGTGAATTACAATAAAAAAGGGTTGAAGAATGGTAGTTAGATAACGTAAATGAAGCAGTAAGTTCTGCTCCATTACTTCATCTGAGCTAGGATGGGGAATTGTTTAGTTGTTCATATCTGCTCCATTGTCATATTATTCATTGTTGTTTTGTGATATCTTCAAATATCTTCAACTGTTATTGTAGGAATTCATTAAGGACCAGAAGCAGCGAGGCATTTACACGCTCCTAATGATAAGCAGGAGAATACTCTCATGGATGTTTTTTTCTTCAGAAAAAAGCTTAGCTAAGGTAGCTAAGCCTCACCAGTGTTTGAATTTTTTTCAAGTGCTGGTGCAAGACAGTTCAGTTTTAGGTGCTTGATTTGCAATATCACTTTTCCATTAGTTAGACACATGTTTAGTTAAATACGATCTTAAACTCTTTCCTGCATAGGGAACTAAATATCCTACCTTTGGTTAGTGGGTTTTTTTGGTTTGGTTTTGGTTTTTTAAGCCTGCATGTTCCAATGATTACCTTATTTCATTTCCCATAGAGGAAGGAAATGTTGTTTTATTTTGTTGAGTGTCATTAGTTTGAAGTTTATATCAGTAAAATCTCTAATGATCTTAGAGAAAAATAGCAGTTATGTGGTAGTCGCAGTTTTACATGAATCACTGTTAAACCACTGCAGTAATTTCTGATTACCTAAATTGTAAAAGGGGTTTATGTTTGTACAAGCTACAAATCAGAATATCAGTGGTCTACTTTTGATTTTACAGGTAGTTATGCTGCTCATTTCACTTAAATCATTATCTTCCTACATAAATAAAGGAAGACACTGTCCTTGGTTAGACTGTGCTTAATCACTGCTGCAGATAATTATATATGTATTTATTTGAGCATCTAAAGAATCTAGAAGTTACTGTCTCAAAGCAGATTCAAGAGCGTAAGGCTTACTGAAATTGAATAGGACATTTTGAAAACAAGTGACAGACTCCTAACACAAATGGGGTTTTTTTTGGAAATACTACCCTAGATTATTGTGAACTGTAACTCCATAAGGAAAGTTAGCTGTGTAATTCTCTCTGGGTTTTATACAAATGTACATGTAAAGAAATACCTAACAATTTCTTCTTTTCTCCTTCCTCCCTCTTAAGAATGCATTCAGTATTTCTTTCTGATGGATTCTTCTGTGAACTTTCTAAATACTCCATCTTTGTAAGTGGTGTTTTGAGTCTACCAAGTAAATGCTATAGGGGTTGAGTCTACCAAGTAAACGCTATAGGGGTTGAATATAGATTAACGTTAGGATCTGAATTTACTGTACGTAGCAGCCTGTTTTCTATCGCTGCTGAGATACTTCCTTCATAAACATTATGTTGCAGATGTTTTCTTATTCAGGCATTAGGAAAATTTTCACATGCATGTAAACACTTAGCTTAGAATACTTCCATTGACAATTGTAGGCACTCTGGATATTCTCCAGATTACACCATTAAGATGTTTTTGATCAAGTTCATTTCCATAGTGTTGTGGCATTTAAGAGGTATCAAGTCCCAAAATTCCTGTGAGATTAGCACATGTTATTATGTCTTTATTACAGAAGGGGAAACCAGAAAGTTCAACAGCCTGACTGATGTGCCAGGAGAGGTAGTATAGCAGAGCTAGGATTTGAATTCATATTTCTCAATTCCCATATCATTGCCTCCATTACTGGGCCATATTTCCTCCTGCTCTCCCTCTAATCTGATACCTTTTATTGTTAATGATTTTTATGTTTAACAAGTAAAAAAGAACTTACAATTTCATGCTCTCTCCTGTCCCATAAAAAATTGAAAATTTTCCTCAAGAAAATCGTGCAATTATTAGTGAAGTCCTATCAGCATAGCTCAAAGCTAATTGAAATTTAAGTCTTCTTGATGATCTGGGTCATGTCAAGGATGTTAGCACCCTTTAATAAAAATATACACTTGATAATTTTTTCTTTTTCTTTGAAGAGCTTACAGACTTCTGTAACTTTTTCTGATAATGCTAATTATGCAAAGTGAAGGTACAGTCATTGCAAGCACTTGGGTAGTTCGGTATTGGAAATGTTGTTAACTGTAGCAGTGATACTCTGGGCTTTGGGGTGTGTTAGCAGCCCAGGATTCATGGAAGATTCATTTTTGTGTTGCTGTGTTACTGCTACAGTATGTTAGTGTGTTGCCATGTCTCCAGTACAGTTGCTGCTTGAGCATAGCTAGTTTGGGTAGGGCTGTCTTAGCACATGACAAAGCCATGAGCCTGCAGCAGTGCATGCATGGAGAATTTTGCAATAAATGCTTGGTAAGTCACGCCTATATTCAATGGGGAATCACTCTGTCCCTGCACAGGATGTATTCATAGTCGATCTAATGCCACAATATTTAGCTTTTTTGTGCATTGTGTGTTGAATCTGAGATCCTGCTGAGCTATGGCTGGATGCAGCACTGAGCACAGGTGTGATAGTATATTGTCATTTCAGTGGGGGAGTATCTTTACTGCTACTGTTCATGGAAATGAACAGGAGTTTTGGATTGTAATAATTGGATTAGATGCGAGGGAAAATTTAATTTCCTTTTTTGTTTTTCTATTACATTTGGGGTTAGTTACTCAGTTGGCAAGTCTGTGTTGTAATGTGGAACTCCCATGTAGTTCGTGCACAACCAATAAACAACATGCTATGTGAGAATTTTTATTGATCCTTCAAGTTATGTTAGAAATCATATAACTTTTAATTTTGAATATGGGATGGCAGGTTTGAAAACGTAACTTCAGTGAGGAAGGAGAATGCTGGGAAATAAGAACAAATCTGTTGATGTAAAATGAAATGTTTATCCTTATTCTGCATGGTTTAAGAGATTTAAAAAGATGAAACAGCATGTGAGTTTGACAGAATATATTTGTATTTGGCAACATTTACTCTTCCTTCAGGATGGTTTACTACCTTCAGAAATTGAACTGTGCCTCTCAGAACTGCTTCTCATTGCGGACCTTTCTAGAAGCTCACTAGCAACTATGGGAGCGTTCCAGCACTGATCACTGGCGTTTAGCAATTTGGGATTTCTCGCCAAGTAGTTAAGCCTGTATCTTTTACAGTATTGAAACACATTTACATCTGTTAAGGCATTAATGAGGGAGATTTGTCTGTGACCTACCAAAATCATTGCACGCTAATCATACAGGGAAAATCTGGGCAGACTGATCAAAGAACAGAGTTTTTCACTGTGTCTGCAGGGGGAGGAAAGCTGCCTGCACCACTCTGTGACAGACAGACGGTATGCTGACAAGTTTTAACTTCACTCTAAAGAAGCAGTTGGCCAAGTGCTTGTTAGATGAAGCAGGTCTCAGAGACCAGCACACAATTCATATTCAACTACCATGTACTGTATTTCATTGTTGGAGTATCTTCTTTATACTGACAAAGTCAAGAAACCTGTTTGCTTGTATGTGGTGGGTTGGCCCTGGCTGACACGGCAGCCTCCACCCAGCAGCTTGCTCACTGCCCCCAGTGCGATCGGGGAGAAAATTGAAAGGGTAAAAATGAGGATAAAAAACTTAGGGGTTGAGATAACACAATTTAATAAGTGAAGCAAAGCTGTGTGTGCAAGCAAATCAAAATAAGGAATTAATTCACTATTTCTCATTGGCAGGCAGGGCTCTGTCACCCATAACTTTGGAAGACAAATGCCATGACCATGAACGTTCCCCCCTTCTTCCTCCTTCCCTTGAGCTTTTATTGTTGGGAATATCCTGTGTTCGGGAATATCCCTTTGGTCAGTTCAAGCCAGCTGTCCTGGTAGTGTCCCCTCCCAACTTCTTGTGCACCCCCAGCCCACTCACTGGGGAGGCAGAGTGAGGAAAAAGAGGGGGGAAAAAAAAAAAAGGAAGAAAACCTTGAGGCTGTGCAAACACTGCTCGGCATAGTCTGACAAGAGCAATAACACTGGTGTGGTACCACACTTTCAGTCACAAATCTAAAACACAGCACCATATGGGCTGCTATGAAGAAAATTAACTCTATCCCAGCCAAAGCCAATATACTGTAAAACTGCTGCTTTTCTTCTTCACTCTGAAGTTTCTGCTTCCTTCATCTGTACACCAGAGGAAGAAAGTTTTATGAGCTGTTACGGTTTAGCCCCAGCCAGCAACTAAGCACCACCCAGCCGCTCGCTCACTCCCCCCACCCCAGTGGGAAGGGGGAGAATCGGAAGAGCAAAAGCAAGAAAACTCGTGGGTTGAGATAAGAACAGTATAATAATTAAAATCAAATAGTAATAGTAGTAATGGATATGATAACAATAATGATGATGATAATATTAATGATAATATAATTAAAAAAAAGAAAATAACAAGGGACAGAAATGAAACCTGGGGAAAAGAGGGAAAAGGAAAAAAAAACAGAAGTGCTGCAACTGCTCACCACCCGCTGACCGACACTGCCAGTCCCCGAGCCACGATAGTTGCTTCCCCCGGCCAACTCCCCCCAGTTAATATACTGGGCATGACATCACATGATATGGAATATCCCTTTGGCCAATTTGGATCAGCTCTCTTGGATGTGCCCCCTCCCCTCCCGGCTTCTTGTGCATGTCGCAGAGCATGGGAAGGTGGAAAAGTCCTTGACTAGTGTTAGGACTACCTAGCAACAACTAAAACATTAGTGTGTTATCAACATTATTTTCATACTAAGTCCAAAACGCAGCACTATACCAGCTACAGTGGAGAAAATTAACTATCCCAGCTAAAACCATGACATCTGGAAAAGAGAGAGTGGTGCAGTAGAAACACTGGAGTGGCGGTGGTTTTGTTTCTTTGAGGTTTTTTTCTTTCTTACTTATCTGGAGGGATATTTTGCACAGCTAAATGACCCCCTTTTAAAAAAAGAAATATATATATGTAGGGTCTACACTGAAAAAAGATTGATCTGAAGTCTTTCACAAATTATGTTTTTATCAAGACCAAGTTGTCGTGTGCTATTGATTTTTAGATCTGCACAGTCTAAAAGTAATAAAAGTTTCTGAGGCAAAATAATTTAAGGTGTTTTTCTGGCTTTTATATAAGTCAGGTTAGGATTTCAAAGTAAAAATGAATTGCTTTGCTGCTTGAATTCCAAGAAACCCAAAAGAAAATTTCAGCATGAATTATAGTTTTCAAATGTTTGTATTTTCTGGTTCTAAGTCTTCTCCTACAGGCAGTAGGGCTCGTTTTGTCTGACAAGCTTTTCTGCAACTTGGTCACTAGTAATACAACAGATAGCTATGAAGAAAAGCATGCCTACAGGAGGGAGAATCATCATAGATGACTCCTAACAGCAAAAATGTAATATATGATTATGCAAAAATCACTTGAAAATAGGAACCTCTAGCAACATCTACAAGGGATTAAATCTGAAGGTACAAGGGCAATGATAAAGTGATAGCACTCCCATCTGTTTGTGAGTGGTCTATATTCTCTTATGTGCACTGATGCACACCTTCAGAGATGACCAGTTTTACTACTAAACCATTGGGAATATTCAGACGATAGGATCTGAATGTATCGGAGCAGAATCAGTTTCATGGGGGTGGCTTTGTCATTCAGGGCAAAAATTCTGACTGCATGAGTTGTGGGGCTTCAAATAGTACTCATCTGGAAATATTTTATTCTACCTCTTAGCTACTGATAAGCATGCTAAGAAAATAAAACATACTACAGAAGTAATTTTATGGCAGATCAATGAAATTTCTTATTACTGACTCAGGAATGTTAATTTAAGGAATGTGATTAGGAGGATATAGGTTTAAAACCTACAGCTGTGCATAAAACAATATACCCCATATTTATTTAATAGGTTGTGGAAAAAAATTGTTCTTTTATTCTTAATGTTTAACTACTGTAGAAAACCTGCATTTGCATAACTTGATGAATATTATTAGAGCTAGGGTTTTATTTGTGCTTTATTGTGTACCAAAGGAAGAGCAGGAAAATTCTTATGAGAGTATTTGTAAAGCAGGTCTAGAGTTCATGTGTTGAAATGCTAAAAAGATTTTGTAGCATCTGATGTGCAGTTAAAGGAAATATTATGATTCTTTGTAGTTTTAGGGATATTTGTATCATGTTCTGATTGTCCCTAAAAGCCACTTCAATGTAATACGATATAACTCTTCCATGGTCCACATTCTTAAAGAAAATGGCCCATATTTAAATTGGCTGTGGTTGTGTCCACAGTGTGTCCATCCAATTTTAATAAATAATTTCCTTGGGATCATTGGCCCCAAATGAAGGCCCTTGTAAACAGCCCCCTAACTAATTCTTCTCTGTGATATCCTAGGACTGCCTACATAGTTTCTTGGGAGACCTTTATTACCATTCAAAGTGGTCTGAAAAAGTGGGCAAACTACCACACATACTGTTTTGTCTCTACCCAGTGTGGAGATTTCAGTAACAGTCTGCTGCAGGCTCATCCCCCTCCCTACTCTTTCTGTTCCATCCCACTTCTCCTCCTCATGGGATGTTTCTCCTGTTTCCCTTAGGTCTGGGAATGAAGTCCTACATGGATTCATGCTTCATTCTAGGTGGAGATATTGTTCCTCCGTTATGTACTTTATGGGCTCGACGCTGAAGGAAGAGAAGGGAGGAAACCAGCATATCCCTCCCATTGCTTATAGTGTAGGATGGAAAGAATAAAAGTCCTGAAAAGTGTGGAAGGGCCACCTGAAAATAAGCCTAATTCCATAGACTGATGTTCTCTGCAGTAAAGTCAGGAAGGTTCTCATCCAAAGATCCATTCTTTATGGGGGGATAAACTGCTTGAACTGAAGTGTCAGTGGAAGACCTGGAAAAAGATTGAACTGGAAGGCAGAAAGCATTTGCTGATGACACAATAATTCAAGGGAAATCAATAGAATTGCAGAAAGATTTCACAGTATTGGGTTAGTGGCAGATGAAATAGTTGCAAATATAGGTTATACTGAGCAAAGAGGAGTTGGGTTCATTGTAAAGATAAGGAGTCAGTGGGAAAATGCAGCCAGAACCAGAAGAGAGCAGTAACCTAACACACATGTCGGTAGCATAGCTTAGAGGGTCTTCCTCTCATCTCACAGAGAAGTAGTGATGGAGAAATTCTAAGTGCACATCCAGTGAACGAGGAGGCTAAGGTGTAATGAAGGCAGATCCACTGGTGTTTCACTGGTATGAATAAAAGATGCATTTTTACGGTGAAGGAGGTTTATAGGTAGAAGTCCATGGGAATCTATACTATTTGGTGTGTAAAAGGGACGAAATAATGTCATAAATGTCTCTTTGGACAGGATTATTCAGAACAGTCAAAACTAAGACTGACTGGGAAAGTGCAGAAAGCTGAAGGATGAGGTGACAGAATAAAATTCTCTTTCAGAATTTCATAATAGATGGAAATCTGTTCTCGAGCAGGGAGTGCATGACTATTATTGCTCAGAAGCCTTTCTTGGAAACATCAGATGGAGTTCTTAGAAGCATTAGTTCAGTGCTTGGCAGCTGTAAAAAAAAAAGTAAATTGAATATTTAGCAATTTTTGGGAAAGTCATTCAATACAGAAAATATAGGACTGTCTCTGCTGGAGTTTGCATTGGTCTTACATGTCCTCGCTGTAAGCAGTTCTGGTTACCCTATGTCTAAAAAGGGTATAGTACAGGGTAAGGTGAAAGGAATGATCAGAGGGATGGAATAGCTTCTATACAGGGAAGACGTTAAATACATGCTAGAGCTCTTCACCTTGGAAAAGAGTTGACAGGTGAGTGAAATGGGAGAAAAGTGATTGAAATTGTTACTGATGCTGATTTGAATAGTGATATTATAATTATATGACTCATAAGGCAAGGATTATGGACTCAATAAAATGATCAAGCAATGACTCATGTTTTTTCATGCTATATAATGCTATTCTACAAAGTTTTGCCACTGGATATTTTAGATGCGAAAAATATAAGTAAGTTAGGAATAATTGTATAAATTAATGTGTAGTATTTCCTTACACAATAAAATGCAGGATGTCCCTCTTTGCAAATTACTGTGGGAAAGACTGATACTTATATTCTTTCATAGACATCTAATACTCATCATTGTTGGACAGAGTGTATTACTTTAAATGATGCAATCCAGTAAAACAGCTCTTTTGTTCATATAGATATTTTACCAGACATGAATCTTAATGATTATTTATTAGGACATCTGCAAAAGGGAGATTTCTTCATCGGCAATTTCCACTTTTTTCAATACGCTGTTTGTTTGCTAGTCCTGACTTCCACCTATAATTGTTGTGAAACATTGTGCTGCTCTGGGGGTCATGCTGAAATTTCTCTAACATACATTCTGTAGAACCATTTAGCAACTGTTTGATATAAGGCAGTTGTCTAGAAGACTGATTCAAGCAGAATCAGAAAGCGTTACCCCATTATGTAGGCATTTTAGGTCAGTAACAATAGAAACTTTTAAAACTTTAATGCAGACTTTGAAGCTTTCTTGGAGCACTGCAAAGATATCTCAACGTGTAATGTAATGTGTGTATTTCTTTCTCTGTCTTATATGCACTGCATTTTCCACATTTTATTTGAAAATATAGGTTATGATATTAAAAGTTTTTTATATTAAGTGTGAACTTTGCATCTCTGCTTAGCTAAACTGCTTTTAAAAACAGCAGCTTTCATCTCCTTATGCCTGTTGGCCCAGGATGTGAGCTGCCCTATTTGTAAAATAAAGGTATTTATAAAGATTCAGAAATCTCTTAACTGGAATGAATAGTCTTTTTGTCTTCAGATTGCTAAATTGTTGGGAAGATTTTGTCTTAATTATTTATAAATTCCAGTCTGTGTTTATGGTACACTTATGTGAATGATTTCAGTGAAATTAGAGGTTCTTTGCATTACTAAAGCCATGCATGAAAGCTGACAATTAAGGCGTGGAGCTCTCTGGGGACTTGTGGCTTGACAAGGATTTACTAAAATCTTACTTTGTGCCTCCCTTGAAGTGATTTCTTTAAATTATTTTCATTCTCCTTAAACACATATGATAAGCTACATGAGGATATTTGCACTGTTTCTCCTGAAAAATTCTAAACATTTTCTCTGATAGTGTTAATGGATGCTCAGAATGTTTTTCATGTGTGTACCATTCTCTGAAGATTCAGGATCCTCTTTCAAGGCTGCCTGCCTAAAATGAGTTGTGTGGAAAGTCTCAACCTAAAACTTGTGTGTTTCTGAAACTTGCGAACACATGCAATCTGTCTAGGAAAGAACAAACAACTTACAGCATTATTAGCAACTGTGTGATAGAAAACAAAAAGGTGATTATGGCATCTTTTTCTAAGATTTCTGAAGTACATAGTACAAGGGATTAGCTACGTTTTCATATTTAGGTTAAAGATTGGTTTCAATTTCAGAAATACTTAAAATGCAAAATAATAATGAAATAGTCCTTTACGTCTTGGGAGTGATGTATTTCATCTGACCTCTGATGTATGGCATTAGAAATGTATTTATGAATTTAATGTGTAGCTCTTGTTATTTTTGAATATAAAAATTGTAGTGTATGCATAAATATGTGATAGGAAGTGTAAAGCTAGGAATCAACATTTATGATATTCAATGGCTTTTAAAATGTGTTTGTTGAATTATGATGGGAAAAAATATGTAATTCTTTTAAAGTAGCAGTGGCTTTTGTTGAAAGACATTTTCTGTTGAATTGAATCTGTTCACATTATTTTAGATTCCAAAATGTTTATTAAGGATATATGAGTGCCTTGCAAAAATATGGTGTGTTTTAAATTCAAAATATGTGCTACAATCTTTAAATTTTTGTCACTTTTTATATAAGCCATCTTTGAAAGCATCTAATTTGATTTTTCATATATTTTTTTTCAGTTTTTGCTCTAAGCTTGAAGTTCACTTTGAGAGAGTTTTTTTCTCAATATTTGTTGTATGAAATGCAATGGTTCAACATTTAATCAGCCTGATATTAATACCTAAAAACCTTGTGAAATCCTTCTGAGTTTTTACTGATTTATGAAATGTCTCTCTGTTCTGTATTTTCCAAATACACACCACAAAGGATTTCAGAATGCTAGCCCAAGTTTGGTTTGGTTTTGTTTTCCAGCAAACATTTAAAAAATCAAAAACTAAACGTACATTAGAATATGTCCTTAAGTGATGTGTTACTATTCATATTATATCTTCAGCACTGAGATGTTCTCTGTAATTTTATTTTATTCCAAAAGAATATCTGTAAGGGATAAGAAAACAAATGAAGTTTAGTAGAGACATCTGTGAGTTCGTGTCCACTATACTGCTTTTGATCCAATGTGGGGGAACCCCACCCCAAAAAAAAAAAAAACAAAAAAAAAACACCCAACCCAAAAAACAACCAACATTAAAAGCAGCTTGAGTAGTATGAGAAATAGCAAAATAAGAGTAAAACTCGAAAAGAGAAACCACAAGCTTACAGGCATTTCTTCAGTGTGTGTGTGGGATTGGCATATCTACAAGGAATTATTTGTTGTCTCTGGTTGCCCAGAGTCCCTCTTGAGAGGAAGAACAAGACATAAGGACTTCTGCTACGAGAAAATTCCTATTTCATTTGTAGAACTGGAGCCTGTCTCTAGCAGAGGACTTGTTTGCATCCAGAGCTGCTGGCTGTCATGTAAGAGCCACTTGTAAGGGTGTTGTGTTAGCACAGGTGCAGCAGGTGAGGTCTGAGTGCAGAAAGCACTTCATGCACTTAGCTTGGGAAATGTAAAATGCTGTTGGACTGCAGCTCTGTGTTTTGAACAAAGCAGTGCAGATGAGAAAAAGAAGGATAACCTGTATGAATGAGTTTGTATAGGCTCTTTTTTCAGGCAGGTGAATTCCCAAGAATTCTAAACATTTCAAAATCTATTTTCTTGTCCTTGCAGCAGTTTGCTTAGCAGACAGATACAATCAAAATGGCATCTTAGCAAAATATCAGTATAACTGAGCTTTTAATGATTAAGGGGGTATTCATAAAGGTTAAATTTAGATTAGTCTTAGTCTCAGTTTACTAGAAATAGAGGGCCTTCTATGTCATGGTTCAGAGAAAGAATATAGGTTTCCCTTCAGAGGGACCCCTTCACTTCTGTTGATTATAGAGTAAGCCAAGTGGCATTGACTTTTCTTTGACTAACTATTTTAAATAGCCCCCTAAATAGGAAAGAAGTTAGCATCTTGCTTCTATCAGTGACTTCCAACCACCGTTTTTAGGAGAACTGTTAAGGAGAACAGTAAATAAAAGCAGTTGTGGCACAGACTGCTGCCTTCCCTGCAGCTGGTACGAGACTGTGAGAGTAGCCTTCCTTCAAACATTTTAGTGTGGGCTCTTACATCCGCATCAATCACCACTTGTTTGCAGTAGGGGGAATTCACAGAGGTAAGCTAGGATAAGTAGTTATTGCAGCTATGTCTTCTACATATGTTTTCTTAGCCTGCTGTTCCTGGAACAGGCTTCCTAGAGAGGTGGTCGGTGCCCCAAGCCTGGCAGTGTTTAAGAGGCATTTGGACAATGCCCTTAGTAACATGATTTAACTTGGTCAGCCCTAAATTGGTCAGGCAGTTGAACTAGATAATAGTTGTAGGTCCCTTCCAACTGAAATATTCTATTCTATTCTATTCTATTCTATTCTATTCTATTCTATTCTATTCTATTCTATTCTATTCTATTCTATTCTATTCTATTCTATTCTATTCTATTCTATTCTATTCTATTCTATTCTATTCTATTCTATTCTATTCCTGTTTCTTCTCAGTGTAATTACTAGTCATTTAAGCTGATGTTTCCACTTCTCCCAAAAGGGGTTGGATAACCTCACAGAGCATGTTGCAACTGGGAGACAGTTTAGTGAGGTGCTATTTACTTGCTTCAGCTTACACTGGCTGCCTGACATGGAGATGGTCCTCATCTCTTTCAGCAGTGAGCCACTGAAGCCACAAAGAAGTTAGGGGCATATGCTGATGCCATTCATTGTTGCTTCTCAACTGGTTGCTCCTAGCTTCCAACTAAGGAGCCGTGACTGATGAGTGTTCCCAGTCTTTCAGGTACTGCAGTAGAAAGTCTTTAGTTCTTGTGCATTTACTCTGCCTGAAGGCACTGTGTGTAATCACAGGACTAGAGCTCCTTCTGTCATGCTACTTTCCTTGCATCCACTTTGGGGTTTCAGTGAGATCTTGGGACCATGCCAAATGGAAGAGAACAACCTTGTTATGTACAAAAATCTCTTTATGGGCAGAAAGAAAATAAACCTTCTCTGTAGAGCCAAGAAGTTATTCTTAGTATAATTCAAAACTTAACAGTATTATCAAATAATTATTATTAGGCCATATCTAGTTATTACAGGAAAAAAAGAAGGAAAACCCAGAAAAAATGTTACAGAAAAGTTATTATTAAGATTATTACAGAAATCCACTCAATAATTATACAGTTAAAAATGTCATACGTACACATCTAATATTTATCCCTTTTTCCAGGGTTATGCTCACTCTTCCAACCTGCCTCTGGATCCTAAGGTCAAAGGTACTACTCTCACTCAAAGAAAAAGAGAATGGTTTGCAACAGGTCATCAGTGTCCCAGATTCTTACTAGAAAGAGCATGATGTTGAAGGTGTTTCCTCTTTCTCCTCTCCTTTCCTTTCAATTCACCTGGGGCTATTTTTATGTGTTTTCTGATGTGCTTCAACACCTTGCTCTTTTTTCATTGATCTGCAGTACCACATGACATCTGAATTTTCTAACACAGTGCCTTCTCCTTGTGTTAGATACTTGTTCTTTGTTCTCTTTCTCACCCCTAAACAGGCTGTTTTTCCAGCATTTCTTAATTTCTGGATTTCTTTAATAGACAGTGGACGAGCCGTTTAAAACCTTTGACTCTCCAGTGCCCCCATGTCTTTTCACCCTGTGCCCAAATCCCTCTATACCACATCTTGTGTGCCAACTTGCAAGGCCTTTGCTGTCATACCAGGCCTATGTTCCTCAATACTGCATCATTGCTTTAGTCAGAATTATCTCAGGCTACGCAAAATAACTCCTTCTTACTACCGTGTGGGTGTGCATATATATATAAAAATAAATGTTTATACCATGCAAAGACAAATCAGACATGAAACAAATTCAGCACCAGCCACCTGGCCATTAGAACAGTTACAGTTGCTGTTAAACAAAGTAAAAATAAAGCTCCCAGCCTTTGAAGGCAAGCTCCTACCAAGCCAGCCTGCCAAGCCTCAGTCCTGAGGCCTTGCAAACTCACAATGACTGTGGCCTGTTACTAGCAATGGCTGTACTGTGTTCTCTGAGCGACAGGATTATACCCTGTGTATCTGAATTGAGCTGTGACATTGGGATTTGTTGGTTGGTTGTTGAAGTTTTGTTTTTTTTTTCCCCAGATTTTCTAGTTCCAGTTCTGACCAGAATCGATTCTATATGCATGTGTTCGGTGTCTTGATTTTAAGGTAAACCTCATCTCGGGGTACAATAGTGTGGGATGCAATTTCACTCAGGTTTGGTACTTAACTATCCAATCCAATCTTTTTTGACTGATGTTAGAAAAAAAATGTATTTTATAATAAGTAACTCCTAATTATGTTGCAAGACAGCTGTTTTCCTAGGTAGTCCTGATACTAAAGGAAATGTTTTCAAAGCAAGTATTTATTTTTGTTGTTCTTTCTGGCAGTTCACTTGCCTCCAACAGCAAACCTGTTATGTTTTGTAGGTCTGGTTCTGCATTACTGCAACCTGAGTATAGTTTCATGACTTCAGTTTTATGTCGAAGACTGGCAAAACCATTCAAATTTGTTATAGTCAGACAACTCCTCCAATTAATTGAATGTGTGTTTTTAATGATCTTGTAATTAAAGTGTTTGCTCAGTCAAAGATCAAGGAGAGCATCCATTTAATATCTGCATGGGGATGGATTTACTTATCTTTTTAATCTCCAAATGAAAATCAACCCATTCTCTCTTATACTGCCCATAGTATGTTGTTAGACATAGAGGGCTGACACTGTTTGGTGGATATCATTAATATCATAATATGATCAATAATAAATAATGGTAAATATCAATATGATAATTAATATGGAAAATGCCATAATATTTATTTTGCTCCTTCTTTTTTTTTTTTTTTTACATCAGCATTCCTAAATTCAACTGAATACATGAGAAGATTGTTTTTCATTTGTTTTTGAAGTAAATTTGGGGTGCTTAGATAATGGAGAAAAACTGGAGGAAAAAATCATTTCACTGGAAGAATTGAGGAGCAAAAAGCAAATAAAATAAAGCAAACTACATCATCATTATTATATTTGAATGAAGCTTATTACCCAACTTTGTGATTTTGTGAAAGGCCTTATTAAGGACTCCTAAATAAGCAGACTTTGCAATGTTGATATTATCTGTGATGCATTATTGAATCAACAGAAATAAACCTGCTGTCATTAGCCTAATTATTTAGATATGATGAAACATAATAGCTGTTTTAAATGCAAATAAGCTGCAGTTAGCAAGTAACTAGCCAAATAAGTGAGGCAGGATAGCAAGGAAATGACTCACAAGAGTGGGAAGTAGAACTGAAGAAATGCAAACATTTATTAGAAGAAAAATACATGAGATGCCATTTCTCACTGTTACAAATACATTTGAAGGCAAAACACTGATCCCTGAGAAGATAATGGTGAGATTGTTTTTCAGATTTTTTTCTTTTAACTGTCCTGCTTTGCCAGAACATCTGTCTGAAGTGAACTCTGAGCCTCCATTGCAGCCTTGGATATATCAGGTTTGCCAGTGGTTATTGTTGCATCTGTGACTTCTAAAATTATCTACAGCTGGGCTGGCTGGAGCTTAACAGTAGCCAACTCTCAGCAATTTGGCTGGTATACTGTTCTTTAGTGGAGCAATCTGGGGCTAGAAATAAGTGCCTGCAAGGTAAAATAACTGTTTCTGTTATGAGTTAGGGGGGAAAAAAGAGAAGGAAACTATATTAACTTCCTGAAAGACACTTGTCAACTGTAGTTGAATACAGCTATTTTGAATGTCCAGTTATCTGATTAACCCCTTGATTAAAATAATTTCATTTTTTAGCCAGAATACTTACATAAATATAGAAAAATATAATAATGTAGAAGATATATTTAAATCCTATCTCTGACAATCTAGTTAGGGATAGATGCTTTTGTAATTAAACCTGTTTGTCAGGAGTAAATAAGGGCCACAGGCATCCTCTCATAGTTCTATGCAGGAAGCTATCTTCATGCATCGTTTTTTCCCCCATTAGCTCTAAAAATAAGGAAGATGCAGTTGTTTTGTGTGTTGGCTTGCGTTTTGGTGTTTTGTTGTTTTGTTTTTTTTTTTTTTTTCCACAGTATCAACTGAAAACTAGTGAAAAGAGTTCCTTCTGGCAACAGGAAACCAGATATTGTATAACAGAAGAGAAAGTTCTAGAATTAAATTTTCTTTTAATATCTGTGGCTTCATAGTTTATTAATAAATGAACTTTTCTATTTTATTATGGATTATATGACTTTCAATATCTGCAAGACTTTATGTAATTTTACCCTAGTTCTATTTTAAATAATTGCAAACTAGAAGATCCTCTGAACAGTAGGTGAGTGTTTAGCACTGAGTGTTCAAAAAACAAACAAAAACCCACCCAAACCGAAACAGAACCAGATAAAGCTTCCACTATTTCTTGCTACCATTGTCATGTTTTGTCCTTCAAAGTTGAAAGCTTAAGAAAAAGAAGAAAGAATTTAAACAGGCACTCTGAGCAAGTTGGCAAGCAGTCAGAAATATTTTTAAATAAACTTGGGTTATGATAAATGTTTACCTTAGGCTGAATCTATTCTGCAGTAGACTGAAATATTTCAGAGCGCGTATGGACCGTATGCTTATCCGTTGTTAAGTGCATATGCTTTGTGATTCTTCCAGCGTGGGTACATGTTGCTTTCATGTGTATATTCTTGGATCAGAAGCAAACTATAAAGGTACCGATTTATTATGGTAAACGTCTGGGTGAAGCACTTTTGTACAGTTTGACTGAAGGTTTCTTCATAACTCTTAGGTTAATTCTTTGTTCGAAATCCTCCTCTTTGAGTGTTTACAGCCTATTAGAATTCATTATCTATTATATTTAGAGCACAAGACTTATGTGGTATGAGTACATTTTCTTTCTCATGCTTCTTGTTAGGTTGTTCTCAGGGTTTTTTAATTGATTTTTATACTCTTTGTGAAGTTCATTTAGAAAGTCCATTTGATATTTTCATCTGAAAAGCGCTAAGTATGTATCATGCAGAAAAGCACACGCCTTCCACCTTTAGCTGTTACAATTTTTGTTTGTTTTTAATGAGAGCGAATTATCAGTTGTTGAGCCACGAGAGAAGTGTAGGTGGGCTAAAAAGAAAACCGTGGTACTAGTACTGAACTTAAGGAGGGCACTGGAGTAGAAAATATGAAACGCTGGGGTTACCAGATGTGGTGGTGGTGTATGGATCATAAACTGAAAAGTTAGCTAAAAGGAAAACAAATACATAACAAACAGATCTGATTAGAATTTTTCAGTGCTTCTTTGCAAATAGACAAGACATTTTGAAATTAATTCTGCACAAGAAGTATGTTGCTTTTCAACCAATGGGGATAGATAGTGAGTCCCTGTTTCTGTACAATAAAAAATGGGTTTCCACTTAACTCAATCATAGGTGCATTCTAGACAAAGAGGCTGTGCATGGTGAATCTTACAGCGATGTATACGGAGTCGATATTGATCCAGCTGCTAAATTGGGCCCTAGCTGCAGCAACTCAAAGACAGTGCTGCAAAGCCATCTCTGAGAAAAACGTGTGACATGTTATAAACTGTCTTGAAATTTATGAAAAATTAATCAAAAAGCATGAAAAACATAGATTATTTAATATTACAATTTATTGTTTAAATATACTGTAATTTATAGCAGTAGTTACTAACCTTAAGGAGCATGGACTGTATTTTTTACTTTTATTCCTGCCTGTCTATTTCCTTGGGCATTTCTTTCCTTTTTCTGTGCTTTTGTTTTCTATTAGTAAAATTAAGATAATAGTTAAGCTAAGTTAATGCTTAGCTTCCTTTTGTAAGGTGCATTGATTTATAGACACAAGAAATTATTGAAAAAAAAGAAACTGTGTTTTGTAATGATCCTACATTTGAATTCATACTTCTATATTCTTATTTTTAATACTGAAATTTTAATGAAATAATCTTTATATCTTTCTTAGTAAAATTATCTTAGTAAAATTAATTCAAGCTGTCATAATACAAATAGGATTCTAATATTTTGTATTTGATGAATTTAATTATTAGGTTAAAATGCTATCACTTTCACTTCTAATACATACAATATTATCAAATGCCATACGCTGAAACTCTTATTCTGTCTATACTATCAGAGAGCTCATTAATCATCATGTTAACAGCACTGGCCTTATTATGCTGCTCCTGTGTATTTCATTTACCATTTCTATAGCCATTTGCCTTCTATGTTTATTTAGGTTATCTATTTCTTTCAGTCACTCTTGTACCTTATACCTTATAATTATCTTAATGTATTTTAACTGAAAGGTTTTCTTTCTTTTCTTTCTGAAAATTTTAAAGTTTTTATAGAAATTTAAGAATACTCTGGCAAATCTGGCCCCCAGATTATTCTTTTCTGTTTTTTTTTTTAAATATCTTCTACCTGATAAAGACATTAGATTGAAATAAATGATGTAAATAGAAAATCATTCCTCATCTGAACTGTTCCATATGGCAAGTTTGTGAATCCATTTTCCTTTCAAATTTTTGTTTAGGTTAACACGCAGTTAATCTACTGTGCAATTTGCTATATCATCTCAGTATTTACCTGATGGAAAAGCAGTGCAACTACAAAAATGTCAACATATTTCCAGATCTTTAGTGATAGTGTCTTCAAAAAATGTGTGGTTTGCAAACCAGAATTCATTTGGGACGACATGTGGCTCTGGTGCTGAAATTCTCTTTTTCCTTGCATCGACACCAAAAAACCCTTAGATCCAGTCAATTTTGATCCTCTTCTTTGTACTCCTAACTTCTTGATCACCTCAAATAAACTCTCCCTTGAAGTCTATAAAATCTTTTCAGCAGTTATGTCATTTCTGATTAGTCAGCTTCTGTTTCAGGACCCTGCAGCATTTACCAAGCATTGTCCTCTCTGTATTACTCTCTGCATAAGCCTAGAGTGAACCACTGGCTTCTGAGAGCCTAACTGAGTTTCTGGTGTAGTGGATGTCTATGAAGAATTAAAATGCTGATAACTTCAGAACTTTCTCAAGTCTAGTGTTAGCAATTCTATATAGAGTTATACATACTGAGGTAAGTGTGGTGATTTGTACTTAATTTCTCATTCTGATGACTTTTATGTTGCTTATGCTTTTACATAAAAGGTGACAAAACAATAGTTCAGTTGATACAGTTGCATGTGTCTTGATCACAGTTGCACAAAGCTGTTTTCTTTTGGAAAAGTTTAACCTCTATTCTCATAAATATGACAGAATCATAATTTTCAAAATATACCAAAGAGGAAACATTGCACGGATTTCTTATGAAACCTTTTTGAAGTTGATTAATGTTTCATAGAGTTTATTTAAAATATGTATAATAAAATTTTGCATAATTCAAAAGAATGCTATTTGATCTTGCAGCATTTATTGAACCAAGAGTTTTTATAAAATGCATAAACAATTGTATCAAACCAATGATTGTAGAAGTACTCCAGGGTATGCCAAATACATGATACAAATACAGATATGATGCCAAATACACTATGAGCCTTTAAAAACAATTTTCACTTCTCAAGCGATTCCACTATCCTGTAGTACAAAAAAAAAATTATTGTATTCATAAAGATGGGAGCTGGTAGGGCATAAATAGGCACTGTACTAAGATTTAAGTTAGTCCTCAGTAAATACTGCTTTCTGGGATTATTATTGCAGATCTACAGTATAAAGCTTCAGTCTTTTGGGAGTCACATGCCACTTCATGACGATGGGGGTGGGGAGGGTGGGGTATCATGAAACATTCCAAAAGTGACTGAAATCCAAACAAAATGCTTGAAAGGTTAAATTTTTAAAGAAATCCAGGAAAGCTGAGTAGTTGGTTCCTCTTGATTTCCGGTAAGAACAGTGGTGAATTCCCTCAGATCCAGTAAAATCTCAGCCATACAGTGCATGGAGTGGGAGTGCTAGCTTGTGTGGGTTAGTGGGAGAACTGAAGCTCACCTATCAGCCATGAAGAGAACAGTTAAAACATCCTCAACTGCTGGAAGATTGTATCCATATGCAGACTTCAAGAGTGAGCTCCGGTTATTCAGAAGTAAAGAATTTATACTTTCTTTGTTTAATTTTCTTTTCTAAATTCACATTCTCTCATGTTTCCCATTACTAAGTGGGAGGCATTCTGAAGAAGAAAGAGCATTCATCCAGACAGAAAAATTATAATTTTGCCCGTGCTTTTCATTACTTCCTTTGACATTATTTTCTTCATTATACTTCGTCCTGGTTTGTCTGGTTCTGTTGAGGAGGTTGTTCATGCAGGGGGGCTGCAAAGGGGGGCTGCAAAGGGAGCCTGCAACAAACTCATCTACAAAGGCAGTAAACTAAGCTTTTAATAACTGAAGTATAACTTGAGACAGAATTTTTTTTTTTCCAGGCTGTTCAATTTTTTTTATTTCCGATTTTTCTTTGTTTAGTTAATGACGTAATCATTACAGTAGCCTGTGGAAACAAGCATTGTAACATATGCACATTATTCACAAGTCATCATCATTGCGTGTAAAAGTGAAAAATATCTCCCAATGACTTCTACCACCTCACAATCTGCTCAAACCATTGACATATTGATGTTAGGGCAAGAGACTGGTAGAACAGAAAGCAACCTTAGAAGAATTCATAATGTGAGCTTAGATGCATACTTGGATTAAGTCACCAACTGCAGCTGATTAGCTGCTGCTGTTAAAAGTTTGGGGGTCTGATATGTGTCTGGGGTTTTTGTGTGGTGTTTTTGTCTTTGCCTGCCAAGTTTTCCCTAATGTCACTACTTTATTTCACATCGCAGCCAATCTCACTTACTCAGCCAGCCTGTATGTCAGTGTATATCTTTATGCTGCTGTGGTAATGAAGTAAGCAAAAACTAAAAGAAAAATGCATTAGTCGTTTCTTGTTGTTTGGAAGATGGTTAAGAGTCCTTTGCATAAAAAAAGGAATAGCAGAATTAGCAATGGTATGTCAGCAATCGGTTTTCTTCCTGTTATGTAGAATTCTGTAATATGAAATTTTAAAGTATCTGCCTTGCTTTCTGTGATAATATAGGGACAGTGACAAATTACCTTATTTTAATGCATAACTTTCAAACCTATGTTTTCTTTTTGATTAACTTTCAAAGGCCTCTGATTCAGCAGCAGTATGTGGTTTTGCATATGTGCACATGAAATAGTAGAAGAGAGAGCCCTAGGTCTTCCAATTTTACTGTGAGAGACCTCCACCTCTGATTGTGCAATGGTTCAGTGAGGACATTGATTAAGCAATTATTTGCCTTTAGATGTGAACTCTGATCACGTTATTAGAATTGCTATTTAAAAAAATCAAATTATGTTTTC
Source organism: Morus bassanus (assembly GCA_031468815.1). Lineage (NCBI taxonomy): Eukaryota > Metazoa > Chordata > Aves > Suliformes > Sulidae > Morus > Morus bassanus. Next base: position 51,337,634 of record CM062572.1, read on the forward strand.
TGTAATACTGATAAACAAATGTAGCTGAGGGTGGGATTTAGGAGGGGCCACAAATGTTGTGAAAATCAGTGATATTATAGAAAAAGTAAAAGCAAAACTGTATTAGAACGTAAAAGGTAGACACCAAGTTGAACATGGAGCCAGCAATGTGCCTTTGTGGCAAAGAACCTTAATGGCATCCTAGGCTGAGGAGGAGTGTTGCCAGCTGGTCAAGGGAGAATCCTTCTCTCTACTTAGCACTGGGGAGGCCACACCTGGAGTTCTGTGTCCAGTTCTGGCTTCCCCAGTACAAGAGAGATACGAAGCTACTGGAGAGAGTCCAACAAAGGGCCACAAAGATTGATAAGGGACTGGAGCATCTCTCCTCTGAGAAAAAGCTGAGAAGAGAGCTGGGACTGCTCAGCCTGGAGAAGTGAAGGCTCAGGGGGAATCTCATCAATATGTATGAATACCTGAAGGCAGGGTGCAAAGAGGACAGAGCCAGGCTCTTTTCAGCAGTGTCCAGCAACAGAAGAAGAGACAATGGGCACCAACTGACACGCAGGAGGTTCCTTCTGAGTATCGGGAAACAATTCTTCACTGTGAGGGTGACTGAGCACTGGCACCTGGTTGCCCAGGGAAGTTCTGGGGCCTCCCACCTTGGAGCTATTCAAAAGCTGGCTGGACATGGTCCTGGGCAACTGGATCTAGGTGGCCCTGCTTGAGCAGGTGGGTTGGACCAGATGATCTCCAGAGGTCACATCCATCCTCAGCCAGTCTGTGATTTAACAATGCAAAAGTCACAGTGTTACAGGTTAATGTGCAGTATTCGTGTAACCCACTTTTTAAGGTCTGATGCCTCTTCTTGCATAATTATTAAATACTTGGGTAGAGATGGAAGAAGAGAAAAGGAAAGTAGAGAATATTCTTTTACAGAGGGTAATGAGTGACCTAATTAAATTAGCTAACAGTCATAACCTTTCATTTATATCAGTAACTGCCCTTCCCAGTGTGATGTCATAACGTTCCAAACTCTCAAATGTGCTAAAGGGTAGGTAATGTCTGTGCCACAACACTTGCGAAATTTTCCTTGTGTGAAGGATGAACTGTGTATTTAAACGAGAAGAAAATACCCTAAAACAGACAACAAATGCAATGCAAACTTCCTAACAGTAAGCATCATTTAGTACCAGGGAGAGAACTCCATTGTTAGAGGTATTTAAAAAAAACCCCACAAATTAAAAAAAAAAAATAGCCCAGCTCTATCCAGGACAGCAGAAATAAAATTTGAACCTGTCTTGGAGCAATAGAATGGAGTGGTGAAATCTCAAGGTGCCATCTGCCCTTATTTTAACACTTCTCTAAAGACAACGTTTGGGATTCTGCTGGAAATTTACATTGTCACCTGAATGCATTGGAAAGATAATGTTCCCGTGCAGAACTGTGTGGGATCCAAACTATTTTAAAGCAAAATAGCTTTATTTAAAAAAAAAAAAACCCAAACCCCACAACTCAAATAAAAATTTGAGCACTGTAGTCTAGTGTAGCCAAACTGATTAGTTCTTTGCTTTTCCTTCTACCTACACTCCTTGCAAGCAACACTTACCTGAAAAAGAATTTTCACTCTGCTGCTTTCCTTGCTGTGCTAATCACCTGTATCTGAAAATACATCTTCAGAATTGTTTTATTCTGACAGGTCAGCAGATAAAAGCTGGATACCAGGGGGTAAATGGCACTGACTAACAGGCTTTCTTTCTGTAACCTAAGCAATATTCCAGAAGAAACTTGGTTCATTATTGGTGTTAGGTTTGAAAATATTACTGGAAAGTGAAGTCCTGTACTTTGTTGCTGGAGGTGAGATTTTGTCTTACATTCTGGTTTTCCTGTCTCTCATTTAATTTATGTGATAATTGCTGCCACAGTTGATTGACCAAAATCTTTAATGATAAAACTATAGGAACCTAGGCACCATGGTGAGATTGAGCTATTAGTGTCTTTATGTGCGAGAGATGCAGAGAGTGCTTTGCCTCCTAATTTTTTTTTCTTTGTTACATAGCACAGAGATACGCAATGGAAATGCAAGTACCACAAAATACTTCCTGCTCCTTGATTCTAGGTAGTGGGTGGTTTTTGTACCAAAGTATGTAGCATTTCTGTACTGTCGATTTCACCAGTTTCTCATCTCCACTCTTGCAGTATCACATGCTCTAAATGGGAGGTCAAAGCCTTGCAAATAAATGCTGTTCTGGCATAAGGACGTATCAGAACTTCATGGGCAGTCTGAGGTCTGAAATACACTGAGGTATGGTGATGTGCACAAAAGACATTTGGCCATATTTCTATGTTTTTCATGCTTGATGGCTTATGATCTAACAGTGCTGTTCTATATATTATCTGTAAAAGGTGATTTCTCAGGTTGAACCTAAAAATTACTGAAATATTGATGCATTTTAAGCACGCATTAATGGCTTGGATGTAAATGTCTGTATTTAACATAACCACTAATAATCTCAGCCTGCTTAGGAAACAGTATGGTCAATTATTTTTCCCACTATCTCATGTTTGTTTCAGTGCAAACATGATTTATAATAATCTGCTTTATTGAAATAGGGGTTGTTCTTTTTTTTTTTTTTTTTTGGCAAATTCTCTATAGTAGAACAGAATGTGTATATCAATTTCCATGACCTACGGATGATTTGAATCAAAATGTTGTCCTTGCTAATAGTTGAATGCCTGCTCATCAAGGAAAAAAAAAAGTATCTTTGAAAGCACTGAGCCATTAGCTGATTCAGAACAGTAATATCACAGCTTCAACAAAAACATTCTTCTCTGCAGAGTCTACACATCTAAATCATCCAGAATTTCCTAGTATTTTTCTACTGGAGATTAAATAACACTCTTGGTAGTAAAATCCTGGAATACATATGAATATGACAATAATATCCTTGTCACTGTTGGCTAGATCAGGCAGCTTATCTGACTGAAAATGAATCATTTTTGTAAAGTCAGATTTTGGTTGTATCAGCTTGCCCTAATGCGGCTGACTGTGCCACTGTGGGACCACTAACACCAAAATATAGGAATACAAGACCAGTAACTCCATCTCTATCCAAGACACAGTGGTTGAATCTCAGCGTAGTGTTAGGAAAGTCAGGAAGGAGCTGGTGCATCCTCTTTCTCCATTCCTAGAGACTTTTCTGTTTAAAAAATGCTGCCACCAACAGGAAAGACCTTGAAATCATGATTTTACACAGCTGGTCAGGGACTCAGAAATTGATCGTTAGAGCTGATATCAACTTAAGTTTACTTTTAAAATTAATAATATATTTACAGCAGCTAGTCCATGGTAGCCAACGTTTCACAACCAGAGTGCCAGAAAGAATCGCATGCATAGACCAACGACAAGAAAGGGTTTCTTTAAGAGACTTCATGAGAATAGTCGTTTATCTGGCATCACTTTTTGTTATAGATGCCAGAAGGCTTTCTGTGACAACAAGGCATGAAATTTACCTCCAGCCTGCATCCTGTCTGTGTTTACTCAGTTTGGTAGAGAGGCAGCCAGTTAAATAATACAAAGTGATTTTCAAAAAATTTAACATTCCTTACCCAGTTTATACCTTCTAGGAGCACTCTGGTACTCTAAACTCTACTTTGTTTTGAGATTTTTTTTTTTCTGTGTAAAAAAAACAAAAACAACAAAACACCTTACTCTTAGTGAAGCAGTCCTCTGTCAATGAGGATGGGATGTTGACTTGTGCTACCAGACTCTAGTGTGTAAAGCTGAGGGACTAGCAAGCTATTATAACATTCCCTGGAGAACTACTTCTCTATGAATGTAGATTGAGGGTAATAAAAGTCAGTGTTTTGGGGAATGAGAAAAAGAAAAAACCCTTCAATTTCTTTCATTCATGGAGCTACCAGCAGCAGCTCTAAGTGTGCTCAGTCTGTTCTTTGGGGATGCTCCAAATTGTGTTGGCATTTCCTAGCTAATTTCTGTTTTTTAAAAAAAAACAAAACAAAAAACAAACCAAAACCAAAACAAAAAAACCCCAACAAACCACAAAACAAAACCAAAAAAACCCAACCCCACCACACTTTAACAAGCTAATCCACTGCAACTACCAAAATCTCTGTCCTTGTGAATAAAACCCCTACAACATTTCTCAACAATAAAATAAATTGTCGCAGCATTTTTATTAAACTTGGAAATGTGATACCTGCCTCCTATTCTCTTCCTTCTACCAGCAAAGAAACAAGTGAAGTATAATTTGAAAGAAGAGATGTACATTTGGTACCTTAGGAAAACATTGTAGTACGGAGCTGTTTCTGACACATTCTTCATGTTCTCACTGAGGTTGGCTACTTTTAATACTACTTCTGAAAAAGCATCAAAGCCTGAAGGATGAAACAGCGAGGGAGAGAATAAGCTCACTATTGTTAGAGCTGACTTTTTCTTGAGGCTGTTTTCACTCTTCCTCAGGCGGTAAGGTTGAAAAAATCATAGCAGTCTCTAACATGAAGCCTACCTCTTCAGTCTGATAAGATAAATCTAGACAGACCAAGAAATCTTTATTTCTCTGCAAAGTTATTGGTTCACGTTTCATGCCCATAGTTTAAAGTAGAAATTGATCTTTGCTTTTAGGGGAAAAATTTTTACAATTCTGATTGTCAAGCATGGGTTAATTTACTTCGTTCTTTTTCCTGCTCAATGAGTGGTGGTTGTTTGTTGTGGTTTTTTTTTTTTCAGGGTTATACTAAAATATTCCTTAATTCTGCTCTGAAGTTTTTTTCCCAAGAGAGTACTCTACATTAGTATGAAAACATATACTACAAGTAGTTCTCAGCTACGTAGGCACTAATCTAATCACTTTAATTTGCAAGATAATGTATTTCCTCTCTCAGTATTGGATTTAGACTTATTTTTGAAAAGTGTGTAAGGGAAAAAGAAGATAGGAGAGGGAACGTCACTAAGTTGATGCCAAAAGAACATGAAGGATTTGTCCTCCTCTTTGTCTTCATAGACATACATAAGTAATCCTCTGACAGGAGGGATGCCAGGAAAAGGTGCAGAAATATGTATGTAATGACCTTAGCTACTAAAATTAACATGTCCCTCCTGCACCTGTTCGGAAATGGTTTAGCATTCTTATGCCTGACTTCACAAAAACTGAGTAATTAAACAGTACTTTCACTGAAGGTCAACTCTGAATTAGCAGTTCATTAAATTATTTGTCATGCTGAATGTTACTCCTGGTCACCAGAAATACTGAACTGAACCATAGAGGAGAGTAATCAAGTCTAGTTCTTGTGCTCTTATTGCTGGAGAAATTTGTATCCTGAGTTGTTAGGTCACACAGCAGGGAAGAGCCCTTGTGCCCAGCACAGATAATACTTGTTTGCACAGGGATTGGTCAGAGGTGGTATGCTCAGAAATGTCTTAGGAATGTGCTGGCTGCCCTCATTCCAAAATGTGCATGTAATAGCATAATTGTCCTCTTCAGGCCCTGGAAAATTAGTTTGTGTTGAAAAGGATTTCTTATGTGCTGTCATACCATGTACACCAACTACAAAGCGGACCTGTGTCTTTTTATTACAATTTTATATGGTGGTAAAAGTTTGAGACAGAACAAATTATAACTTAGACACCCCCAAATTTAAACCATTTGCTGAAACAAACCCAGTTATGAAATATATAATTAAAAATGACTGTAAATACTGCAGTGTATTCTGAGATGTGAGTCACTTTGCATCAGATTTTCTTGCAGGGGAGAGGTGGCAGTGTATTTCTGTAAAGTATGACCTGCGTGTTCTGTCTTTGGTTTCCAGTGCTGGTCTTCAGCCTTATTCTCCCATAAGGTATGGTAACTAGAATTTTCTGTTTCTCCTTGATTCAGTGGCATTTGCAGATATAACAAAACTTTAGGAGCAGACACAAAGTACAATCTGCTTCCTGTCCAAATTAAGTATGTAGAATTTCCGTGCTTTACTTCTTTCAGTACCTGAGTAGGGCTTCCGTTTTAGAATCAGGCCTTATTTCAAAGCAGCCGGCAGCATGGATTTAGGATGTAACCTGTACTAATACACCATGAGTTTGATCAGAAACTCTAGCAGCTGCAAGGATGTCTGTTTATGGCTCTGACCCCACAGCATCGGCTCGGAAGTGTGTGTAGTCCCCGTGTCCCTCCAGGGCTCCCGCTGGCTCTGCAGTTGCCCTTGCAGGGAGGCAGACATCACCCACTGGGGCATCGTTGCCGCCACTGTGCGTGCCTAGTTTAAAACTGATCAAAACAGCTGGGAGACCGCTTCAATATTTATCATACTGTACATATAATGAAACTCTCATATCAGTAATTGCTAGGAGATTAAACCTTTTCAAAGACACATTTAGTGAATACTAATGCCCTGCTCTCAAAAGGAGAGGACATTAGGAGAACTGGGGAGGGAAAAAAGAAGAAAGAGAATCTTTCTGTGTTCAGGGACCATAATACCAAGGGAAACCTTTTTGTGTGTTGAAGGCACCCAGCACGGGATTTTTGTAGGTCAGATCAGCCTACAGATTCTTCCGTGAAAAAGAATTGTTATTACATGACACTTCTTGTGAAACAGTTAGGTTCTGGACCTTGATCCATTCTTGAGGGGCCTTGATTCATATTATTAGTTGAACACTTTTTGCTCTTGTATTTACAGAGGGAGGCACTTGCATGGAAGAACACCTCTGAGCTAACAAGTTACCAAAGTCTTTATATTCTTAACATTATTTCTTATAGCTGATCTTAACCTTTCTGGTTCTAAATATATTTTCCTGCTACCTGGTTCAGTGTGCATGTACCCTTTAGTAGCGTATGGAGCATAAACAAACAGTAGCACCAGCCTGGCCGAGGGGCTCAGCCCTGCCCCTGATGCACACATCAGTGTTCTGGCTGCCGCTGCCCACGCTGGATGGGAATATTCAGCAGCACAAGGTGGCAGCTACTGTGCAGTTTGCTCTACCCTTCTGACCATCATACGCTGCAGGCGGTAAGCTGTTGCAGATGGCATTGTGGCATCTCACTATGGGCAATACCATAACTCTAATTTGTGATTCTGTATACAAAGAATATAAGGTACAGATTAATTGATAGACTTTTTCCAGTGCCTTATGCTACAGTGTAAATGTTGGCATAGTCCAAACCCCATGTGTTATTAAATACTTTCTGTTTAACAAAAGAAAATATGTAGACTAGACAAGAGAATAAGCAAAGGATCACAAACAATTGAATGGTGAGATCAATAAATAGACCATACAAATTAACAACTAACTTCTTTCTATCTGGTTTCTTGAATAGGGAGAGTTAAATTTTATTAATGTATTTTCAGACAAAGATATGTCCACACACAAAATCGCTTGCTTTTGGAAACAGTAATGAAAACAAAGTGGAAAAGTATATTTTAGCTGGTCAAGAAAATGGTAACTTCAGAAAATCTTTGCAAGGCTCACTGAAGAGAGGTGAAATTTTCTGGGGACTTGACTTCTAAGTTAATGTCCATTAGAAACTCCTAAGCTCTAAATAACTTCTAAATTAACTATATCCTGTGAGGGTAAAATAAAAATTGAAGTCTTCATTTATATATATTAAAATTACAGCTGAGATCCATGGTTTTAATGAAGTGTCTCAATCCCATTAAAATTGAGAGAAATTAGATATTTAGATATCTTTGTGGAAAAATCTTACAAAATGAGGTTTATTATGGACAATGTAATGAAAGCACTGCTGTGTGTGCAACTGGCAAAAAAGCAGGCAAACCACTGGAAAAATGGAACAAAACAGGATAGGAAGCAGTTCTGAAAATTTAGTGTTATGAAATCAATTTAGGAAGTATTCTTATTCTGCCATAGAATGCTAACTAAATGTCATTCAGTTAAACTGGATGAAAGCAGGTGTAAAACTGAGGAAAGATACAGTTTGGGATATAGCATTAAATTATTATACAGTACTCACCACAACAAGAGGTCATTGCTGTTGCATTTTCTGAGCTGCCTCAGTGCTTGTCAGCAGTAGAGGAAAAACTGAGTGAACAGAAACATATCATACAGGGTAGAAGTGTGGAGGATATGGTCAGTTCAGGCAACCTCATGAATTTTTCTGTATCTTGCTGCTTGGGACTGATTCTGTTCTGGTGTGGTATCCTGTATATCTGCCCTGGTGAGTCTGTGATATAGGCTGGGATTTGACCTAGCCTGTGGTTTTACATCTGCCACTCACATCCCTTTGCTACTGGTTGGTGACTTTGCTTTAAGACAAAGGAAAGCAGACAGCAGGTCCATGAGTGTCTGGTAACAGTCTGTTACCTTAAAAAAATTACCTACTTTGCCTGAATCTAGCCCTGAGTATTAGGTTGTAAAAATATAATGTAAATATTTTACAGTATTCTATAAAATGGCCCTGTTATATGTATATATAAAAATGTAGGTAAATGTTTTATAAATGTATATAAAAACTGGAATAAGCTTAATGAAAATGAGGAATATCCTGGTTCTGACAGTACATCAGCTGACAGGCAGTTGGAAGAAATGTTGCTATAGAGAATGTAACTGTTCACCTTTTAGGTTTTCTGTAGGTTGTCTAAAACCTACCGCTGTAAATGAACCACTGTTATGATTTCATGAGTACTACTGATGTTCCTGATGTCTGGTATACTATTTCTATTTAAAACTACTGGGAACTAGCTGGTAAACATCTCTGTACTATGGAATGATAACTGGAAAATTATGGTACAAGTAACAATTGTCTGGAATTCCAGAATGAGTAGACATTTGAAGGTACCTTTGCTTGTGTTATGTTCTTTATATTTCTGACTGACCTTTAAATGCTCTGAGAAATGTTTCTTGAAGAAATTTAGGGATTACCTGGGTAGAAGAAAAATTTGCTATGAAGTTTTCAGGAAATCCAGCTGTGATTAATCTCTGGCTATACTTGAACGTTGTGTTCCCATGCAATAAGCCCACATTTTCCCTGTGTAAAAGAAATTATTCTGTAGGAAGAAACCTCTGGAGAAGACAGCAGAAAATACACCTAAAATGTTAATTTAGTTATAATGTTTTTCTGCTGTGCTTACACTCAGGTTTCCAGGAGTTGATTTGATTCCGTAACACTTTTATAGATGTTTAAACTGGCAGAGAGTTTAAATACTTGATTAATGAGTTAGCAGCAAAAATGGTCTTGCGACTTTCAAGTCCTAAATCTCATGTTGTTCCAGAGTCTTGCTAGAGAATCTGAAAGCGAGTCTATTTACACCTGGTCATTCTCTCCTCAGGGAAAGAAACAGTGTGTTTATGAAGGCATTAACTCATAGCAGATCTAAAACTGACTACAGTTAAATGTAACCCTTTTAATTTAACAATAATGTAGTTCACATTGTATTATCATTGTGACCGGAATGCCCATCTGTCAAGAAAGACAAAAAAAAAGGGGGGGGATTACTTATGAATTTTTAAGTTATACATTGAAAATTCATCTCAAAAATGGCTGTGCTTTCTGGGGAGAAAAATAATGGCTGAAGCTTAGCCTATGGTGACTGATGCAAACAAGAATGAGTCAACAGCTTGAGGGCAAAACTAGCATAATATAACTAGGGCTGCAAGCTGGTGAAAGCTGTGGGCTTGGACTATGGATAAAAAAATACTTTATTTATAACAAATGAGGCCATTCCCAATGGAAAGATGAAAAGAGAAGTACTTTCTACAGCTCAGTCTGAGATGAGTCCAGGGGTGCAGGATACTACTGTTCAAATCTTGACTTTGAATTGAGCCCAAGAACAGTAATAAAAATAAAACTGTGCAAATCATTTGAGTAGAAAAAATCCCTTCTGTGCTCACGCTCCCTCTTTAAATGTTCCTTAAAACAGCATTTCCCTCTTCTACCTGTGCTGCTGAGTTTTTAATACATCTATTTAAATGCAAATTTTGACTTTTGGTCTGTAGTCATAAAAATGTTTGACACTAATTTTTTTATCAGAAATGTAATTTTATATAGAAGCAGTAATGGTGTGGTAGGCCACAAATACCAGAATGATGCACTGCTTGCTCAATTTCGCAATATGGGGAAGCGTCCTCTCTAATATCATCTGATGAACATGATTGTTTCCTGAATGCTCCAACTTATTTGAATATGTATGATGCTAATGTACTTCTAAGTATACTTTGAATATTTGCATGTGCACCAAATCCTTCCTAAGGACCTCTATTCCTTTCTGTCCTCTGAATTACCAAGATGGCAATCCAGACAAAATGTCTAACTGTATCTTCTGGAAAGGAAGGCTTTCTTCCAGCCTAACATTTTCTTGTCTTTACAAGTAGGCTTAATAAAAGAGACTTGACTGGGTAGCAGGACATTTTGCCAGTGCGATGTTGAATCAACTGCAAATTACTCTTCAGTTGCTGCTGAGTATGTCATTTGTATTTCACTTTTTCCCACTCACTTGCAGACGCTGCTAGCCCTCATTAGTACCACTGTCTGGGGTTACTGTGGCCAGCAGCCATGGTGTGTCTGCCAGGACCACAGCTGCTGAGGAGGGCTACAGCTGCTCGTAGTGACTGCGCTCCAGCTGCAGCAGGCGAGGTCACATTTGCCAGAATAGTTTTCCTGCCTGTCTTGATATGATTGATATGGTAGTGTTTAGTGATGAACAGATTAGTCACAACAGCGTCGGACTGCTAGTACCTTTGGCGCACAGTTTGGTACAGCTCAGTGGTGGCACTGTAACCACATCTACTGGTACAGCCATACTAGTCAGAGGTTCTGCTTTGTGAAGCATTATGAAGCATTGTTTTCTCATGGAGTGGTAGGAAGAAGTTTTCCAGTTGGTATTGGCTGGTCAGTCATAGCTGGCATAGCAGAAAATTGTGCCAGGACTGAAAGGAGTGTTAATCCCAATCTTGACTTTTAGGGAATCAAGAGTTTAGAATGTCTAAACATACATCCATTTTAAAGAAACACTATGTGCATACAGTGGGCAAACTCTGTGCCTCATTGTAATAGCAGGGTTATATTTACTTAATTCTAGTACTAAGTGAATGTAAGTGGCTACTTTCATTTTACTTATTGTTTAAGATAAGTTTCATATTACCATGGTGAAGATAAATATGAAATGTCAGATATTTTATTGTACTAACAGCTAAAGAACAGAACACACCTTAGGTTTTGCACATTCTGCATTTTACTTTCCCTAGATGCCCTTGTCATTAATTACATACTTTAGATTCCAAATGATAGAGGATCTGAAGGGCACTGTGCTACATTTTCATTTTCATCATCTCTATCTATTTCCTGAATTTGGATGGGTTACAAAGTATTACAGAAGACTTGAGCAGTATTGAAGCCATTTAAAAAATAGCAGTAACACATCAACTGTATCAAATAGTCAGATTCCTAGCTGTTTGTCAAAGAACAAGTAATTTGTAAAGGAGGAAAATCTTAGCATTTGAACCAAAAGCTATTTGACTGCATTGAGACTCAGGAGAAATTATTTGTTACACACTCTATTCAGTAAGTTCATTGCTGTTTCACCTGCTCACTGAAATGATCATGGGGACTTTTTCATTGCAGTTCATCTCTCCTGATTGGTTTTGCTTTGCTCTGGTAAGATTTGTTTATTCACTGATGCTAAGGTTGAAGTGTGCTGGCCCATTAATCCAACTGTTGAAGGTTAACCAACTTTTTATGCTGAAATGGCTTTTTATGGGGCACATTTTAAGGTTTTGAAAATGCTGGGCATTACGTTACTTCAGAAAACAAGATTTGAGTCCAGTCATCGTCATACTTTTGGGGAGATTAAGATTTTGTTCTCTTTCCCCTCTCAGTGTATAACTTTGTAGAAACAAACTCATCTTTTTTTTTTATGAAACACTGCATAGTCCATTTCTGCTTTATTCATGTACAAGGCCAACAAATGTCCTGAGAATATACGTGGGGTGCTTTATTTTTAAAGTGCTTATGTGATTTGCCTGACAGTTATGTTTGAATGTTTGTATAGTGAAAAAGAAATATTTTTATATTCAGAAATACCACACTAGTGGTTTTCACCCTGAATTCTAGTCAACCTTTTTTCCTTAGAGCACTAAGCAAGTTTCATAGTGTGGTCATGCATTTTTTCTAATAAATTTATCACTGGAAATTAATTCTAAACTTTGTCAATATGCACATTCAATGTGACAGTTCAAAGTTCCTATAGAAAATTATGATCAGTGTCAGCCAGCCCTGAGGAAGCTCCTCTTTATTTGTGCTAGCCCCTTTTTATGTTATTGCCTTAGTTTCCAGATGCTGTCTTCACCTGTCTGGATGTTGTGAGTTTACATGTTATCAAAGTTATCAAAGCATGTGAATACTGGTCTGGCAGTTCAGGTCAGAGTCCTGGAACTACTGGTACATGTAGCACCAGGAGCATACCCTGCATCTCCTAATGTCCAGGAGGATTTTGAGATCACATCTTGTTCACATAAGCTACTCTTGGACAACAGATTTAATACAGTTAGCCGTTTTGACCCTCCTTGTCATGTTTTGCCTTTTCAATTACCTAAATTCTCAGCTTAACTTTTAGTAAATTCTCATTAGTCATTTTAGTCATGGTGTATCTGTAGAGGGGACGGAAGTGGGGGAAACAGGGTCACAGTAGCTAAAGTCAAACTAGGGTCATAGCCCAGATGAAATCCAGAAAAAGAGAAAACCTAAAGGGAAGACAGAACTATTTTTATTAGCAGTTTATCCCCTTATGGTGACCTAGATACCTGTGCTGATCTTGGGGAAAGGGGAAGCATGTTATTACCAAGCAGTGAGGGAAGCTATTTCTGCTGATTTTAGTCTGCAGAGGAAGCAGAGGCAAAAATGAAATGCCATTTAAATTGACAATGTGAGAAGGGAGCTTGCAACATAACAGCTTCAAGCTGCAATACAGTGTTTCAGGCCTGTTTTAAGATATTTAGTATATATTTGCTCTCATACAGTTTTTTAAAGACTTGTCCATATTTTATTTCAGAGAGGGAAAGTATAGGGAAATAGATTCTTAGTGGTAAAACATCTATCACCTGCTATGTGAAAGGAGATAACACATATTAAATGTTAAGGCTTGGATACAGAATTGTGGTGCTTGATCCCATGCCAAGGTACTGTTCAAGTTTAATTGCCTGAAGGCATGCACATGTAAACAAAACCACTCACTATTTGATACAATTCACAGATCAAATTTCTTACAGTATTTAGCATGCTAGCCAGACCGATGGGTCAGAGCCAGTGCGCTCTTAACATCTACATAGTGCTGAAAGTTAGGCCTAATGGTTGTCAGGATTGAAAACAGTTTGCAAGCTCCACAGTGTCGCATAGATGTCACACCCTATGTGACTGAAGAATGATGGGTTGACATTTAGTTAGATTAAGGCAATAAGTGCACATTAAGATGCTAGTCACATAAATTCCTACATGGAAAAGGCTTCTGCAGCATCGGTATCCTTAACTGAAAATAAGGAGGCAGGAGGGTACAAGTAACAGAAATAGGTGTATTTCTTCCTCCTTTAAAGCCTTCACAAAGCATTGCTGGATTTATGCCCTGCTGGCAAAGCTGTGTAATTTTTATTATTATTACGCTTTTGCTAGTATCAACTGGACTTAGTAGAAGTCCACTTGGTAGAAGAAATAAAGTTTTGTTGACTAGGGAAAGAGCCATCCTAAATAGCAGGAGGTCTGAATGAAAGAGCATTTTTTAATGAGACAAATTAAGAAATAAAGCATCTACTTTCACCTTAGTGTTAGTACTACTATAGCGATAATTATGAATTCAGTGCCATAACTCATGTCTCTAGGATGTTGATTTTATAAAACTGGTGATAGGAAAAAAACGCACCCAAAGGTAAATTAAAATCTAAATCTTAAGATATCACACAAATGTTTGCTATTTATACTGTCCATCTGTCCATGGTGCCTTACGGATAATCAACATACGCTTGCTAAAATAATCCTGTTGCTCTGGAGAAATACAGCTTTCTGTAATACCCTAGCGATGACAGCTCACTCTTCATGACTGCATTAGCATAGTCGTCTAAGGGTAAGAGCAGATGAGTATTTTCTAATAACTGAATAGTCAAGAGACTTTGAGTGAAAGCAAGAACAAAACATTTTTGTCCAAACCCTTGTGTTCTTGGACGGAGTGCCACTTGAGGGCTGCAAGGGGTGGCAGGGCTGCCTACTGGCAATTGCACTGATGCTGCTTGGGGGAGAGGGGGGGAATGTTTGCATTTTGCTGTTGAGGTTTGGAAGAAATTCAGTTTTACTTGCTTGGTGACCAACAAGCTGTCGTGTGGAGCTCCTAATATTGCATTTCAAGTTTTTCCTCCTCATGGGCCTTTCTGTTGTCATTTTGGGCTTTTCAGAGGGTTGGTTTTGGTGGGAGGTTGGTACTGTCTTTTGGTGGAAAGACTGCATAAACTAGAGATTCTCCAGATGATTAATGTAGTATCACAGCTAATCAGAGCTACAGTAGTACTTCACAAGTGATTATCTATGTTTGTAGTAGGGTTATTTTCATTAGGGAAGCAAGCCCTAAAACTATAATAATCAATTAAGTAGATCATTCTGTACAATTGTACAGATGTGTGTTGATCTTCTTTCTCAGTATAGAGGAGAAATCATCACTGCCATGAAAAAAATTCTTCTATTTTAGCAGGTCGATGAACACTTAAATGTGTAAAACTATTGAAACCTTATTTCTCATTTACTTTTCAAGATTTGCAGAATGCTATTTTTTTGTCTGTTTTATAGCTCATGATGAACGTTTATGGTAGAATCTGCTAGCTGAATCTTTAAAGGTTTTTTTGCAGATTTTTCAGGTATGAACCTTTATCTAGTTTGGGTATGCTGTTCCCTTCACTTCGTCATGGTTGTTTTGCACAGAAGGGTTTAGGGAACTTCATTAAACCATGTGTTTACCCTGGTCAAGTCTAAACCAGTGATAAATGGGTGAGTTGACTATCATAAATTATAAAGCCTTGAATTGGCAGGGTATCTTTAATCTTTTGGAAGCTAAGTTTGCAAGTTAATTGTTGGATTTTGTAGATTTTATAAGTACATCAATATAATGAATTTTTGACATGCTGAGAGAACAGTAAACAAACTGAGTTTTGGATTTTAACAAGTGCCATACCTGTTAATTTTGCTGCTTTGGAATTATGAGGTCTAGAGCTAACTGCAAGGTAATCCATACTCATCAGTATCCTATTATCTGCATAAAAAACAATTCTGTGACAGCAGTGATTGAGTGATTAGCTCAATTTTAGGTTGGACAAATAATGAATGAAAGTGATGTGTTTCGTTAAAATTGCAAGTAAAAACAAAGGGGAAGAAGATGTCTTCGTCTGGTGTCATGGAGTATGCTCTATTGATTTTTGATTGTTTGTTTTAGCTGTAATTCTTGTGATGATATCACATAGTATAATCAGCAGATTATAGTAGAAATCCCCAGTGGTACTCCAGAAGTTACGTGTAACTATTTTGATTTGTATAAATAGACACCTCCAGTCTAGCATTTATTACTGGGTGTGCCCAGATCTCAATGTTAACTCTTCACTAATATGCTGTTCCAGAGATACAGTTTACAGTCCCTGGTACGTGCATTTCACAGAGACATGTGTTCCTAGAGCTGTCACACTATGCATCCTACTTCCGTAGCAGGATACAGAGGTTAACCATGTGTATTAGCTCAGCTTTTATTCATATACTATTGTCACCCAGAAAACGGCCAAAATACTTTATACAAAAAAAAGTACCAAGAACATTTAGTAATTTCTAATTTGCAGTTAGAAATTGTTGATCATTGTCTAGCCCTGGTATAGATTTCAGACTAGAGATTGAAGCCAGAATGAAAGAGACATTGTCTTTTAAAGTCATTCTGTCATAGCCAGTATCTTTCAAATTAGTATAAAGTGCAGTTTGTACAATTTCAGAATATATTGTTTGCATTTTTTTCACTGTACCTAGATTTTGAAAAGTTACTGTTTATGTCTCAAGGAAAGAATTAAAAGCACTGTGAGAGAACAAGTAGCTCTCTCCACAAATATACAGCACCGGTTCTGCATGAGAAATAGTGCTGAACTTTGTGGGAAGAGTATTTTGAACAGGTCCAGTTGATAAGCACTCTAGAATCAATATTTCATGTTATTCCACTATACAAATATAACACTGATAGTGGCAGCACTACAATAGGCTTGAAACAAGTCAATGACACAGGCAGTTAGCATTCAGTCTGTGTATCCAGGAGGCAGTTACTGGATCTCTTGCTGTTATTTGGTTGGGGCACCATATGATTGAACAGTAACACCAGCCATGCTTATAGCATCTCTAGATAAGTCTTTCTAACCTTCTACAGTCTTTTCTGGAGCCGCACTGTGAAATTTCTGTAGAAATATTGATGCCAGGTTTTTATCTTTTCCTTAAATTGAAGCACTATGCTTAAAGGATTGACTTTAATTCCTTTAAATCAAAATTTGTTGCTGATCTTGAAATAATAGAGCAACTGCAAATATTATACTCAGGGAATTAACTCTGGTTTTGAATCAGATAACTGTCACAATAAGGACACTGGAAATTCTCTGTAAGGAAGGTGGATACTCTTTGGCATTGATATTCATATGTTAGACAATGGAGCAATGGAAAGACAGAATAATGAATTAGCAGGAAGTCAAAGAAATTAGGGGAACATAACTGGTGCTTTTGCCTATTATTGTTGCATTTTTTTGACATTTAAAGTGGTTTGCAACTCTTCCCTTGTTAGACCTAATGCCAGACAATCAGTCACCCTAGCACAGCAGTTCTATGCCTAACCGTTAGTAATGCTACTAATAATTGATGTGCAGCAGCAGAATTTATAAATGAAATTAGCTCCCCAAAGTTTAAGTATGACTGTGATTGAAGTAGTAATGATAGAGTTCATGCAAGTACGTTTGCCATTTATCTAAATGTATCATTACTGACAGTGCTTTTTCGTTAACATTTTGTTATCCTTAATCATGTCATTGTTATAATGTCCTCTTAGATACCTGCAAATTATACTGGCTTGTATTTGCCTCTGATCCTTCATTCCCACCCCTATACCTCCTTCTTTGGAATTCATTTGTGCAACATTTGATTTTTAAGATCTCAGGGAGCATCTCCAACACACTCAGAGGAAAGTGCTGTTTACACAGTTGGGGAATAGCTTTGGTTTTCTCATAAGTGAAGGCTTTTCCATGCTTTATCAGAAAGGCATGATAACAGTATTTTAAGTCAAAATTCAAAAAGTTGGTTTTGTATACAAATGAAAGTAACTAGAACTAGCAATCCAGTGGTGTATAATACTTTGAATTCAAAATCAAGAAAGCCCCTCCTCACCATGCATTTGATAATACCTTTAGCTAAACTTGGGAGACTCTTTTTTAAAACTCTTATATAAAAATACTGAAGGAGAAATAATTTTGCTGCAGATTCCATGACAATCTGAAAATAAATTGATCAAATATAAGCTTAGGCAAGTAGATTCTCATTAAAAAAATTCCTGTATGTGTTTTCTGAATCTTCAAAAATACAGCTTGAGTCTCTCATTTTGTGATGATTTTCTCTTGTTCCAGTTACTTCTGCCTGTAGATATCTTAAAGGGCTGTAGGACAGAAGGTCTTCAGTATTGGTGAATGTCAAAGAATTTGTTACAGAAAGATAGTCAGTGCCATCCTGTATAACAAAAACCCCAGGAATACTTTGCAATGAAGCAGGGTTAGAACTGTTCAAATCGTCTTGATATACTTTAAGGATAGATAAGTACCTATGGTTTCTTGGTTTGTTTTTTAGAAAAGACTAATTGCTCTGAAAAACTATATTGAGATCTGAAAAGGAAAAGCTGATATTTGTATGTGTTTCCTATCACCAGAGTAATGTTTTCCAAATTTTCAGTAAAGATGGGGAAAAAAATCTAGCAAGTTAAATGAGAGAATGTTTATAAATTCCTAGAAATGCTTGTTTTTAGAAATCCATCCAACTCTCAGCACTGTCTTAATTTTAGGGCTCAGAACTTAAACAGCTTAAAAATAGCTTATTATTTAATCCCTTTCCAGCCACAACTTAAAATAGCAAAAATATTTACAGTACATCTACTGTACAACAAGTGAATGGTATACACTTCCTAGCCTGGCTGGTAACTTTGGGGTTTTTTCCTTGTGAGGAAACTGAAATGCATAAATACAAATGTGATTTTAGAAGGCTATGACTGATTTCAGTGGTGCTTATTTCAATCTCTGCAGCAAAAGAACGGGAGGGCTTCCAGTTTATTGGTTTTTTTTGTATAATAGTCCTCATCTTCAAGCACATTCAGCAAATCCAATATCATTAGTAGACAAGACAACAGATTTCAAGCAGGATGTCTGTTGCTCAGAACATTGTAGAATATAATATATCCACATACATGGTTCTTCCTTACGGCAACAATTGAATATTGGGGCCCAAAGGAGTTAAAAAGGATATAGCTTTGACTCTGTTTTTAATTCTTGGCATGTTTAGTATTTTAACATTAAAACAGTGTGAATGGAGGATTTTCATCTGGGGTTTCTTGTAGGAAGACAGTAGCGTGTGATTTCCTGTGCGCCTGTATTTTGAAGTGTTCTTTTTAATAACATATTATTCATGACAAGAGGTTTTGGTTGCTTCACTGAATGCAGTTTATTCTTCTAGTGTTTTATGTTTAATTAGTAATGTACTAGTTGATACACCAGACAAGTTCAATAAAGTCAAGGACACAACCTCCCCTAGGTTTTGCCAGACATCTAATTTATATGAATTTCCTATAAATTGTAATAGTGATGCTTTAATCAATTAAAATCCACATGGAAATTTAGTGACAGAAGACCATGTTTCTTAATTTTCAAGCAGTGAAGTGTATAACTTTCAAATGACAGTGTTTTAATTATGTGACAATCCATTGCGTCTGCCATGGTGGTAGGGAGTGGGGCTGGTGAGTGTGGGACCAGCTCAGCTCCTTTCGATGTCAGTGGCAAAATGCTAAAGGGAGGTGTAGCATGCCCTGCTCACAGCTCCCTGGTTTGTGTAGGTGTAAGCACACACCCTCTGTTGAAAGTTCTTGAAAAGAATAAATCAGTAATTAGATTTAGCTGTTTAATACTTGGGGGTGGTGGTGGTGGTTAGCCATTAGTCATTTCCATGTCTATCTTTCTGTCTCTAGAGATACACTCTATTTAAATTAAGGGAAGTAGGATTTTTGGAGAGTGACTTCAAGTGTTCTCATACCAGAGATCCAAAGTCAGGTGAAGGTTTTTAAAGAGCCATATCTGTGTTCCCTGATAACAATGTTGAGGTCCTTACAGTGATGTAAGCACTGCCTTACAGTCTCAGATATCTTTCTGTGAACTTTTCAGAATGCCAAAGTCTTGCCCTCCCTTTTTACTTTTTGGCAGGATCTTTGACCTCTCTTGATAAACATATAGAAATCAGGGTGTTAAGCTGAAGCACAACATTTAAGGCAGTGTTCAGGAAAAGACAGTTAGGGAAGTCCATCTCTGCTACAGCTGGCCTCCAAGTAAGATGCTGAAAAGAAGCAACGCTTTTGCTGAAATCTCAGAAAACCTGTGATTTGGCTTTTCTGTTTTGTTTGTTTGTTTTTAAGGACTCTGTGAACAGTCTTTATTAACACAGTCCATAAACTAGTTAACAAAAAGGTAACGGCAGTAGTTTCTCTGCTTGTAACAGTAAGGACAGCCTTTTCATAAAAGTTCTTCCTGAGCAAACAAATTTTAATCTGTGGGTTCCATCTTCTTATGCTTTGTAATAGTATTGCTCTTTTAATATCACTTATTTTCTAACAAGATCGTACCCTGCTCCCTCAGGCCATGTTAAAAAGGTCAGCCACTGAGTGGTATTTTAATTTAAATAAAGAGTGGAAGATAGACTGCTTTTGCTAGAATGCTAAAAGATCACCTATTTAAATCTTCCTTTTAATGTCTGTTTAACTATCTATCTATGAGGCTTTTTCTATGACCTTCAACATAATTTAAACATAATTTTTAATTCATTATTCATGCCGTTAAATACTGAAACCTGTTTCTTTCTGCAGTTTATTTCTCTATTATATGCAGGTGTTGCAATTTTTTTTGTTTGGTTCTCTAATGATTTCTGATGTACTGACATTTTAAAAAATGGTACAGAGGAGTGGTTTTTTTGAGAGGGGAAAAAAAAAACCAGTGTGTGCACATTGGAATTACGTCAACAACTTTATTTAAGATAAAAAGTAAGGTGGCAGGGGAAAGACAGGTCAAACTTGGGGCCTCTTACCTTGACAAAGTCCCTGTAAATGACACTGGTCCTGTGCTGCTGTGCGTGGGCTGGTAATGGGGTGCTTTGAACGTTCTAAATTTCTGAAGTGCTTCAGCTTCACACAGCAATAACTGTGGCAGCTCCACTGTCAGCCTGACACGAGCGCTACATCATTGTTTTGGCTTCTCATTTTTTTCTCACTTAGTAATTGAGTTTCATGACTTCATGCAAAAGATGGAATGAACTCTAGATAGTTATGTTATTATAGATTAGCCATAGTGATACTGTAGTTTGTAGTCTTGCTATGCTGCAGAAAAGCACCAAAAACTAATAACACTGAATAAAGAAAATAAATTAAGCCCTTAAAATGATGTATTTTCCTGGCCAGGGACCAGTGTCTCAGCCTTTACTAAAGCTGATGAGCTGGTATCTCATTTGTTGTGCCCAAGTAAGAATGGCACCCTTTTGAAGCAATGTGAAGATACACAGATGCTCATTGCTGCAAAACACGCACACAATTATTTTTTTATTGTCTGTCAACATTCAATTACTTTAGTAATATAAACTACTTATGTATCTTTCCCCACTTGATTCAACGGTCTTAAAGATGGCACGTTCACAAGCAGCACTGTTGAGCAAACAGAAAAAAACCAGTATTCTGTTACTGTCTTTTTCCAGACTTTTTGTCTGACAGTCATTAGCAGTAAAAATTAATCGGTGAACCTTTTAAGAAGAGTACAAGGGAAAAAAGGTACAGAAGAAAACAAGGTTAGGTCATAAGAGTGAAGTGACATAGGTATAGTATGTTACAGTGTTCCTTTGTTTTTTTTAAAGTAGGAGAGGGAAAGAAAGATGTTCACAAAAGCACAAAGCTTCACAAAGATTTGGGACCGGTTCCATAGCTGCCAGGAGCACAGATGCCACGTGACTCTCATGCATTTGTCAGCCCTGTCACAGTGGCCTGCAGATCAGCTGGATTCCCTCGCAGCTCACTGAGCCGTGGGCTGACACGTGCCTATGGCTTTGCGTCTGGCTTCGTTGGGCCATTGTGGCAACTGCTGAGTAGGCAGGTGTGCAACGTCCTCACCTTCTTTCTGCTCCCCATTCTGGACCGCATCCAAGAAATTGTAATCTAGGACAACGACAGCTTCAAGTGATGAACTCAATGTACCACAGGTCCCCTGTCCTATTTGTGGCATTTGATAATAGGATTTCAACTCAAAACATCAGTAATGATACGTTCCTGTCCCTAAGCACACTTCAGGTAACTTTGCATACACCACTAACCAGCCCAATAAACATTATCAGCATTTCCATTAGCTTCTCATAATAATCCTAGCAAACTAATACTCCCCAGTGTGCTGTTCAGTTGACGGCCCGTTTGCTTAAGAAATACCAGAATCACCCCTGCCAAACATCGGATTGCCAGTACAAATTAATGGACTCCACAGCTATGTATTCAGTTAATGGAATCCATATATTCAGTCACCTAGTAAGACCTAGCTATGAAATTACTTCCCCTTACATTGCTCTTTGAGAAGAGTTATGGTACCAGAGCTAAACTGGGATTAGGTGATTTTATCCACAAGATATATGTCTCTTTTTTTTTCCTCCTTCCTTTCCCACCTCCCCTTTCAACTGTTTGAAGGAAGGTGACAATTTGTGACAAGGTTAGATTTTTGTACTGCTTGTTGAAACACTGCATTAGGCCATAATTTAAACAGCAGTAGTAAAGTAACAGTTTTCTAGTGTATCGTTCTCAATTCTGTTTTGCAAAATACTGTCTTACTGTTATAATAAATAGACTACATGTCTTGGACTATATGGCTGCTTGTATGGACTGGCTAGGTTATCCTATTGCTTTTACACTACTTTTTGTTGCCTTGAAAATTGCTGGTGTGATGTTGAAGCACAAACAGTTTAATTCTTCACAAGTTCTTCATTACAGATGTTTAGGCTGTCAAATATAGGTAGATCTAGGGTTGCCTAAATTTCGTGTCAGGTTTTATATGAAATATATATGAAGAACCACTTTATTGCTTGCCTAGACAGAAAAAAAAAGAAAAAAAAAAAAGAGCCTTAGTGCTATGTATATTTTGAGTTTATTTTAGTGTCATCAGTGTAAAAAAAATTCTGTTAATGTTGCTAAATTATATTGTACATATGCTTTTGTCAGTTTACACAAAAGTAGTATTTGTGGAAAGCTTAAGATAAAAAATATCTCTAGATTCTTCAGAAAAATAAGCTCCTGTTTTCATTCAAAAAAAAACAAGATTAATAATCTGGAGCTTGCAGAGGGGCTCATTAAAATTAATTCTTCACAAAATTCTTGTGTATTGATGAGCTGAGCTTTCTTCTTAAAAAATGTGATTATGTTAAGAGAGCTTCTTTGTTTTTCCAAGATTCAAAAGTTTTTGTTTGATAAATTATAGCTCTTGGGATTCTCAGCACAGAATTTCAGAACTAGAGTCATTTTACATCCTATTGATACTACACTGATTTGCTTTATTCTGTTTGACAAGCGAGGCTTGCTCTCCCTTGCAGAACAGCCATGTGGCACAGAGCCATGAACCTTATGTAAAACAGTTATCTGTCAACTGTCCAGATTTTGTGTCAGAAATAGGCTTCCACTCTGCTACTGATCCTCACTATACATAGTTGTTAAATAACAAATAAAAATTTTTGCTTCAGAGCTGCGTATTTTAAAATGTTTCTTTATAATGAAAGCTCTGCGGTGTGCTCAGCTTCAGTACTGAATCCAACCAACATCAAGTTCTGCAGAGTGACCTCAAGCTTCACAATATACATAGGCCTTGGTTTGTAAGTCTTGGGTATTTTATTTTGAACAGATCTGTACATGTAGCCTGTTTTTCAGCACTGCTAGCCTCAAATATACAAAAGTCACCTGGCAAGCCATAAAAAGGTCAGGTTTAAGAGAGTGATTGTTAAATCTTTTTATCTGTCTTCTGGTCTTTGAGCCCACACTGATGAGCTCAAAATACCACCTCTCCATGGTATTAACAAATGTACCTTTTTACTTGCTTAATTAATAGAGCCTCTTTACTGTGCCTTTTTAGGCTGCTATGCCAGACATAGTGCAGTCCTGCCAGTGCAGAAAAGCCAGCCTCACCGTGCTGTTGCGTAGATGCAGCCTGGTTAATTCTCGGCCTCACAGTAGCACCCCTGAGTGCTCTATGCTGCACTTGTCCTGGGGCCTGGGTGCCTGCAGCAGGGCAGCATCCTGCAGCACTGCGGAGACACATCCTGAAACAGCAACCCATGCAGATACAAGGGCCTGGGTCTTGTTTCTAACCAATCATATAGTGTCTTCTCATGATAATTTGCACAAACTGAGTTGTGTGAGTCCTTGTTTTTTTGTATGATACAGTTGAACCAGTCGTTATTATGATCCAGAGGTGCAGAATTTTAGTGAATAATAAAATTCCTGCTCTATTCCAGATTTACTTTAATTTTTGTTCTCGTACGGTTGTCTAAAACTTATAGTCTTTTGAGTGACTTCTGGCAAATTTTAAATCAGTAACTTAACCAAAAGCAAAATATCTTTTAAAAAAGATAAATCCACTTTTGTTTTTCTTTCTAATCAAATAATATGCGATTCCTTAAACAACTGATTAGTTGCGCTGTCTGCTTGCTGGGACTGAACTTCAGTTTGTAGTGAACTGTCATGACCATTTTGATCTCAGTGAGACTTTGAGTAGAAAAGAGTAGGTTAAATTTAAGGGAGTGGACATTGAAAATATAAAATGTTATTTACTATGTAAAATTACCAGTGATAGGGACATTGAACTTTGCCTTGTTTCAAGAATAATCAAAGATAATCCTCTACTTCAAAAAAAGTAAAACCAAAAACTTGCTAGCTGACATCATGTGACTCATTTGCTAATGGCATTGAATCATTAATCTGATTTTTCAAAAATAGTAATTAAAATGTTCACAACTAGGCAGAAGAAAATTTTAAATTTTTATGCTTACATTCTTTGTATATGAGACAGAAGTAAAGACAATAATGCTAGCTGAATATACATTTTATGTTTTTAATGGCTTTTGTTTTCTGAGGAAGGAGGTTATTCTGCAAGAACATCTTATTATGTGGTTTTTCCATGCCCTGAACATATATACAAAAAAAAAAAAAAAAAAAATAAATTTAGAGGTGCCCAGTGTACTGTACACATAAGCCTTAGGCCCATCAGCTTCAGTTTTCTTCCTGTAAGAACAAATTTTTCCAGCATGAGCATGTCTTTAACTGAGATGGAAAGTCAGTATCATTCTTTTTGCCCCAAAATGCTTTATTAAAAGTACTTATTTCATGTAAACCTTTGCACCTAGAGAAGGTTTTCTTCCCTAGATGAATTTAAACAATCCACACATGGATACAGAACCTATTATTTTCCCAGCAGGATGTTAAACTCTGCTCATCAACTCTTGCAGAGCCAAAACACTTAGAAAAACCATACAGGTGAACGAGCTACAGCTCTAATAACCACAGGTCAGCACTTGATTTCCAACTGGTAAATTTCCCCCCCCCCCCCCCTTTAAAGAAGCTTAGCTCCTGAGACCTGGACACCTTATGCTGCAAACAACTCTTTTACCTAGTGATCAGAAATCAGTAGAAGGCTCAACTT